>JANRMT010062792.1:104391016-104422634 GCA_026402145.1 Polypterus bichir lapradei | reverse complement strand
GTTTATAAGGGCTTAAAATATATAAAAATAACCATACAAACATATGGTTTCTACTTCGCGGATTTTCACCTATCGCGGGGGGGTCTGGAACGCAACCCCCGCGATCGAGGAGGGATTACTGTATATATAATGTGTATGCATGTATATGTATATACAGTGGAACCTCTGTTTACGAGTAACTTGGTTTACGAGTGTTTTGCAAGACGAGCAAAAATTTTTAATAAATTTTGACTTGATAAACTAGCAATGTCTTGCAATACGAGTAGTATGGATACACTTTGTCTGCTGGGCGTCATGTGATCACAACTGAGCTGATGGTGGTTCTCTCTCTCTCCTTATCTTGCTCGCTCGCCCAGCGCGTCTCTCTCTCTCTCTCCTTATCTCGCTCACTCGCCCAGCGCGTCTCTCTCTCTCTCTCTCTCTCCTTATCTCGCTCGGCCAGCGCGTCTTTCTCTCTCTCATCTTGCTCGCTCGCCCAGCGCGTCTCTCTCTCTCTCCTCATCTCGCTCGCTCGCCCAGCGCGTCTCTCTCTCTCCTTATCTCGCTCGCCCAGCGCGTCTCTCTCTCTCTCTCCTTATCTCGCACGCTCGCTCGCCCAGCGCGTCTCTCTCTCTCTCTCTCTCTTTCTCTCTCTCTGGCAATCGTTCTGTGTCCCTCACTCATATAGTCAACATCTGTTTACTACAGCATTGTGACTGTGTGTGTTTGCGCTGTGAATTGCGAGTCCCCATCTTGCTCCCCACAACACGAAGCTGAGTCTCAGTACTTTAACACCAGCTTTATTCAGCTTGAAACAGCAACAGCGCTTTTATTTATTGTACCGGGATCTTTATAATGTTCCTTGTATGACCCATTGACGACAGGCGCTTATAGCATGTCTGCGATCTTTTTGGATGCGCTTATACGGCGAACTGCTACAGCGCTGGGAGACTGCGATTGCTTTGGGACGCTCTTCCACGTGTTGTCCCGTTGGGTGGAATCCCACATGAGTTTAGAAACTCACACCAGCCATGATTCTTTTTAAAGGTAAAGTGCAGGTTAATTTGTATTATGTATTTTACTTTATATTTTGTATTAATCATTTTTATATGAATAGTTTTGGGTTGTGGAACGAATCATCTGAGTTTCCATTATTTCTTATGGGGAAATTTGCTTTGATATACGAGTGCTTTGGATTGCGAGCACGTTTCCGGAACGAATTATGCTCGCAATCCGAGGTTCCACTGTATATGTGTATATATGTATGTGTGTGTGTATATATGTGTATATATATATATATATATATATATTGTTTGTGAACCCTTTAGAATTTTATATATTTCTGCATTAATATGACCTAAAACAACATCGGATTTTCACTCAAGTCCTAACAGTAGATAAAGAGAAACCAGTTAAACAAATGAGATAAAAATTTTATACTTGGTCATTTATTTATTGAGGAAAATAATCGAATATTACAATTTTGTGAGTGGCAAAAGTATGTGAACCTCTAGGATTAGCAGTTTGTTTGAAGGTGAAATTAGAGTCAGGTGTTTTCAGTCAATGGGATGACAGTCAGGTGTGAGTGGGCACCCTGTGTTATTTAAAGAACAGGGATCTCTCAAAGTCTGCTCTTCATAACACATTTTTGTGGAAGTGTATCATGGCACGAACAAAGGAGATTTCTGAGGACCTCAGAAAAAGAGTTGTTGATGCTCATCAGGCTGGAAAAGGTTACAAAATCATCTCTAAAGAATTTGGACTCCACCAATCCACAGTCAGACAGATTGTGGAGGAAATTCAAGACAATTGTTACCCTCCCCAGGAGTGGTCGACCAACAAAGGTCACACCAAGAGCAAGGTGTGTAATAGTTGGCGAGGTCACAAAGGACCCCAGGGTAACTTCTAAGCAACTGAAGGCCTCTCTCACATTGGCTAATGTTCATGTTCATGTGCCCACCATCAGGAGAACACTGAACAAGAATGGTGTGCATGGTAGGGTTGCAAGGAGAAAGCCACTGCTCTCCAAAAAAAGATTGCTGGTCGTCTGCAGTTTACTAAAGATCATGTGGACAGACCAGAAGGCTATTGGAAAAATGTTTTATAGACGGATGAGACTAAAATAGAACTTTTTGGTTTAAATGAAAAGCGTTATGTTTTGAGAAAGGAAAACGCTGCATTCCAGCATAAGAACCTTATCCCATTTGTGAAACATAGTGGTGGTAGTATCATGGTTTGGGCCTGTTTTGCTGCATCTGGGCCTGGACGGCTTGTCTTAATTGATGGAAGCAATGAATTCTGAATTATATCAGAGAATTCTAAAGTAAAATGTGAGAACATCTGTCCATGAAATTAATCTCAAGAGACGGGGGGTTATGCAGCAAGACAACGACCCTAAGCACACAAGTCGTTCTACCAAAGAATGATTAAAGAAGAATAAAGTTAATGTTTTGGAATGGCCAAGTCAGAGTCCTGACCTTAATCCAATCTAAATGTTGTGGAAGGACCTGAAGCAAGCAGTTAATGTGAGGAAACCCACCAACATTCCAGAGTTGAAGGTGTTCTGTACGGAGGAATGGGCTAAAATTCCTCCAAGCTGGTGTGCAGGATTGATCAAAAGTTACTTGAAACGTTTAGTTGCAGTTATTGCTGCAAAGGGGGGGGGGGGGCACCACCAGTACTTAAAGCAAAGGTTCACATACTTTTGCCACTCACAAATATGTAATATTCAATCATTTTCCTTAATAAATAAATGACCAAGTATTGTAATTTTGTCTTATTTGTTTAACTGGTTTCTCTTTATCTACTTTTAGGACTTGAGTGAAAATTCTGATGATGTTTTAGGTCATATTTATCCAGAAATATAGAAAATTCTAAAGGGTTCACAAACTTTCAAGCACAACTATATATATATATATATATATATATATATATAATATATATATATATATATAATATATATATATATATGTCTGTTTGTGTATATATACGGCTTTGCCATTATTTTCCTGTGCAAAATTGCAGCAGCACCAAAGCATTTGTCATTACTTTTTACCTTTTTCCATTGGGCCAACTTATCTCTTGTCATATGTAAAGAACATGGCACTCTTTTGTACCAGAGAGCCATGATCAGAGGTGTGAATTTTCTTGCTGACTGCTGAATATTTTGCAGCCAGCTACTCCAATCTGTCCCGAGTTATGAGCAAAGCTCTTTCCTTAGATTAGAGTTAAAGTCATTCAGAAGATGTGCTTCCTCAATGCATTATCACAGCATGTTTATTGTACTAGTTTGGTTCTTCTGAGCCATTTGATTTGACACTCTGCCCATCTATGCACATTTACTACCAAGTAGTGCTCTGTTGACAGCTTTAATTGAGTGACAAGAACATATGGCCTCAAACTACAAGGTAAGTCATTGATCTTTGGCCAGATGTGTTCTGGTACTAATTACACCTATAAACAGTCTTGTATTTGAATATAGCATTTGTTTATTATACTTCTTGACTTGCACAAGAATTAAGTAGCAGTTGATCTGTCTATTCTTAATCAGAGTAATGATTTCTCCCAGTCACAATTTGCCAACCCAGGTCTTTGGCTGTGTGAGCATTATAATCTTTCAGATGGATTAAAAACTCTGTACTCAGCACTGCTTAAATCCACTGCGCCCACTTTTTCTATGAAATTCAATTACTCAATAATCGTTGGCTCTTTGAGCATATACACCTTTCTGAAAATTCCTTTTAACAACTCACAAAATGCCAGAGGCTTTTGTGTATCCCCAAATTTATCCACAGTGACTCTTCTGTACTATATATATATATATATATATATATATATATATACTGAGTATCAGAGGTGGGTAGTAACGAGTTACATTTACTCCGGTACATTTACTTGAGTAACTTTAAAAAAAAAAAAATTCTAAGAGTAGTTTTACTGCACCATAAATTTTACTTTTACTTGAGTACATTTGTGAAGAAGAAATGCTACTCTTACTCAGCTACATTGGGCAACACTCGAATCGTTACTTTTTTCCATTAGATAAAGTCTGCTAGAAACAATTTTCAATCTACTCTGTGTAGCGTATGCTGTCAAGTTGCGCACACGCCTTCCATTGCGTCTCCAGCTCTGACGCGACGTTTTGGATGTTCCTCAAATCAAGACTCTGCAGCTTTGAGGACAGATGTTGCATTTTTCATTTGAAAGCACTAACTGAGCTAATCATATTGACCATGGTTTTCTCTTTTCCTTGCAGCTGTAAGTTAAGCTCATTCAACATGTTGGTCAGATCGGAAAAAATGCCAAGTCTAACGGCCATTGATCGTTATTAAGTTGCTTGTATTCTGCATGTTTAATGACAAGGAGAAACTCCTTTTTCTCCGGCCAGGGGTCTTGAAATCTCAGCAGGAATTTCTTTCCTAGCCATCTGCCTCAACGAAGGCATCTTTTATCATCTCTCCGTCTTGGAAGGACTTCTTATGCTTAATGATCAAGTGACCTGGAATGATGACCTTCGGTTGGTCTGCCTTTGCTTTTGAATTCAGCCGAGTGAAAAATGACGGCTGTCTGATCAACTGAGGTTTTAGTTCCCTCTCCTTTCTCTTTCTCAGATCACTTTTCGGAAGGAAATATGTTTCGTAGTTTTTATGAACAGTTCGAAAGTGCCTTTCCACATTTTCCTTCTTTGGAATAGCAGTGATAGATTGACAGATCAGACAAACGCACTTCGATTGTGACATTGTGAGAGAAAAAAATCCTCTTCCAATTCCACATCTAGCCCATAAACATTTTTTTTTTTTTTAAAATCCTTTCCTTAGTCGATATAAATTGGAAGGCTAACTAGATCACTTAGATAGCCGGAGTTTTGCAGTAGCTCACGCGTTTGATTGTGCGTGCGGGATGACCAGTGTGTTAGAAGAAAAGAGATCTCCGAAAGGCCGCCCTGTTTGATTGTGCGTGCGAGATGACCAGTGTGTTAGAAGAAAAGAGATCTCAGAAAGGCCGCCCTGTATGTCAATCAAGTGGCAAATGCCATAGGGAGGATATATGATAGACTTTTTAAAAAAAAAATTTTTTTTTGAATGCAACGCGATCTACCAGTCGATCGTGATCGACGCATTGGACACCCCTGCTCTAGATTTACATAACATTGGCCAAACTCTAGCAGAAGCTGAAGTAACGTTTCATTTCCCAAGAGTCAATTTTAGTGGAAAAGCTTGAACTTGTTAGATCCAGCACTCACCAGATCAGCAATACACCTGACATCCATCTATTGTATGTAGGTAATGACACCACATTGCTTCTCCATATGGTTTCTTCACCCAAGCTTTATAGGTCTTCCAGACACCAAAACCAGCCCCAAGACTGACTATACAGGGGTTAATCCAGATCAGCAATACACCTGACATCCACCCATGTAGGTGATGACACCACATTGCTTCTCCATATGGTGTCTTCACTCAAGATTCATAGGTCTTCCAGACACCAAAACCAGCCCCAAGACTGGCTACACAGGGGTTAATCCAGTATGCCTTTTCCAGACAGTTTTATTTTAATAATATGGTACCCATCTTGAGATTCAGCTTAAAAAATTCAAATGTTCATAGAAAAGTTAAACCAATTGCATTTTTGTTTTTGCTGTAGAGAGCCTTTTTATATTTCCCTGCCACTGGAATTATCGTCCTGATCATTGCATTTATGGAAGTAATTGCAAAACAGCAGAAGAAAAAGGGATTTTCATTCTTCATGGAAATCGTGGGGTATATCATGACGAAAAACAGCCTGCATTCAGAGCTGTTTATGAGGCTATAGTAAAAGTAAGTAGGTTTATTATTTGTTCTGCTTTACTAAGAAAATTACTTGGTAGAATATTAACATTTTGTGTGCATAAATATTTAAACAGCTTATTTTTTTTGGTGCGTAAATTTCTACAAAGAGGGTTTTTTCATACAACTTCTTAATTTACTGATTTTTATTTTATCCACTTTATCAACAGTATTTCCTTCTTATATTCATTTTTACTAGTTTTCTCAACAGTATAATTGAGTAAATATTTTAGGATTGTGAAAATGCTTTATATTTATTACTTATATACAATTTCTTTAAATTACTATTTATTTTAAATCTAACAGGTTTGATTAAAAGTTGTTAACACTGGCATTATTATAAATACATTAACTGAATGTAGAATTCATAATGAGAAATTACTTTCTTGAACTTTATGTGATCTATCTTAACACCTTTACTAATATGTAAGAGAGGTGTTTTGTAAGTGGCCCTGTTATCTCAATGCACTGTCTAACAAAGCATGATTAGTCGAAAGGAAGATAACCAGTTTAAAAAAATTAAACTCTAGTTTCTCATCTGGAAAAGTCAGTGTTTATAGTTAAGGGAATTCATTTTTTGTACAATACTTTTAATTACAAAATTTTGTTCAAGGTTTTTGCCATTACATGTCATGCCTATACTAAGTCTTGGTAATGCTGCTCAATAATAAGTGCCTATTTATGTGCACCTGCCCTTCCCCCTAGCTGACCGCAAAATCAGTGATGGCACTGACATACCTGGGTATATACTAATGTACTGTATATGTACCTATGAGTACCTGCCAACTCAGAGGATTAATGGGGCAGACTACATTTTAAGTGGTTTTAAATTAGGCATGATAGTACTTGGCAGATGTATAGGCTTGGGAGCAGCAGTCATGCAGGATTTTTCAGAAAGGTAGCAAAAAGTGGATGTGCAAACCAAAGCAGACCATTGATGAAAGAGGCAGACAGACTATCCCTTCTGTTACAGTTTAACAGGACTTGTATAGTGTAATGGTAAAGTTAAGCAGTGGTTCTAAAAATTGTGTCATAATTAAAACATTAGAAATGCGTGCATTCCAATAAAATACCGCAAACATCCAATAACACCTCCGACAGAGACCATCTAATGTAGTTGGACATCCTGACAAATCCACAGATTTTCAGTTGTTTATTTTTATGGCATTTTTGCATTTTTTTGTGAATGTCCGCTTTGTTTGTCTTTTGGCAGTAGTACATGAATATTTCATTTGACCTCAAAAACCATCATATGTTAACTTTCAAACATATATCACATTAAGCAAGTTGTAGCTGGTTGCATTTTTCTTCCCTTGTTAGGTCCATTATGCCTTCTCTCAAGACAGTAGTGGATACCTTTGTATGGTATATTCTTTTTCCTTGCAATCTGTTAGGTGGAGTAATCATCATTTTGATAAACAACAACAGACAGAGATGTTTCTTGAGAAAGCTTTGGCCATTTTTGTACCCTGGAATTTAACTTTTGGTATGGCAGTAGCTTTGAATCCATTAAGAAAGGTTAACTTCCTTTACTGAACAGAGTAACTGGTTTCAGCTGTATTAACACAATTACAAAGTTTTCTGTAACACCAATTGACATTAAGGTTGAGCTAAGAGAGTTTACCATTAGGACAATGGTGTAACTGCTTCTGACAATGAGAATATAAAAGTATCAATTTATCCCAAAACATTCAAGTTTCTTGGTGATTCCAAACTTTGAGTGTTAGTGTATAAAGCATGTATTCTGATGGGTTTCTCTGATATTGAATGGAAAAGTTTATTAAAGCTGGGTGAAAAGTAGTATGATTTATGTGAGTGATAAAGGCAGAACAAGAGGCAAGTTTAGAAAAAACAGAGATGAAAATGATCGGGTACATTTATAAAGTGTCATGGAATGAGAGCAAAATGAATGCCAAACTGAGGGAAAGACTTGATGTGCAGGAGAGGAACAGAATGGTTTAGGCATTTGGAGCAAAAAGCATAGAAATATTAAGTGGTGCACCAAGATGAATTTGTAAGGGATGAGGCTAAGAGGGAAGACAAAGAAGGTACGGTTGAAAGTGCCAGATGATATGAGAAAAATGGGGTCTCACTCCCAGAAGTTTCCTAGGATTGAGAAGAGTTAAGAAGAGAGACTTATGGGACAACTGGCTTCTAAACTACTGATGATGACATTATATGCTATATGTGCCTATTGTAATTTTTAGGTATTTAAAGAGGATCCTATTTCTTACATAATATGTTACTATGTTTCTTAAAAAACATATTTGAAATTGACTTATACCACAGAGGTCTGCAAATTGTTTTAATAATTTTTTACAATGTTTTGTCATGCTAGTCTTTTTTTTATATTTACCCATATTTTCTAAGTGTAATTTAAAAAAATAAATTGCAAAACAATTATTATTAAATATAAAAATATAAAGGTTTGCTGATATGCTGTAGTGTAAGGATAGGTTTATCAAATACCTTAATCTTCACTTCCTACAAACCCTTCAGAATAAGTACTTTAACACCACTGTAATTGCACATATAGGAGCTAATTCAAAGTTAATTCATTAGTAATTTTCAAAACTTTTTACCCCCCAAAAAAAACTAAGTACAATATGTTAAAACTATGATCTAGATTAATCTAGCATCATGGAGTTCCCGTTAAAGTATATAATTAGGAATTTACTTTTTGTGGCCAAGTGATACATTCTATTCTGAAACATTTAGCAATGTTCTTAAATACAATGTGATCTATCTATACTAATAAAAGGCAAAGCCCTCACTCACTCACTCACTCACTCACTGACTGACTCATCACTAATTCTCCAACTTCCCGTGTAGGTAGAAGGCTGAAATTTGGCAGGCTCATTCCTTACAGCTTACTTACAAAAGTTAAGCAGGTTTCATTTCGAAATTCTACGCGTAATGGTCATAATGGTCAACAACGTCCGCCATGTTGAACTTTCTTATTTATGGCCCGATCTTCTCGAAATTTTATAGGCGGCTTCCCTGCACTAACCGAAACCAATGTATGTACTTATTTCAGTGGTATGATGCCACTGTCGGCCACCATATTGAACTTTTCAACAGTCTTTGTTACTTATGGGCCCATCTTCATGAAATTTGGTACATGGGTTCCCAACGCTAACTGAATCCTACTTACGTACATATATACGTCCATAGCCTGCAGCTCAGTCACTGTGTGAGGTGGCGTTGGGTCCCCCATCCCAACGCCTCCCACGTTGTTGGCTGCCTGCCTATATAAGACCGTCCGTCACTCCGGTCTCTACATTCCCTTCCTTGCTTCGCCACGGGATTCACGTCTCCCTACTGATAACTACAGCCTTTTTGTTTAATCCACGGCTTCTCCGCTGTTTTATTGTTTGTTTATTACAATTATAGTTATTGTATAGGTATTTTAGACTTACTTTACATTGCTCAGCTACCCATTTCCTTTATCATTCCAACCCCCATTACCATGTCTATCGAGGTGATCACTATCGATCAAAGAACTGTCACTTACTGAGTGGTTTCCATGCCCGGAGATGGCACCTACCTTTTCCATTCTCTTTGTTACATATTGCACGGCCGTATCAGGCTCACTCTTGATATCCGGAGGAACATTGTGTCTTATGTATTGAATGACTGGGACAGGTTCAAGGTGTGGACTGATGACGGTACAGGAGATAATTATACTACACAGGAGCACTATAAGAGTGAAATGCTTAAGCCCTTCACCTATGGTTCTGCATGTGAGTTGATGGCTGCCGCTGAATTGTTCGGTTGTCGCTTTCAAGTGTACCGAAATGGCCAAATATTTTACACCTTTGGACAACCGCCAATGCCTCTTAAACATCTTAGATTCACAGGTGACGATTTCAGTAGTGGACACTTTGATGTTTATGAGTGTTTAAACTCTCAAAAGCTGGATGTGATTTTATCGATGAAACTGGTTGTATACTTACAACGCTTGACAGATGCCGAATGTCACTTCAACACAACAAATCCTGCAAATACTATCGTAATTGAAACAAACCATGAAACTCAAACCGATTATGACAGCAGCAATCCAAGCTGTGAGATTTGAGACAAGATTACTGTTCACATGGCCATCTGTAAGTTACATGCTCAAGAGTAAGCTCAGCGCACAGCTTGGTCATATTACAACCGGAGGGCCGAAATGACAATGTGGTATACAAAGAGATCCTTAACAAATAATTATTGGCATATTTTCCCTCAGTTTAAAAAGGTTTCATTTTCTTAATAAAAATTTTAAGGCAGTACTTCGCAGCTGCGAAGCGCGGGTATTTTGCTAGTCTTAAATATAATGTGGTCTTTGCCTACATCTTTACAAGTTATAGTATATTACTTAAAATGAGGATATTATGTAAGTTGGGGCACTTTTAGACTTTTAGGCCTTACAATATTTAATCAAAAAGGAATTCAAACTGCTATCATAAGATGACAGAAGAGTGGTTGTAACATCACCAGTGAGTTGGATTGTATGAGGACATATTATGAAGGCTAGTTGAGAAATCATTGATGTACCACCTGCTCTGTCTCTCTGTGATTTCATTATTACAGATTGCCTCATTTGTAAACAATTTCAGTATTTATTTATTTTTTATTATTAATGAAATCTTAAGGAGGGTGAGTTGTTTCAGAGGTATGTAGTTTTGTGTTTACTAAAGTAGAATTAGAAAATCTAGGACATGATTTAAGAATATTGAGTTTAGTAATGTACTTTCTCTAGTGAGTCGGTTTTCAAGCTTATGTATTTAATCAATGAGTTGAATAAATCAGTAGTTATGCAAGTGAATTCAAAAAGTATTCCAACCTCTTCACTTTCAGCACACTTTATTGTGTTGCATATTTAACTTCAAATGTATAAATTTGCCATTTTTACCCATCAGTCTACACTCAAAACATATTAAAGTCAAAGTGAAAACATGTTTTCAGAAAGGTTTGCAAATTAAGTAAAAAAAAAAAAAAAAAATAATCAAAAACTTAATCTCCCATATATATTTATTCAGTATTCATACCCTTAGCTGTGGCTCTCCAAATTAAATTAATTGGGTCTAGTTCAAAAAGGCACACACCTGTCTGTATAGGTTCCCACAATTCTCATTGCATGTCAGGACAAAAACCAAGCCATGAAGTGCAAGGAATACTCTCTATAGACCTCTGCGATAAAACTGTGGTGAGGCACACATCAGAGCATTGTCCGTTGCAGGAGATGGACATCCAGAAATCCATTAGTGGCAGCGTTAATTTTTCTCTTACTTTTATTATCCTGAGGTATCCTTGTGACGATACGGGTTCGTTGCATGCTCCCATCCTCTGTCTGGGAGCCCTTGAACCCGTCACCGTCGGTAATGGTACCGATGAGCTTAGCAGTAAGGCAACAACATAGCAAGGGGATGGTGAAAAAGTGCAAAGTGCTGTTATTCAAAATAATCAAAAATAAAGTGTTCACAGTAAAGTGCAGTGTCCAAAGTTCAAAACGTCTCCAAATAAATAAATAATCCATTAAAACAATAATAGAACAATCCTTTAAAAATGAAGTTAAAACGTTGCTGGAAGCAGTCCTTTAAAATACAATTATGAGCCCGGTGCTTCTTTTACACTAGCATCTCACCTGCTTCTCCCGTTTCGGCCCTGCAGCAGGCGAGACGCTTTCTCTGCAGCTGACCTTCTTTCACTTCAAAAACCGGTCTGGAGGCCTCCCGATCCTGGCTTCGGTCACATACTCATCACAGGCCTGAGGCTTGGTTTTCACCCAACGGCCAGGACGCACACGCTGGGAAATCCACCACCAAACCTCCCGACTCCCGCTGCTTTCCCGGCCTTACGCGGCCAGTCGCCCTTCACTAGTCATCTCCTAGTGTCTGGGTGCGCGGCTGAAGAACATCTTGATAGGCAGTTGCTGGCGCTGTCTTTTCATATGCTTGAGGAGGCTTTTGTAGGGTATTGCCATCTTTGATCATATCCAAGAGTTTCACCTTCTCCTGGATAGTAAGCATCTTCCACCGACGTTTAGTTTTATTGTCAGAAGGCTTAGAAAAAGCAGCACGTTTAGGAACCATCATGGGGATTAGATAAAAGTTCTCAGAAAGCGCATGCGTAGTGACGTAAGCGTGTATGAGAAAAAATCGGGATAGAGTGAAGCCGCGAAAGTCGAAGCGTGATATAGCGAGGGATCACTGTAATTACAAAAAGTAAATAAATAAATTTCTCTCTCTAAAGCATTGAGTGTTCCTAGGAACATGGTACCCTCAATAATAGTGGAACCACTGTGACTCTTCCTAGAATTGGCCATCCAGCCAAAGTAAACAGATAAATATGGTCAGGGATGTGGCCAAGAACACAATTATCACTCTAACAGAGCTTTAGATCTCCTTTGCTAAGTTGGGAGACTCTGTCAAAGCGATGAGTGTCTCAGCAGCACTCCATCAATCAGGTATTTATGGTAGAGTGGCTAGATGGAAGTCACTCTTCTGTAAAAGGCATATGACAGCTGAGAAGTATTACTCATCACCTGCCTAATACTATCCCTACGGTAAGGCATAGTGATGGCAGCATTATGCTATGGGAGTGCTTCTTAGTGACAGGAGCAAGGTCAGAGTTAAGGGAAGAATGAACACTGCCTTGAAGAAAACATGCTAGAGTGTCCATGCAACCTCATACTAGGGCGACAGTACATCTTTCAACATGACCATGACCCAAAACATACACCCAAGACAATGCTGTAATGGCTCTGGGACAATGGTCCTTGAAAGGCCCAGCAAAGGCCCAATTTTAAATGCCAAAGAACATCTGTGGGGAGACCTGAAGAGTTTATAGATGCTTCCCTTCCAGTCTAACAGTGCCTGAGGGGATATATATATATATATATATATATATATATATAAATGAGAATTTCAGTTTTTGTTTTTTTAATAAATGTGCAAACCTTTCTGAAAACATGTGTTCGCTTTATCATTATGGGTTAGTGAGTACAGAGAAAAAGGTCTGAATCTTTGAGTACTATCCACTGTATATTGTAGCCATGACTGTTTTTAATATTAGTGATTGAGTTTGTGAAATTGCTCTCAATAACAAATGTAGTAATACATTTTAATTTCACTATACATATTATAGTTATTATTCTATACTTGATTTTTTTACTATTTCATGGTGATGTATGAAAAGAATAAAGTGTATTCTGACATGTTTAACACTAGAATTACCAGAGCCTACGAAAAAACTCGTAGATCCGTCCCACCTTAAATCGCTTCTTAAAACCGTTCTCACCTCTCCACCAGCCTCCTTTGTCCTGTAAATGTGCCAATAAAAACAAACTGCAAGCAGCCGGCTATTCCATCCCCCCACCGACTCAGAACGTGCACGAACTTCTCCCAGCTCAAGCCTCGATTATCTGGGAGTGAAGTGGAGTTTTAGAGTGGAAATAATAGATTGTTATTTGGAACATACGCATTTCATGTGTGTTCCGTTTCTACAGTGATCTGTGTAAACACAATGTTAAAACAGAAACTTTTTCATATTTTAGTAATAAATGTTACAAAATGTAGACATAAACTATAAAATGTGTGAAGCCTGACAGCCAAAGAGCAAATAAACACTTTCATAAAAGGTTCAAGACTTTTACAACAGCTTCTGTGGCGTACTGGTAAGATTTCATCACTTAGAGTGCAGCAGACTTGCTGTACTTCAAGAGATCCGAGTTCGATTCCCCACTGGGGAGAAAATTTATTTATTTTTAACCTTCGCCGTTCTGCCTGCCTGAACTCCCTGTCTATCTATATAGTAATAACAGTAATTTTATTATTATATAGGAGCTTCCCTGTCTGATCATATAGTGCCTTTCCTTCCTATCTATCTACTGTATATATCTATCCCCTTAGCTGTTTTTTATATATCTATTATACAGTGCCTTCCCTGTTTATTTATATATCTAGTGCCTTCTCTGCCTGTCTGTCTGTCTGATTGCATATAGCGCTTAACTTACTGCTCTGTACTATTCTGTCCTCTGCATGTCCTGGAGTACAAAAGAAACACCACCATACAGCAACATGTGCAAACTGGCAAGATCGGGGAAAAAAACACGCGGTCACTGATTACAAACCTCAAGATGAATGAAAGAGATAATATATGTAAAAACATCATTGCACTAATGCAATATTATTTGAAAATGAACAGCATCAGATCGGGTTTGAATATGCGCCCGATCTGACGCTGTTCGTTTTCAAATAATATTGCATGTACTGTGCGTTGAAACTGCTGCACTGAATAAGCTGACTCCTTCTGTAACAGCGTCAGTGTGTATTCAAACCCGATCTGACGCTGTTCGTTTTCAAATCTGACAATGCTGTTTTCACATAAAGACGTGCTATAACTCAAATGTGATTTATTTGGAGACGCGCTATACTCTAATGTGATTTATTTGGAGACGTGCTGTACTCAAATGTTATTTATATAGGGAAGAAAGTACAATGTCAGGTGCTCATTCAGTGTAATAGGAACCATAGCACAGAGAGATGTGTACACTGCAACAAGTACACATGTCGTAAATGTAGGAAGGGTGTGTGGGAATTGTTAATATTTGAATGTGATGATTTTATATAGCACGGATCGGAAATCAGCAGTTCTTAGCATTGCCCCACGCAAGCTGTCGTATCAACTGCCTACTGTAACTTGCTTTATTTTTTCTTCACTTATAGTCTAGAATAAAAGTGCACTTGTTTTGTTATACTTATACAACAACATATGTTCCTGTGTTGGAGCGACACGGGCATGCTCAAAAAATAGACGTGTAATGTCACGAAAAGTGCACGCAGGCCCTGCAATTCGCAAGCATTGGTACGAGAATACAGTCACAAGTACACTTTATGTGAAAATGGCATTCTTAGATTGGGGGGGGGGGGGGTTTAGGGAAGGGTCCTGAACACGACTGAGAGAATGAAAAGTGAATAAAAAAAAAAAAAAACCTAACCTTTACAAGTATCATAAATTACATCGGCTGTTACACACTGAAATTAAATGCATGTTTTTATTCTAAAATAGTAAGAATAAGAGCAGTTTACTTCTCAAGACTGAATCGTGTGGGATCGAACTCATGACCTTTTGAATACTAGTCAGCAGCTGATACCACTGCACTACCATGGCAGCTGTAGTACGTATGTGTCAATGTGGCATGCTAAGGCGGCTTTTTTCTGCAGTTATATTTTTGAATAAAAGCATGTTTGTTCTGTTATATTTGTACGTTTTGTGAAAGTGTTTGATATTTGGACTTCAGGCTTCATCTATACTAATAAACGGCAAAGCACTCACTCACTCACTAGCTCACTCACTAGCTCACTCACTCATTCATTCATTCATTCATTCACTTCCCGTGTAGGTAAAAGGCTGAAATTTGGCAGGCTTATTCCTTACAGCTCACTTACAAAAGTTAAGCAGGTTTCATTTCGAAATTCTACACGTAACGGTCGACAACGTCCGCCATGTTGAACTTTCTTATTTATGGCCCCATCTTCACGAAATTTGGTAGGCGGATTCCCTGCGCTAACCGATGTATGTACTTATTTTGATGGTATGACGCCACTGTCGGCCGCCATATTGAACTTTCCAACGTCACTAATTTTCCAACTTCCCGTGTAGGTAGATGGCTGACCCCATCTTCATGAAATTTGGTAGGTGGCTTCCCTACGCTAACCAAAACCGATGTATGTACTTATTTTGGTGGTATGACGCCACTGTCGGCCGCCATATTGAATTTTCCAAACATCACTAATTCTCCAACTTCCCGTGTAGGTTGGAGGCTGAAATTTGGCAGGCTCATTCCTTACAGCTTACTTACAAAAGTTAAGCAGGTTTCATTTCAAAATTCTACGCGTAACGGTCATAATGGTCAACAACGTCTGCCATGTTGAACTTTCTTATTCATAGGTAGAAGGCTGAAATTTGGTACTTATTTCGGTGATATGATGCCACTATCGGCTGCCATATTGAACTTTTCAACGGTCTTTGTTACTTATGGGCCCATCTTCAAGAAATTTGGTACGCGGGTTCCCAACGCTAACTGAATCCTACTTACGTACATATATACGTCCATAGTCTGCAGCTCGGTCACCGTGTGAGGCGGCGTTGGGTCCCCCATCACAACGCCTCCCACGTTGTTGGCTGCCTGCCTATGTAAGGCCGTCTGTCGCTCCAGTCTCTACATTCCCTTCCTTGCTTCGCCACGGTATTCACGTCTCCCTGCTGATAACTACAGCCTTTTTATTTAATCCACGGCTTCTCCGCTGTTTTATTGTTCATTTATTACGATTATAGTTATTGTATATATATTTTAGACTTACTTTACATTGTTCAGGTACCCATTTCCTTTATCATTCCAACCGTATCTCCATTAACATGTCTATCGAGGTGATCACCATCGATCAAAGAACTGTCACTTACCAAGTGGTTTCCATGCCCGGAGATGGCACCTGCCTTTTCCATTCTCTTTGTTACATATTGCTCGACCATATCAGGCTCACTATTGATATCCGGAGGAACATTGTGTCTTATGTATTGAATGACTGGGACAGGTTCAAGGTGTGGACTGATGACGGTACAGGAGATAATTATACTACACAGGAGCACTAGAAGAGTGAAATGCTTAAGTGTACCGAAATGGCCAAATATTTTACACCTTTGGACAACCGCCAATGCCTCTTAAACATCTTAGATTCACAGGTGACGATTTCAGTAGTGGACACTTTGATGTTTAGAAATGTTTAAACTCTCAAAAGCTGGATGTGAAGTTATCAATGAAACTGGTTGTATACTTACAACGCTTGACAGATGCCGAATGTCTCTTCAACATAAGTCCTACAAATACTGTCGTAACTGAAACAAACCATGAAACTCAAACCGATTATGACAGCAGCAATCCAAGCTGTGAGATTTGAGACAAGATTACTATTCACATGGCCAACTGTACATTGCATGCTCAAGAGTAAGCTCAGCGCACAGCTACAGCTTGGTCATTTTACAACTGGAGGGCCGAACTGACAACGTGGCATACAAAGAGATCCTTAACAAATAATTATTGGTATATTTTCCCTCAGTTTAAAAAGGTTTAATTTTCTTCTTAATAAAAATTTTAAGGCAGTACTTCACCGCTGCGAAGCGCGGGTATTTTGCTAGTACATTATATAGTTTATGCTTACATTTTGTCATTTACTACTACAATATGAAAAACGTTTCTGTTTTAAAAATGTGTTTACACGGATTACTGTAGAAACGGAACACACGTGAAATGCATGTATTCCAAATAATGATCTATTATTTCCACTCTAAAACTCCACTTTACTCCCAGATAATCAATCAAGGCATGAACTGGGAGAAGTTTGTGCACGTTCTAATTCGGTTGGGGGATGGAATAGCTGGCTACTTGCAGCTTTTCTTTTATCAGCACTTTTAGATTAACAAAAGACACTGGCGGAGAGGTGAGAACGGTTTTAAGAAGCGATTTAAGGTGGGACGGACCTACGAGTTTTTTCGTAGGCTCTGGTAATTCTAGTGTTAAGGAATAAAAGAAATGATGCATTATAATTGAATTCTTGAAAGAATTTGTTGTATTGATTTTTGAGGTACAGATTTGTTTTCTCCTATTTTACTATCACCTTTAAAGATGTTGAAATGTGTAACTTTTTGTACCTGTATTCAAAGAAATGCTTACAAATATAGCCAGAAGTATATTTGCATACAACTATAAAGATAATTCAGTGGTTTTTGAAAGTTTGTGAACCCTTTAGAATTTTCTATATTTCTGCATAAATATGACCTAAAACATCATCAGATTTTCACTCAAGTCCTAAAAGTAGATAAAGAGAAACCAGTAAAACAAATGAGACAAAAATATTATACTTGGTCATTTATTTATTAAGGAAAATGATCGAATATTACATATTTGTGAGTGGCAAAAGTATGTGAACCTTTGCTTTCAGTATCTGGTGTGACCCCCCCTTTGCAGCAATAACTGCAACTAAACGTTTGCGGTAACTTTTGATCATTCCTGCACACCAGCTTGGAGGAATTTTAGCCCATTCCTCAGTACAGAACAGATTCAACTCTGGAATTTTGGTGGGTTTCCTCACATTAACTTCAGGTCCTTCCACAACATTTCTATTGGATTAAGGTCAGGACTTTGACATGGCCATTCCAAAACATTAACTTTATTCTTCTTTAACCATTCTTTGGTAGAACGACTTGTGTGCTTAGGGTTGTTGTCTTGCTGCATGACCCACCTTCTCTTGAGATTCAGTTCATGGACAGATGTCCTGACATTTTCCTTTAGAATTCTCAGATATAATTCAGAATTCATTGTTCCATCAATGAAGGCAAGCCGTCCTGGCCCAGATGCAGCAAAACAGGCCCAAACCATGGTACTACTACCACCACCATGTTTCACAGATGGGATAAGGTTCTTATGCTGGAATGCAGTGTTTTCCTTTCTCCAAACATAACGCTTTTCATTTAAACCAAAAAGTTCTATTTTGGTCTCATTTGCCACAAAACATTCTTCCAATAGCCTTCTGGTCTGTCCATGTGATCTTTAGCAAACTGCAGACGAGCAGCAATGTTTTTTTTTGGAGAGCAGTGGCTTTCTCCTTGCAACCCTGCCATGCACACCATTGTTGTTCAGTGTTCTCCTGTTGGTGGACTCATGAACATTAGCCAATGTGAGAGAGGCCTTCAGTTGCTTAGAAGTTACCCTGGGGTCCTTTGTGACCTCGCCGACTACTACACGCCTTGCTCTTGGAGTGATCTTTGTTGATCGACCACTCCTGGGGAGGGTAACAATTGTCTTGAATTTCCTCCATTTGTACACAATCTGTCTGACTGTGGATTGGTGGAGTCCAAATTCTTTAGAGATGGTTTTGTAACCTTTTCCAGCCTGATGAGCATCAACAACTCTTTTTCTGAGGTCCTCAGAAATCTCTTTTGTTCGTGCCATGATACACTTTCACAAACATGTTGTGAAGAGCAGACTTTGATAGATCCCTGTTCTTTAAATTACACAGGGTGCCCATTCACACCTGATTGACATCGCATTGACTGAAAACACCTGACTCTAGTTTCACCTTCAAACTAACTGCTAATCCTAGTGGTTCACAAACTTTTGCCTCTCACAAATATGTAATATTCGATCATTTTCCTCAATAAATAAATGACCAAGTATAATATTTTTGTCTCATTTGTTTAGCTGGTTTCTCTTTATCTACTTTTAGGACTTGAGTGAAAATCTGATGATGTTTTAGGTCATATTTATGCAGAAATATAGAAAATTCTAAAGGGTTCACAAACTTTCAAGCACAACTGTAGTTAACAAGTTAAAAACTATTGGAATAGTGGCATTGTTTTTTACTTATGTTAGGGGATGCAAGTGTATTGTGTCCCCATTTACAGTGAGTAAGCTAGATTGGAAGGCCAAAAAAAACTGTCCAAAAGTTAGGCTGGAAATTACAGGAATTTGGTGCCTTTTAAGGTCAGGAAGTCTCCAAAGCTGCAATTAGGTTTTCAGAATTGTGATGGCATGTGTTTGAAAAGGTTGCCAAAAGCCTTTGCTGAGACGATCCAGGAAATATAAGTACCTGGGGTTTACTAAAATATAACGCCAATTGGATTTGCTATGGTTGTTGTGGGCAGATGAGATGAAACTAGAACGCCTTAGCCAATGAGCTAGCCGAAGGTTTGGCATTGCAAGAGGAATGCATGGGCAGGAAAGAACTTTATAAATTCATAGAACTTATCCTACTTTTGGCAGGCTCATTGAACATCCTTAAAAGTGAAGGCTATGTGGAATCAATCATAACATCTTAAAATTCTTAAAGGCATATAATTAATTCATCAGAATAATTAATCACACTTCAAGAGACTACTGAAAATTATGAAGCACTTTCAAATTGAAAACCAGAAAGCACTTCTGTAATGGGATATTGGACTCTGCAATGCTGGTGATAACCTTCCGTCCTCCCAAAGCAAAGTTATTGTAGGAATCCAACTAAAGCCATGCCCATATCTCAGAATGTACACTAGTGCTCAACATTTGGAACCAATCTGAAATTTTCATGTTTTTGATTGAAATTGACTTTTTAATCAAAGTACCATTAAATTGATTTAAAAATAGGAAAATATAACCAAGACATCACTAATGTTGCATATGGCAATCACTGATTGACTGTTTTAATATTTGTTATTCACCTTATGATTGCAAACCCTATTTTTAGTAGCCATTACTCCAATTTCCTAATGGTAAACTCTTAGCTTATCCTTATTTAATCATTCTTAAATGCTAGTTGGTTATTAGAGAAACCATTGTATTTGTGTTAGTGCTGCTGAAGCCTGCCATTCTGTTCAATAAAGCAAGTAAATTGTCTTACCTTGAGTTGAACGTACTGGCATTCCTAAAATTCAATTCCAAGTTCAAAAACAGCCAAAATAAAAGATTCCAGAAGAAACTTGTCAGTCTGTTGTTGTTTTACAAAATAAAGGTTATTTCAAGCAACAGAACGGCTGATGATTCCATACAAAGGTGTCTACTACTGGTTTGAGAGCAAAGGGCACACTGGATAGAAAAAGAATAGGAGTGCCCAGATGTACAAGTACCCAAGAGGACAAGGGCATCAGAGTCTCTAGTTTGAGAAACAAATGCCTTATAGGTCTTCAGTCGGCTGCTTCCTTAAATAGTACACACCAACTACCAGTGTCATCTGCAGCAATGAAAAGGAAACGTTAAAATGGGCAAAAGAACACAGACATTAGATAGTAGATTTCTGTATGTTCCAAATTTTTGCTCATTTTAACATTTTATTCGCTAGTTTCAGATATGTCTTGTTCTTTTAAACTTACTGCATTATCTTGCTGATTTCTTAAAAAAATACTGTAAATCTATTATATTAAAGTTTTCCATAGTGTCTGCGTTATTCAACCTTGTCCACTCCCCTCCACACCGCTCACCCAATCATTACTGCTACTGCGTACATTATTTCTCTGTACCACCCCGTGACACTCTCAGTGCTAAATCGCCCTTCAACGCAGTCGGTTATAATGGCAGGGTAGAAAAGCAAATTATGTATTCAAGAACTTCGAATTTTAGGTTGAGATAGAGAAATAGCGTCAAGAGCTGACAAAGAACATCGAAAAAAATGAACAAAAAAGAGATGCATATAACAAAAATCCAATAAATGAAAAAGAGAAAAATATCCTGAACAATATGCGAACAGAAATGCAAAAAACCAATGTTTATAGAATGTAAGCTAGAGGATAAAGACATTTGTTTTTGATGAGGCAATAATGTAATTTAATTTTTTTACTTTTTGACTTCTACAGTCTTCCTCCGACGCCCCACATACTCTTATGTATACCATATCTTTAAATACAATTGCTTTTTCTAACAGAGGAGCGCCCTTATGCCCTTTGAGTGGCCAGTGCCTGACCCCGGGGGTTGGCAAGCGAAGTGAGCAGGTGGCAGAGCCCCCTAGTTAATGTAATTTTACAATACAAGATTTTGCTACACTGTTCTTTAATGTCCTTGGCATTAACCTAAGCATTACTTGGGCTTGGAATTTTATATAAATACCCGAGTCAGACTCAGAGTTACAGGTAATGAACCGGTTTATAGTAATAAGCCAGAATAACTCTCAGGGCAGTATTCTGCTTATATCTAGTGGATTAAATACCCTAATGCTGCAAAAAAAGCATGAATGTCCATGTGTTCTGCCCCTTTTAGTTTAATCTATGGTAACTCATCAATATTCATGATTGGGGTGAAGATTTCAGCCAAAAACACAATAGCAAAAAAAAAGCCATGAAGCAAGTTTTAGAACAGACTAAAACTGATCTGCTGCTCGAATTGATTGGTAGAGAAAGTAACTCTTGAAACAAAGTGCTATGCCGAGCACTGTTGGTTGACCATTTGCTTGTGACAATTGCTGGCAGGCTGTTGCTGCAAACAAAGTGGGTGTTTTTCGGTCTCCTAAAACTGCATGGCATAGTGTGTAAATGAGTCCAGACCAGTTGTTGCAAACACCCATTTTCATCAAAGTTATGAATGAGTGCTGTTTTTCACTCATTATGTAATACATTTATTTCACTAATAACGATGACTATAATGAAGCCAATCACTTAGCTCTAAACCTGTAAAAACTTTGAGATGTGTATCAGGTGATCATCAAAAATATGCATAAGGTTTATGTTCCCAATCATGACATGAGTATTGACGAAAGTTTCGTGGATTGCAAGGGAAGGCTATCATGGGCACTGATCAGGGCAGCCACGGTTGTTTGGTCACTGGTTATGTGTGTGTTGTTTTTATCAGCTAACTTTACCTTTTGCAACAAAATGAGGATTGCTTTACACACAAGATCAGCTCCTATCTATCAGGATTGGACTTCATTCATCCTCAATCGATTAGGGGTATTTACATAAGGATTTACTACTTATGAACCCTCCAACTGCAAACTTGGATTTCCAGCAAGGTAACTTGTGCCTGAAGCACAGAAGGGCGAAGCGTGCCAGGTCTCTTGTGCAGTTCAGGAGCCGCACATTTCAAGCCTCTCTTTCCGGTGTAGTTTTATATAACATCAGATCTCTGAGGTACAAAACAGACTAAATGAATCTTCTTCTCACAACAAGTAACGATCGTTTCCTATCTTCACCGTACTGCTTTCTGGAGACATGGCTTAAGGTATCAGTTCCTGACTCCGCATTAGAACTTGCTGTTATTTCTGCTTTACAGTGCAGATGGAGATGCTGATTGTTGTAACAAGTCAAAAGGTGGCGGAGTCTACTTTTATATTAATAGAAATTGGTGCAGTGACTTTCAATATTATCAAAGCACTGTTCCAGCAATCTGGAACTATACTCAGCAAAAAAAGAAACGTCCCTTTTTCAGGACTGTGTATTTCAACAATAATGTTTTAAAAATCCAAATAACTTTACAGATCTTCATTGTAAATTGTTTAAACAATGTTTTCCATGCATGTTCAATTAACCATAATCAATTAATTAACATGCACCTGTGGAATGGTCGTTAAGACCTTAACAGCTTACAGAAAGTAGGCATTTAAGGTCACAGTTCTAAAAATGCAGGACACTAAAGAGACTTGTCTACCGACTGTGAAAAACACCCAAAGAAAGATGCCCAGGGTCCCTGCTCATCTGCGTGAACGTGCATTAGGCATGCTGCAGGGAGGCATGAGGACTGCTGATGTGGCTAGGGCAATAAATTGCCATGTCCACACTGTGAGACGCCTAAGACAGCGCTACAGGGAGACAGGAAGGACAGCTGATCATCCTCGCAGTGGAAGACCACGTGTAACAACACCTGCACAAGATCGGTACATCCGAATATCACACCTGCGTGACAGGTACAGGATGGCCACAACAACTGCCCGAGTCACACCAGGAACACACAATCCCTCCATCAGTGCTCAGACTGTCTGCAATAGGCTGAGAGAGGCTGGACTGAGGGCTTGCAGGCCTGTTGTAAGGCAGGTCCTTACCAGACATCACCAGCAACAACGCCGCCTATGGGCACAAACCCACCTTCGCTGGACCAGACAGGAGTGGCAAAAAGTGCTCTTCACTGATGAGTCACGGTTTTGTCTCACCAGGGGTGATGGACGGATTCATGTTTATCGTCGAAGGAATTGAGCACGTCTGGGACCTGTTGGATCGCAGGGTGAGGGCTAGGGCCATTCCCCCCAGAAATGTCCAGGAACTTGCAGGTGCCTTGGTGGAAGAGTGGGGTAACATCTCACAGCAAGAACTGACAAATCTGGTCCAGTCCATGAGGAGGAGATGCACTGCAGTACTTCAAGCAGCTGGTGGTCACACCAGATACTGACTGGTACTTTTGATTTTGAGACTCCCTTCATTCAGGGACACATTGTGAAACATTTTTAGTTTATGTCTTATGGTGTTGACTCTTTTAGTGTTCATACAAATATTTACACATTAAGTCTACTGAAAGTAAAAACAGTTGAAAGTCAGGGGACGTTTCTTTTTTTGCTGAGTATATTTGTTATTAACTGTAAATCATTCTGTTCACCTAAAGAATTTTCTTCAATAATTCTTGTTGGAGTTTACATCCCGCTTGAGGTGAATGTGAATGAAGTGCAGAAGTAGGTGGCAGATTACATCACTAGTTTGGAGAACAGTCGTGCGAATTCCCTGTTTATAGTGATGGGTGACTTTAATAATGCAAACCTAACCATCAAGCTTCCCAGATACAAACAGCTAGTTAAATGCCCCAACAGGAAGACTTTGGATCATTGCTACTGCACTGTAAAGGATGCATACAGGGATTTAACTTGTGCGCTGCTAGGTAATTTTGACCATGTTATGCTACAGTTGCTATCCACTTATAAACTAAGGCTAAAATTAGCTAAACCGGTGGAAAATCTATATGTTCCTGGACTGATGCATCATTTGAATCATTACAAGATTGTTTGGGCTGAACTGATTGGGATTGGGATTAAAATGCTTGTGAAAACTGTTGCTTCATATATCAGCTTCTGTGAAGAGGTTTTCATTCCTAGTAAAACCAATGTGATTTACAACAATAGAAGGTCGTGGTTCACCAAGGAACTAAGGCATCTACTTCAGGTAAAAAAAAAAAAAGCCCATGAAACTGGTGATAAGGATACCAACAAACAGGCACCAAGTTTAGCTGAACAATACAATCAGATATGCTAAATGGGCACACAAAAATAAACGGGAACTTCAGTGTTCAGCTAAGAATAACTCCTCTGTATGGAGAAGCCTTCAGAATGTTATAAATAACAAAAAGACATCTCCCAGTGCTTACTCAAATTCAACTTATGTTTCATGCAAGATTTAAATAACAAGGTGCTGAGTATCTATAATCCCTTTGCTCCTCCAATTCTGAAGTGGTTTTGGCACAAACCACTTCTTCACAAAAGCATTACCCCTCTTACTGCTTTTCTATCAAGGAATATGATTTCTGGACACTGTTTGCAACACAGAACTTCAAAAAGTCATCCAGTCCTGATTGTCTCACCTGCAACAGTCAGACACTGTGCTGGGCATTCACTCCTGTCTTCATAAACATCTTTAACCAGTCTCTCATACAGTGTACCGTACCAGATTGCTTTAAATCTTCTGTCATTGTTCCTGTTCCCAAAAATTATAAACTCAGTAACTACAGGCTTATTGCTCTTACATTGATTCTAATGTAAATATCTGAATGACTTTTTCTAACCCATCTGAAGTCTGTTATTGCTGCTGACCATGGCCATCTTTAGTTTTCATATTGAGCAGACAGATTTGTGGATCTACAGTTTTCTGACAAACCGGAAACAATAAGTTTGTGTGGGCTCCCAACACTCATGACAATCTCTATATTCGCACAGGTGCCACTCAAGGCTGTGTACTTTTCCCCACTACTTTATCCCCTGTACACCAATGACTGTACGTTCACTGATCCTTCAGTAAAAATCAGTACATTTTCTGTCAGTACATTTTCTGATACCACCATTATTGGACTAATTACTAATAGTAACAAAACAGGCTACAGAAAAGAGGTGTTTTGTTCTTGTCTCTTGGTGTGCTACGAATAACCTATCCTCAATACCTCCAAAATTGTGGAAAAGATCATTGACTTTTGTAAACAGCAGTTATAACCTCACTCACTAGAAATTAATGATTCTGCAGTCAATATCATGGAATCCTTGTTGGGCGCAACTATCACAGACACTCAACTGGGGCATTAACACCATTTCCATCACTAAGAAGGCACAACCGTGGTTGTTCTTTTTATGTCAGCTAAAGAAATTAAATATTTCCCAACCAATCCAAGTATGGTTTTATAAGGCCATAATTGAAAGTGTAATCACATTCTCTGTTGTTGTCCAGTTTGGTTCAGTAACGGCACACTCCAAAAATAAATTACAGAATGCTGCATGGTCTGCTAAAAAAATAATTGGCTCTGCTCTTCCATCTGTTGCAGACCCGTATACATCACCTGTCACTAACCATGTCAAAAGGATCACCATGGAATCTTCTCACCCAGCTCATCAGTTGTTCCAAAAACTCCCCTCTGGTAAATGCTTCAAGTCAATTAAAACTAAAAGTTACAGACACTTAAAACAGTTTCTTTCCTTTAGCCACAGCCCTCTGAAACCAGTAATTTAGTCTGTCTTCTTTGCATATTCATGTAATACTGTATGAAGGTGTGTGTAAGTACAGTATGTACTGTACAAGTATGTGTGTGCATGTGTATACATGCTACACACTCACTTGCACTTGCACATGTCTTTTGTAATTACACTATTCTACAACTTTGTGTATAGTTTTTTTTTTTTTTTTTATGAACTTATTTATTTTGTTTGTACGGGATGTTGTGTTATGTCATAAGCAGCGTCAAATTCCTGTACATTAAGTACCGGTAAATAAAAATAATTCTGATTCTGATACAGCACAGAGCATCCAAACTGGTATGATTTGGTATCAAGTTCTACATGTTGCGCAAAGAAAGCTTCTGGTTACATTTGGAACTCGATATTTTACACCATTAGAGGGACAAAGTAGGATGGCAAGTACAGTCAGTACATTATGACTTCATTATCTTTGTGGTCACTGATGTACACTTTGCTTGACCAAGGTGATTATATAATGATGGGCAGTTTATGTTCCTCACCTGAACTGCTTGGGATTTTACTTCATAGAAAAACTGAAACATACAGTCCTATATGTCCAAACCGACATGATCTGCCTAGTGACTCCAGTCATGTGAATATGTTTAGCAGTGTGGTGCAGTGGCTGTGTGACAAATTGGCAAAATGATTGCAATCACCTGGAGGACAAGAAGGACATTTGCCTCCTAAGCACTGTTCACAATGCAGCAACTGTCAATGTTCTTATCAAGGAAAATATGGAAGTCCCTATGCCTTGCAATGTGGTAGGGCAGGGATCATTAAGGTCAGGTATTGACATTCTAACCTTTATGAGTAAGCAACAGAAATAATATTACAATAAAATCTTTTAACATTTGCTTGAATAGTGCCTATGTACATTGGTGTCTGTTTCAAAACATAAGACAGAAAGCATGTATAGTAAATCTGCATCAGTACAGCAATGGACACTTTATATACCTTTTCTACTATGATTATGCTGATGATTTGGTATTTACATGTTTCAGTTACAATGACGTTTTTTGTTGTTGAAAAATTTCAACACTTTTGGCATGGGCAGTACTTGGATGGGACACCATTTAGGCAAAGCTTTGGTTACTGGGAGCTTACCCTGTGGTCTGTATGTGGATCCCAATGCCACAGTGCAACGAGGGGGGCACTGTGCTCTAAAAATGGCACCATCCTTTGGATGAGATGCAAAAGTGAAGTTCTGACTTCTCTAGTCATTATAAATCACTGGGCATCTTTCAAAAAGTGTAGGGTTTATCCCAATATCCTGGCAGAATTGCCCACCACACCCTCGCCCATTCTGGCCCCCTAATCATCTCCCTAATTGGCTAACACTGTCACCCCTATAACCCCTTACAGCTAAAGTGTGGCGAGCATACTGGTGCAATATTGGCTGCCATCACATCATACAAATGGGTGCTACACATTGGTGGTGGTTGAAGTGGGTCCCCTCTGTGTGTGTGTGTAAAATGCTCTGAGTAGTGAGAAAAGTGCTATTTAAATGTAATTAATTATTATTGATAGCATTATGATTATGTCAACCATTAATAAATGAATTCCATAAGCCATCAGAAAATGTAAGCATCGATTCTCTGATAAGTTGCACCTATGGGTGTGTTATTTACAAAGGCAAACAGTTATATCTTTCATGAAAAACACCAGCATCTATCAGCTATAGAGCATTTGTTTTATTTCTTTATCTTAAGCTTACAATCAATAAGTTCCTTTGTATAGACCTCCAAAATCCTATTCTACCGCAATGGCAGGACCTTTTTCCACTCAAAGTCCACACAAACTAAAATGTCTCACAAAAAGGTAAATGAAATATCAGTGAAATCAGACAATCTTTAAAAAGTAAAGTCAGTACATATGTAATGGGGCTGTGAGATTCATTATTTCTAGTCCAGAACTGGCCTCATAATTAGTTGAGCATGTGTATGAAATATAATGTGTTTGTGGTTAGTAAGATAGAGGTGTGCCTTGAGATATTTTTGGTTACAAAACATGTGCCATCAAAGAAAAAAGGTTGGGAAATGCTGTACTAGATAATGTACTTCCTGAGCAACAGTGAAAATTTGTCCCTTTCACTCAATAGTAGAATATTTTTAGTAAGACCAATACTGTGATATAAATGTCTTATACTGCAGTTTTTTGTTTTTTTTTGTCCATAGTTACCATATTGTCAGGTGTAGGTGAAATATGCAGTTTTTATTCACTAGTCATTTTATTAAAAATGTATACACTCTTTTAGAAAGCTCTGAAACAGATTAGAAATAGTGTACCACTATATCAAATTGTTTTAAAGTAAGGTAAACTTTTTTGCTTGTTTAGATTAGCTTGCAGTCGATACTCATTAGAACCTAAGAAAGTTTTGATGAGGACAGGCTGTCTATAGCATATCACAGGTTATAAATTTCTGTCAACCTAATGTGTCCCAACCAAGTCTAGATTTTAAGGTCCTAAGATGCTTCTTTAACTAGACTACTCTATAACATTTGTGATGCATCAATCTTGAAAAATGTATTTTAAAACAAAACCTTGCGGAAATGTTACTTTTTTATCTTGTTACCCCTATAGTTCAGGGAGCAAGATAGATGCTGACATTAAATAGGGTACTAATATATCACATGGTACACCCATTAACACATTTACTCACTTGGAGTAAACTTGAACTTGCTTACTTGGAGGCAATTTATAGTCATTTAATTTAACGGAAAACCAGAAGCCTTGAGAATAACACACAAAGTCCTGTAAAACCCACACAAAGGATGGATAGGCCAGAATCCTTAAGCTGTGAGGCAGCACTGCTAGACTTACTAAACCATCCTGGATAGAAAAACAGCTGTACTTTATAAACTGCCACATGCTAAGGTACAGTGCATACTGGATAGTTAAATTACTTTTAATATTAGTACAGAAATTGTAATGATAGAAATAATACCTAGCTAGTAGGTGGTCATGAAATAAATCATTATACAGTGGGTACGGAAAGTATTCAGACCCCCTTCAATTTTTCACTCTTTGTTATATTGCAGCCATTTGCTAAAATCATTTAAATTAATTTTTTCCCTCATTAATGTACACACAGCACCCCATATTGACAGACAAAAAAAAGAATTTTTGAAATTGTTGCAGATTTATTAAAAAAGAAAAACTGAAATATCGCATGGTCCTAAGTATTCAGACCCTTTGCTCAGTGTTTAGTAGAAGCACCCTTTTGAGCTAATATAGTCATGAGTCTTCTTGGAAAAGATGCAACAAGTTTTTCACACCTGGATTTGGGGATCCTCTGCCATTCCTCCTTGCAGATCCTCTCCAGTTCTGTCAGGTTGGATGGTAAACGTTGGTGGACAGCCATTTTTAGGTCTCCCCAGAGATGCTCAATTGGGTTTAAGTCAGGTCTCTGGCTGGGCCATTCAAGAACAGTCACAGAGTTGTTGTGAAGCCACTCCTTCGTTATTTTAGCTGTGTGCTTAGGGTCATTGTCTTGTTGGAAGATAAACTATCGGCCCAGTCTGAGGTCCTTAGCACTCTGGAGAAGGTTTTTGTCCGGGATATCCATGTACTTGGCCGCATTCATCTTTCCCTGCTGGATGCTGATGTGGGTGTATTTTAATGATTCTTCATGTTTGGGGTTATGAAAGGGTTATTGGGGTTTTTCATGTGAATATATTTTGTTCATATACTACATATATTGGTATTTTGGATTCTGAAATATGAATTTTTGAACCCATTACCAAATAAGATTTTCAATTTTGCAGTTATGTAGTTTTATTCTGATTTCAGTCAGTTTCCATTAATGCATTTGTTTATTTTATGAGCTACTACTAGTTATATATTATTTCTGTCATTATTAACAGTATTATGAACTCTGTATTAGAAGTCATTTAGCTGTCTGTGTTGTGCCATGACTTGTGTAAGACTGCACTGCTAACCACTATGGCACTGTACCATGTTATGATAATAATATGATAATTAATTACTTATATTACAAAATGGTTATACACAACAACTGATTTTTCTGTTATGTTTTACATATTTTAAATGTGTTAGGTCTGACCTCAGTCTTAGTTTATGTAGACTTCATAGGTTGAAAGATATTTCCTTCATAGACATAATTTCTTCATAGTAAATTCCCTGCATTCCTGAGGTAATTGTAAAAGCAATGACTTCATCACGAATTACTATGGAGTGCCACATATCGGTTAATGGTTTTGCATAAATGAATGGATAGCTGACGACATGGCATGCCAATGACACTTCTTCTGGTAATAAATGAGAATTAAGTGTTTTTCGCATAATAAATTTTTTATGAAAAATGTGTTAGGTTGGATTTTTATATTATGAGTGGCATTCCTGTGTTGCCATTGCCAGTTTTGAATTCTTATTTGATAATGGGCTGATTATCTTATTTGTTAATAATGTTGCCATTTTCCCCTTTTGTTTACCCAGTTATCCATTCATTTTCAAAGCTGATGCTATTGATCAGGTTTTAGGAAGGTGACTCTCACCAACCTGTTTTTCCCCTCTACTTACAGCTTTAGTTGTAGATCATAGTTGTATTGCTGCAACTCCATTGCAGTATGATATTGTACTGTTTTTATGAAGTTGTTTTCTTTTTAAGCTAGGATCACTTTGTTAGATATCAATCAAGTAATGAATTGTTTCTACATTTTAGATGGATGGTAGTTTAAGCCTACATTGGTAGGTATAATTTACAGTATAACTATTTTCATATTTGGGAGTTTGGGGCTAAAATAGGGCATTTGAGGTTTCTATTTGAATAGCCTAGATCATTGCTATTGTTGCTCACCTATTCATGTATCTGTAAGTTTATCATAATTTGCTACTTAATGATTTTCTGTGTCTGCTTAGCATGTAGCATTTTAAAATAAAATCCATTCTTCCACATAAAATATACTGAAGAACACTTGTTTTTAATTACTTAGATATTGTGATATTTTTGTATTGGCACACATTTGATCATGTAAGGAAATAAATAACCTGGAAGATGGAAGAACAATTTTATTTACTATTTCTAGATAACTTCTCGTCACCAGGACTAAAATTATGCTACTAATAAAGTATTCTAGCATTATATCACTGTGCACACTGAAGAGCTGTAAAAAAAAAAGCAGAGCTCATAGTGCTTTTAGAAGCCAGGATGCTATGTGGATTATACACTATTATCCACATAAAATCAATAGCAGACAGTAAATGGTGCTTTATTGCTGGTTGATGCTTGCATATAGTAATAAATGATTGTACTTTTAGTGACCTAATGCTACACCAAACTGAAGGTAAATGAGTTCACATAAAAATGTAATTTTTCTTTATTTCCTATGAGCATTGTAAAAGTAGTTTCATCATTGGAAGGAAAATTACTTTGATGCTTTATTCATGAATATGACTGGAAAGGGCCAGTTTGCAACAGTATGATAAATGTTTACTATTGTATTTAAGGCACTGAATGACTGGCTATAGCCCTGAGAAAATAAAACCAAAGAAGGTTTTTCATAAGGAACTCTTAAGTTTCTGAGCAAAGCAATGGTTGGAATGCTTGACAATATGATATAGCTATGTTTTTCTCGTCTTTAACCAAATATATAT
>JANRMT010062792.1:104282225-104366016 GCA_026402145.1 Polypterus bichir lapradei | reverse complement strand
CGCGATCACATTTGAAAAAATATATCTTTTCAAGTTCTATTTAGTCCATATGTGTCAAACTCAAGGGCCGCGGGCCACATCCGGCCCGGCGTGTAATTATATCCGGCCCGCGAGATCATTTTATATACTGTATTATTGTTATTAATGGCCCGGGGATATGAAGCGCTGGTAACACAATAAACTACAGATCCCATAATGCAGCGCTTCAGCTGCCTTGCCGAACACTTACCGCGTCCCCGCGGTCTCTTCAGTCGTTTCCTTACTTTGCGAAGGAAGCAGCTTTCTCACAGCTTCTGCACTGTTTTAAAAACGAACGACATATAAGAAAGTCCTTTTTGCTTGCTTCAACAACAAAGCAACCTTTTTATTTAATTCACGGGTTCTCCGAGCTTCGCCAAGGAAGCAGCTTTCTCACAGCTTCTGTACTGTTTTAAAATCGAACGACATATAAGAAGACAATGACAAAACAATTACATTGTCAATCATGTTACGTTATTATTAAAATGTTTCCTTTTCTTTTTACTTCTCCGCTGCCAAGCGAGGGTATTTTGCTATATATATATAGATAGATCGATATGACAACAACACTCATATCAATGACAAAACAATTACATTAACAATCAAGTTACGTTATTTTTTAAATTTTTCCTTTTCTTTTTCATAACTTCTTTAACACAGTACTTCTCCGCTGCGAAGCGTGGGTATTCTGCTAGTATATAATATAATATATATAATATATATATATAATATAATATATATATATATATATATATATATATATAGGGGCAGGATGGGCAAGTTAGCGCGTTAACAAATTAATTAATGCCGACTATTATATTATTGTGAGTTAATGCAGTTTTTGTTATTATTGTTTTGAAAGCCTCAATCTCGCTAGTGATCGATAGAGATCAGTGATCTTCTTGTTACAGCGCTTTTGCTAAAGGGAAAGTTAGCTTTGTTGATTTGACCTCGATTCCCTGCATGTGCATGAGTAGTGAAGAGCAAACAGCTTCTAAAATGGCATGTGGAGAAGATACCAATGTGAATGCTCAAAGCAAAATAATCCGTGGGTGACTTTTTTTGTATTAAAGCTGAATTGGACTCTGATTTGTTGGACTCCAATTCTGATGCAAGTGATCTGGAGATGTAGATCGAAAATGAAAGTGAGGCACTGGCATCAGCTGATTGGTCCCTAGCTAATCGTGGTGCTGAATATGTTTGTGTAGCTGATGTACCTATGGCAACGTTCACCTGGGAGGACATACACTTACGATGACAGGAGGTACAAACCATATTGTTTCTTACTGCAATTGACAACCTCGCGCACCTGTCTTACAAAGCCAGCCAGGCAGCCATCCCACCATGCATTTCTGCTGGCCGTCGAGCAGCTGCAAACTGCAAACAGGCGCCCACAACAGGCAGCAACAGACTTTATGTTGATTTGTATGTGAAACCTTTGCTTTTTGCGCTTTTCAGAAAACTGAGTTTTTTGGAAAAAAATATTAGCCCTCAAAGAGTTACTACCGAACATGGACTGTTTAGATAGATAGATACTTTATTAATCCCAAGGGGTTTATGCTGCTTCCAGATAAAAGAAAATGTTTCTGCTCAGATAAAAAAGAAAACAGATTTAGAAATGTTAATTTGCTGTTGCTTGGAAGGTGCCTGTTATAATGTTGTGATCGTGGCTCTGAACTCTGAGGGTAACTTGTTTTTCTATAACAAAACATTAACATATAAGTAAAACATTAATGCCCTGGTAGTGGCAAATAGCTTTGGTTTTATATTTGATTTGGTTACATTAATGTTTAAGTTGAGATATACAAGAAATATTTTAACTGCTACCTTATTTGTTTAAAGTACTTGCAAACAAAATAATGCAATAAACTAGTTTTGAGTTCATTATTGAATTTTGCACATAACCATGTGATTGTTGTATCACAGACAATCATGTGATTAATTGTGATTAAACGTTTTAATCGCAGCCCAGCACTTATATATAGCAGCCCTACCCCTGTGGGACACCACTCTTAATTTCTCCCAGTTTTGATAAGGTTTCTTTCACTATCAGCCTCTGCTTCTTGTGTTTGAGCAAACTCTGCACCCACCTACACACCACACACTGAACTCCAACCTGTTTAATTTGATGCCCAACCTCTTATATGGGACCTTATAAAATGTTTTCTGAAAGTCAAGATAAATAATATCTCATGCACCACTCTGATCATATCTTTTTGTTGATTCCTCATGGAATTCAAGCATGTTAGTAAAACACAACCTTCCTCATCTGAACCCATGATGACTGTTCAGTAAAGCTCCTGTTCTCGTACCCAGTGCTGTTATACTAGCTCCCTAAATTGGATAGGCAGGTTACAAAAGTAATAAAGGGGGGGGGGGGGATGTGGATTTTGACTTGTCTAAAAGTGATAATCCTTAACTTTACTGGCAGATATTCTAGAGCCAGAGTTTGGAATGATAACCTCTCTAAATGACTTGATGTATAATTTTCAGAAAAAAGGATGTGTATCCAAAATATGTGGTTTTTGCTAAACTAAGCACTGGCTCCTACTGTTAAATGTTAAAAAAAAATCATGCTGACTAAAAATAAAACTTTTTAAGTAATGCATGATTTAAAGTGGCCCAACTGAGAGTTATAATGCCAATTGCTGTACAAACTCGCATATATACTTAATGGAAAACACCACAGCATATTGTTTGAAATAAGCAGAAATGGTACTTTTGTTCTTGTTTTGGTAAATATAACTGGGATTTCAAAGCAATTTGCAGATGGTTATGTTTCTTGGCAGGCAGTATAATTACTAGGCACATTGCTAAAGAACGAATAAAATGTGATATACTGACTAAATAAACTGGTAAATCAGAACATTACAAGCCAGGGAAGACCCTTTGAACTTTGAACTTCTGTGGCTAACTAAACCCAAAATTATCCCAATGGATTATCCAGATAGGTTTAAATGACAAGACAGAGTGACCAGTTTGGTGGCGACACCCACTTACCTGACCAATCAGATTGCTCTGAGGACCTAGAACACACACACCTTAGTGTATTATTATTATATAATAGATTTCTTTTAGTAGAAAAGTAATGCATTTTGAAAATTCTCACTTTCATGTGTGATTTGTGTGCAGGAGTTTGTACTCCGGTTTTGATTAAGTTCTGTATTTTTTTTTTTAAATAGAATACAGTGGAACCTCGGTTCACGAACATCTTGGTACATGTACAACTCGGTTCATGACCAAAAAGTTCGGCAAACTTTTGCCTCGGTTCACGACCACACACTCGGTATACGAACAAGCCAGTTTCCCTTTCGGTTTGTGGGCGCCGATGATTTCCGCACGTGTTGCATTGTTCTCGGTCAGACGTGCCTGCCTGCCTGCCTGCGCGTGCGTGCCTGCCTGCCTGCGAGAGAGAGAGAGAGTGAGTGCGTGCGTGCTGCTGGAGAGCGAGCAAGCGAGCGAGCAAGCGTGTGCTTCTGAGAGAGAGAGAGAGAGAGCAAGCGAGCGTGTGCTGCTGAGAGAGAGAGAGCGAGCTAGCGAGCCTGCTCCTGCAGCTGAGCAGGGAGCCTGGGTGTTTTGTGTCAGTGTTATTCAATGTTTTTACATTAGTTTACTATTACACTGTGCATTCTATGGTGTAATTAACTATATTTGTACGTAATCTTTAAAAAATATATATTTACATACAGTTCGTACGGTCTGGAATGAATTAATTGTATTTACATACAATCCTATGGGGAAAATTGCTTCGGTTCACGACCAACTCGGTTTACGACCAGAGTTTTGGAACGAATTCCACTATATTGACATGTTGCATGTTGTTTGGACATCCTAGTAAAAACATTTCTATGCTTTGTAAACATGACGATACCAGCACCACTACTACCACTACTATTTAGAATTTCAAAAAAGTCATGTTGTGCACAAATAGCCTTTGAAGATTTTTTTGTTTAAGCCCACCCACAGAAGAGAGAATCATTAAACTAGATTGTAATGTGTGCATTACTAGAAATAATCAAATCGTGCACCCTACTTTTTTATGAATTTGCCTTTTCTATCTAGTTGCTGCTTGAAATTAATGCTAAAGATAACTGTTAAAACTATTATTACTGTATCTTAGAATTTTATTGTTTAAAATATTGTCGCCAAAACATGTTTGTGCTCATAGATTTAATGACAAATTCTGTAGTAATAATATGAACATTATTCCATCCACCCAAATATGATGACATAATTGAAATGCTCCCTTATGGTTCCATAGTTATAGGTTCAAATTCCAACTTGGCCACTGTATGATGTTCTCATCATGTCAGCATAGATTTTTGTTTTTGTTTATTTCTCGGTGGTTTCCCTTCCACATGCCAAAGACACATGTGCTCAGTTAACTTTTATCTCTAAAATGACATGTGGTGAATGGGTAAAAAGATGTGTGTGAATGTGCCCAGTGTTTGGCTTGCCCCCTATGATAGGTTGTGGGCCCTTGGCAATCCTAACTTTGAACCAAAGGCTTTGTGGAAATGGATGGGTAATTTGACCATCTGGCCTTATTTCAGTGGAACTGTCTCCTGTCTTATAGCACAAAAGGTATACTCAGCAAAAAAAGAAACGTCCCTTTTTCAGGACTGTGTATTTCAACAATAATGTTTTAAAAATCCAAATAACTTTACAGATCTTCATTGTAAATTGTTTAAACAATGTTTTCCATGCACGTTCAATTAACCATAATCAATTAATTAACATGCACCTGTGGAATGGTCGTTAAGACCTTAACAGCTTACAGAAAGTAAGCATTTAAGGTCACAGTTCTAAAAACGCAGGACACTAAAGAGACTTGTCTACCGACTGTGAAAAACACCCAAAGAAAGATGCCCAGGGTCCCTGCTCATCTGCGTGAACGTGCATTAGGCATGCTGCAGGGAGGCATGAGGACTGCTGATGTGGCTAGGGCAATAAATTGCCATGTCCACACTGTGAGACGCCTAAGACAGTACTACAGGGAGACAGGAAGGACAGCTGATCATCCTCGCAGTGGAAGACCACGTGTAACAACACCTGCACAGGATCGGTACATCCGAATATCACACCTGCGTGACAGGTACAGATTGGCCACAAGAACTGCCCGAGTTACACCAGGAACACACAATCCATCCATCAGTGCTCAGACTGTCCGCAATAGGCTGAGAGAGGCTGGACTGAGGGCTTGCAGGCCTGTTGTAAGGCAGGTCCTTACCAGACATCACCAGCAACAACGCCGCCTATGGGCACAAACCCACCTTCACTGGACCAGACAGGAGTGGCAAAAAGTGCGTGAGTTTCTGCATGACAGCAATGTCAGTGTTCTGCCATGGCCAGCGAAGAGCCCAGATCTCAATCCCATTGAGCACATCTGGGACCTGTTGGATCGCAGGGTGAGGGCTAGGGCCATTCCCCCCAGAAATGTCCAGGAACTTGCAGGTGCCTTGGTGGAAGAGTGGGGTAACATCTCACAGCAAGAACTGACAAATCTGGTCCAGTCCATAAAGGAGGAGATGCACTGCAGTACTTTAAGCAGCTGGTGGCCACACCAGATACTGACTGGTACTTTTGATTTTGAGTCTCCCTTCATTCAGGGACACATTGTGAAACATTTTTAGTTTATGTCTTATGGTGTTGACTCTTTTAGTGTTCATACAAATATTTACACATTAAGTCTACTGAAAGTAAAAACAGTTGAAAGTCAGGGGACATTTCTTTTTTTGCTGAGTATATTTTTAGATTCAAACCATGCTTAGCACCAGAAGACGGTCCAGAAATTGGTCTGATTCTTATAATATGTTCTTACCAGGCAGAGGAATGAAGAGATCATAAGTTAACTAAGAATCTCATATTGTGTATCTGGTAAATAAAACTGAACCACATAAAGCTGACACCATGAATGCATTATACTAACCTGGTTAACCAAGATAGGCAAGGACACAAATCATTTAGCTTTCTGCTCTGTGATTTCCACTTGATTGGTTCCTATGATCGAGATTGAACCCTTTTTTAAATGTTTTTAAATCTATTTCCTTGACCTTCGAGTACACATTACTAGTTTGGGTGTGAGGCCACTCGAGTTTACTAGTACTTCTTTTCTTCAAGAATCTTAACTTATTAGCATGGTCACACATAAGACATACCCTGAAGCTCAGCTAAAGTAGAAAGTCATTAATTCTCCAGTTACAACAACCAAATTACAAGTACCACCTTACTGGCTTTGGCAGGGGTTAAAATAAGACATGCCTTCAAAATAGCCCTAGTAGCAATATTAAAAGTCATGCATCAAACTGCATGACTTCAAGTCAAAGAGCATGTCATACTTAATGCATGTGGTTACTGTATCTTTTTGAGCTGAAGATGTCAGATTACATTGACTATCAATCACAGAAGATGAAACTGTTAGGTTCACATATCTTGACAGCCAATCAACACCTTAATTTTACAACAATGATATATCGAATAGACGTATGTGCTTGCTCCAAAGTTCCACAAGCCCCGCCTCTAGTTTCATGATCCAGACCACCCATTTTCCTTCATTTCTTCAGGCTGCCATTGCTCTTCTGTTCTTGTAGATATGATTGGGCTCTTATCTTTCTGTGGGCATTGTATGATTTGCATTTCCAGTTGAATGTGTATAGGTTGTCAACAGTCACACACATGAACTGCCCCAACAACTTGCAACAAACTGCTGTGACTGCGTTGCTGATGATGTTACAGTGCGCATGTAGCAATCTTGGGTACATGCCATACTAACATTGTGTAACTGGAGGCTAAAACTGAAAATTGCTTGGTAGTGTGATGGGTGCATGAAATTCAGGCTCATCCATGCAAGTTTCCCTCCTCTAGTCAGTGTTTTTGTAATGAATAGTGTGATCTACAAGGGTGGCATGTGTTGTGAAATGTAAATGCTGTATACCGTGATACAACCCCCATATTAGACAAAAATGCTCTTATTTGATATGTGCAATCAACACTGTCTTCAGGCCTTGGACAACTGAAACATGATTATCCGAAATGACAATAACATTTGTTAGTTTTTCTTATAGCATGATCATTGCTTCCAACTTCCCATTCCAAGTTCTGTAAATCACCAGCTGAAAGTTTTTGTGTGCATTTCCTTTTAATTAAAATATATGTTTGCTTTGATCCCTGCAGGATACCAATACATCTTTTTCAGGTACACCAAAAGGGAACACACCATCTTTGCTTGGCTTCTGGGACTAGAGTAAACCTGGTTGACAAGAAGCATACTAAAATGTTCATTGTTCTGTTTTAAAGTATTCTTAGACAAATGACTGTTCAGTCCGTCAAACTAAATTGTTTAGGAAATGGCTAAGCTTCCCATAGTTTTTTGTCCAGAGACTTCTTAAAGGTTGTCAAGGTTTGTGCTTTAATTTGCATGTCTTTGTAGTTCCAGATTCCCACAATTCTTTGCATAAAGAAGTTCCTACTGGCTGAAGTGTCCTTCCCCTTAGTTTCCACTAATGTCCTTGAGCATGTAATTCACTGTTAAGCTGAAAGATTTCTTGCTTTATTAATGCCTTTGAGAATTTTAAAGTCCAGAGTTAGATCTCCATGAGGTCTTCTTTGCTTGAGACTAAACAGGTTTAATACTTTGAATTTGTCAGAGTATGACAACTCTTAGAGTGTACCTAGTTGTTCTTATCTGCACAGTCTTGCCTTGATGATATCTGGTTAAATAAAAAGTCAACTTTCAGTATAACCCAAGTGAAAGCCAGGACAGTCTTCTGTTTTCCTGGTAATGTGTCATAACAGCATGGCATACAGCTAAAACTGAAATCTGTTTTGAAAAGGCATGAATGGTTTAAGGTAACATTCATTAAACAGTCTTGTTTATTACCACATAAAAGTAAATGCAGAGAAATGCATTGTGTCATCAATTAAAGTACACATTAATCCTCACACTTGCGAGATTAGGATCCCACTATCACATTTAAGTATTTAGTTCTTTTTTTGGGTTAATCTTTTATTAACTTTTTGATTGTTATCAGTAAGTGTACTCTTCCACTTTCATCAGCTACATTGGTTTTGTTCTAATTACCTTTCCTCTGTCCTACTGCTTTCCGCACAATGCCGGCAGAGTGACTCTGATTACAGCTGCTGAACTTTCTCACACCCCATGTTGTTTTCACATCCTGCTTAATCCTGATCCTCATGAAATTTACATTTTTGCCCACTTGTAGGAATATTTACAGAGCCAAGCTTCATTTTTAACATAAATATCTTGATTAAACTTTCCCTGTTTTGTCTTACTCTCAGCCAAACAGAAACTTGAAGATGAAAATTTGGTAAATTGGATTCAAAACCTGAAAAAATACTAACACAGCCAGACATGATGACTTAGCATCCTGTAAGGCTCATGGGATGGCAAATGTAAAAAACTCACAATGGTGAAATGTTTCAGAATCCAAAACTGCATTAATGAAACTGTGGTCTGGAACTGAAGTGAAGTATTTCAGTGGACACGACAGAGTACTTACTGCCTTAGCCCGGCTACGTGATTATGTGAATGTAACTTTGATGAATATCATTATGATTTAAGATAATCTGAAATGATATATTTACAGGTAGCAGAGTCTGATTATCTTTTCAAAATGTTATGTCATATTTAGTATTCATTTTCTACCATAATTAAAAATCTTTTCATTTAGCTATTTACATAAATTGTCTGAAAAGCTCATTAATGATTCTAGTGTGGTTTATTAAGCATCCAAAAGTATTATTTTAAAAATACTTCCTTAGAAAAGATCATTTTTGAGGGTTTAAGTGTTTTGGTTAATAATTGTTCACATTTTTATATGTTGATCATTTTACAACTGTGTACTTTTATTTTTGTTGCAAATCATTAATTTAAACTATGGTTCTGTTGCAGATTATGAAAAATATTAGCATAACTATTCATGGATTATGCTAAATATTAACATAACCATTATTCATTTCACAATGGCCTTTATAATTTAAAGTAAGTGTCATTGTCGTCCAAAAGTAACAAATTATGTGAGTTGTCAGAGGTCTTTGAGCACATATTTAATATGAAGTACACTAGAAGAGCTAAAGGAGCCTTTTTTTATAAGTCAAATATCTGAGATGACAACATTATTTTTACTGAACCTTCTGAATTAAATTTTAGGGCCATTGTGAGCTGACATTATCGGGGCAACAAAAGAACTAACCATGAATGGGTGCTGAAAGTCCATTGCATCTTATTTCTTTAAAATATTTATTAAGTTGGCCTTCATAACATTACAGTATGAAGTCCTAATCATTGGAATTAAAGCAAAAAAATTAAAATGTGTGAAAGTATAGTTTAAAAATTATTACATTTATTGGAAATAAGGCAGTATTAACAAAATGTAGAAGATATACTAATTTATGATTTCCCTGTGCCTCTAACCAAGACTAAAATCCTACAATATTCATCCATCCATATTGTCATTTTCAAACCCACTTATTTAAACACACAGTTACAGACTACATAGTCCTGGCAGTATCAGGCAGAAGCAGGAACCAAACCAAAAGGGGGCACCAGTCCATCATAGACCCCACTCAAGCACACAGCCACCTTCACACTCATGTGGGGTCAATATCCATAACATAGAATAATATTCTTAAACCCACTTAATCCAGTGTGTGGTCTTGGGAGGCCTAAGCCTGTCCTAGTAGACTCTGGAGTAAGGTACAAAGAATCTCTGGAAAGGCCAAATCTCACTCTCCTACAGGACTAATTTAGAACAGCCAGTTAACCTAATGTGTACTTGTTTGGAGTGATAGAAAACAACCTATGCAGATTAAGGAAGAAATTGCAGACTTTAGATAGTATTTGAGCTATGGCTGAAAATCAAAATATATTTTTGTGGTACTGTAATTACAAGAACTGCTTTAGTGTGCTTTTTGCGGGCTTATTTATACTATATGGCCAAACATATGCAGACACCCCTCCAAATTATTGAGTTCAGATGTTTTAAACACACCCATCATTAACAGGTGCATACAATCAAGCACATAGCCATGCAATCTTCATTGGCAATAGAATGTGTCATACTGAAGAGTTCAGAGACTTTAAATACAACACTGTCATAGGATGCTACCTTTGCTACAAGTCAGTACTTGAAATTTCTGGTCTGATAGATCTACGCAGGTTAGCTGTAAGTGCTATTAATGTTAAGCAGAAGTTTGTCTAGGAGCAACAGTTCAGCCAAAAAGTGGCATACCACATAAAACCACAGAGTGGGGCCACTGAGTGCTGAAGCATATAGTGCATAAAAATTGCCTATCCTGTGTTTCATCACCCAAAATAGAGTTCCAAACTACTTCTGGAAGCGACATCAGCAGAAGAACTGTGCACTCAGAACTTCATTAAATAGTATTCTATGGTTGAACAGCTACACATAAGCCTAAGATTACTATGCTTTGTGCCAAGCGTTGGATGGAGTGGTCTAAAGCACACCGACCAGTGGACGTGGGAGCAGTGGAAGCATGTTCTATGGAGTGATTCATTCGCTATCGGTTGATCTAATGGACGAATCTGGGTTTGGCAAATGCCAGGAGAACACTAACTTCTGCATAGTGCCTACTTGCCTACTATAAGGTTTAGTGGAGGGGAGATAATGGTCTAGGGCTATTTTTCTGAGTTCAGGGTAGGTGTCTTGGTTTCAATGAAGAGTACTGTTAATGCTGCAACATACAAAGACACTTTAGATAATTGTGCATTTCCAGCTTTATAGTTTGCTGAAGGTCATTTTATGTTCCAGCATGACTGTGCCTGAACAGAACTCTGACCTTAACCCTACTGAATACCTTTGGGATGAAATAGAACATAGATTACGAGCCAGGTCTAATCGTCCAACATCAATAGCTGACCTCATAAATACTCTTTTGGCTGAATTGGCACACTTAAGGGGCGGTGGTCAGGTGTACACAAGCATTTGGCCATATAGTGTATGAATCATTAACTAACTTTTCCCTTTTTTAAGATGTGTATGCATAACTCAAAATTCAAACTTTTATAATGAGTCATCTACATTAGTAAGAAGTGCAGAAGTGCAGAACACTGCTTCTCCATGCCACAGGAAGTACCTAAGCCAAAATAAAAATTATTGAACAGAAATAATTGACATTTTATATTCATGATGTAAGCTTATTTAAGTAAAATTCAATGTCAGATTAATTTTACAATAGGCAATTAGTTTATTGTTACTCTTTTACACTTGAAGCTCTCCAAAAGGGCTCAGGTAATCCCAACATTACTGCACCCAGACGGGAGGGGGCACGACTGACAACCACAGGTGCTGTCAGCAGGCAGATATACAGTAAATGGGGTGATTACAGATCATGGTCATCATTTGGACCCAGGAAAAAGAGAGAGACAGAGCTCTTCTTGTAGACACTGATTTAATTGCATACTAGAAGTGTACTTTACGCTGTGTTACTTTACTAGATCCACTTTTCTTGCTGTGTTCAAAATTAAAAAGGGTATCACCAGGTTAGCACCCCAACAATTCTTGCATCTTAGCCATCCATTTGTTCACAGTAAATAGTTATTTAATTGTACCATGTTATAAATTGATAAGCTGTAAATGTATGACAACGTAGATTTTTGTGTGAATGCAACCCTATATAATTTGAAGCTGTTGTTATGCACATACCCATGTACTGGCTCTCTTTCTTTCTGCCCTCAACCTTTTGCCGTGCTGTTTGTGAAAGAGAAAAGGTATCATGTTTCAGTCAGGTTCTGTTCCCTGACTTATGTATGTTGTCCCTTTTATTGTCAATTCTATCAAGGTTGTTTATTTTGTTGTTATCCTTTAATTTAAATATTATTTAGTAATTATGCAGGGCTACCAAAATGACTCTACTATTATATTCAGGCTAAGGGGATGGTCCCTAAGAACATTATTCACAATTGTGGAGTTTACAATGTCTTGTAAGTACTGGTCTAATTTCATGGTAATGGTGAACTAATGCTTTATCTTTGGAATACAACTTTTTATCCCATGGGTTGTCTTTATAGGCAATCCTTTTTTTCCCATGTTTTTTCCTTTTTTGTTATTTTTGTGGAACATTCTTTTGTTTTTTCAAGTCAGAGGTTTTATGGTTATCCTCTCCTTTTGAAGGTCATTTTTTGAATATTGAAAGTATTTTTGAACTGTTAAAGCCTGCACCTCATTTTGGGCCTGTGCAGGCCTTGTAGCCTGAATTTTCAGTTTGGAACCAGGCTGCCTGGGGTGAAGCCTGTTCATGAGACAGACCAGTGAAGCCCTGTGCTCATATTTATCAAGTATCCAAGAGTAAAAAAAATCTGAGTGACACAAATTTGGTCCTATTCTTAGGAGTAGAAATAAAAGCATTTTATTCGTTTTTCTAATGTAGAAAACTACTCCCTATTTCACCAGGATTTAGGAGAGCTGGTGACTTAACTCACTGGGAGCTGCCAGAAGATGGCATTCAGACAGAAATCGGCATGTACATCTTGCAAAAGACTGAATGCTTTGGAAACTCTGAACAACAATGAACTTTTAAAAACATATCAATTTGACAAAGAGAGAAAATTATTTTTAACAAATCTTGTACATTACGTGATCACTCACATGGCACGGCACAGTGGAAGACAACTGAGATACTGAAAGAATGAAGGTGACTTCAAGAACAGCGCCATGGCTGGTTTCAGCATAAGTACTGCTTTACAAGGCATTTTCTTTAGCTGTAACAACGTGAAGGTGATTCAGCTGCAACTACAGCTGTGGATCACCACTCATCCATGTATTTGTTTTCTAAACCCACATTATCCTGAAGAGGGTTACAGGAAAGCTGGAGCCTATCCTAGGCAGGAACAACCTCTGGAGCATTTGTTGTTAAAAAAAAAGATTATGCCCTATTTCAGGCTTCAGCTTCACTCTCACTGTGTGTGTGTGTCTTGGTCTTTTATTCTCAGTGCTCATTATAGTATTACAGTAATCCCTCGCTATATCGCACTTCGACTTTCGCAGCTTCACTCTATCATGGATTTTAAATGTAAGCATATCTAAATATATATCACGGATTTTTCGCTGGTTCGCGGATTTCTGCGGACAATGGGTCTTTTAATTTATGGTACATGCTTCCTCAATTTGTTTGCCCAGTTGATTTCATACAAGGGACGCTATTGGCGGATGGCTTAGAAGCTACCCAATCAGAGCATGTATTACATATTAACTAAAACTCCTCAATGCTATAAGATATGCTTCCCGTGCGGTGCTTGATTGTTTGCTTGTCTCTGCCTCTCTCTCACCCTCTCTGACTTTCTCTGCGCCTGACGGAGGGGGTGTGAGCAGAGGTGCTGTTTGCACAGAAGCTGTTTGCCTAGTGAATACGGACGCACCTCTAAGAAATGCCGCTTTATCGTGGTGCTTCCAAAAGCACACTTATTGATTTTTTGATGGTTTGCTTTAATCTCGCTCTCTCTCTCTCTCTCTGACGTTCTCTGCGCCTGATGGAGGAGATGTGAGCAGAGGGGCTGTTTGCACAGAGGCTGTTTGCTTAGAAGATACTGACGCTCCTCTAAAAAATGCCATGGCAAACATAAAAGCACACATATTGATTTTTTGATTGTTTGCTTTTCTTTGCGAGCGCTCTCTCTCTCTCTCTGAAATTCTCTGCTCCTGAAGAGAAGAAGATATATTTGCATTCTTTTAATTGTGAGAAAGAACTGTCATCTCTGTCTTGTCATGGAGCACAGTTTAAACTTTTGACTAAAGGGTGTTATTTCATGTCTAGAGGGCTCTAATAATGTTAACAGTGTGGGAGAGTTTATAAGGGCTTAAAATATATAAAAATAACCATACAAACATATGGCTTCTACTTCGCGGATTTTCACCTATCGCGGGGGGGTCTGGAACGCAACCCCCGCGATCGAGGAGGGATTACTGTATTCTTAATGTTGTATTTTTTCATTCTTCTTCTTCTTTTGCTACTTGAATAATTATTATAAGATGAGTCAAAATTATGTTAACATTTGAATGGTGGAAACAATTTATTCACAAAACATACTTCATATGTGCAAGATGATTTATAGGACTGTCTCAACCTGTTTGCCATCATGTCCAACATGTACGATATGTGGCACATAAATTATCCATAAAAATTTTACACAAGTATATACATAGCAGTACCATTAGTGTTAACATAATTTTGACTCACCCTGTATTATCTTTGTGGTGCAGCACTAGCATCAGAAAATGACAAAAAATCATCATGTGCTCTAATTTATGATTTGGGGTGTCATGAAGTCATGATGACATTCACTCTCAAACATTTGCTTATAGCTGAGACTGAGTGTAGGACAGTTCTTAAATACTTCTTATGTCCAACTCTGAGGTAAAACAAATTCTTATCTTAGTCGGACTTTTAGTGCAATTCCTAGGAGTAATTCTGAGATGCTTGATAAATATGTGCTCTGATCTGGTTTTGGTTATTCCAAGGTCTGTTCATCCTTTATGCCAACTTTGTTGAAGATTTCATAACCGAGATTGCAGATAAGATTTTAGTGTTCATACCATCCTGCTTTGCCTTTGTTTGACTGCTGTGAGAGAATAATTTAGAAGTGACAATAGTTAAGTGTTTTGGTTTTAAGTGCACATTGAAATATATAAACATTTGTTTTAGAAATGTCATGAAGAGAACTACTGAAATGGTTAAGTAAATAAAAAGACAAGAATGTACTAGGATAATAGTTGATGTAATACAGAAAATGTACCAGAAGATAAGTAAGAGATCAACAGATATCCTGTAAACAACAAAATCGGAAAGTTGTCACATACACAGAAATTTCAAGGGTAAGCCTAGGAGATATGAGAAGAACAAGAGTATAGTAGAATAGAGTTTTGTTTAGATAAGTTATTTGGGTGTAAGCAAACGAACCAATCAGACTGAATGTATGCATTAATCAGCACTGTTATGTAAATTCAGTTGTTTATAAAATGAACCTTGACCCTTGTATTTCTGACCATTCTGTTACAGACTGTTGTGGTGAATGCTCCCACTTCAGCATTTGTTAGAGAGTAATTAAGACACAATGGACAAGCTTCCTCCTACCTGGTTCCTGTTTCAAAGAGGTTTTTTTGAAGAGAAAATTTCTTTCTTTTTTGATCTCTACCACACTGCAACTTCGTTGTACATCACTGGTTTTGTTTGATTTGATTCTCTGTTTCCTGGTTTCTACTCCACTAATGGTAATTGTGTCCACTTTCAACCTGATTTAGAGTTTTTAAATTTTAGCCCTTCATTTAAAAGTCTTACAATTTTAGCAAATTATCTACTGCTCTTAATTTATTTAGCAATCTTAATCTTTATCTTAATTTTATATTGTAATGGTGTTTTATTTGTAAATTAAGCTTGATACCTGTTAATTGATGTTACGTCTTGGGTTTCATAACATTTAAAAAGAGAATGATACTACTACAGTATCTACGTTCAAAAACATAACTAACCCTCAGGGTGCAGTGGGCATCTTTTCTCTATCTAAGATTACCATGTAGCCACTCATCTCATCATAAACCGCATTATACTACACACTGAAAATTTTACAATAATAGCTATATTCAAAAAGCATTTAAAACTAATAGCTACCTCATATACAGTAATCCCTCACTTATCGCAGGAGATAGGTTCCAAGGCCGACCGCGATAACTGAATTTCCGCGAAGTAGGGACACCATATTTATTTAATTATTTAACGTGTATTTGGACGTTTTTAAACCCTCGCTGTATTGTTTACAACCCACCCTTTACTCTATTAATAACAGGGACAACTGTTAAGCAATATGAAATCGGTAGATAATATGATAGCAATAGCAATAATATAATAGCAATTTGAAATCGGTAGATAAGTTTACACTTACCGCGTGATGATGGTGATGAATATGCTGCGCAGTAAAAATGATGACGATGAAGGATGATGATGACTTTTACTGTGCAGCCAATAACTGTATTTTACATCTTTTCAGATGGTGGTGCCATTTCTTGGGGCACCTCCTCCACGGTTCTCCACAGATTCTTGGTTTTTGTTTTTTAAAATCCTTGGGTTTTTCGACTTGTAAATAAACCCTGGCTTTAACAAAAATCCCGCAGCATTGCCACACATCACGAGGGTCACACGATCCTTGTATGCTTTAAAGCCAGAGGCTTTTGCTTCCTCTTTGAACAGAAAAGTTCGCGACGGCATTCTTTTCCAAAACAAGCCCGTCTCATCCATACGGCCAAAGCAGATTCCATACAGACGATTGTTTTATTACGAGCCGTAACCACTCTCTTCGCCGAGTTTTGAAAGGTGATGGTAGTCGTCTTCCTAATGTTCGCCTCTTCCTTCTTGATGTAGCGAATGGTGGATTCGTTCACGCCATATTGGCGGGCCACAGCCGCGTACGTTCTCCCTTCCTTCAACATATCCAGAAGTTTCACCTTCTCAGCGATCGTCATCATTCTTCGTTGTCACTTAGGCTCAGCACCAGCCTTGGAAGAAGGAGCACGTTTGGGAGCCATTGTAGGGGGTGAAAATTGAAGCGAAGTTCAACACAATCCACAAAAAAATCACACACAGCACACTGTAAAATAAACCAGTCAGCGAGAAAGCATGAAGCGAATGACAAGGGGAGATACTGTGGGATCAAGGCATCAGTCAAAGCACCAATTACAGGCCCGATTAGAAAGCGGAAAGCTGTGATTTGTCGTCTCCCTCCCATGTGACAATCACAGCCCGTGCTACAACGCACGTAGTCAGCGAACTTGTTTTGTAGTTCTTAGACTAGGAAATACTACTACTATATTTAAAAACCCGCGAAGTCGTGAATCCGCGATAAGTGAACCACGAAGTAGCGAGGGATTACTGTACCACATTATGATTAATATTCATTCATGATTGTTATTTATGACTGTTGTATTAATTTATTGTAATTTCGTTTGTTCTGTAAATCAACTTGATAAAGATCAATTGATTGACAGAAAAGAATTGTGGCTGATAGAAAATAATGGATTAAATTAAGCAATCGAGCAAATCAAAGGTGCAAATTAGCTAATACCAATGATTTACAGTCCAATGTCATTTATCCAGCCTTTATAAATTAAATGGTGTTATCAGCTGAATGAAATGCAACACTTAACCAGGACATTTCCTGTACTGAATAATAGGAATCTGTTTTCAATACCTTAATTGTATTTACCATAACAAAAGCCAGACTGCAACTTTTATCATAAATTTTACTTAGTGTTGTGGTGTGAAATTTTGCATGTAAGTTGATAAATATTTTGTATGTCTTTATTTGTAACCTATAACACTAATGTCTATCATTGGTAAGAACAGCAATCATTTGATGGTTAAGAACCAACACCACCCCCCACTTTTAGGACTGAGTATTTTATGATTAATTTTATGACATGGTTAGGGGAAGTGCCTAAAACCAGTCTGGCAAGTGAATCTGTGCAGGACTCTCTCAATCAACCCCCACAGGAAAGCCAAACTACCTAGCTGGCAAGTTTCACCTTAACAAATGGAATTGGGTGCAGGTGTGAAACCATTGGGTCGCACCAGAATTCTATTGGTCTAAAGTTGCCTGAAGCCATTAAGTACCATGATGCCCTATTAGCTGTAGGGTTTGCACAGAGAATCTGTAAATTTGCTTGCTTTACCCTCCCACCACCCCTCCCCCCCAATCCCCTTTCCTACCATCAGATGAAGGAGCATCTGACACACCATGATCTGAAAAAAAACACATATTGAGATAGACATGCAGCCTGTTCTGAAGAAAGCTAACCAAAAATGATGCCTTAACACTAGAATTCCTGAAGCCTATGAAAACACTCGTAATCCTGGCCTAACTTAAATCCCTTAGCACCTCTCCATCAGCGTATTTTGTTTTGTAAATATGTCAATCAGCAAAAGCAGCCTGCTGTCCCATCATCTGCCTTGAAGGAGCTCAACTCTCCCAGTTCAAGGCTCCTTATCCGCGTGTGAGGTGCCTGGGGTTGTATACAACAACAACAACAATTATTTATATAGTACATTTTCATACAAATAATGTATCTCAAAGTGCTTTACATGATGAAGAAAAGAGAAATAAAAGACAAAGTAAGAATTAAAATAAGACAACACTAATTAACATAGAATAAGAGTAAGGTTCGATGGCCAGGGAGGACAGAAAAAAACTCCAGACGAGAGAAAAAAATAAAATCTGCAGGGGCTCCTGACCATGAGATCGCCCAGCCCCCTCTGGGCATTCTACCTAACATAAATGAAACAGTCCTCTTTTTAGTTAGGGTTCTCATGGAAGGACTTGATGATGATGGTCATGTAGACTTCTGGTTTGTAATCCATCAATGTAGGAACATCATGGTGCTTTGATTAGGTGGTGGTGGCGCAAGGTTGCCACCACAGAAAACCGGGAAAAAGAAACAGAAGAGAGAGTAGAGGTTAGTATGAATTTTAGAGCCACCATGAATAGTTATGATAATAAATTGAATATACAGAGTATTAGGATTAAATTAAAATGAAGTTATGAGAAGGCCATGTTAAAGTAATGAGTTTTTAGCAGTTTTTTAAACTGCTCCACTGTATTAGCCTGGCGAATTCCTGTTGGCAGGCTATTCCAGATTTTAGATGCATAACAGCAGAAGGCTGCCTCACCACTTCTTTTAAGTTTATTTCTTGGAATTCTAAGCAGACACTCATTTGAGAATCTAAGGTTATGATTTGGAATATAAAGTGTCAGACATTCCGATATACGAGTAAGATGGAGTGAGTTTATTTAAGGCTTTGTAAACCATAAGCAGTATTTTAAAGTCAATTCTGAATGACACAGGTAACCAGTGTAGTGACATCCAAACTGGAGAAATGTGCTCGGATTTTCTTTTCCTAGTTAGGATTCTAGCAGCTGCATTCTGTACTAGTTGCAAAGGATTTATGCCTTTTTTGGGTAGTCCTGAGAGGAGTGCATTACAGTAATCTAGTCGACTGAAAACAAAAGCGTGAATTAATTTCTCAGTATCTTTCAATGATATAAGAAGTCTAACTTTTGCTATGTTTCTTAAGTGAAAAAATGCTGTCCTAGTGATCTGATTAATATCCGATTTAAAGTTCAGGTTACAGTCAACAGTTATCCCTAAGTTCTTTACCTCCGTCTTGACTTTTAATCCTAATGTGTCAAGTTTATTTCTAATAACTTCATTATATCCATTATTGCCAATCACTAAAATTTCTGTTTTTTCTTTATTTAGCTTGAGAAAATTGCCATCCATTTAGAAACACAAGTAAGATGTTGTGTTAGTGAAACAACAGAATTGGGTATAGGGTAAATACAGTATATCGTTATTTGGAACACATGCATTTCATGTGTGTTCCGTGTCTACAAAGATCTGGGTAAGCGTAGGATGAAAGGAAATGCAAGAAATGCTGAACACATACCTAAAGCAGAAACTTTTTCCATGTTATACTAATAATGACAGGATTGAGACCGGGCGCTCTGTGTTTTGAGTAGTGAGCTGCTATTATTATTATTATTATTATTATTTCTACAACATAATAAAAACATACAGCCAGTGTAAAGTTTGGGTACGTACACATTCAGCACGGAGCTGTCAGGTCTAAACAGCAGTGTGGCAAATTGCTCACGTACTTAAGTGACTTTAGCTGCAGGTTTACTTATGATGCCAAGCAGAGTTGTGTTGTGGTGCAGCCGTCTATTAACCGGCGAAAGCACTGTGAAGAAACTGTCTGTTGCTATGGTTTTGCCTTTGTTCAGTCTGATAGTTGTCTGGGACATGTTATCTTTGATTGCCGGTACAACAAACAGTTCTGAGCAGGCATCAACCACACTGCCAACTGTGGTCATCGCTGCTCTTGTGAAAAGAATGGAGATAAATGGTATCAACTCAGAGAGGGAGAGCCAAGTTTATTGTACCACGTGAACGTCACTGAGAGAATAAACCTGCATAATAAAAAAAAAACAAGCACTAACTTTTACAAGTAGCCAAAATTTACACCGGGTGTTACAGACTCAAATCAAATGTATGTTTTTATTATATTGTAGAAATAATAATAATAGCAGCTCACTACTCAAAACGTGGAGCGCCTGCTCTCAAACCCGGGACCATTGGGTTATAAGGCAGCAGTTCATAACTCTCCACCATTCAAGGATACATGTAAACTCCCTGATTGACATTTGACCTTGAGTTTTTAACTCATTGCAAGCCACATGTAAATCGAATGCTTTTTTTTTCTTTGGTTATATTCTTGAATAAAAGTGCAAGTGTTTATTTGATATTTGGACTAAAGTTTTCACACATTATACACTTCTCGTCATTATTAGTATAACTTGGAAAAAGTTTCTGCTTTAGGTATGTGTTCAGAATTTCTTGCATTTCTCACATTTCCTTTCATCCTACACTTACCCAGATTTTTGTAGACATGGAACACACATGAAATGAATGTACAATATTCCAAATAACAATATAGTGTATTATTTACCCTATACAACTCTAAGAACCTCATACGCAGATAAGGAGCCTTGGCTTGAGCTGGGAGAGTTGAGCTCTGTCAAGGTGGGGGATGGGACAGCAGGCTGCTTGCTGCTTGTGCTAATCGACGTATTTACAAAACAAAAGATGCTGATGGAGAGGTGCAAAGGGATTTATGGTGGGCCGGGATTACAAGTTTTTTTTGCAGGCTTCAGGAATTCTAGTGTTAACTAGAGACATTTTAAGTAACAAACAAGTTTGTGTGCCTCCTGAAACTACCCATTAGCATTTATCAGGTTGTATGTTTGCCAATATTCACTTGTACTTTGCTTATTGTCATTATTTATGAATATTATCAGTAATACATTATTTAAAGTGTAACTTAACACCTGCTTGTCTTTTACTACTACTAATTACCTGAGGTTATAGGTGTAGCAGGGAAGGTGGGAGAAGTTATATACTACAATACCTTATAAACAGTGGTAAGTCTGTGTGACATTTGAGGCATTCTGAAAAAGGCTACACATTAATAGTACAAAAGGGGAAAGTAGAGTAAAGTATAGAACTCTACCAAGACAAAACACTTCGCTTTCTCATACTGCATTTTCTTTTAAGGTTTTGGGGATTGAAACATGAAGTTTAGACTGGCATATAATCTTTAGGTACAGTATTGGTTGGATTTGATTTCTTGAGTAAAAGTTTAACAGCATTTCTAATTAATGGAATTAGAAACAAGAATTGCTTAAAATGTGCAACTCAATTTTACTCAGATTTAAGAGGCTTGAAAATTTTAAATATCAAATGTAAAGTATTTTTAGTCACTAATTTATTGAAAGTTGCCAAAAGTGGTGAAGTGTTTAATTTTGTCCCGTGAATTGTGTTCAATTTCATTTGCTTTCTCTGCATTTTAAATCTTATTTAATTTGTTATTGAAGTAATAATAAAGGTACTATTTTTTAATTTTAGTAGACAGGTGCCAGATCTTGTTATTCAAGTTAGCTACTATACATTTTTTATTTAAAGGCATAGATGATTTTGGCTGGGTGGCAGAGGGTTGCCCTGCCACTTCACAGCTTTGTTGTCTATTTGGAGTTTATACGTTCTCCAAGTATCTTAGAGGGATTTTCTCTAGGAACTCCATGTTTTCTCAAAGACATTCAGGATCTATTTTTGTTGTTTCTAATTAGCCCAGCATAAGTGGGTGGCCCCTGTGATGGTTTGGTGTCCAGTCCATGGCTGTGTCCAGTCTTACACTCATGGTTGCCAGGATGGGCTCTTACCCCAGAATTCAGAAATGTATTAAGCGGGGTTATGAATGTTATGTTTTCAATTTCATCTTTTGGAGTGAAATTTAGAATAAAGTATGTGAATTTCCTTTCTTTGTTGTTTAATGCTGTCATTTCTTTCAGCTTTGCAAATTTCCGTCTACTGTATGTCCTAGTTTACCACATTCTAATTTGACAAAATATGTTGTATCATTCTAGCGTTGTGTGCGCCTGGTAAAAGGATAAAAGAGGCCCAGATCTGCAATGCTAATGCAAGTTGCATGTGCCTGACAGATATTGTGATCAAAGCACAGGTGCTTCATTATTTCTTTGAATTTGTATTTTAAAATATTGTAGTCTCTTTAGAGGTTAAAAGGCAAGAAGTGTGCTGCCATTGTCCCATGAACAAACGGGCAATCTCACTCAAAGTCAGAGTGCATCTACTTTCATATTCTTGTTATAATCCTTGGTTTCAATGCAAACATCAAGTTGTATGAGCCTCTACTCTTTGAAAATGGATTTAAAAAAATTGAGTGCTTTAACAATGTTTGGTTTCCACTGCTCAGTCAGGTGCATCCTTTAAGGAATTTTGTTTATATGTAAAAAGTCTTTAATGCTACTACTAAATAAAGTGTTGGCCCAAGATGTTGGACATCTTCACTGTTAAGCTTCATAATTTACCAGTTAATGTCCTTGGTGTGAGGATTTTCTGATCACCAGGTTATTGTTTGATAGAAAATCTGAGGCAAGACATACTCGAAAACCAGGTGGGAGTGAGAATGTTATTGAGTATGAACAGGACTGGAAGAGCAAGGTAAACTTTAGGAGTCCTTGAAAACAAGAAGCCAAACAGCAAAGAAACACCAGAGATTGGGGCTGAGGAAGAAGATGTCATTAAATTAAATTAAAATTACCCTTATTTTAATATATTGGTTGAGTTTATGTATGAATTTTAACCTCCACAAAAGACACTGCTTTATGGACTATTTAGTTATTAAAGATTTTACACCAGACTATCTATTTGGACACTGTTTGAAACTGCAATACACACGTTGGCACCATATTTGTTGTTTATCTGTTCTCATTGCACTAGTCGATCCCTATCGTGAGTATTGATGACCCGGTTTTATCAAGATGCCAAAGCTGCAGGCACCCGGGCATCACAAGCCTGAAGAGGTGGGACCTCATAATTGGGCAGATGGGTTACTGGCCCCAGCAGTCGATGAGCCGCCTTCAGCTTCGGCATAACAGCTGCAGCAGTGCATTTCTGATCCTGATTCCTGTTTGGATTTTTTCAACCTTTGACCCCTGCATTGTCTTTCTGGTGTTGTCTTCTTTTTGGCAAATTATTGACCTTGGTTGCTTTAGGCAAAACCTAATGTTGCTCATTTTTTGTTTCTGCCTTGCTTTCCCTGTATGTCATCCTTTTGGAATAAATCTTTAATATGAGGAACTTTGGTTTATTTAATTGCCTTAAACCAATTCTCACATGTAGTAGCTTTTATTATTAACTACATATTTACTTCTTTCACTAATTGGCAGCAGAATTCCAAAAAAGTGAACTTTTCATTTGCTTAAATGTCCTTCTTTTTCTGATCCTTTTTTTTTTTTTTTTTTTACTCATGTCAAAGTCGTGGAGAGTCAGAGCTTTCTTAGTTTTTAGTAACATCAGGCACAAAGCAGAAACCAACCCAAGCCTGGAGATCAGTCCATCAGTAAACTCATGCAAACTGAGAAAATTCACATTTGACAATCAGCCTGAGGAACTCGTCTTTGGCATGTGAGAAGGAAACAAAATGCTACATTAACACAGGGAGAACTGGCAATAAAAAGGGGCAATCGACGATATTTAACATTATGTTTAATATTGACATTCTAAGGTGCTAATTTTTTTATTTAAATTTACCATGACTTTTAATGCTCACTCCTGTGTATGATATAAATGTGGTACCACATAAGTCACAGATTCATTTTAAACATTCATTTATATTCATCCTCAAGACCACCAAAGAGTAATAAATCAAATGAACCTATTTTACTTGCCATTGCTTCTCGGGTTCTATAATAAAATATTCCTAAGTATGTGTTTCAGCTATTTGGCCTTTTTAAGCATTTAACTATCAGTGCTAAAGATATTTATGCTCTTGTAAAATTCTAAAAATGAGACTCACTAGTGGGTGTTCATATTATTCCAGCCTGTGTTTTAAGTTATTAACTCCACAGTGCTACAAACAGCAAATAAAATTGTCTTGTAATACATGCAGAAGGTGAACTGAATCATTTAAAATGACCTTGGTTGTATTAGAGAGCGTTATTTCAATGCTGGGATTGCTACAATTTTAGCTTAAATTGGTGCCCCCAGACTTGCTCCTTGAGCACTCAGGAGGGTGCAGGTTTTTATTCCAACCAGTGTGTTAATCGGGTCAATCCCTACCTCAACATGGACTTACAGCTTGACTGGACATGTTTTGATACTCTTTTTCATAATTTTTGTGTCAATCCAATGAGACATAATTAGAATCTGCTTTGTTAATTTGTCAGAATTTAGAAAATATACTGTTATGGGTATTTTATTGACAGAATAGGATTTCCTGAGGGTGCCTTTCCCAACTTTCTTTTATTTCTCTCAGTATTTGTTTTTAAAATAGCCACATGCTGATGAGCACAGAGGTGTAAGTGAAAGTGAGTTAGCAGCTCCAGTAAAAATGTAGCAATTAGGGAAGCAAATTGTTTACTAGTAGGAGAATTTAGTCAAATTAAAAACGGCTCAAAAGGAGTTTGGGGTGCTGAAATTTGTCTTTTCCTGGTTATCATCAGGATGGATGTGTTATGTCCAGGGTAGCATAATGTTAAGAAAATAATACTATTAGCTACTTAGCTAGTTTCATTAACAGAGTCAAGATGGAATGTAATGGAGGTCCTTCTTTAGTTGATGACCTCACAGTTAACCAGTGAGAAGTACCACTCACTTGTTCATCCTCACTTAAAGCCAAAAGAGAAATAGTGACCAAGAGGGCTTCAGACTGCAAACCCTAACTCCCTCCATTTTACTCTTCCTACACCAGCACACTTGTTTTTAGAGCAGTATCACAGACCACACGATATCACTACATACACAGAATATTTAAAATAGTAGAAGTAGTATTGCTTTACAGGATTAGAGAGAGTGTCATTATTGCCATGTGTACAGAGTACAGTGAAATTCTTATTTACTTTGCAGATCAGCATCAAAAATGTTCTTTTGATGCCCTGTGCTTCCTGATTAGCAGCACTACCTGGGATGTTGGGTATCTAGTAGTTTGTAAACCAAATCATGCAATTCTGGGCACGTCTAACCGGCAGGAGGCCCTGGGGAAGACCCAGGACACGCTGGAGGGACTATGTCTCTCTGCTGGCCTGGGAACGCCTCGGGATTCGCCTGGAAGAGCTAGAAGAAGTGGCCGGGGAGAGGGAAGTCTCTGCTCAAGCTGCTGCCCCTGCGACCCGATCTCGGATAAGCGGAAGAGGATGAATGGATGGATGGATGGAGGGAGAAAGTTTCTCCAACAAAAACACAAAACGTGAAAAATCAAACATTTAGAACAAACTCATCACCTCTCCTCCACAATTGTTTCTTCCTCTGGTCTAATAATCAATGATGTAGTCCACCAAGCATCTTTGCTATCCTTACTGCTACACAAATAATTATATGCCAAAATATGACCCCTAACATCAAGTGACCGTTTAATATATTGCTGCAGAATTTCAGCAGGCAGCCTCAGTGGAATGTGCAGGAGTCAATCCAGTGATCACTCACATAGCAATGCTAGCCATGCTCCGTTCTTGTTAACTGAATGGGAACTTGGTATAATTATTTGAAGTTTCTTCAATTGCATGTTCATGTGAGGGCTCCCTGCTGCTGTCTCTTTCTTACACACTCCAGGCAAGCAACCTACACTCTTCATCCTCTATAAAAGCAGAATCACCGGGAAGACGGTCTCGTATCCGGAGGTATGCACTTACCCTAGGCATGCAGCAAAATGCACACTCCAGGATAGACTGCAGCTGACGTGTTTCTGAGTGCCACTGTGTATACTCTTCAGTGCTTGAAGTGTGTCAGTTTTTTTTTTGTTTTGCAGAATAAGTGCACCAAAAATGTATAAGCTACAAACCGTTAACATCTTTAAACTGTATGTAAAATCTTTATTTCTATGATGGGGCTCATTAATGTCAGTCTTATTTAGAAAAGTTGTCTTAGGTAGTACTGTAATGGCACTGACAACTAGCATCAGCCAGGAATAACTCGTCCATTACATAAGCTGGCATTCCATCATCTAAATGAGCAGCTTCAGAGCCAGCTGTAGGGGACTCTATATAAAAACATCAAGCCTGCAATGTCGGTCAGTCAGTCATTTTCCAACCCGCTATACCCTAACAGAGGGTCATGGGGGGTCTGCTGGAGCCAATCCCAGCCAGCACAGGACGCCAGCCCTCCGCAGAGCCTGCAATGTTTTAAATTGAATTCCATGCAGTATGACAAAGGTGAGCAGCCCTTTTAAGAATAGTGAACCACACAAGGGCCATGTAAAAAGCGAAGAAACCACTATAGTACTCACAACTGGTGCTACATTGGTGTTAGAAGTGTGATGAAAAGACCTACAGTCTGACTTAGTAAAAGACAGAGTGTAGTGAAGACGTAATACAGATTTGCTTGGTTCTTCAGAGGAGTTTCTGGAGAGTCTTGAGGCTGAGATCCAGGATCTGGAATGCTGTTTTTTAGCATAAGGACAGCAAAGAAGACAGCTGAGAGAGTTCTACCTCTGCCACTCCACTTCTTCTCTCCCTGCTAAGGTCTGTTGGCCTGGGCGCATGGTGGAGCTTTTGGCTCATGGGGCTGGGAAAAGTGTGATAGATCAAGTTACCAATGACCCCACGTGAGTCGTGTGCAGCAGGGCTAGTGACATATTTTCACAGTCAAAGTACATGGCACGTAATAGTTACAGAGCAGTCATTAAGAGGAGCCTTAAAGTTAAGATCTGGACCTGGAACTGCTGTTTGCAGTGTCAGCAGAGTGATATAAAATAGCCCAGGGGTCCTCAAACTTGTTCCTGGGGACTCACTGTGGCTGCAGGTTTTTATTTCATCCAACTGCTGTTTTTAATTGGATTCCTGGGCTAATTAAGTGAATTGTTTGGGAACAATATAGAAATTTAAAAAACTTGGCACACTTCCTTATTATCACGGAGTGTCAGAAGGCGTAGCACGCATCCTGTCCAAATCAGGTATCAGAATAGCACACAAACCCACAAACAATCTGCACAGTCCTTTTCAATGCCAAAAACAAGAAATCGACAGCAGAAACATGAAACGCTGTTTATAGCATTCCATTCAGTTCTTGCCCAGCAGTATACACAGGACAAACAGCAAAAAGAATCGCAACACGTATACAGGAACATCGCAACACCATCAGAAGGAAGGACTCATGATCACAGATCTATACGCATACTAAATCAACCGGACATACATTTAACTGGGACAATGTACAAGTAAGATTTAAGGCCAGTACTAAAAGTGCCAGAGAGCTGGCCGAATCTTGGCTATCAAACGAAAATGCCATGAACATGTTCATAATAAATAAAACTTTATGACCAATACTCCTCATTACCCCCACATACCTTCCCTAACCCCCCCGCGCACACCGACCTATATATATATATGTACAGTTACATGGGTATAATGTAATTCTTTTTCTGTATAACAATATTTTTATCTTAATTTTTATTCTACTTTTCCACGTGTTCTAATGTTGTTTAATCCATTAATTACTAATTAGTGGGTCTGATACTAAAGTAGTTGCAACCTTTCATGATTCAGTGTTATTTGCCTGGGTGTCTGCTCTGCTTGTTTTTTAATTGTCATTATTAAGATACAATAAAGGAAGCAAACTGCACAGAGAACAGGCAAAATATAATGAAATCAACACAAGAGAGTTAAGCATTTAAATCTACAGAAAAAATAGAAATATTTCTAAATATCTTATAATTGGAAAAAACATGCCGCTGTGCTTTTCTGAATGTACTGTATATATATATACTACATAATAAAACAATAAGGTCTGTGTGTCCATTCCCTCAAAGTAATCTGATTGGTCAGTTTGGCTTTGCTGACACAGTGAAAGAAGAGTGAGTGAGAGACACACCAGCAGCAGTGAAGGCACATGCAGGGAGAATAGCTTTCAAAGATGGCAAGAATAAAACTGGACAGGAGGTGAGTAAGATGCCTTAAAAATAATAACAGAGCCTGAGAAGCATCCTTTATGGGAACGCACTAGAGAGAGGGAGCACCAGTGAAGAGATGTTCAGACACACACGAATTAAGAGGAAAGGAGGCAAGAGATAGCAAATATTTTAAAAATACTCTATTAACTGTCTTCGACAGGTACCATGGCTAGTATGTGTGGGTGTGTGTGTGTGTAAATACACGGGAGGCTGTCGTAAAGGATTGGGGAGGCAGAAGTACACAGGGCACTGCCTCCCCCGCAGCACTAGATGGTAGTCCCCCTCGGTTGCAGCGGCGCCTTGGATTCCCACAGGGAATTTGGCATAACCCTGTTGGGTTCTGTGGGCACCGCCCAGGGGAGCTACAGAGCCCTACTATATTAGGCTTCCACCAACAACAACACATTTATTTATCTAGCACATTTTCATACAAATAATGTAGCTCAAAGTGCTTTACATGATGAAGAAAAGAGAAATAAAAGACAAAGTAAGAATCAAAATAAGAGAACACTAATTAACATAGAATAAAAGTAAGGTCCGATGGCCAGGGAGGACAGAAAAAACAAAAAAAACTCCAGACAGCTGGAGAGAAAAAAAAATCTGCAGGGGTTCCAGACCATGAGACCCCCTCTGGGTACCATACCTGGGACTACTTCCAGATTATGCTGATGGCCCACCTGAAGGGCTCCCAGGTGCTGCACTCGAGGAGCCAGAGTCAGGAGGATGCAGAAGACGGAATGAGAGAAATAGGAAGAGAAACTCCTGTACTATGCGGAAAATAAAACATGTTTGTTGCTGGACTTGTGCCTTGTGTCTGTCTGGGTCGGGTTTGGGGAGCTGGTGTGCCCCCTGGTGGCCACAATATATAAAGGGTTCAATATATGTACTGAACCCTTTGCAGACTGACTTTAGAACATTTGTTTAAAAGAAATCCACTACAGGGACCAATGCCTATTCTGAGAGTATATGGAGTATAAAACAAGCCACGTCTGGGTGGAGCGGCAGGCTATTGCAGTGCCCACCCATGCACATCAGCCATTCAAGTAATTAACCGAGTTTGCATATTGTATGGGTTGTGAAAATGAAATACAAAGGCATTTATTATTATTATTATTATTGATTATAATAAAAAAAAACTATTGAAAGAATTGAAATAGTTAATTGTTAGTATGTTGTGCTATTACTTCTTCTGTGTGAGGCCGATTAATTAATTTAAACTGCTGAAAGTGGCTTAAAAAAGGGCTGATGGCTGACAGTATTCCTTTCATTTCATTTTAAATGTCTATTAGTGAAGGCGGATGCCCTGATAGTGTTTGATTTGGTTCTATAGCACATAAAACTTTAATCGGTGGTGTCAGCTTTTTCTACGCCGCTGTGCATGACCTGAGACGGTAGACTGTACTTGTAAATTTGTATTTTTTCCTCTATTAATATGCTCAGATGCTCCTGTCATTAAAATGAATCTTTCTCACTCATTTGAATCAATGGTAATGCAGCTTATTAATTAAAGGGGAGCATGATTTGACCTGAGTGTATTGAGGAGGGTAATAGTAATAAATCGGGCAAATTGATCAGCTTTTCTAGATTGATGTAGTTCATTTCTGAGTAAACGTCAAGTAACAACAGAGTCAATATTTATTAACAATAATATTTTATTAAGTTCACACACACCATTCCAATTAAAGCAAATTGCATTGGATGGAAAAAAAAAGAAAGATGAAGGAAGGGAAAAGGCAAGAAGAGATGAGAATGTGAGTTGAGTCAGAGTTTCTTCTGAGCAGGAAAATGAAAGACACCTCTGGGAGGAATCTCTGGGGATTCCTCAACGCTTCAAATGTGGCAATGCTGGACACATGGGGTTCCACAAACTGAGCTACGTTCTGTGTAAATGAACTGAAAGATGCTTTTTGACATTATCTGTCTTGGACTTGGACTGTCTCTGTAAAGTAGGTCAAGTAGTCTTTTTTTTATATATAAAAATGAGTCGTTCCTATTTTTTTAATGAGCGTTGTTTGCTTTCAGGGTGATCTTTAAAAATACAATAAGGCTGAGTGAGATAAAAGGTTAGCAAACAACATCCTTTTAAATTAAACTTTTGCAGACTGAAAAAAAGTTATAATTTGTAAAACATCACTGCCGTGCCCTTACATTTTAACCCTATGGGATTCTTCTCTCACCGAGAAGCCAGAACTTCTCCTAAATTAAGAGAAGATGAGACACATGGCATCACATTTAGGGTCATTCACTTTCACCACGGCCATAAATACAGTCTGCCTGCATGCAGCATTGCTGGGACAAAAGACAATTTAGGTATTTTGGGCTTTAGTTACCACATATTGCATTAAGTCAATTCTCTTGTTCACAGTGGTGACATTGAATTTCTTCTTGCATGGGTTGGTCTTTTCCCTTGATAAGTTAACAGGGTCTGTCATGACCAAATTGAGGAATGCAGATGCTAAAAATGGATTGACAACAAGGACAAGGAAATAAGAAAGTGGGCCTTGTGGTCGACTAACGTCCCTGTCTGCAGCTGGTTACTGCCTTGTTCCTGGCACCTGGTCCGGCCTCCACCCCAACCTGGAAACTTTTAAAAAAGGGTTAATGTAACCACGACATGAGCAAGAAGAATTTAGTTACCTCTAACGCGGTTTATTATTTCCAGGCAAACCTTGTTGAAGGGTAACAGAATTAGCATGTGGTTGCTTCCATTTGGGGTCTCAGACTGCGCTCTTATTGCTTCATTTTCTTTCCTCTTGTCTTTCTCACTCTTCATTTTTCTCTCTCTCTCTGTGCTGTCCTTCCAGCTGACTCAAAGCTAAGGGCATCTGTCCCATCTTCAACCATCATCCTGGAACTTTTAAAGGGTCAGTGAGAGGCAGAGCTATGTAACATTTTACTTGGGGGCACACTTTCTTGTTTTCTGTAGAGGAAGCACAACTCTGGGGATAATTAAATGGAATAAAGTGTGTCACGTCATGAAGCATATAGGTTCCAGTCTACTTTAGGGAGAAACACCATAGTTCCTTTTCTGATGAAGTGGAAGTTGGCTATGCAGACTAGCAGACTTTATGTTTTTTCTTTCTGTGTGCATAGCCTTCTGTCTGGATTTTTGCCTTTTTCTTTTGCCACCATGTCTCGTGCTATCCATTTTTTCTTCATGCATTTTCCACATCTTACACACAGCGAGACAGAGGAACATGAAGAACACATAACGAATGTCCATGTAGAATTTGAAGACTTTGCAGGTATGTTGATCTCCATGTTAATCTCTCAAGAAATGACCTTAAACTGTGAACAATATTCACAGCAATATACCTACTAACAGGTATATTGCTGTGAATATCTGGCATTGCCACTTCAGCCTATAGCTGTCTCAGGTATGATCATGTACTTGTAGATTTTATTATATTTTTGCTTAACATGGCACTAGAGAGTGGCAACATGTTGCATGTTTCATAATGCTGCTCTAAACTGACCTAACATTAGAAGTCCTTGTGTTAGTAGTGCTTCCAGCCCCGGAGAATGAAGGGAAATGGAATTGTCCACAATGTGGCTTAATGACATTAAAGGATTACGATCTTCAGCTCATGTAGCATCTTGAGCCCCTAATGCTGACTGGTTCTTTTCCTGCAGTAATTGCAGTTGTCCATATAGACAAATGGTGGAGAACATAGCACTGAGAAAAGAAAATAAGATTGGGAATGGAGTAATAACTCTAAAACACTACTAACTTATGGGATATAACTTATGAATTGAATTGACAGTGCATGTTAAATGTTAAATTAATTCCTAGGTTTGAAACTAAAATTGCACCAGTTAGAATGGCAGGAAATGAACGCCACTACAGTCCATAAAATTTGTCTTCAAAGAGATTTGGTCTTGACCTAACAAACATTACAAATTAAACATCCATCCATCCATTATCCAACCCGCTATATCCTAACTACACGGTCATGGGGCAAATTAAACATTATGAATGAAATAACCTTATGTTACGAGGAGGATTTTTCATTTAATTTTGTTTATAATGAAAACACAGTCATCCCTCAGTTTTCAAACCCGTTTATCCTGAACAGCTTTACGGGGAAGTTGGAGCCCATAAAATGGGAATTTATTTTCATCTTTCATTCTGCACAAATACCCTGAATTCCATACAGTCATGCTGAAATGAATAAAAGTTCATGAGTTTGGATGATTTATTTATTTTTTTTGTTTTTAATGGAAGGACCACTATACAAATTTTGAAAGTGTGAGAACGGTGACTTATTGTGAGATAGACTGACTTGGACATTTTGATTGTTCTTGTATTGTTCCCGTACTGGCAGGGCCAGCGCTACTATTAAGACGAATTAAACATTCTCTTATGGTGCAGGTCATAAGGGGGAAAAACCCAGCCGCACGGGTTAGCTACCAAACAGTCAGTTGGCACACTAATAAGCTTGGCCCGAGGTGCAAAATAACCTAGCAACGCAACTGCTTAATGGGTCGACATTCTTGCCATCGATGACCCTTTTGTACCTGTGGAATGAAGGTTCAGTGTCGCTATGAAGATATTTGAGTTGACAGATGTACTCTTATGGTGAGAAATTTGAGGATGTAATAGGGGTTTGATTCAATAAAATAGCGTAAATTGCATAAATAAAAGAACATGAATTTATCAATAAAAGATTATTCTTTTTGTCTTTCTATTTATACCAAGTGTGTCTATTAAATAACTCACCTTTATTTATATGTATTATAAATTTAATGCTTGTCCCCTTAAATATACTCCCCATTTGCACTAATACATTGCTGCACTCTTGTTTTCCACTGGTCGAAGGCATGGAGTAAATCAATTTCTGTCAGCTGTTTTAACACATCCGCCGTTTTCTTCTTTACAGCATCAACTGACTCAAAACGTGTCCCTTTAAGCACTGCTTTAACTTTTGGGAAAAGATAAAAGTCGCGTGGTGCTAAATCGGGCGAATATGGAGGATGTTCAAGTGTAGTAATGTGCTTGTCGGTCAAAAACTACTTTACAGAAAGTGCTGTGTGAGCAGGTGCATTGTCCTGGTGAAGAATGAAACCATTTTCCCACAGTTGCGGCCGTTTTTTTCTAACTTTTTCTCTCAGCTTTATCAAAACTTCCTTATAATAATGCTGGTTAACTGTTGTGCCTTCTGGAACCCATTCTTCCAAAATGACACCCTTGATATCAAAAACCACAATGAGCATGACATTGAATTTTGACTTGCTTTGACAAGCTTTTTTCATTCTTGGTCCAGGATGTTCATCATCTTTGATATTCTTACGTCCCTCGCTGAATCTTTTGTGCGCACGAGACAGGCAGTCATTCCCATAAGCTGTAGTAATCATTTGAAAACATTCTGTTGGTTTTTTGTGCAAATTTACTAAAAAATTCAAACTGACACGTTGTTCAACTTTTAAACTTAGTATTATTTCAGCACACTACAGAAAACACAACCAAACTAAATGGCCACTCACAATCAACTGAATGTCATAGAGTGCAGCAGCTTGTCATGTTGGTTCAGACATGTTCAAGGTCACCACGCATGCAGTTATAACCGGTTCTGACTGCATTGTTTACCAGGTGGAATCACAGTCTTGTTATTTAATATACATACCTCGTAAAGTGCCTTTTGCAGACAGAGTCCCAAAGCGCTGTACACAAAGAAAAACAATTAACAATTAAAATGATAAGCAAACTAACATTCCAACAGGCATAACCAAGAACTGGATAACCATACGGCTACCCATATACTAACCTAAAACCAGTGCATCTTTAGCCTTTTTTTTAATATATCAGTTGTAAAGCACAAGGAAGGCTGTTCTGCCATTTTGGTCCAATGGACTGAAAAGCCTGATCCCATTGAGTCGTTAGCCGAGTATGTGGAACACTAAGAAGGCCCTGGTGAGATGGCCTAAGTGGACGACTAGTAGTACAGTATAATGGTGTAAAAGATCAGAAATATATTGTGGCTTTTGACCATGCAGCATGTATCGTTGGTTACTAAAATTTAAAAATGGATTCCAAATTCCACCAGAAGCCAACTAAGAGAAGATAAAATCGGAGTAATGTGAGACCACTTACTGGAGCGGATTAACAAACTATCAGCAGCATTCTGAATAGACTGAAGACGTAGCAGTGAGGTCTTGTTTAAACATGTAAATAAAGAATTCCAATGATCAAGACGTGAAAAAATAGACGCATGAGCTAACATCTCCATTTGAGCCTTGTTCTTAATTTTTATAGTATCCTTAGATGATAAAAACAAGAACAAGATAAGGACATAACATGAGCATCGAGGTTCATAACAATATAACCCCCAGGTTCCAAGCACAAGATTTAATCTTACATGAAACAGTCAATAACCTGAAATTGATATGAGTGCAAATCCAGCAAGTCAATTATTAACACCTCAGTTTTTGTTTAGAAATAAATATTTTATAGCTTCTAGAAATAAAAGCTATAAAAATTAGCAGTCAGCCGCTTATTGATTTCACTCAGGGGTTCGACCAGGACAGATAACTTATCTTAAGGTGTTGTGGTATAAAAACGCATGAAAGCTGAATATCGTCAGCATAAATGTGATATGAGATGTCTTTAAAAGACATAAGACCTAAAAACAGATCCCTACTGTACTCTACACGACAGGGATACCAGGGCTGACTATACTGTAATCATCCAGGCTAACCGAAAAAACTCCACTCTGCTAAATAAGAGTTAAACCAGTCTAAGGCAGTCCCAGAGATACCCACGCAATAACTGAGCTTAATAATACGAAGTGTATGGTCCACAGGATCAAATGCTGGCCTAAGATTCAAAAGTACAAATGCTGAACACTTCCCAACATCAGCAGCCGTCAAAAAGTGATTAGCAACCTTAAGAAGTGCTGTTGCTGTGGAATGTTGTTTCCTAAAGCCGGACTGAAATGCATCTAAAATTTGGTATTTATCAAGTAAAGCAATCAGTTGTGATTTGACTATGTTTTGTAAAATTTTAGGTAAAAATGGAAGTTTAAAAATAGGCCTCAACTATTTTTTTTTAAATATTCAAGTCATCAGTTACTGTTTGAAGCAGTCTAGTCAAATCCATACCTTAGCATCCATTTCTACTGATGTCTCATTTCCACTGTTATACCACTCACTCCTCAGTCCTTAAATGTCGGCTTCTCATGTTTTAAAATTTACTTCATATAAATTGTTCTTCATACATCAAATACCACATGAATAGTACCTTTAACATTTTGTGATATTCAGTAATGAAAAAAAAGCCCCACTTGTCATCTAAGGTACATGGTAGGGAATCCATTCCCAGATGGGTTTATCCATTCCTGGGAATTTGGGAATCCCACATATCATTCCTGGGAATCCCAGGCTCCCAGGGATGACACAGTGCACGGGAATCTTACATGTGAACAGTTTTAGAACGACCGACACTTATTTTTAATAAAACTAACATGATTGTCAATGTAATTGTTTTGTCACTGTTGTGAGTGATAAGTGTTGCTGTCATATATATATATTTATAAATATATATACTGTATATATATATATATATATATACACACACATATAAACCTATATATATATATATATACATATCTATACATATACACATATACACATATATATATACACACACACATATATACATACATATATATATCTACATATATACACATACATATACATACAGACATACATACATACACACACATATACACACAAATACATATATATATACATACACACACATATATACACACAAATACATATATATATATATACATGCACACACACACATATATAAACATATATATACATATACATACATATCTACATATATACACACACACACATATATACATACACTCTTTGGGGTGCAAGCAACTGTTGCTGGGGGTGGCAGAATCCATCAAGGAAGAAAAATGAAAAACATTATTTGTAGAAAATCTTAATTTATTTATCCATTCCTAAATAATTAAATGGGCAGGCTATTTCGTATCAGTGCAATACGCTGCTTGTTAAAACGGATAACTCCCGCTCTTACGTGCAAGTCTGCGTGGATATTATGAACTATCGTATTTGTTCAAGTTCTATTTAAATTTTAAATAGAAGGAATTTTTATTTAGTCGACAGAAATATCTTTGGTAGGAATGGTAAAAACAGACAGGAATATTATTCCTGAATAAATCAACTCAAACCTTAAACAACTTGTAATATTTTGCTCTCCATAAAAATATATCCTGTCTAAATTATACAAGTTAGAAATAAAGTAAACGTTAAAAGAACAAACATTCAAATTTCTTTACTCTTATGTAATTTTATATAAAAAATAAACTTAGATTTTAAATATCCCAAAAGATTTTGCTCTCCATAAAAATATATCCTGTCAAAATTATACAAATTCAAATGTGAACATGCTGCATAACAAAACCTGGAAATATAAATAAAATGTGTTCCTTTCAGCAATAACAAATCAAATCATTCAGTTGTCTTTGCTCATATGTCATTTTAGAGCTGGACGCCTGGCATCTTTTTTTGGCAACAAGTTCGTTTATGTTTGGTGTGAGGTTCTGTGTTGTGGAGATTCTCAGGATGGACTGCAGGTGCTCATCAGTGAGGCGACTCCTGTGTGCTGTTTTGTTAGTCTTTATCACTGAGAAGAGCTTCTCACACAGATATGTGCTACCAAACATGCACAAGGTTTGAGCCGCATGTAGATGGAGCTGGAGCATTTCTGTGGGAATGGAGTGAATAAACTGTGCGGGCCCTGCAGTATTGTACTTTGCCTTCAGTTTGCCATTACACTGCAGCTCAATCACCTCCATCTGAATCTGCACAAGTGCAGTTTCCACATCGACGGGGGTTGTGAAACAACTCAAAATTCTTTTTTTGTTCTTTAAAGTCACCAAAGCAGCATGCAAACTCAGTGCGCAGTGCACTCAGTTTATCAGCAAAGTGCGTATTTGGGAACACCGTAGTGACGACTTGGTTCAACATTACTTGGCAACAGGGAAAGTGGGGCAAGTTGCACTGGTGCATTTGTGTCTCCCATAAAAGCAGCTTCACTTGAAATCACTTTGTGATTGTGCACGGGTAAAAACGTCCGCTGAAGTGTCAGATTCTTCTTTAATTCTTCTGCTTTCTGTATCTTCTGCATTGCATTCAGGTCTTTCAGGTTATCCTGATGTTTTGTCTCATAGTGCCATCTTAGATTAAATTCTGCAATTACAGCCACATTAGCTCCACAAATGAGACACACGGGTTTAACGGCAATGTCAGTAAACATATACTCAGCCTCCCATCGGTTTTTAAAGGCTCTATTTTCAGAATCAACTTTTCTCTTCAGCATCATGTGGGCTAGCTTCGCAATAACTTGCACCATAAGCTAGACTTGATTAACGCGGTAAGTGTTCGGCAAGGCAGCTGAAGCGCTGCATTATGGGATCTGTAGTTTATTGTGTTACCAGCGCTTCATATACCCGGGCCATTAATAACAATAATACGGTATATAAAATGATCTCGCGGGCCGGATATAATTACATGCCGGGCCGGATGTGGCCCGTGGTCCTTGAGTTTGACACATATGGACTAAATAGAACTTGAAAAGATATATTTTTTCGAATGTGATCGCGCAATTCAGATCGCGTTGACGCGCACTACAGTACACCGAGCCCGCGTGCTATTGTGGTTTTGCCTGCATGCCTCAATAAGTCACCCTCCCCTCGCTCTTACTTTTTTACCGTTCATCTAATGAATACACTGAGTATTGCTTTACCAAAACAATTATTGATGGCGAATAAAGTATCCATTATTCGAGTATGTAGATCAGGGTATATATAGGGTGACCAGACATCCTCCAAAAGGAGGACATGTCCTCTTTTTTAACATGGTTTCCTCCGTCCTCCAGGCATTCCAAAAATTCATTAAAATGTCCTCCTTTCAGAGAATCACGAACAGAGTTGACTGTTTTGGACTAATTACATATATATACCGAGAATAAGCATCCTTCGGCCATTCTCCATTCATCCGCATCACTGCATGACATTACGTTATCACATTATCAATAATTGTAACATCAAGTAGCGGCAACACTGTTTTATATTCTATATTCTGTTTTATATTATATTTCCGGCCGACGGCGCAACGGACAGCGGTTAGCAGTTGATTGGAAGTTGGAAAATATATCTGGTAATTTTTGTCCTCCTTTTTGACTGTCGGTGTCCTCCTTTATAGCCGTACCCATCTGGTCACCCTAGGTATATATATACATATATATATACCCGCGTATCGCAGCGGAGAAGTAGTGTTTTAAAGAAGCTATGAAAAAGAAAAGGGAACATTTTAAAAATAACGTAACATGACTGTCAATATACAGTAATTGTTTTGTGAGTGTTATTGAGTGTTGCTGTCATCAAGGATTTGATTATCATTATTTCTTTCAATCAGGTTCGTATTTGTAGGATGTGTTGTGTTCAAGTTACATTCCGTGTTTGTCAATCGTTGTAAAGATGACAGGTTTCATTCATCGATTCGTTTCTTACTGCATCAATAAACAGCTCGTCTTCCTCTTTATCTGAGACCTGACACACTGCATGCACGGGTTTTTTTTTTTTTACACTGTCTTCCTTTAGCGGGACATTGACTTTTTCCACCGTGTGCTTTGTTTCCGCAATAGCTGCACTTATGAATATGCTTGTATGTATCAGATGCTTCATATTTTTTTGCTGCCTTTTAAATTGTGTAATTCGGTTTTTGTTCAGCGCTCTTTGGAACTGTTGCTTTTTGTCTGTGCACTGCGTCAGTTCACGTGAGCCGCTCGGTGTACATGCATTGAAGTTTCCCAGCTGTGCTGGTGCCATGTCGTGCTATGTCCACGGCTGTATTTAATGTTACCTAAGTCCCGGCACTTAAAACTTTCTCTCGCAGTTTCGCTGAGTTTGTGCCAAACACCACCCTGACCATCTCATCTTCCTCTGCATAAGCACAGTCCTTCACCCGTGAATATTTAGCGGCAGTGTTTCTATTGGATTGCCGCTGACGGACGGCCTTATACGGGCAGGCACTAAATTACAAACGCCAGCGGCAGCCTGTCTATGAACTTAACTTAAACTTTAGGTTTACACCGTGCTTTGTTTCCGTAGTAGCAGCACTCATGAATATGGTTGTATATGTCACTCGCTCGCTTCTTATTGTTTCGCTGCCTTCTCAATTATATAATGCATGTTTTCTTCAGCGCTTTTTGGAGCTCTTCCTGGTTTTCTACGTACTGCGTGATTACGTGGGAGGCGTGATGATGTCACACGAAACTCCGGCCCCACGGCTTTCGAACTCATCTCCATTACAGTAAATGGAGAAAAACAGCTTCCAGTTATGACCATTACGTGCAGAATTTCGAAATGAAACCTGCCCAACTTTTGTAAGGAAGCTGTAAGGAATGAACCTGCCAAATTTCAGCCTTCCACCCACACGGGAAGTTGGAGAATTAGTGATGAGTGAGTGAGTGAGTCAGTGAGGGCTTTGCCTTTTATTAGTATAGATAGCATTCGAAGTCTGAATCACAATCTGATTGTATGGGTGGTTACCTACCAGGTAACGCGTGTGGTTGGTCTGTGAGTAGGCAAACATCCGCCACGGGTGCCCTCTCAGTTGTAAGAAGTAGATCATAGAATGTTACATAGTTAACTGTCAAATAATGCAAAGAGTACGCGACACATGTTTCGCCCTATTTTGGGCTCATCAGGCGTACACACTCCACTGCACCCCTCATCGGGGATCGAACCTCAGACGTCAGACAAACGCACTTCGATTGTGACACTGTGAGAACAAAAAATCCTCATCCAATTCCACATTCAGCCCATACCCTCCCCAAACAATTTTTTTTAAATCCCTTCTTTAGTCGAATTGGAAGGCTAACTAGATCACAGCCGGAATTTTGCAGTAGCTTGCAGGTTTGATCGTGCGTGCGGGATGATCAGTGTGTTAGAAGAAAAAAGATCTCAGACTGGCTGCCCTGTATGTCAATCAAGTGGCAAATGCCATAGGGAGGATATATGATAGACTAATGTTTAAAAAACTTTTTTTTGAATGCAATGCGATCTACCTGCACTACCTTTGCAATCTACCGGTCGATTGCGATCGACGCATTTTGCACACCTAATCTAGTTAGTTTCGGTAATAAGAGCGTAGAAAGCACAACGTGTCCAGCGTGCGGTCGTCCTTGCGAGAGCACACCTTTGTGCAGAGTACGCCAGCCACTGAGAAAGCACTGTCTGCCTCCACTGAAGTAGGCGGCACCGTCATTAGATACTGATACACTTGTTCTAAACAACGCCCGCGCTTGCTGTTGCTCTGAAACACAACCATTTCAGCTTTTACTGATGCATCCAATTTCTTGTCATCATTCTGTGATGGCAAGTTTCTTGGCACAGATAATGCGGATGCAACAGACTGACACATTGCAATTTCAAATTTCTGTTCAAAGCCTTTGTCTGACAGACGTCAATGAAGTCTGCCCCATCCCAGCATTTGTGAGCTGCAGAGTACAGACTCCTCCCAGTCCACTGTGCTCAGTCTTAGTGGGAGCCGGGAGACTGACTGCTGCTGGTCTGTTGTTGACTGAATCAATCGGCAACACACCACACCGTGGGCCAAAAAACCATGCCACTTAATTATTTTCAACTATAACTCTATTTCTTGATTGATTTTTACACTTTTACACGCTATATATGTGAGCTTGGCCATTCCCAGTTTCCCGGGAATTACAGCAGTTTCATCCCCGGGAATGCGGGAAGAGCCCGGGAATGGATTCCCTAGTACATGGTAAGAAAAACAACTACATGGAATGATACTGGTTTTCATTGCATTAAATTTAACTTGCTGAAATTCCATTTCGATTCCAACTTTGAGTCCTGCAGGTTTTCAAAATTCCAATTCCTCAGTTCCATTGGAATTAATGAGCTGATTCATGAAATAGACCCCCAACCCTTGACCACACGAACATAAAGTAACAGGAAATTAGCTAAAATAACATCCACAACAAGAAGTCTATGAGCATTCCATGTTAAAATAACGAGTCTTTAGGATGAGAATGATTTGTGGACAAAACTTGCATGAAAGACAGGGGCACTTTGAAGCTGTCCCCAAGTCGGGAATTACACAAAATGCTCAAAAAACAAAAGCCTTCTGCTCCTCTGGGTGCATCCCTCTGATGTTTGGAATGTCTAGAGCACTTAGCCATCAAAAAGTACCAGAATGCAAAACTTGATTTTACTGATGTTGATTTTATTGATATTTATAAAGTCTTGTATTATTGTTATTTCTCTTAAATTTATAGTCTTGGAGTTTAGCAACTAAGCATTTTACTACAGTATATATTGTACTGTATATATAATTTGTATGTAACAAATAGGAATTGACAATTGGCTACTACCCTTACGGCACCAGGTCTCTCTCCCTCTGCCTGTGTCTTTACAATCATCTTGACTCCACACACACACAATGGGGATCTGTAAGGAAGGGAGTTTTAAACTGTATATAGGAGCTACTTCTGACATAAGGACTGCCCACAAAAACTCCTGGGTTCAACCTGGGTAACCTTGCCTCCTTAACAAAACAGCAAGGGAATGCACATACTGTGATGAGCCACTTCTTCCCCTCAAAATTTCTTCTGGAGCGTCTTTCACAATTAAGGGGCACAATGTCTCTCAGTTCTGACAGCCCAGTAACACTGGCACAGCTACATACTTTGCCATTTCCAGTGCAGTTTCTGCTGGGTCATCCAACAGCCCATGTCCCACCTTGTATGGCAGCTCAGGCCTTCTTAAACAGAGTGTTTGGTGGGGCTGGTAGTGAAATATTCCATCCATGCAATGACTAGTGTTTGCACAGTGAAAGAGAGGTGGACTGTTCAGAATGTTTCAAGTAAGAAGTATTCTGAAGTTGAGTTTATACTTTTAATTAGAAGCTAGCATAGAGATCTAGAGTTGGGCTTGATAGAGAGATGGCTTCTCATTCTTTTTTTAATTGTTAATGAGACATTTTAGCTTAAGTGTGAAGAGAATGATTGGGACAACCCACTTCGGCAGTTCATTCTGCTAGATGAGAATGCATTGATGAGGATTTCTATACTCTGAACATTGCTGATCTTAATTAAAGATAACCTGAGAAATATCATTGGGTTGTAGAGTGAAATGAAACAAAGTGTCATCCATAAAAAGAGTAATTGAGTAGGCCCTACTGAACCCTTGGGACACCATATGTAACTACAGGCAAGGATGAGGGACTGCTTTCATCAGACTTCAGCAAGTATTGAAAAATAACTCGATAGCTAAGGAAGATGGATGGAGAAAGCCAACCAACTAAAACACTACAGTTGAGTCCAGCATAATTCTTATGCCAGTGTAAGACAATGCTGTGGTCAATCATTTAAAATGCTTCAATTGTGTGGGAAAGATTAATGATGACAGCAATTCTGCATCAGAACATGTTTGAACATCATTAAAAACCCATGGCTAGCTCATCATTAGAATAAATGAGAATACCATGAGTATAACATATGCAAGGAAGACAGAATCTGCCCATTTAGGAGCACAACTTATGCATAAAGAGGGGGTTTGTGTACCCCAGTGAAGTGGATATAAGGGAAAAGGGACTGAGAGGTCTCTTTGTGAACTAAAGAAGAACACAAACAAAACTTGTCAGCTCATTATTAGATTCTTGGCTAGGCAGGTTTAAAAAATACAAGTCATTTTATTAAAAAATTAAATGGCTAAGGTGCAAGAGTGCAACATGATCAGTTACACCATGTACTGTAAATAGATACTGTATAAATGTATGGTATATACGAATATGCAATCTCTTTCTCTCTCTGTAGGTGTATATACAGTATTTGTGTGTGTGTATATATATATATATGAAGTGAAAAAGTGTCCATATACTCTATTTATTCTTTGCATCTTTATGAACAAAAGGCTGGTGCTCCTTGTGATGTCTCTAGTGTGGCTGTGCTAAATTCTGGCACAAGAGGGCGCTGTTTCCTCTTCTTATAAGACTTAACTCTTTTGTTCACATTTCCTGTTTTTTTTTTTCATTATTGATATTTCAGCTTAACTATCAGCACATCCATGTTATTTGCACTAATAAATATATGATCTAATAAATCACGCAAGGATGGAAAAGAATGAAAATATGCTGCACCTTGTGTCTGCGTTTGCAACTAAACCTACTACAGTACTTCATTATTTTGGTTTATTACATATTGGCATCCTTATATTCTGAAAGAAAAGGTTTCAAGCACTTTGCTATAATGTTTCTCTTGTGTGCAAAAATTGTACATAACAGCAGCAGCTCTTCTATGTTGTTGTTTGTTTTATGCTTTAATGTGCCCTCAGGATCACTTGGAAAAGTTGTTGGCTCCATTGCAATGAGACCCTTCTCTGGCCTTGTCGCTTAGTACAGTTGTTTATTAGATGTGGATATTATTCTCTTTAGCAACGTAACTGTGTAATTACAGATCCCAAACTTAAGTAACATTTTCAGCATTTTAAGTGTCTCACAATAAGTGTGCCTATTGTTATTGCTAATTGTAATTTTGTGGGACTTGCAAACACATTCAGGTATTTCTAGTCATACACCTTATAGACTTCCAAGTGTTTTTGTTTTCCCCTTATTATTTATAGTAAAATATTTTACTAGAATGTCCATTGCAGATAGACTTCTAAACAGCACATGAAAACCCACAAATGAAGATTTGTTCAGTTGTTGCACTGCAAGGTCTGTGCTTTTTGCTAGGATGAGCAGTGGCATTTCCCACTGCCAGCACAGGAGCCAAGTAAGTCATTTGCAGGCATTTAAGTATCCTCCTCCATCATGGCATCCTGAAGGAAAGCTATATCTTATTTTCTAATCTGTCTACACACTATTAGAGTGTTGCGGCCCATTACTTTTTTTGCTTCCCCTAAGCAAAGGACACTGTTTCATCTCCTTCAGTCTTCCTAATGTTCTTACTTTGCCCCAAATATGCCTTTCATTCACAGCATTAACAAACATTACCTCCAGTGTCTACACAGACAAAGTGAGCATTGTGCATGCGTGGAGGTGAATATTGTAACAACTCTGAGGACTGAGAGAAGGAGGACTGGACTAGCACTTTAATCTAACAATCCTAGCAGTAGGTGGCCCTTGAAATAGCCGTTTATTATACAGACTCAATCCCAAGTCTCCATCTGATGTCACCACTCCATCTTACACTGCTTCTCTCCTAAATCTGGGCTCCTATCTTTCCAACCTAGACTCGCTCTCCTTTCCTGCATCCTTTGCCCACACTGATTTCGAACCTCCCTCTACCTCCATGGGGTCTCTCGCTCCCCAGCTTCATGAGCCAACACCCTGAAGACCTCATGCCAAGGCTTATGGATCTGAACAGAGGAGAACCTCAGAATTGCTTATGCTTTAACAGGTAAGCCCTCTCTTTCCGTCCCCTGCTCTTTATGGGCTCCTAGTATGGCCGACTTCTCCACACGGACCCACCCCATTTCACATTCTAGTGGGCTCTCTTTAGCTCATCATCCCTGGGAGTAACACAAATTAGTTGGGCTTTAGTTGGGCCATTCAAGGCAAGTACAGGCTTGTGAAGTTCATCTTTCTGAATTCTATGGTCTGGCAGGTCTAGGACAAAGTGAGCTGTTTCTAACAGGATACAGATACCCCCCAACCACCAACATTAGTCTAGAGTAAATCCTCCATTGTTAAGCTATTCTTGTCCTACTCCTGGCACCAGTGTAATAAGTGCTCAGACAACGCTGGTGATGGTTGGTCCTTAAAACTGCCGTTTGTTATACAGTTGCCAAACTGGAGTGTCTGTTTTTAGCAACTCTCCATGATGCAGCCCATCCCCATGACTCTGCATTCCAACATTACTCTCTTCTTTTGCATGCTCTACCCATGCCACTTCAGAATGTCCTTCTGCTTACATGGGGTTTCTTGTTCTTCAGTTCCGTGAGCCAATCCATGCCAGGAACCTTCCAGTGACCCCCCCCCAAGAACCTCATGCCAACACTGGTGAATTTTTGTGGGAGAGAACTTCACTTATGCTTGCTCTACAAAACCTCCTTGTATGGCTGATGTTTCCACATGGATTCCCCACTTCTGACAGTATGATTTTGAAGCAGGTTGGTTAATGTTTTCTAATTTGGTGAATCACCATGTCCAAATATGTCATGACCATTACTTACTGCTGTTTAAAGGCCTTCCCCTGTTTGTGTTATGAATAGCATTTTTATACATTTATTATGGGTTCTTCTGGGACTTTTGGAAGTCTGGAGGCTCCTTTTGAAGACTGCAGTGGGAATATGGCAGACCTCAAAAGTGGGAGTGAGAAAAAGACAAAAAAGACCTTTCTGTGCCCATGTGAAGGGCCTCCTTGTCAGAAAGCCTTGACAAGCAGCTTTATGATAGTGCTGTCACACAAGGAACAAAGTTGACTCTTTTTGATATTTACCTGAAAAAAGTGGGAAAAAAGTCATATTGATAAGTTACAGGATTCAACCATGCTGCAGCATTGGTCCACTGGATATTCACACTTTTGACAGCATTACGATATGCAACAGTGCTGACATGGGCACGATGGCCTTGTTTCTCGATTGGAAATCCAATAAAACAACCTAACAATTTATGAACAGTTTCTATGACCTTCCAACGTTTCACTATCCAGTTAGTGTGACGTGAAGAACATTAGATGTCTAACGATTTTCTTGTGTTTGTGTGCTGGGAGCACAAATTACATTTATGTTTGCAGGGTTTCATACTGCTGCCTTACAGTTCCAAAGTTGTGTTGAATGTCACATAGTCACTTTCTATGTGACTATGTGGGATTCATAGTCACCCCCTCATTCAAAAAAGAAAAAAACATACATACATAATGACTGGCAGCTCAAAATTATTCAATATGATGGGCTGGCAATCTGTCTAGAATAGGTACCTGCATTGAAAGGGTTTAGTCCTCACAACAATGAATTGCAGGAAAATGGATGGATGAATGGGTGATTTCTTCAAGGTTACTGGTCAGGACTGGTCCAGCAACCTTGTCATTTACAGACCCATCCACTAGACCACACTGGCCGAATAAAACATAACATTCTGAAGCCTGGTTAATTCAGGGTTAGAATCTATATAGGCAGCATTGTGGGGCAAAGCATCAAGAATACCCTAGTTGGGGTGCCAGGCCCACTCATACCCAACTGCATGCGCATTATGATTTGAATTTGCTTGAATGCTTTATCTTATTCTCAAATTTATTTCTTATTATTTAGCCAGATGTTAATCTGTTAGTCTCAATGTGAAATGAGAAATTTGAAAGTTGGTTTGGTAGATTTTACTTTTTTAAAGTGTCAGATTAGAACGTCTTCTTTAGTCTGGAAAGGAACCTGGATGGTCTTCTCATTGGAGATCCAAAATATCATTTTGTGGTGACCAGGATTACATGTTACAGCCTACTGTAAATACGCCTCAGTAGTACATATGGAGCATGATGGGCCATGATTTATAATCGACACTTATTAAAATATACCAGAACATTCTATTAGATTTTCTAATTGCTTCAGCACATTGCCTAGAGGTTAGGAATGTTGTATCAGCATAAACCCATAAATCATTTCTAGTATTTATTTCTTGTTGCTTAGCATCTCCCAATTATATTTACCACTTCTGGACACTTGGCAGTCGTCTCTACTTAATTACATTTTCCAAATGATAGCCCAGACTTGACGGTTATCCAACTCTTTCAGTATAATTTTAGCTGCATTCTCAGTGTATGTATATATATATATATTTTTTTTTTTTGCTGTTCTGTTTTGGTGGTATCACCAGTTTATTTGCTACATTTGAATCTTTATCTTTGGTGTAAATCAAGAGGACTAATGAATGAAAACCCTCCATGACAGCTATGTGAACTCCCACTATCCATCATCTAATAACATCCCTGTACATTTCTTGCCCCAAGATAGGTTGAAAGGCTATAACTTAAAACCTTTTAGAGAAGGAAGAATGGATCATAAAACTCAGTACAGAAACTGATAATGTCAGAAAAGTTTATCCAAATCCATGCTAGTTATTATAAACATGTCCCACTGTACACATTCAATATTTTGAGCAGATTCAGTCTGGAATTTCATTTGTTTTCTTTGTATAGTGCTTTTCTTCCTTTTAGGGCTGTTTTATAAACACGGGCCAATCCTAGTAAATGTTTTGCCTGTGGACTTCTGTGCTCCTTTCATTGGCCCATAGCATTGGTGAAGAATATTACAGGAAGATGGAGATTTTCAGGAAGCAATGCTTACAGTCATGGTCAATGCATTAAATAATTCTGGCTGAGGCAAGGCACATTTTTGCTGTCCTACTCCCGTAATGCCATATATCTACTCTATATATATAAAATCCTAAGCCTAATAGTGCAACGATTTTATGTGATGTTTTTATGTCATTCTTTAAATCGGGCTTATTTTAAAACCTACATATATATGTTTGGTATCATTCGTTTCAGAATTTACCGAACTTTAATGTGATGTTGTTCGATTTTTAGATTCTAATTCCATTTTTTAATTGTAAACTAAAAAAATATGAAGAACTCGCGTCCCACGAGACGAGACATTGTGCCAAGAGATTTAACCACGCTCTGGGCCGGAAATAAAAGTCAAAGAGTGGGACAGCTGCTGTACAGGCTTTTAAATTTTCGAAGCACTGGCACAGCAGCAGCAGCATCAAGCCAGCAGCTGATTGAGCAAAGAGGAGGTAAAAAAAACCTATTTTTTTCCCATTATATCACCGTTTAAGACGGGGTTTCAGAAGAGCGACCGCGTCTCCTTGGGGTGCATTCAGTACCCTCTTCACAACGTAAGCGGCAGACTGGCCGCAACTGGGGGTTGGCCACTAGTAAATGTTCACGAACGTCTCTGAACATGTACAAATCGAGTTACGACCAAAAAGTTCGGCAAACTTTTGCCTCTGTTCACGACCACACACTCGGTATACGAACAAGCGAGTTTCCCTTTCGGTTCGGTTTGTGTGTGCGATGATTTCCGCACATGTTCAGTCTCTCCCTGTACTGTACATTGTTCTCAGTCCATCACGCAGAGGGACTCCCTCAAAACTGTAACCTCCTCTCAACCCAGCTTCCTCCTGTGTTATAGCGGGTCCACAGCTCCTGTCAAAAAGGCCAGTTTTAATAAATAACTAAATAAATAAAGCCAGTGCAGGAGAGAGAGAGCGAGTGAGCGAGTGTGAGAGAACAAGAGAGCGCGCAGGCTTCAGTGCAGCTGAGAGAGAGAGAGAGAGAGAGAGAGTGAGCCTGCGCGTGCAGCTGAGCAGGGAGTCTGGGTATTTGTCTCAGTGTTATTCAATGTTTTTACATTTAGTTTACTATTACACTGTGCATTCTATAGTATAATTAACTATTTTTGTGCTTAAAAATTTTAAAGAAAATATATTTACATACAGTTCGTACGATCTGGAACGGATTAATTGTATTTACATACAATCCTATGGGGGAAATTACTTCAAGTCACGACCAAATCGGGTTACGACCAAAGTTTTGGAACAAATTATGGTCGTGAACCGAGGTTCCACTGTATATATATCGCCTTACTAGGTATGCACTTGGTCCACATCAAATACAAATTGTGATACATGACCCATAATAAAATACTCCTGTAGTACAGTTCATCCTCAGAAAAATAACCAGGATATTAAATAAATATTATTTTTGGAAATTTTGTTGACCCAAATATATATTTGTATTGAGTTGTGTGGCGGGAAAATTAAATGAGAAATAAAACTTGGCCATTTAATTCATCTCTTGTGCTGCTCAAACTACTCTGACAATTTTAAAGCTCCTGCAAGCTAAAAGGCGTCTGCCCTTTCTAAGTAAACATGCGTGGTGCAAACTTAAGAGACATGTAGCAGAAATTGCACCTGTGACACACATTCCAGAAATTAAAATCTTACAAGATGTAGAAAAACGATATTTGCAAATTAGAAAAATGAATGAAATATGATATTTGAAAATTAGAAAAATAAATACCAATATGAGGTACTGACATGTAGCTTTGAAATGTGCGTGCACTGTTTTGATGTTCAGAAGGTTGTATTGTGGCAAAGTGGTATAAACTGCATTTCAGAAATATTTGAAATTTTTTAAAATTAAAACTTTTTTTGCATTATTTAAAGGCAGTATTTAAATTAGGCACTTGCTATATATGCAACTTTTACAGTTTATACTTAACTCCCATTTTTTGTATTATTTTGTAATGTTGAAAAAATACCCATGTACCAAATTGCTACTTGAGACAATCACCTAGTCACCTCACCCAGGCATCAGTCCTGCTTACAGTCCCAAAGGATAACACTGCAGACCTGCCCCCCACTGTCCATGTCAGAAGGGATGGGGTCACCTGAAGAAGTTGGCCATAAAAGCAGCTTCTGAGGCATGGACTTAGGTGGGGCTGGTACAGACAGAGCACTTAGTGAGAGCATTTTAGACCGTCTCCCTGCTCCTATAGCCCCACTGGCCTAGATGTGTGGCTGATAGCCTTGGGTTGGCTCATGAAGGTTGTGGAAAGTGTGGCATCTGTTTACCTCTCATCCAGGGTGAGCAAAATGAGGTAGAGCTAGAGAACAAGTATATCTGGGTAAAGAGGTGATGTGGAGTTTGTAGTGCCACAGAAGACCTGAGTGCTATAGTGGAGTGGCAATTGAACAAGTTAACCCTCCTTTGTAGGGTCAATCACCAACAGTCTTGTGTAACGTGCTGATTCTGTTCCTCCATCACTCACACCCCTGGGTTATTACAGTACTTTGCAAGTCTTGAAAGCTTTGTACTATACTAAACATTGCTTTGTTTACTGGCGTAGGGAATGCCAGCCATAGCCCCAAAAAAGTTGAGACGACTTCCAAACCCAAATGGTCCACTCATGTGTCCTCCACAAAAAATATATATTGAACTTGTGACAACAGAAACAAATATGTATACTTTTTTAGGCTAAGCAAAAACAGTGAGAAACTGGGGTGCTGTGTTGTGTGACATTACACATGTGTGAGCAAGATATTACTAAATTAAATCCCTATTTAAATCTACCTAAGTTAGCTCTTGTACAACAAAGAGTTTAATCATAAGAAAATTACATAATCACATGGTGCTCAAAAATGCACAGTTAACCCATTGGCACAAAAAACTGTTGTCAATCTACCAACGATAGCATCTACTGTATCTTTAAAGTATGAGTGGAAGTGGAGAATGGTGAAATGCTATCAGTGTCACCCACAGAGCAGGTCATATTAGACAAATTTAGTGTCACAGTGAGACTGACAAAAAAAGCTTCATCTTTTTGTCCTGCCTTGTCCACCTCTTCAAATTGTAGATTAACATGAGTCCAAAAATAAAGATGTGCCAAATGACCTGCCAGTCCCAGACCTAGGTAGAAATAACAATATTCAGGATTTAAACAGAAAGCCACCTAAATAAAAGGATAAACGTCTATATATATGTGTTCAGTTACTATGACTCTGACATTCCAACAAATGACACACCACAAACATTTGTAGAAATAAAAGATATTGAATTTATCACTCCAACAGATGGTGCATGACAGCCATTAATACTGCTTTTTTGAATTTCATACCAAATTGCATAAGAGACATATGTATTGTATTTGTCATTCCAACAGATGGTGCATCTCAAACTTTTGTAGTAATAAAAAGCATTACTACAAATGTTTGTAATGTGCCATTATACATACATTACAAAATACATTCCAATAGATTTTGCACTTCAAACGTTAACACCAAGGTCTATGTTGATTAGTTAAATTGTTAAATGAGTAACCCAGCTAGTCAGCAAATAACAACACTGGAGTCTTGAAATGTTAATTGTTATTGCTATGAACACTAAGGTGGAAAGACTATGGCAAACATAGAACTGTAGTTAAGCCCAATAAATGACAAGCTGTCTGTTAGTACTTCGAATAGCTTAACGTGTCTAGTTGTATTTTCCCACTGTTATGAAGCATGGGAAACCTCTCATAAAATAAGAAACACACACTTAACACAGACACATACTATTCTTCCATCGTGGACCATGGCCAGAACATATGGTCCTTTTAACATTTAATTCCTTTTCCTTGATATCAGCAGTTACAATACTGATATTGTCGGTTTTAAATTTGATAGAAATTTGATATCCAGAATATAAAATTTGATATCACTCTTTTGAAATTTAATTTAAAAAAGAGAGCTTTAATGCTAATATATTATGGCAGGCCATTTTAATGTTTAACTCATTTTCTTTTTTAAAATTTGATCTCTGGGTTTTGAAATATAATATCAACATTCTCAAACTTCAGTCTGTCAAAATGACAAAATATATATTAACATTTAATCTGTCATGTCAAAGTGCAATATCAAAATTTAAAAACTTGATATCAAATTTCAAAAGCTTGATATCAAATTTTAAAAGTGCAATATCAAATTTCATAAACATGATATCAAAATATGATGTGTGTACTGGCCTCACTGAATCTCCTGTTCAATTATCCAGCAAGCTAAACACCTTCATGCAATAATTCCCGGAACCACGAAGTAATGTTGAGAATGTTTAATTACAAAAATGGTGTGAAACTGTAAATACAAATACAAACAAACACTAATAAGTACTTGTATAAGTAGCATAAAGTAAATACAGCAGCATTTATAACTAAGAGCCTAACAGCTGAAAGCTCAGTGAATTTTCGGATTAAATATAACATTTACTTTGACATTCCCTAACCAAAGTTACTTAAACAAAAGCTATAAAACTAGAAAAAAGAGATAACTTACAGGGAATGCCTTCACAAGGGCTAACTAAGCAGGATGGCAAAGGATTGTTTGAGAGAACAAACACCGAGGTAATAAACACACCAGGTTTCCTGCTGCTGCACTCACTTCCTACTTCCTGTCACATTGGCTTCCTGCATTCTGCAGCAGCAGCAGTAGCAGCAGCAGGATTTTTATGTTCGGGTTACAAAAGTTTTCTAAACAATTAGAACCAGAACAATGTGAGAGTTTAAAATTCATATATATTAACATTTAAGCTATCTTATCAAATTTCAAAATAGCAATATCAAATTTTAAAAACTTGATTGCAAATTTCAAAAGCTCAATTTCAGATTTTAAAAGCACAATATCACATTTTATAAGCCTGGGCATGTCAGAGGACTGGGACTTCATGAAGTGTGGTCTAGCCTCACTTGGGGAGGCAAAAGGGGTTGGGGGAGAGAGAAAGGGAGCAAGCTATTTCTAATCTATCCTTTTTACCCCCAGAATTGTAAGTGCCAACACAAGCATAGGCTTCATAGGCATAATTCCTGGAAAATGTGGAAATTAAGGGTAAAGCTGTCTTATATAATAATGTACTACCTTAATTTAAGAGTATAAAATGTCAACAAAAGTTCAGAAGCAATGTTTATATGACCAAACAGTAAACTTTGAGCTGGAACGTCAAAGGTATTAATCACGAATTAAAGAGGAAGAAAGCATTCTCTCACCTAACAGGTCAAAATGCAAAGATAGTATTTTTTACAGGAGAATCACTTATTAAGCAAGGGGCAGTTTTAGTTGCAAAGAGACTGGACTCGCCAAATATTCCAATCCAACTATACAAAGAAAACTGGAAATGTGGGAATCTTAATACAAAGAACAATTTCATTTGGAGTTTCAGATTTAGTATCTTACCCTGAATGGAGATATGTGATCATGATGTGTAATTTATTTAATTGTAGGAAACTCTGAAGGCAAGTTTCAAGAAGATTATTTCATATCTCTCCCACAAAAATAAATCAGAAACTAAGAAAGCATCAGAGTTAATCAGTGAAAGTACTAGAATAGATCAAGAACACACAAAGTGTCCAAATGAGGTACTTTATAGGAAAAGACAGGCTTTGCAATCAGAACGCAACCTTTTGACAACTCATTTTTATATCGCAACATCACTACTATGAACACAGAGAGAAGGCTAATAATATCTTAGCTCAACAAATCCACAAGCTGTAAGTTTGTACTATAAGTCATTTTATTCTACTCACAAGACAAAACACAATCTAATGCATTTTTAATGCATTACAGATTCCACAGACAGAGGAATTTGATATACCTCTGTCACTCTCAGAATTACTAGATGTTATAAACTCACTTCAGAGTCGGAAAGCAGTAGGCCCTGATGGATACCCTGCTGAATTAAAGAATAAATAAATTACGCTAGCTCCCCTTTTATTAGTAACATGCATGGAAGCCATTGTATATATCAGACCCACAAAATTCTGTGCCTGCAATACTAACAGCACTAGAACAATTTTAAAAGATATCTAGACTAAAAATGTATTTGAATAAAAGTGTTCATTTTCCCGTAAACTCTCTAGCATAAAACATTTGATTGGACACTTTCCATTTTATCATCGCAGATCAATTTAAATACCTTGAGGTAAACATCACAAGTAAACATAAAGCTCTTTTTCTACAATATCTGTTTGGAAAACACTGTCAAAATGAATATCCTTTCTAAGCTTCTTTTTCTATTTCAAAGCATCCCCATATACATTAACAAATCATTTTTTAAGAAATTAGATTTAATCATAACCTAATTTATTTGGAATTCAAAACATCCACACATCCAAATGGCGATGCTACAACGACCTAAAGCAGAAAGTGGCATTACTCTACCTAATTTTCAGTTTTATTACTGGATGCCAAATATACAAACTATAAACACCTAGACATTGACACAAATTGATGAACACACACAGGCTTGGTCCTCAGTAGAAATAAAATCCTGCAGTACTTCTTTATATTCCTTGCTTTATACCCCAACAACTACAAGTTATTGTCAATATACTAACAGCCCAGATGTCCTTCATTCACTCCGAATATGGAACCAATGTAGGAAGTATTTCAAGATAGAGAAGCTTTTATCTGTGGCACCTCTACACAATAACCATCTTTTCCCACCCTCTCAAATAAAGTTTGAAAAGAGTACGGGATTAAATCATTTAGAATTTTGTGTACAGATTGATGTCTTTGCATCCTACAAAAAATTACACTCCAAATTTCACTCGAGCTCTATATGTGCAAAGCAAACATTTATTCAACTTAAAATCTTTTATCAGGCACATCTAACTCATTTAAAATTTTACAAAATGTTTTCATGGCAAGATCCAACCTGCAAACATTGCAATTGAGCTCCAGCCTCATTGGACCACATGTTTTGGGCATGCACCACATTAACATAATTTTGGAGCAAAATTTTTAAATGCCTATCAGACAGCCTTGGTGTCGCAATCCCTCCTAACCCATTAAAAGCTGTATGTGGTGTACTCCTAGACGGCTTTAAACTGGTGAAGGGCAAACAAACTGTAACTGCCTTTACTACACTACTGGCACATAGATTTACCTTGCTCAGCTTGATGAATCCTAACTCACCTCTTTTAAGTCAGTGGGTAACTGATGTTATATACTATTTGAAACTGGAAAAAATCTAATTCTCAATTAGAGGATCTGTTCAACACTTTTTTTAAAATATGCCAGGATCTAATCAATAACATTTTAGAATAAGCATTTATACTGGGGAAAATGATTCTCTTCACTCTTCTCTTCTCTTAAAGTTTTACTCAGCTGTTGGCCTTCTTCCCTTTCTCTTGGGTAGGATCTGAATTGAATTTAATCTTGTTAAGTCTGACTTGATTGCATGGAATGTTAATGTTACTTGATTTTAATAAAATCAATAAAAAAATTATAAGCCTGTTATCAAATTCATGAAGAAAAAAATGGGTTAAATGTTAAAATGGCCTGTCGTAAAATATTAGAATTTAAGCTCTCTTATTTTAAATTAAGTTTCAAAAGCGTGATATTAGATTTCTGAGGTGCTGATATGAAATCAAAAACTCTTGATATCAACATTTTGAAAGCAGATATCAAATTAAAGGAATTAAATGTTAAAACGGCTTGCCATAAGATCATTCATCCTACTGTTGCGCTCTCACCCCCGCGATCCGCTATCTTTTGCATGGACAGGGGAGAGGTTAGGATGGATCTGTTATTTACTTTCTTCTCCTCAAGTCCATCCATCCATTATTGGATCTTCCCGGGCTTATTGAAAGTAGCGAGAACTTTCCAGAAAAATGTGGAATGCATTTCTCCGTGCATCCTTATGATTAGTCTCAGTCAATCAGGCTTTAATCATGCCCACCCGCAGGGCAACCTGCTGGCCACATTCTTAATGGCACAGCAGTGTTACTCTAAATGCACCAAACTGGCAATGCACAGTACGAGTGTAATTTAATTTGTTCTTGGAAAAAATGTTTATTTGAACAGTCTCTGACTTTAGCAAAGAGGCAGGTGAATTCAAGTAGCACTTTCAAAGAGGGTGGGGTAGTGGGTAGGGGTACAGAGTTTGCGCTATGCCAGTGATTGTACTGGATTAGTATAATTTCATTTCACAAGATCATACATGTATGTGATAAATGACTAACATTACATAACATTATTAAACCCAGTTAATTCTATACATTGTGACAGAAATGTGCAAAATAATAATGGCAAATAAAAGCTAAAAAAGGGGGTTTTCTACCTCCAGCCCACCTCACTTGAAGTGCAGCTTGCACAATCTCCAATATTGTAACAATCGGGCAAATCACCATGAGGCAGTGTGTCCCAAAATGCATGCAAAATCCAAATGCAAATGGGTCTGTTCAGAGAGCTGTAGAGTGGGCCGGGCACAGATGAGCGCCATCTGCCACTCTCAAATGAAGTGGCAACTGGGATTCTAGGGGTGGGAATCGTTAAGGAACTTCTTAAAGCCAAAAAGATAAAAAGAACTAGCTTGGTGGTATGTATACGTGATTGTATTTTTTTGGACAAAATTTTTTTTGAGTTTGCATGTTAAGGTGGCATAGAAGAGCCATAATCCCCTTTTGATTACTGCAACCACTTAATCGTGCAGTTTATTTCTTTTGCCTGGAAAGGGACATTACAATATGTTTGCGTTGATCATGTTTGACAGCACATTATATGTAAGGTCTTACAATTCCCTTGTAACCTGAGTGTCAAACCACTTCATGTAGAATATGCAGCCGAAGATGCCACATCACCCCCAGTGGTTCTTCACTTTGCTCAGGAGGGAAAATACCCAGAAAATGTCTCGAGTGAAACTGTAAATGCAAACAGTCTTCTGTGTAAACATCTTTTGTCAAACAAATAACGGCCGATCCAATTCGACTTCTGGAATATAGAGTACAGTTGGCGAGTACAACGACTCATTTGGGTTTTATTAGTCGAACAGAAGGTTTGTAGCGAATTAAATCACGTTTGCCATCGGAACTTCATTATAATGTTACTAACCCACCAACCTGACAGTAAGTATTCATTTCCTCTGGACATCTTCAGAAAGCTCAACAAAAGCATTTGGTATTCATGAAAAGTTTACAGACTTATTTGGAAAGCTGTTCAAGTTAATTGTTAATAGTTAAACAAACAGAGACAAGGTTAGATTTTTTTCTTCATAATTGTTAAAGGTGTTCTAGCTTCTCTTTGTTCACCGCTCTTCTTCATTGGTGCTTTTGTTTTTATTAAGATTTGAATTGAAAAATTATTAAACAAATATTGATGTCATTACAAAGTAAATATTTTACATATAAGCCTGACATTTAGTGTCCTTTTCAAGGAAACATGCGGATTTCTTAATATGCAGCCCACTTACCCTACAGTGTGTTTCATCAACAGGCTATTATCATTGTGAAAATATGGAGACCCAGTTAATTGGAAAAAGCTTCAAAGACCAGAAAATGAAAGTATAGCTTGGCAAGGTTTATAAAGCCAAAAATGGACGGTCAAAACCTATACAGTAAATATAAAAAACTTGTGATAAAGTTCTAGCTTCGAAAATGATTTTTCACTAAAGCACAAAGACTTTGTTTATAATCAAAAAACTTGGATGCAGAAGATAGCATCTTGCAGTCTCAAGCAATGTTTGATGTCCCATGCTGCAACTTCTAGCAGCCACGTGGTAACAAAAGGATTGTGTGACCAATGACAAAGTGCCACAAAACAGTGTTTGCTTGTGATCAAAAACAAGATAGTAAATGACAGCACAATAATAATATAACAATAAAAATGTAATATAGTCAAAATATAAGTGCTGTTAGAAATTACATTTACAGCTAGGTTTGATACTTTCTAAAAATCTGACAATCTCAACAAAGAGGGTATCAGAACCATCCATCATGAGCTCTGTGTCACTGATTGATTCAGGATGTCACACATCTATGAAAGGCATGGCCCTGGCTTCCCTGTATCAGGCACTGCCCTAAACTTCAGTTTTGTTCACATGCACATCCTAGTTTACAAGAACTACATTAACTGTGAGGCAGTCAAATTATAGAAGGTCAACGAGAGAGGTACAGCAGTCAGACGTGATGAAAAACATTGTTAGTCCTGACATGGTATACTCCGTTTAATATTAAGCGTTTTCAGATTTTATCTTTGGATTGTAATTTCAGCATTTGACATTGCCTTGCCTTTTTAGTTACCTTTGCCTGTTTTCTTGGCCTTATAATGTATATGACCTCTTACTTCCTCCTGATAATTTCTGATTTAATGGACGTTAACATGTCCTTTACTTGTATCTGTTCACCTTCAGTAAAGTATTCATAACATATTCACCAAAAGTCAGAGCCTTGCATATCCATATTAACAAATCACAACTTTACTGCAGACTTTGTACCACTGCTCACCATAATGCTCCTGTTTACTCCATTTAGTGTAAAAGTAATTTCAATCTGCTTATGCAGTAAATATCCCTAGCCTCAATAGCTGGTGTTGCCCCTTTCAGCAGAAATAGCTTTTGTTAGATGTTTCTTTTCATTTTGTGTTAGTCTCCTACATCAGCTTGTAGAAGTTTTGCCACCTTTCCATACTGTACGGAAGTCCTTAACTGGTGTGATGTTTAAGGTCTTTCTTGAATGTACTGCCCTCTTCCAGTACTGCATGCCATTTCTGTTCTGTTAAAATCAGGACTTTGAACCTGGCCACTCCATAACCCAACATTTCTTCTTTTTCAGCTGTTCTTTTGTACATTTACTTTAGTGTTTTGGGTCTTTATATTGTTGCAAGGTCCACTGTGGTTCAGCTTCAGCTTTCTAACAAATGGCTTCACAGTCTCTTCAGATGCTATCTGGACTATATAGTTGACTCTGTGATGGCAAGCTGGCCAGAACTTTAGATAGAAAAGCAGCCCCACACTTTAATGTTTTTGGTTATTGCCAAATTTAATATCAGACATTCTGGCCTAACAGCACTACCTTTCTCTCATCTGTTTAGAATACATTCTTGCAGTAGTCTTGTTTTGTTTTTTCATTTAAGTGCTTGTTGGCAAACTTTTGTTCTACGTATATCTTTGTCTGTTTTTTTTTTCTCAGTTTATTACTCCACTTTCTTTATCATAAAGGGTAATATTCCAATCACCTTTCGCTCTCTGATAAAAAGAAGCTGCCACTTGCTGCTCTTTGTTTGCACTGCAGGAAGTTTGCTTCAACAAAAACAAAGAGAGAGACGCAAAGTACCCCTCGCTTTGTGCACTGGCTCATCTACTGTAATACATTTTGTAAAAGAGCATTACAACTAAATGATCATATTGCTTAGAAAAGCAGGGGCTGAAAATATTGGCTTTTGTGATCGGCAAATTTACCGACCATCCATCGAGTCTTTTTTAGTGGAAATCAGCTGATACAGATCAGTGACCGATCAATTGGAGCATCACTAATTGAAATTGGTGGGATGACTGATATTCTCGATGTTTAGATGATGTTTTGAGAAGTGGAGTGAGTAACTACAAATTTATTCCCAGTCTAATAGACAGCAACAGTCTTTCATTTGAGGAAAGCTGCCATCAAATGTCCGTTGTTCTAAAAATGTAAAAAAGAAAAGACATTGCTTCATGTAGGTATTTAATGTTGCAAGCTGCAAGCATGCATAAAGGAAAAGATTAGCTAGATTTTCACCAGGAATTCCAAACGATTTATGCTTCTTAATAAAATTTAACCAAGAATAATAGTCAAAAACCATGTGCAAGAATTTTAATTAAACAAGGGGGCAGTTAGTATTTACAGTGTTAAAAAATCTTTTGTTAGCAATCCACAATCTTGGACACTGTAAGACGTGAAGTGCCAGCTTTTAAAGGGTTGTGCAAATGACATCTTGATGCATGACTTCCAGAAGCCGCAACCCAGCAATGCATTGCCATGTCATAGGAGTGGCACCCACAAGAAAACAAAATTGTAACTTGGTAAACGCCCAACATAATGTCAAGAAAACTTATCATTGCTTCAGAGACAAGGTAGAAGAAAAATATTGTTACCGTAATGTTGGCTGGACTAAACAATCTTCGGAAAACCCTATTTCAGTTGGAGAAAAAATAATAGTATGACTAAAACACTCTCAAAACTTTCTTAGTCTGTAATACATGCCTGTGTAGCACCTTTCATAACATCACATGCACCTAACAGGACATAGAGCAGCACCAGTATTTCCATGTTGGAAGAGCAATGTGCCTTGTCCATGCTGATCTGTGCATCTATACTTTTGTTTGGGCTTTGGTGAGAGTAGCATTGTCCTGTAAGGCTAACTCTGTATACTCCTAAGAATCTTTAATACACAGTAGCTTTGAAATTTCCCCTTCAACTAAACGGTAGTTCAATGGCATTTTAGATAAAGGAGCTGTTTGGCAAAATGAAGTATACCACAGTGGACCAAGACTCCAATTTGAAACAAATGAAAAATATGTTTTCCAGCTAAGTGTATTTCTCACATAATATTTTGAATAACATGGAACTTTTATGTAGTGCTAGGCTCTCAAGACTATTAATATTATAGGAAAATAAATGCTGTTTATTTTAATGAAGGGATACACATGTAATTGACATTTTAGAATAAGTAACAAACTTCCCAATTTATGGGACCAAATTGAAATCAACGTCTGATGTGATGAAAGACCATAGAGAGTATGCAGGCACACTTGACTCACTGTGTACATTGACACCCAAACTCCTGTGAATTTTATAATTCAGAGACATTTGTTACCGTAATATGATATGAAGCCTCACTGTCTGAAGTTTGATTATTTTGGGATGTAAGATATTGCATGGTTTGTAGCAACGAGTAAGCCACTTTTCATGTTAATTTAACAATAGCAGGATAAAAGCAGACTCAGTCATAAAAAAGAGCATTGGTTGTGATGTTTGAAGTTTACATATTAATAACTGTTTAAGAGGAGGTTCAATATTTGTTCAGATTATAATCTTCCACTTTGAATTACAAATATGAACATTTTAAAAAAGAAGTACAAATCCACTATTGGACTCTGATACTAATTTCTTATGCTTCAGTTTTCAAGGCTCTAAGGCATAGTAATGCTATCAAGAGATGTCACCTGCTGGGAGCCTGAAACAGATCAAGAACCAAGGACAAGTGTTCTTTTCATGGAACAACTCTGTGATGTCAAACAGTTGGCCGTTGAGTCACAATGCCATACCTGTTATGATTATACAAAAAAGACGAGAACACTCATAAAGGTTTGACGAGCCATCCCTATATAGCGTGAGGTGATCCGAGTAATCATTTCAGACTGTTTAAAACAGAATGACACACAATGGACAAATGAAGGCAGGAAATGACGGAACTTTATACAGATTTGGCCAGAAGTGAAGTACAGAAGAAATTAGGGCGGAGACGGAGATGACGTTGGAACCAGAACCAGGAATTGACATCATCGGGATGGAACTGAAGGTAAACAATAATTGCAGAAGTGAGTCGATTGTATGGAGAAAAACTTTATTCTTCTGTTTTTCTGCTGGACAAGAGAGCGGTTAGTACTTCATTCCAAGCTCACCTTTCTTGTTCTATTGGGCTTCGTTGAGCCCATCGGCTGCCCCCTAATCATGAGTGCGTCACACTATATATTGGGTTTATCAATGGCAGTTTGTGAAGTTGCACCAGTGAATTGACCTTCTGCTTGTTAAAGCACCTCAGATGTGCACAGCTAGAAAGCATAATTAAACCTGATAACATTTTCACACACTTTTCTTTCCTAATTGTGCTTTTCACTCAGATCACACTCTGCAACTTGGTCTGATGTGAAGTGCCATGGAAGCCAAGGAGTAAGCAGTTACTCGGCAGGACTCCTGGTGGGAGGTGGGTCCTCAATTTAAAAAGTCGTTCTAGTTTGAGTGTGCTCCTTCATCATGATTTTATGGAAGTGATTCTGAAAAAATAATGTGTTTGCAACATTGTGCACATAAGACTAGATATCTGACATGTGGATTATGCTTGAGTATATTGACATTTTTTTCGTGGATGCTTTGATATTTTTTGCTGTTTTTTTATAGCCATAGAAGTCTACTGTGCCAGCAACTTTACTGTATCTGTGTTCTCTATAAAACATGAAATGTATTTTTTTTCTCTGCCATTACTACAAACAGCACAGAATAAGAAATACATTAAAATGAAAAAAGATCACATTGTGTAGAGTATCCCTTTTAAACTTTTGAGAACACACAGCATAATTCTGATGCACAGCACACCATAATGGAGGTAGTCCATCTAACATGGTATTCCACAGACATTTCCATTGCCAGAAAAGACCCCATCAGGGTAGTTTGTCTCCAATTAATCTTTTTATTACTACATGACTCGATTGGCATATCAGAGTAATATTATTATTAATGTATACTTAAGGCAATCTGAGGAGCCAAAAAGTCCAAGCCTTCGCATCAAGCCTCTAATAATAAAAACTAATTAAAGGGGGATTGATTATCAGATAATAAAGCTTTTACAAACGTAAACGCAATCACTCATCTTTCACATCAGTGCTGCCACTTATTTGTATCAGTCATCAAAGGACACTCTCCATTCTTCTTCTATTACACCCAAAAATGCATTTTATCAGGATCAATTTTAGTTTCCACCTGAAAGGTTTTTTTGTAAAAAAAAATCTTTGATTTTCTTTTTCCAAGTGCATGTATTTATGCTTTCAAGAGCGGATTAATACTTACTTTGAAATCTTCAGTCACTTTGAATGTGCTGGCTGACATGACCTGTAGAACAATAGTGGAGGCCCCATGGACTTCAATCCCCTTTTCATTTCATCCCTTTCACTAATGTTTGCAGCTCCACTGCAACCCAAAAGCTCTGTTGTGCCAGCTATACCAAATGAACTTTCACGGTAACTTGCGGACTTCTAAGCACCAGAAAACAATGGTGCTGTTAGGTCAATAAAACGTGTAAATACCCACACCATGCCACATTCAACTAAGCCATTTCATTTATCTACTGTCATTAATATAAATAGATCATTTAATCTCTGTATCTCCTCCCTTCCCTTTAAGGAAACGTTTTCAAAGGGCTTACTATAAGTGTCACATTCAAACCTTTGATACTAAACTGTAAATCATTGTCCTATCTCATTTAAGAATAAGTTTGATTCTTCATTTTCACAAAATAGGCTTTCTTATTTAGAGAAAATTCACAGTTTGGAATGTTTCATATTAGCTGTCCTGAAATCCTGCCAAGCTGAGCCAGAGTTTTTATCTCTGTTTCCACCATATAGCTTTGAGTACTGCAATATGGGAGGTAAAGAAAATGCTGAAAATATTACCAGTCAAAGAATGTTAGTGATTCAGACTTGCTGGACTTTTTCAATAACTGTAGTGTCACAAGCCGCCATAAGAGTGTGCTAATGAGTGGTTGTACACTTTAGCTGCTGAACTTTTCTAATGAATTTGCATTAAAATTCACATACATCATTCTCAAACCTTTTTAGTTTAATTTGTGGTGACACATATGGGGCCAGTGCATATCCCAAGAACATCAGGTGCAAAAAAAGGAACCAGATGTGGAGAGAGTGTCATTGTATTATAGTTGCCCAGTAACACACATAGCAACACTAACGCTCAGCCAATTTGGAACTGCAAGATAAACAATAAGCACATTCCTAAAAGAAACTAAGCTATGGAGATAACTTGGATAGGGCCCATCACATAAAAACAATATTCAGTCTGATTAGGACAAGGAGAAGTCTAGGCGACAGCCCAAAACAAATTAGTATTGATGGCCAGTGCATTCTGAGCACCCATAAGGGCTGAAAACACTCAGCTTATCATTATAGGCGAGGTGATTGGAGCTTATGGGAACTCTGTTCTTCCCTACCCTAACCTGAACATCTTTGAATATGGGACGATAAAAAAACACCACAAAAAAGAACAGACATAAGGAGAATGTGCACACTCTGTAGGGACAACAACTAGTAGTGGGATTCATTAAGCAACAGTCCTACCAACTGTTGTGCTTTTTTGACCATCAGTGGCATAAATGTTAATTAATGAATAACTATTACGCTTAGACAGAGAGCAATTACAGAAGCTGTACTGACAACAATCCTTGAGGTTGGATATAGCCTGACCTACTGAACACTTTCTTCAACATTTTAAATCAATTCAGTTTTTCATAATATTAAAAAAGGCAAGTTTACACGGGGATATTATAGTCATGGGGGAGTTTAACTATCCAAATACTAACTGGGCTAACATTGCAAATAGCAGAGTACAAAAGCAGACGTTTTTAGAAGTAATCAGCTGACAGTTTTTTAACACACTATGTAAAGCAGCAATGCAGGGAGAAGCCTGTCTAGATTTAGCATTTTATAATAATCAGGATAGAATTGAGGGTGTAGAGGGTCAAGCAACCATAATATAATACAATTCTCGGTATTTTGAATGAGCGAGTAGGCAAAGACCAAAACTGTTAAGTTTAACTTTGGTGAGACAAGATTTTAGCAGATGCGGCAAAGTCTATGGAGGGTGGCCTATAAAGCTTTTGTGTGGAGACAGTCGAGGAGCAGTGGAACAGGTTTAAAAACGCTTTACATGTAATGCAGGACAAGTACACACCAAAATTTGGAATTAGTAGGAAATATAAAAACACTCCGCCGTTGGTTAATAAATAGTTGAAAAAGAAGCTGCAAAGGAAAAAACAGCTCTACAAGACTAATAACTCCAATGCGAATTACAAGGCGTATGAGAGCATGAGGACATCAATCATTAAGGATACCAGGGTGTGACGATGCGGGTTCTGCTCCATGCTCCCATCGCTGTTCGGGAGCCCTTGAACCCAACACCATAGATAGATATAACCGAGGTGAGCTAGACAGTGAGGCAACAACAAAGCAAGGGGATGATGAAAAAAGTGCATAAGTGCTTTTATTTAAAATCCAACAAATCAAAAACAAAGTGTTCACAAAGTGCAGTGCTTCAAAAGAGTTTTCATTAAATAAATAATCCATAAAAGAAAATGTGGAGGTTAAAACCAATAAATAGAAAAACACAATCCTTAAAAGCAACAAGGTTCAAATGACGCTGGAAGCAGTCCTTAAAATCAATTTGGTACGTGGGATCCCAACGCTAACTGAGTCCTACTTACGTACATATATATGTCCATAACCTGCAGCTCGGTCACCGTGTGAGGTGGCGTTGGGTCCCCCATCCCAACGCCTCCCACGTTGTTGGCTGCCTGCCTATATAAGGCCGTCCGTCGCTCCGGTCACTACATTCCCTTCCTTGCTTCGCCACGGGATTCACGTCTCCCTGCTGATAACTGCAGCCTTTTTATTTAATCCACGGCTTCTCTGCTGTTTTATTGTTCGTTTATTACAATTATAGTTATTGTGTAGGTATTTTAGACTTACTTTACATTGTTCAGGTACCCATTTCCTTTATCATTCCAACTGTACCCCCATTAACATGTCTATCGAGGTGATCACCATCGATCAAAGAACTGTCACTTACTGAGTGGTTTCCATGCCCGGAGATGGCACCTGCCTTTTCCATTCTCTTTGTTACATATTGCACGGCCATATCAGGATCACTCTTGATATCCGGAGGAACATTGTGTCTTATGTATTGAATGACTGGGACAGGTTCAAGGTGTGGACTTATGACAATACAGGAGATAATTATACTACAAAGGAGCACTATAAGAGTGAAATGCTTAAGCCCTTCACCTATGGTTCTGCATGTGAGTTGATGGCTGCCTCTGAATTGTTCGGTTGTCGCTTTCAAGTGTACCGAAATGGCCAAATATTTTACACCTCTCGACAACCGCCAATGCCTCTTAAACATCTTACATTCACAGGTGACGATTTCAGTAGTGGACACTTTGATGTTTATGAATGTTTAAACTCTCAAAAGCTGGATGTGAAGTTATTGATGAAACTGGTTGTAAGATTACAACGCTTGACAGATGCCGAATGTCACTTCAACACAAGTCCTGCAAATACTGTCGTAATTGAAACAAACCATGAACCTCAAACTGATTATGACAGCAGCAATCCAAGCTGTGAGATTTGAAACAAGATTACTGTTCACATGGCCAACTGTACGTTGCATGTTCAAGAGTAAGCTCAGCACACAGCTTGGTCATATTACAACCGGAGGGCCGAACTGACAACATGGTGTACAGAGATCCTTAACAAATAATTATGGGTATATTTTCCTCAGTTTGAAAAGGTTTAATTTTCTTCTTAATAAAAATTTTAAGGCAGTACTTCACCTCTGCGAAGCGCGGGTATTTTGCTAGTAATAGAATAGCATCAGCTTTTAAGCATAAGTTCAGAAGGATATGAAACTCAGACAAATGCTAGGTGCACATTGGACCAGGATTCAACTCTTACACAAGCATTCCTCAGCTCACTGGCAGTTGGAATTACATATCATCAGTGTTTTAAAATGACAATGTGAACCTTTAAGACCTTGCATAGCTTTAGCATGATCTTTTATTGTTTCTCTATGATTCTACTACCAGTCTACCAAAATAATGTTTGGATGATTTTTCATCCTATGTCATTGGCAGACAGAGTTAGCTTAATCAGACTTCCCTAACTAAAACAAGAGTCTTTATCTCCTTCTTTGAACGTCCCTGACACTGAGACATACAATACCTTCAAAATGTCTTTGGGCATCTTCTCTGTGGACCATGCTTCACAAACAATTCTCACTAAATATCTAAACCACATCAAACAAAATCTTCTCAGTATGGTCAGGGCCTGCACAGATCATTGAGGTGTCCAACCTGTCACAGACACTGAACTCAGCTAATCTGAGCAGGAACCTTACTTTGGCCACTTGAGTCCTCAACCTTGCTTCTTTTAGCCACTAACCAAATTCTGTCAGCACAGTCACCTGGTAAATTCAAAGCTTTGACAGAGGACTCACACTTCACATTCATTATCTGGAAAAAGGCCTGCAGCACCACAGCTGCTGTCCTACACTGTTGGTTAATCTCACAGTCACATTCATAACCCTAAACTCCTAAAACTCCTCCATTCACAACTGGCCTTACCCCTCGCCTGCAGACAGCAGGTCACTCTGTTCCATGAGTGAGTGACAAGCTGAAATATGGAGATTGTGACAGTAGAGGGTGCTGTCGCTTCTCAAACCCCACAGACAACACGTCCAGACACCAGGTAAAAAGCACTAGAAATATTTTAATTTCTTTTCTTCTTAATAAAGTGCCCCAAAGCACCTCCACCCCCATGAACAATACACAAATCAATAATCAATAACACAATAAATCCTCCTCTTCACCCAGCAGCTCCGTCACACTTCCTCCCAATTCTGGCTCAGCTTGCTGGGTTTCCCATAATCCTTTTTATAGTCCTTGACCCAGAAGTGCTCCTGTCCTCCAGTCCATGTGATTCACTAGCACTTCCGGGTCGGTTGAAGATTCATATTTTTCTTCAGCCTGGAAGTACTTCTGTTCTTCTGTCCCCATAACTTAGGAGTACTTGGGGGCTATAGGGAAAATAGAAATCCTGGTGTCTCCCTGCAGCGTCCTCCGATGGCACCCAGCAGGGCTGTGAAGTCGCACTCCATCTCCCATGATGTCCTGCAGGAATCCAGGGCACCTCCATGCTGCAGGGAGGACTCCATCTAGCGGCATGGATGTATTGACCGGGATAAGCTGCCGGCCATCTCTCACAAGATGTTAATTCCAATAGTAGTTGTTTCATACTTGGTTGTGAACCATTTCAGTGTCATCATAGATTACAGTCAAATTAGACTAAGAGAACAATATTATCTACAAAGATAATACACATCCCAAAAATTGTGCTTTGATACTTTGTTCATAAAAATTACGGCTGGGATAATCGATAATACACATTTTTGTAGAGTCTTATTCAGTTTAATGCTGAGAATTGCTACACAAATACAGGAATGAATAACAAGCAGTAGTGGATCTGGAACACCACAGTCCTGTAGCACCTTCCATACAGATACCTCAGGGAAAATGGTCAAAAGCCTTCTGAAAGTTCACAAGACACAGCTACACAGATTGTCAAACTCTCAAAACCCCTAAATTGTGCAAACAAAGACAATGACCTAATACACTACTTCACGGACAAGGTGTAATCCACATTGTTCTTTTTGGATCCAAAGTGTAAGTTTTGGTTGGCTATGGTACCCTGGAATTTGAAAAAAAAACCCTGTTATCACTCTTTTTAAAATACTAGAAACACCTTCTGATGTCTGCCAATATCTGTTTCCTCTTTAAAAAAGGTGTTTTTTGAAAGAAAAGTGGCCTCATCCATAGAAACTAATTCAATGTCATAATTTACTGCTGGCACTGCTTCTTCCAAGGAAGTCCCCAGAGTTTCTCAATGTTCTTTTCTCTTTTCACCAATCTGGAGTATTTGCCAATGAGTGGCTGGTGATTGGGTAACTTGTGTAACTATGCTGGGGTTAAATGATATGAAGCCAGCCTATGCGCACACTGCCTGAGAAGCAAATGGTGACAGTTGTGTGTGACTCCGGAACCAATACAGATGCTGGAGATGTGACTTTGGAGGGAAAAGAAAGTTGAGCTTGTTTTGGTGGCTTGTAATGCTTTATATGTGTAATTGCTTTTTCTATGTTTTCAAATTTCCTCTTGTAATGTCATTATCAAAACACGCAACTATATTAATTTGCTCATATATGGTCATACAAACAATTATGCAGAACCAGTAGGATGCCCTCTACAGTAACTTAAATGATACACTGTATGTTTCATTGCTTCAGACCACTTCACAATAAACAAACCAGTACCCACAAAATGAAAACTTACAGCTCATCTCATTACTGTGCTATTATTAGGAAAGAAAGGAAAAAAAAATGAAATGCTTTGAGGCTAGTTGTAGAATTATCACTTCAGGTATAAAGTTTGTGTTCTTAACCTATTAGCACTGGAAGTACAATATGGTGGAAGCTATAATGTATCAACCTGAAGTTGTGTGTATTTTATGTATAATTGTTAGGCTTTTCAATTTTGAATTATTTCTCATTTCTGTACAGTGGAACCTCAGTTCACAACCATAATTCGTTCCAAACCTCTGGTCGTAAACCGATTTGGTTGTGAACCGAATCAATTTCCCCCATAGGATTGTATGTAAATACAATTAATCCGTTCCAGACCGTACAAACTGTATGTAAATATATTTTTTTTAAAGATTAAGCACAAATATAGCTAATTACACCTTAGAATGCACAGTGTAATAGTAAACTAATGTAAAAACATTGAATAACACTGACACAAAACACCCAGCACTCTCTCTCTCTCTCAGCAGCATGCGCTCGCTTGCTCGCTCTCTCTCGCACTCTCTCTCTCTCTCAGCAGCACGCACTCTCTCTCCCTCTCTGTAACATTGCAGCAGTTCGCGCTATAGCCTTGCAAGCCGATCGCTGTATAAACACTTTTTTTAATGAGTTTTAAGCACAGGGGAAAAAAAATGAACATTTGAAAAAAGTGAAAAGTTACACCGCAACAATTCACGCTACGAACCGAAAAATGAACATTTGAAAAATCCGTAATACAAAAACTAATCATAAACCACCAAGAAAACTAACCTTGCATGAGTCGAGTTCTGGCATGAAGTGAGGAGGTTACAGTTTTGAGGGAGAGTCTGGCTCCGAAATGGAGGGATGTTTTCCTTCAGGTGTTTTCTCTCATGTGATTTCTTAAGTTTCTGGTGTTTTTAACTGTTTAGCTGGTGGGAGCGAAAGCCTCGTGCAGCCATTCCAAAAACAAAATCCTTGTGACCCAGCCCTTCGTGTTTGCCCTCCACATCACTGGCAGTCTGGCTTTGTTTACATTGTGCTGCTTGAAAGCACGAGGGTTCTCAAATTGGTAAATGAGTAAACTGGTAAACAGTTTTTCCACCTCTTCCAGCACTTGAGGTCTCTGCCTGGTTAACGCTGCTCCTTTTGCAACATCAGCTGCTTTAATAGATTCTTTCTGCTTTAGAATAGTCGAAATCGTAGGTTTTGACTTCTTGTACTCGGCGGCAAGATCAGTAACACGAATGCCACGCTCAATACTTTTCAATAATTTCTTTCTTTACTTCGATTTCAATTTTCTGCAAAACTTTCTTCTCACCACTCTTCACTTGCTTAGAAGCCATGGCTAACTGCAAAAGCACACGAAATACTGTAGAGCACAAAGAGATCACAGGTAAAGCATGCACGTCTGACTGAGAACAATGAACAGGGAGCGGCTAAACACATGCTTAAATACAGTAATCGGCGTGTACGAAATGGAAGGGAAATGAAATAGAGCACAAATAGTTCACAAGCGAAAGCATGCACGTATGTGCAAGCACGCATGTCTGACCGAGAACAATGCAACACCTGTGGAAATCATCAGCACGCACAAACCGAAAGGGAAACTGGCCTGTTCATATACCGAGTGTGTGGTCGTGAACCAAAGCAAAAGTTTGGCGAACTTTTTGGTCGTAAACTGAGTTGTACATGTACCGAGACATTTCTTGAACTGAGGTTCCACTGTATATTATTTATGTTGTCTGCATGTATGATTTTGTAATATTGTAGTGTCTGTTTAAATGTAGTTATGCTCTATGTTCTTTGTTGGTGGAGCCACTGGAGGCAGGGCCACCCTGATGTCACCATTGCTCTGTGAGCCAAGAAGGCCTAGGAGTGTGAATCTTTCATCTTTATTAAAATTTGTACATATTGTGTTGGATTTCTTTGGATTTCATATTATTTTTAACCTTGTATTAAGGATTCTCCTTTCTGTGACCTTTGCAAGGCCAGCGTGACATCACAGAGTTGTCATGCATGTATACTGTAAGATCATTTCTGAGCTGCTTTGGGCTTTTATGATGTCACTACCCAATCAGTACTCCAGCCTTCCACCCTGCATGCATTGTAAGCTGGAGAGCTGATCGCACCCTCAGAGGACACAGACACCCCTGGAAAAACCCCTGAAACAGCTGACAGTCTACCTTAACATTGCTCCTTACCCTTCTCTCTTGCACTATAATGCGTGATAAACCTCTCCCGTGATACTGTGCTTACTTAAAAGCCTTGTACAGCTCCTGTGAGCTACGGAATTGATTGTTTGCTTTTCTTTCTCTCTCTCTCTGACATTCTCTGCTCCCGACGGAACTGTTGTCTCTATCATGTCATGGAGCACGTTTAAACTTTTGAAAAAGAGACAAATGTTTGTTTGCAGTGTTTGAATAAAGTTCATGTCTCCACAACCTCCTGTGTTTCTGTGCAAATCTGTGACCCAAGCATGAGAGCATTAAACAAAAAAGCACTATTTTCATTTGAGGGGTACATTAGCTGGCTATAGTGAGAACATTAGGAGTACTGTCACCATATATATAAGACTGATCCCTGTGTACTGGCAGAGCAGTGCCACATGACTAATTTGCGTATATAGTTAGTGGCATGTGCTGTAGCTATGACCCAAAACAAGCCTTAAAGGAGCCCTCTCCCTCCCTGAGAAAGAAAATAGAAGAGTAGAATATATTTTGTCCATGAAGACCAGTTTCTTTTCTTAAGTAATTCAGATTGATTTGCAAATATACATTTGCCCAGTATGAGTGAGCAATGGTGAACAAATGTGTTCTGTGATGTGCTGTTGTATTATCAAAGGTTGGTTGCAGTTTAGAAGAACATAAGATAAAGAACAGATGAAAAGATTTGAAGAGAACAGACCATTAAGCTCGGCCTAGCCCATCAATCTCTATTCACCTACCTATTTAACTCTTTCAAGGCGAGTGCCAACAAGGGGTAGAAGGCTTAAATTGCTGGTTTTGCTGAACGTTGGCAAAAGTGGGTTGTTTGGTTTTTATCCACTAACAGAAGCCACAAAATAAACTGAGGCTCCTGCTCTTCAGGAATTTATTCCACGTACAGCATGACATCAAATAACAGTTGTCACGTTTGCTTGCCAAGTTGGCTATGGGAGTGTCATTTTCCAGCCACCAATGAAAACAAGACATACAAGCCAGACTATGTGCTGTAGTTTGCATTGAACAGAAAAAAACACTGTCACCAGTGGTATCACATAGTTTGAAATAATTGGTATAGAGCATATAGAGAGTTCATACATTTCCAGACACTTGTTATTTGTGTGCCTTGAAGATCTTGAGTAAAGTAATAAAAAAAAATTTGTGAAAGCTTTCTCAAAAATTGAGTTTTTCTAATAAAATTCAGCCTTAAAAATGCCATGAAATCAAAATGTAAAGGTCAGTAAAGTACTACTCTCTACAACTTGGCAACTTACTCTGTTTCATTAGTGTTTGTTTGAAGATGTTCTTTCTATAGTTTGAGCAACATTTACCCTTTAATAATAAGTTTGGTATATTTCACATCAAAAATATACGGTAATAAGATCAACTTGAAAAATACCTAACCTTTCCTTTAACAATCTTCGTATTATATTTAAGTTACAGCTGTCCAGCTCCTGGTAATGGGGCTTGGGTTACCTGTTATAGGTCTGGGCCTAAAAAGGGTTAAATACGGAAAATGTAAAATATAATGCTTTAGCCTGCTGTCTGCTTTATTTTTTGGCCTCTGTAATGCAGTTAAAGTATACTGTAAGTAAAAAAAGAACCACTTCCTCTGAATGACTCAGTGGACTCTGCTCTTCTCTTTTTTTTATTCACGTGTTGTATACATTAATTTTCTTGTGATACAACTTTAGCTGACTAGGCCGCAATTAGGACTGACCTCCTCCCTTTTTTAGATGTAATGGCCTTGCTCCCATTGTTGCCAGGAATTACACTGGCTCCCTGACATTGTAATAGGTTCAGGAAATGGATCAGTGGATTGATGGTTTTCAAGTGAAATATTCAAGATGAGTCCAAAGCTAATAACAGCAATGAGACAAACAGAGTAAGGAGTTAAGTTACATGGCAGATGGAGTCAGTGAGACGAGGTCATTTAGACCATTTAGTTATTCGTTTTGACTTGATCAGCTGTCCATTACAAGTTCAACAGTTGTGTACAAAAGAGAACACTGGGTAGTGATATCACTGTAAAGCTTAGCGTGGCTTGGAACAATCTGTAAAAGTGTTATGGAAGCCATTAATTAGTGCTGGCCCAGATTAAGCAGAATTAGAGCCATAACTGAAAAAGATTCATGTTACAGCTCCTCCACTGGAGTTCATGACCTGGAAAGTAAATTAAAAAAAAAAAAAACAGACATATGGGAGGAAATTTCATGCTGGTGGAAGATGAAAAACGAACTTTTACTGAGATGTTTAACTTCAGTAGTGATCAAAACACTCATCAGGCATGTGGAAAAGGAAACATCGAATGGGGCAAAAATCAAAAAATCTGCTTCACTGTAACTTTTCTGCAAGCTGCTGGCCAGAAGCATGAGGGCAATTATTTAAAAAAACAATCTGAGTTGAGGTCTTTTTTTTCTTTTTAATTTGATTTGGAAGTATTAGTTTAGCAAAACCATCAATGTTAACAGTTAACGGTATTTATATTAAAAGGATGTGTGGTCACAGTGTTTTCTTGAACATCTTAAAGTGTTACTTTGCCATTTGACATTTTGTTTTGAATTATTTCTGACATAGTCGTGGAATATTTCTTAGAATTATGTGGATAAAACTGAAAGGTAACCCCCCATTGAAGGCTTGAAGCTGAGCCATGAAAAATTATAAATTAAATAAAATGAAATTCTCCACGTAACTGCTACTTCATGGGGCTGAAAGTAGCAGAATGGATTTTAGATTACAGGGTTATTATTATAGCACCAGTAACAGCGTACTGCACAATAACGTGCAGTGAATACACTTGACTTGAGCATTCCTAGTTTTCCTACTCTTTCTCTGTATGTTTATCATTCGTTTGCTCAGAGGTTGATGAGCTTTCTGCTTCCTGAGCAGCTCTTCTTTTCTCCACCCCAGCGGCCCACCTCTTCTCTTCTTCAGTTGGCATCTTTTTGCGTTAAAACTGATTAAGTCAGTGTTTGTGCTGCAATTATTTAATATGTTTTCCTTAATTTTTCACTTAAGCTGGCACTTAAATTTTCATTCTGCCTCAAAAATGATTTAAGATATGAAGAGGTAGGGGAGGTGACGGCGAAGGTGGTAGGGATGAGAACGGTGCCCATACACATGCACCGCATGGCCGCCCTGCTGGCCATTGCCAAGAGTTGATTCTCCGATAAAATAAAATAAAAATAAAAAGAGCAGTAACTTTGGAGGCCAATCATCACCCTGAAAGTGGATAGTAGATATCACGTAGTATATGTGTACCAAATTGCAGGTAAAAAGTCCAAACGTTTTGAGAGCTACAGATGATTTAAAATCCTGGACAGACAAACAAACAGCCACAGTAGAGTATTATGTAAGTAGATATACAGAGTACAGTGAAATTCTTACGTGTGTGCTAATCAAATGATTAGTCAGTAGAACTAATTTACCTCAAAAGCTCTGTCTTCCTTGGCTTAAAATATCAAAACACTGTTTAAACAAACAATAATATATTATTTATGGAAGATGTGCTAAGTAGATCCTAGATAGATAGATAGATAGATAGATAGATAGATAGATAGATAGATAGATAGATAGATAGATAGATAGATAGATAGATAGATAGGAAAGGGACTATATAACCTAGATTGGCTAATAGATCGAAAGAAGTATAGTATAAGCTATAGATAGAGAGGTGCTTAAGTTTTATAGCCTTTAAACTCTTTATATATAAAACATTAAATGTTCACCTTTGCTGGATTAATATACTGTATGTTTAATGTTTGTTTATCACCTGTGACACTATATTGGATTAATATGGAGGGTTAGGGTTTATTAAGCTTCTACTTTAACTCATTTTTATTTTCAGTCCAGGGATGCAAGGGGTGTGCTACCTGGTACCAGGCAGAAGCTAACCCTGGTTGGGCAGCGTCCAATTTGTTTTGAGCCAATTCAGAGTTGCCAAGCAGCCTAGCTTAAAATGATTTTGAGTTGTAGATGGAAAAATAGAAAAAACCTTAGCTCAAAGAATGATAACAATAAAACTTCAAACAGATAATGACCAGTGTCTACTGTGCATATATATTTATCAAATATAAAACGATTGGAGAGGGAGAGAAAATATATATAGAGAGAATTTTTTTTTTCAAATGATACTGTATACATGATAGAGGGTTGATTTTCCTGTCTTTACAGGAACTGAAATAAACAACCATTTAATATTTTTCTTCTTTAATGATTTATTTATAATCATCATTCATGTTTTATATTGAACTATATTGTGTTAAAGATTTAAGATGCCTTTTTAATTTAATAAGGGGCTATAAAGCAGTGTACCCTGGGAGTATCTGCTGTATGTTTTATCATAGAGCAGGCAAATTGTCAGTTTGCTTGTGTGTGTCTTCCAATTCACCTTGTCACAGTGGAGGATGCATGAAAAAGAAAAAATGCCTCATTGAATCTGTTTATAATAAAATGCCGGCTGATGGTACATTTCTTAAAATAGAAACACAGTCTATAGCAACTTCATATATTGTTTCATTTTTTTTTTTTTTTGTTTGTGCCATTTGTCTATTTCATGCCCTTAACCGATTTTAATTTTGCCCACAATAGTGAGCTGCTAAGAAATACAAACACTTATATATACTATATCTTCAGTTTTCTGGCTTCTGGAATTCTGATCAGTGTAAAGTAAATTATACCATGACAGTGTAATAAGAGAAAATGAAAATGGAAACTAAAAAAGAAATTAACTGAATCATCCATTCATCTCATTACTGAATACATGCATCCATCCATTATGCAACCCGCTATATCCTAACACAGGGTCATGGGGGTCTGCTGGAGTCAATCCCAGCCAACACAGGGCAGGAAACAAACCCGGGGCAGGGCGCCAGCCCACTGCAGGTCACACACACATACAACACACTAGGGGCAATTTAAAATTGCCAATGCACCTAACTTGCATGTCTTTGGACTGCGGGAGGAAACTGGAGTACCCAGAGGAAACCCACACAGACACGAGGAGAACATGTAAACTCCATGCAGGGAAGACCCAGGAAGCGAACCGGGTCTCCTAACTGGGAGGCAGCAGCGCTACCCACTGCACCACTATGCTGCCCCTAAATACATTAAATTATATTTTAGTGTTCCAGGAAGAATCACAAACAAAGCAAGAACCTGCCATGGACAGGATCCATTTAATCATTCACTAACACATGGTCAACTTAGATTGGTCCGTTAATGTAATACGCATATCTTTTGGACTACAGTGCCAAGACAAAAAAGCCATATTGCCATAGAGAGACTTTGAAAACTCTGCACAGACAGCGCAGGGCCTGGGATTTGAATCCAGTCTCTTGAAACAGAGAGGTAACAACAATGAATCTAAGGGACTAATCACCTTTGTTCCATGAAGATTCTGAAAATATCAGCACTGAGAAAGATTTAAATTAGTGTATGTAAACCATCCATCCTTTATCCAACCCACTATATCCTAACTACAGGGTCATGAGGGTCTGCTGGAGCCAATCCCAGCCAACAAACCCCAGGCAGGACAACAGCCCACCACAGGGCACACACACCCCAAGCACAATTTAGAATCACCAATCCACCTAACCTGCATGTCTTTGGACTGTGGGAGGAAACCCACGCAGACACGGGGAGAACATGCAAACTCCACGCAGGGAGGACCCGGGAAGTGAACCCAGGTCTCCTAACTGCGAGGCAGCAGCGCTACCACTGTGCCACCGTGCCGCCCATATGTAAACCACGGTTGTTAAAATGTTTAAGGAAAGACAACCTGTACCTTGATATCCTGTCCATGAAAACCACAAACAGGTGATAAAACAGTGCCTCGACAGAGTACAACACCCATGGTGATCGGATTTGATGTAAAGGCAAGTATTCAGACACAGCTCTCACTGCATTCATACAGGGAATGAATACCATGCAAGAAATACCCCATTACCCCATATTCCTGCAGCAACACATGCCAAGGAACATGGTCCATATGGCTTTTCCAAACATACAAAACACATGCACACTAGATTATAATACTATCACATGCCCTCCAACAAGTGCACCAGAGAGAAAAGCTGGTCTACTGTTCCATATTTGGGACAAAATCCACGTGGTTCCTCCTGTATCTTAAGCTCAACCATCAAATGGAGTCTCCTGTCCAGTTCTCTGGCATTAGTCTTACCTGGGAGACTAAAGAGTGTGATTCCTCCATAGTTGGGACACATCCTCTGGTCACTTTTATTAAATATAGGGACCCCAGTGCCAGCTTTACCACCATGGCATCCTCAAATCACCATAGCACCTTTAGCAACAGTAATGGGATCTGCCCAACCAGATGAGTCCAGTGCTGTCTCTTGATTGGAGGGTGTACCCACTAGGTGGATCAATTCTTCAAAGTGTTCCTTCCACTACTCTACAATGTTCCCAGTAGAAGCCTGTGTGTCTTCTTTCATGCTTAATACAGTCTGGGCACGGTTACACCTTCCTGTTTGTGGTTTTCACAGGATATCAAGATGTAGCCAAGATTATGAGGGCATCTAATTCCGGAGGCTAGATGTAGCGTGATTGCATTTTGCAGATGATTACGTCCTCCTTGTCTCATCTGGCTGTGACCGTCAGCACTCAACTGAATGATTCACTGCAAGGATAGAGATCAGCATTTCCAAGTCTGAAGTCATGGTTCTTTCTTGGAGAAGGATGGATTGCTCTCTTCAGATGGCTGGTGGTGCAACTGCTCTTAGTGGAGGAGTTCATATGTCTCACAAGTGATGGAAGAAAGGAACGTGTAATTGACAAGCAGAGTAGAGTGCTGGCAGTTCCGACTGATCTACAGTACATCCCTGTCCTCATTTATGGTCATGAGCTGTAGATAATAACTGAATGAATGAGATTGTGAGTACATCTTGCAGAAATGAAGTCTCTTCACATTAACACTGGGCCATCACTCTGTGATAGGGTGAGAAGTTTAGCAAATCGGGAGAGCCTCAGAATAGACTTATAGCTTACCTGGATCTTGAGGAATCAGTTGAGGTGGTTTGAGCATGTTACAAGTATTTTCCTGGGCACCCCCTCCAGATCTGTTTTGTGCATGTCCAACTGGTTGGAGATCCTGCAGTACACCCAGCACACACTGGAGAAATCATCATTTTTGGCTTGCTTGGGAACACTTGGGAGCTGGGATCTGTACCTGGGGACAGGGATGTCTGGGCTAACCTGCTTTGCCTGCTGCCACCTTGACCCTCATCAAGAAAAGCGGTTTGAGAAAATGAGATGAGAAAAAAGACACAAGGGTGATTCATCTTCTGTCATTTGTGAAACGTGTTCTTCTCATATTGTCTATGCACCTATAAATAATTTGTGGTATAAATATTTAGCAGCCTTTGTCATTAACTGGAAATAGATCAGCAAAGCAGGTTGATGCATGCTCTTTGTGTTCCACGTCTTCTTTAGATCTGAGGAAGCATTCTTGCATAAATAAACAATTGTCATACCACTGTTATGAGGTGGAATGACTGACTGACTGATAAAAGAATATTGGTGCCGGCAAGTTGAAGCCCTGCAGTCTGCATGGAACACAACACGGATGTCTCAGTCAATTCAGAATAGCCTTCCTTTCAGAAAGGCATGGGAAACAGATAATAGCAGTCAAAAAACCACAGTTGCTTCTTGAAGAAAGCTTCCTTAAGTCCTTGCATGAGTCTTTCAGAAGGATTCCTAATAGAAGTAAGAAAAATATCCAAAGTGACTAATGAATTCTAAAAAATAGAATCAGAGCATTTGTCAAGCATGGTGCTATTTATGGATATTAAGCAGTATGTTTACCAGTTTGAAGTTATTGATCAGGAGTGAACATCAGTTCAGATGAAGAGTGATTGAAACGTTATAGCAGAATGAACAGTGAATGTGTATGTTAGGGGTCATGGGGTTTTAACGTATCTCATTAGCATCTGATGAGAGGTAAGAAACAATCCTGCACAGGGTGATGTTCAGGTTGTATTAAATGAAATAACTTACTAAACTTATTTTGTTTAACTTTTTTGTCTGACTGTCTTGATCTAGTTTTAATTCTATGGGTATTTCTTTGCCTTCGGCTATCTCCAAGCTATTGTTATACTGCCATTAATTTTGTTTCCTACAATTAATGGATGTGACCAGATGTAGAGTGGAAGAGCCAGGAGAAAAAAAAATGAAACAATTTCCATTTGAACATCCCACCTCACATTTTGCCCACATGCCTCATGCTCCTGATTTAATACCAAAAAAAAAAACTATTTTAAAAACTGTATCTCTAAAAGAGTAAAGATCGAGTCTAGGCTCATAGTGAAAATGTTTAAATAACAAAAAATACATTTAACTAAAAAATGTACAAAAAGCCCTCTTTATGTATAGATCATTAATATGTCAGAGATGGTGTTTTACTAACTATTTAATTAAAACAGACAGGTATATTAACTGTTTTAATTATGAAATTAAATTAAACCCCCCCCCAGCAATCTCTCCCTGCAAACCAGTGAAGCATTCCATTCAAATGTTCATAACCAGCTGTTAGATATCTCTGCCACAGGAACAGTTGCTAATTTAGCAACCCGTATCCCACCAACTAGAAATGTAATCATTCACTATGTCTGGAGAAGCCGCCATGCATTTGTGAACTCTTATCATCCCTGGGATCCTTATCAAGGCTGGGTTTTATGGAAATTGCATTACCCTGAAACATATCTCAACTGATTTTCAGTATCTTCTGTAAAAATTCATTTTAAGTCCAAATTAACTGACAGCTTTCACAGGCCAGCTATTTATCCCTTTTGTATTCCAGAAATTTATGACTTCCAGAAGAGGCCCAGATATAAAAGTGCATTTCTTTCTTTCAAAAGGTGGGGGCTGTGGAAGGATTTGCCCTACATTTCATAATTTCCTTTCAATTAGTTGCGCCCTGTCAGTCATTTTGGTCAATGAATTTCATTTCAAAGCTTGCTACCCTGCTTTGCATCTTGTCATTTTTGAGACTTGCAGATGTCTGAAGGTCGCCTTTTTTCATTCTTCTGCTGGCATCATTCTTATTATGTGAATAGGTTTTTCTCAAAACAGATTCCTTCTTGAGTTTCTTTTGCATTCATTGCTTTGTTAGATCTTTATGTATCAAAAGACGGATGACCTCTTTTTTCCCATTTGTTTAGTTTGCTTATCTTAGTCCGTTCTTCAGAATGCCAAATATATTGTAATTCTTCACTTCTGTAATTCCACTAAACAAGAGGATTTCTCTCGGTGTATTGCATACATTGTTATAGTGATCACAAATGTGTGTATTTATATACTGTATGTATGGATAGCCCACTGAAGCTATAGATTGCAAGCAGAAGAAAAAGGCACGGGCAAGGGAAATGCCCAGCAGAGTCTAGAGAAGATAGAGCAGTCTGCACTGGCTGGGATGATACACATCATCTTTCCAACACAGAAGTACATCGCATGCTGTTTAAGGGCTAAAATTGAGGGTAACAGGCTGAGGGGTCAGAAAAGAAAGAGTAGGGTAGTTTGGGTAGAAATGGACAGTGCCTCCCAGTGATGCTAATGTACAAATAATCCAGTAAGTTCCAGACTTGAAGTGCTGTAATGTGAAGCCTTGGGTGAATTTAAAAGACCCTCAGGCTGATAGAGGGCAGCGTATAATTACAGATTAGGAGAGTCTGAAACAGGTTGTCCCCCTTAAGATGACAGGTTATCTTGGAATGATGGCTTTTTAAGAGCAACTAAAGCCTCAGAGAAGCACAGACACCTGTCATGGTTCATTCTCTGTTTTTTTTTTCTATCCATTTCACTTTTTTGATGTTTACGAAGTATTTTTATTTTGCTATTAATGCTGTTTTTGGTTTTGTTCTTCTTTGTGTTATTTATATGTTATCAGTTTTGTATTATGTTAAGATTATATGAATTAGATTTCTCTTTTTGTTGTCTTGCCTTCTATAGGTGGAGCCCCCTGGGGTTAAGTGTCCACTGCTGTACTGAAGCAGATTTAGTGCACTTTTGTCGTATGATATTCTTTGACACAGTCACCAATGCACAGATGGATGTTGAAATCTGGACAGTAGAAGCGTGTTCTTTTTTGCCCTTTTTTCTTATATTATGCTTGTGCATGAGAAGGTAGAATGTCAGTGTCTAATATGCACAATGGATGCCACCCATTGTGTGATTGTAGACTACTACAGTGCAAGGCATGGTGACTTCCATATTTCCCCAGACATAAACAGTGCTTAGGGGACTAACATTTTTCTTATCTTTACTCTTGATCACAATCATTTTATCATTTAAACATGTAAATATTGCACTGTTCTGCTATTGTATATGACTGAAAGCATATCACAGCATTTCAGTTGTGTAGTGCCATATGCATCTGTTTCACTATACATGTCAACGTCTTATGACCAGTTCACATATTCATCACTATTGCTTGTTTTATAACTAGCTTTACAGCTTTTTGTTTACACACCATTGTGTTTTAGTTGAAGGTTCTGCACCACCATAAATATTTACATTGATGAGTTACCATAGAGTGGCGAATATTCATGAATTTTGTACAGCATGGTGTTATTTTATCCATTAGATGGCAGCAGAATACTTTTTTGATGATATTCGGGCTGAATAGTGAACATTGGATTATAACTTAACCCAAGAGACACTCGGGCTTAACCATTTTTACATTGAATTCCAAGCAGTAGGAACATTCAGGGTCAGAGCCAAGGAGGTTAATTTTTTTTTTTTTACCAGGTAAACATACAGTAGATAAGTACAGCATATCTGCATGTTTTCTAAATCATTTTTGTTTAATTTAAACAAAGCTGACCCAGCAGTTAATACAGTGGTCTCAGGGACCAGTGTTCAGGGTTTATATGTCAGGTTCTGTCTTAAAGGAGTTTGCACGTTCTCCCAATAGCTGTGTTTGTTTTTGCCCCACATCCCAAAGACATACTGTAAATTGACAGTTTGTGTGAGCCTGAGTAAGCCCTGACACCCCATCCAGACCTGGTGTAATATTCCTAGGCCTCCTGTAACTCTCAATTGGATTAAGTGGGCTTGAGAATGTTATTTTTAGTGTTAAATATATAACTTTTAATAAAACAAAAAACCTTTATGAAGCTGCAAGACCTGGCATTTTAAATAGAATTTCTGCTTTACAGCTTCAGGAATCTGGGATTATGTCTATACTCTTTTTCTTTCAATCTTTAAATATTATATATTACTGGATCGCTGAAACAATTACAGCAATTTTTCATGTAAAATCATCAACTGTCATTTTTAACAAGAGTGCCACAGGACTACATTTGCTTTTGTACTGCCTTCTTGTCTTCATGTGCATTTACTGCAGGCATTTAATGAGGCCTTAATTTGAATACTGTGCTCATATACTAATGTTCATAACTTGAATCCCAGCATGATTTGGTTTATTTGCTGCACGATAAAAGAGTTAATAAAATGGTTTGTTTTAATGTATGAGAAACCATTGAACATGACTTGTTTCCCATGGGCCCTATTATCTGTGACAGTTCAAGGTACTTGTTTCATTTTACCTGCAATATGGATAATTAACAGATTTCCATTCCTAAGGATTGACTGTTACAAGTGAAATTAGATCTAATCTTGAACATTTACTGCCTGTTTATCATATTTGTAAAGCTCTTGTTTTTCCACTGATTATGACCATAATCCTTCTATTTTCATCTTGCATCTTAAGCTTGTCTCTCCTGTCAACTTTCTTTTGAATAATCGCCATCATTTCTAACATCCTCATCAATCCGGCAGAATCCCCCTTCTATTGCAATATTTTAGGAAGCCTTTTCCACAACCATTTCTTTTAGCAGAATTATTCTTTGAACTACAAATCAAAACGGTTGTTCTGCATGTTAACTTTTCACAATATTTCATGGATTTCTGTACTTATAAGTTCTTCCCATTAATTTTATACACATTATTCTCAGATGATTCTTTAAAAGTTCAGCTTGTACTGTAGTATTGTTGTGATGTAAGATTTTGCATATAACTTGATAAATGTTTTGTATGTCTTTATTTATAATTTAGGCAAAGCAATGTAATTTAGTTTTACTTTGGTGAGAGGCATTCGTGTTTGCCAACCCAAACCCCTTTATGACTAAGTCTGTTTGTAATTTTACAACAGGATTTGGGCGATGTGTCTTAAATCAGTTTGGCGTGTGTTTCTCTGCTAAAGTCTTTCAAACCACCCAAGCAAGGAAGCCTCGATGTTTAACCTATGGTTTGGGGAGTTGCAGGTGTTAAGATGTACTATTTCCCCCCATTGGTGTGAGATATGGCTGTTTGGAATTGGCTTGTCTCAGAGGCCTTTAAGTACCATGATGTCCTATTGGCTGTAGGGGCTGGACAGAAAACTTATAAATTTGTTTGCTCAACCACATTCTCTCTTTCTTGCTAACCTGTGATGATGTAGAAGTATCTTTCTCTTGTTAACAACTGATGAAGACCATCACACCATGAACTGACAAGAACAGCACAATGAAGAGCACAGCTTCAGCCAAATTGAGACAGGCTTGAGGCCTGTTCTGAAGAAAGCCGAGCACCAATGATGCCTTAACTAGAGACATTTTAAGTAACTACAAGTCTGTGTGCCACCTGAATTACACATCACCTTTTTATCAGGTTGTATGGTTGCCAATATTCAAATGTACTTTGCATTTTGGTATTATTTATGAGTATTATCAGTAATACATTATTTCATGTGTAACTTAACTCCTGCTTGTCTTTTTACTACATCTAATTGCCTGAGGTTATAGATATAGAAGGGAAGGTGGGGATAAATTATATAGAATAACTAGCAAAATACCCACGCTTCGCAGCGGAGAAGTAGTGTGTTAAAGAAGTTATGAAAAAGAAAAGGAAACATTTTAAAAATAACGTTAACATGATTGTCAATGTAATTGTTTTGTCACTGTTATGAGTGTTGCTGTCATATATATATATATATACACACACACACACAGACACACACACATAAACATATATACATATACATATATACATATCTACATATACACATATATATATACATATACACATCTACATATATATACACATATCAACATATACAGTATATACACATACATATACACACATACTGTACATACACACACATATACATATATACATATACACATACATACATACACATGAATATACATATATATATACACACATACACATACATATATATACAGTATACACATACATACATACATACACACACACATATATATATATACTGTATATATATATATATATATATATATA
>JANRMT010062792.1:104251969-104270025 GCA_026402145.1 Polypterus bichir lapradei | reverse complement strand
TACAACCGGTTTCATCGATAACTTCACATCCAGCTTTTGAGAGTTTAAACATTCATAAACATCAAAGTGTCCACTACTGAAATCGTCACCTGTGAATCTAAGATGTTTAAAAGGCATTGGCAGTTGTCCAAAGGTGTAAAATATTTGGCCATTTCGGTACACTTGAAAGCGACAACCGAACAATTCAGCGGCAGCCATCAACTCACATGCAGAACCATAGGTGAAGGGCTTAAGTATTTCACTCTTATAGTGCTCCTGTGTAGTATAATTATCTCCTGTACCGTCCTCAGTCCACACCTTGAACCTGTCCCAGTCATTCAATACATAAGACACAATGTTCCTCCGGATATCAAGAGTGAGCCTGATATGGCCGTGCAATATGTATCAAAGAGAATGGAAAAGGCAGGCGGCATCTCTGGGCATGGAAACCACTCGGTAAGTGACAGTTCTTTGATCGATGGTGATCACCTCGATAGACATGTTAAAAGGGGTATGGTTGGAACGATAAAGGAAATGGGTACCTGAACAATGTAAAGTAAGTCTAAAATACCTACACAAGAACTATAATCATAATAAACGAACAATAAAACAGCGGAGAAGCCGTGGACTAAATAAAAAGGCTGTAGTTATCAGCAGGGAGACGTGAATCCCGTGGCGAAGCAAGGAAGGGAATGTAGAGACTGGAGCGACAGACAGCCTTATGGGATGGGGGACCCAACGCCGCCTCACACAGTGACCGAGCTGCAGGCTATGGACGTATATATGTACATAAGTAGGATTCAGTTAGCGTTGGGAACCCGCGTACCAAATTTCGTGAAGATGGGCCCATAAGTAACAAAGACTGTTGGAAAGTTCAATATGGAGGCCGACAGTGGTGTCCTACCACTGAAATAAGTACGTACATCGGTTTCGGTTAGCGCAGGGAAGCCGCCTACCAAATTTCGGGGAAATGGGGCCATAAATAAGAAAGTTCAACATGGCGAAAGTTGTCGACTGTTATGACAGTTACGCGTAGAATTTCTAAATGAAACCTGATTAACTTTTGTAAGTAAGCTGTAAGGAATGAGCCTGCCAAATGTCAGCCTTCTATCTACATGGGAAGTTGGAGAATTAGTGACGTTAGAAAGTTCAATATGGCGGCCGACAGTGGCATCATACCACCAAAATAAGTATGTACATTGGTTTCGGTTAATGCAGGGAAGCCGCCTACCAAATTTTGTGAAGATGGGGCCATAAATAAGAAAGTTCAACATGGCGGACGTTGTCGACCGTTATGACCATTATGCGTAGAATTTCGAAATGAAACCTGCTTAACTTTTGTAAGTAAGCTGTAAGGAATGAGCCTGCCAAATTTCAGCCTTCTACCTACACGGGAAGTTGGAGAATTAGTGACGTTGGAAAGTTCAATATGGCGGCTGACAGTGGTGTCATACCACCGAAATAAATACGTTCATCGGTTTCAGTTAGCACAGGGAGCCCGCCTACCAAATTTCGTGAAGATGGGGTCAGCCTTCTACTTACACAGGAAATTGGAGAATTAGTGATGAGTGAGTGAGTGAGTGAGTGAGTGAGTGAGTGAGTGAGTGAGTGAGTCAGTCAGTCAGTCAGTCAGTCAGTCAGTGAGGGCTTTGCCTTTTATTAGTATAGATATACATACATACATACACACACAATGTAAATAAAAAAGAAGAGCAAGCTCGTTTTCATTGCCAGAAGTCTTAGATGGTGCAGCTCGTTTCAACGGCATCTTCGGGCTTTAACCCTTAAACTGCCACATACTTGGGGGTTAATGCTTCCCTGGACGCCAAATACTTTTTTGCTGCAGTTTAAGTAAACGTCACAATTCACAAAGAAAAAGTGAAATTTTAATTGAACTAATTGTTTTCATGCAAAGAGCATCACAATTACTCCAACACTAATCATTTACACACTGCTAATGAACTACTGGGACAATATGTACAGAGTGCAACTGACGGCATGGATGTAAATCACCGAGACAAATTCGCTTGAACTGGCTGCACGCAAGCACACAGAGGTAAGCACTGGCGCTGGCAGGCTAGTCTTAGTGCAGCAGCTCAATCCCAGGGACATTGAGGCTGCAGTGTGCTGCAGACTGTCATGCTTAGGTCACAGAATTGCACAGAAACACAGGAGAATGTAGAGACAAGGTTATGTTGCATGCTACTTAATTTCAGAAGCACACACCAAGTCACGCCGACACATACTTTTTCCGTATTGGTACCGGAGTATCTGACCACTCACTTCTTTATTGCATTACAAAAACTCTCTAGTGTACACCACATATCAATTGCTTGGTGCCACCTACTGGTTGCTATCGGCATCATGCAACATGTAGTTTAATATATAGTTTAAAACAATACAAAACAGACAGGAACTTTACTCAAACACTTAAAACAAACATGCCTCTTTCAGAAGTAAAACAAGCTCAGTATGCAGTTAGTTCTCGAGTAAAGAATAGACAAACATCATAGGGGAGCACAACAGGAGCAGGACCTCCAACAGGAGCAGAGGAAGTCTGGGGGAGGAGAGAGAAACAAAGCAATCAGCCAAAAAGGGCAGGTGCTGTTCAGACTTTTAAGTATGCGTAGTGTAGCGTTGCGCGCGAAGCATATCATGCGACAGAGCAGCCGCAAGTAAGCCCAGCACGTAAGGGAGCAATGTGAAAGTAGTCTATCAGCATTTTTTAAGAGGGTTTTTTTGAGGAGCGTCTGTGTCTTTTAGAGGTGCGATCAGCCCCCCTGCTCACAAGGGGCTGGCAGTGGTCATGAGCTGGCTGCTCAACGAATGTACGGCACTGACTGATCAGCTCCTGCGTGCTCGCATATGGCATTGGGAAACAACTATAGCCGGGTGTGGCAGTTTAAGGCTTAAGATGAACAAAATGGAAAACACAAGAACACTCAGCTGGGGATGCATCATAGTTAATCAGCAGCAAGGAAAAATGACCAATGCTGTATCGGTCCGGTGCTGCTAAGATTCACACCGTCGAGAAGACGGTGATTTATTTATTTTTATAGTGGAAATTGCAGGGACGCACCCAGCCTTGGCCTGAACCGCTAGTTCCTGAAATGGTGAAGATGGGTGGACGGGTTGAAGAGCACTCCTTTCTTTGCAGAATGGCCATGAATCCACTTACATTCCTCATATACACAGGCAGACAATCCAGACGCACGAAACAATCCAGGACAAAATGAATAACTACAGGTAACCCAAAAGAAGGCAGACAGACAGGAACTTGTAACGCAAATTAAAAAAACTTTTTTTTTGCTTTTGGTCACCAGCCCCCTTTTTAAAAGCCGCGCTGACGTCCTTTGATCCCAACAACCCCAGCACCCTCAGCAGAAGACCAATCAGAGCCACTGCAGGGACTGCTGGGAGTTGCAGTTTCAAATTCTATTGGCTACTTTCACCATCCCAAGCCACGTTTTCCTCTACAGTTGCTTCTTGTTCTCTCTACAGTGCAGTATTGCCACAATAAAAGCAATAAAAATTGCAGAGGATATTTGTGGTTTCCGCTAACAATTATTAGATAGGTTCTAAGGAAAAATCCGTGAATGGCTGAGGCCGCGAACTCTGAACTGCGGCTTCGCGGGGGTCTACTGTATATTATGAATGTGTGCATATATGTATGTATATACACTGAATATATATGTTGTGATAAGAACAATTCAAAGACATCATAAAGATTTGAGGCAGCCACCCGTATATTGTTTTTCCCGGCTGCAAATTTTGAAGTAGCACAATGTGCATAGAACAGAGTCCAGAACAGAACTGATTGCATGGAGACAAGATGGTGGTTCTAACTGATAAAATGGGAAATGATGTTATTGGCACCGGAACCGGAAGTAGTGTCATCATGACGGGACGTGACATTATCATCGGTGCCAGAACTGGAAGTGACGTTTTCTTGACAAGAAGTGACGTCATTGTCAATGCCAGAACCAAGTAGGATTTCCCGAGAATGGTCTGCAAGAGACTGAGAGGGACAGTTAGCACACTCCGCCGCCCCCTGGTCTGGCGTATAATTACTATTTTGTAGGCCCTTTAGCTGTTTCCCATGTGCATGTGTGCAACAGTGTATATATGTATGTTTTGTCACAAGAACTGACAAAAGAGTCCAAAAAGGTTTGGGGCAGCCACCTGTATATTATATCCTGGATGCAAAATCATAATAGATGTGTACAGATCAGAGTTCAAAACAGAACTCACTTGATAGAGGAAAGATGGCGGCTTTTAAAGGCCAGTATAAGAAGTGACATCATCCAAAAGAGCTGGAACCAGAAGGGTCCTCATCCATAGGCTCTGACCCAAACATGATGTCATCAAAGGGGCTAGAACCAGAAGGGTCTTCATCCATAGGTTCAGGACCGGAAGTGACATCATCAAAGAGCTCTGAACTGGATGTGACATTATCAGGGTCAGGTGGAATTTCCTGTGAATGGTCTGTAGGAAAGTGAGAAAAAGAGTCAGCGAACTCTGCCACCCCATGGTCTGGTGTGGAATTACTCTCATTCAGGCCTTTTAGCTGCTTCCCATGCACATGTGTGTGACAGCGTATATATGTGTGCGTGTGTATGTATGTATATTCATATGAAAGTATACTTTTTTCCGGAAAATTTTACAATTTGGGATAGTTTTTGTGCATTTGTTAGTCACTGCATCCATAGTAATAGTTGTATAAGACTTTAACAAACACTTTGTTTTGACTTAATAAACATTTAGAAAAAGCCAATGACAATTTAAAACAATGCCATATAGAGCTTTTATAGTGTTTTATGCAAGGCCAAAGCAAAAGAACTAAATGGATGCATTGCAGCAAGCCTTTAAAACTTATTCTATAGCTTTACAAATTTTTAAATAATGATTGTGTCTTTGTTTTTTTAGTCTCATTCATTTTATGTAAATTTTGTCATTTTTTCATTCCCTTGTCTTTTTTTAATTTACATTTATTGTAGTTTTATCCCGGTTGCTTATACCACTAATTCTGGTGTAACCTAAAAATGCTGCCTAACTTTCACCTGGTTGTCTGCATTCTCTGCTGAGACATTAGTTTTCTGCTTTTTTGTTCTGCATCCTTCATGTTTCTTGCTGTTCAGTCTTATGTTTTGTTTTTGAATCTATTTTTGGAGAATATGTTTTTTTGACCACTAACTATGTATTCAATATTATGTTTCATAGGCTTTTCTTTGAAATCCATCCATCCATCCATTATCCAACCCACTATATCCTAACTACAGGGTCACGGGGATCCGCTGGAGCCAATCCCAGCCAACACAGGGCACAAGGCAGGAAACAAACCGCTGGCAGGGCGCCAGCCCACCGCAGCTTTTCTTGAAATATTTTAATATATTACATTTTTTTCCAAACTTTGTTTTTAGGTAATTTTTTTTTTCATTCTTCCCCTCTTCAATTTTTGGGTTTGGCAATTTCGGCCATTTTTGAGTGAGTAAGCCTAAAGCCTTTTGGAAGAATTCAGCTTACTTTCAATTTGTTAGGCTTAATTTTTATCACATGTTTACTCAGAATTATATTTATTTCTGATCATTATAATTTTTTTTCTGAAATATTGAAAATATACAACAAAAGATCATTATGTAAACAAAAAAAAAAATCTAGTTTTCTCTGTGATTTTCTCTCAACTGTTATCAGCTGATACCTTTTTTCTTCTCACCTTTCCATTAATAGTCTAGGCTATGATTTCAGATCTAGTATTCTCAGTAATAAGCACAGCACTTTTAGTATCTTTTTCCATAACAGATGCTGGTGAATACAATGTCAGCAATAAACCTTGTTCACTTGTCTACATTTTGCTCTCAGTTGATTATTCCCATTTTCATTTTTGCATTGAGATTTATCCAAGAGACTCTTGTGTCAGCTCACATATTTTAAGCACTCAATAGTGGAGCAAAATGCATCACAGTTAAATTAAAAGACACTTCATTATCAGAGTTGCTGATGGTGCATATCAGATAACAATTAGATAGCAATTAAACAAATCATATAGGAGAATGATGTATGTATACCCAAACATAAACTTCCTTACGAAGTACAGCCAGAATTCCCATAATAAATGGATTGGCATTGATTTTCATTGAAATTACAATCACAAACACATATAGTAAGAACAATCAATGGAGTGATGGGTTACTGTTTGTTAAGAAAACATGTTTAATGCAGAAATCACTGTCAAGAGCAGTAAGCATACAGCATTCACCCGGCCAATTGACCTATTGTGTTTTTTTAACCAAGCAGAGATACGGCTCATCACTGATCCACCAACTCCATGCAGACCTCCATCTCACAGAGATTATTAAATATACTCAAACTCTGTAATGTATCAAAGAAACCATATTTGGAAAGTACAATACAAAAGCAGACAATACAACATGCTAGGTTAAGTAGTTGGAGCAAATACATTAATTCATACTTGAACATAGATTAAAAGTGGTATTACAACAACTTTCCTTTTGGCAAGCAGCAAGAACTTGATTAACTGAATGGCCCCCTTTGGTGTGTAGCATTTCTTTTGTTCTTATGTTCTAACATGCAGTGACCTCATCTTTAATGACACTTTGCTTGAAACAGTGTCATCTGGCAGACTAGCAGCAAAAAATAATGAGCAACTGGTAATGGGCAGCAATAGCAGTACATTATCAAAGAATACTTAAATGCAAATGTCTGCATTTAATGATGTAAGTATGTACTGAGAAAACATTGCAAATTATGCAGTGTAGGTTTTACCTGCAGTATTGAAAAATTCTAAGCTTCAAATAATGCCAAAGCCTTGCTTTCTGAACCTGTAATGATTCCCTGGGTGTTTATTTTGCTAAATTAGACAGAATTGCTAATTCTAAAAGTGTTAGTAATAAAGGAATTCTCAGTTTATGCCTCATGATTTTAATGTTTTTCACACCATTCCAGACTTAACAATGTTGCGTTTAAGTAGTCCAAGGAACCTTGCTGATTTGTAATGAACTATTAATTTTTCAGTTAAATTGTTTAAAAAAAAGGTTTCTGAGAGTTCACCAACAGCAAGATCCAGGGGAGATGTTACTTACTTTATTGTAATTATAATTCTTCTTACCTCATTATTGGTAACCCCCTGGAATGCAGTCACATTAAGGCCAGATCATAACTGAACAAAACATTCTGGATATCATTACTAGCAATTTAGCTTCGGATATTAAAAAAAAAATTAATATTATCTACCTTTGACTTACATTAATATTCTGCTTTTCATTTTGTCGTTGTACCAGTTTAATTTGGTTTGTCATTTTATGTTCCTTTCAGAATTCTTTTTGATTATGCTTTGTATACTGTTCACTGTTATTTATCCATCACTTTCTTGAGCCATATTAACTTAGTTCAGAATTTGTGGAGAGCTGGAACCAATACCAGCATCACTGGAAGCTGTTTCTTTGTTAGTTGTGGTAATTTTAAATTAAAGACACATGATATCCAATATGGTGTTCCATAAGGCTCTATCCTGGGTCCGCTGCTCTTCTAAATCTACATGCTTCCGTTAGGTCAGATTATCTTGGGGCATAACGTGAGCTACCAAAGCTATGCTGATGACATGCAGCTGTATTTATCAATAGCACCTGATGACCCCGACTCTGTTGTTTCACTAACACAATGTCTTACTTGTGTTTCTGATTGGATGAATAGTAATTTTCTCAAGCTAAATAAAGAGAAAACAGAAATTTTAGTGATTGGCAATAATGGAGACAATGAAATTATTAGAAATAAACTTGATGCATTAGGTTTAAAAGTCAAGACGGAGGTAAAGAACTTAGGGGTAACTGTTGACTGTCTCCTGAATTTTAAATTGCATATTATCAGACCACTAGGACAGCATTTTTTCACTTAAGAAACAGTGGAAAAACAACAGTGAACAATAAAAAGCATGATGCAGACAAAATTGTGAAACGTGTCAAAAATGGAAACCAATGACGGAAATGTTATTCTGTATTAATGTTAATGTTCTTAGGCATTGTAATTTTCTTTTTAAATTCTGTTTTATTATGTTTTGTTAATATATTGTGACATGCAGAAAGATTGTGATGCGCTGTGTGACAGCAGAAAAGGCGGAATGCTGTGTAAGTGATGGGACTGGGTGAAGGGCTTCTTTTCTGTAAGAGGTGGACATACAGTCATGGCCGAAATTATAGGCACCCCTGGAATTTTCCCAGAAAATGCACCATTTCTCCCAGAAAATTGTTGCAATTACAAATGTTTTGGTATACACATGTTTATTTCCTTTATGTGCGTATTTGAGTCTGCAGAACAGCTTGAATATGTTTTGAAGTTGATTGGGGCTGTTTATCCACCATTCGGACTATCCTTCATTGCAGTCTTTTATCAATTTTTCTCTTCTGTTCACGTCCAGGGAGATTAGCTACAGTGCCATGTGTTATGAACTTCTTGATTATGTTGCGCACAGTGGACAAAGGAACATGAAGATCTCTGGAGATGGACTTGTAGCCTTGAGATTGTTGATATTTTTCCACAATTTTTGTTCTCAAGTCCTCAGACTCTGCTCTTCTTTCTGTTCTCCATGCTTAGTGTGGCACACTCAGACACACAACAGAAAGGTTGAGTCAACTTTTCTCCATTTTAACTGGCTTCAGGTGTGATTGCTATATTGCCAGCACCTGTTTCTTGCCACAGGTGAGTTCAAACGAGCATCATATGCTTGAAATAAAACAATTTACCCACAATTTTGAAAAGGTGCCAATAATTTTGTCAGGCCCATTTTTGGAGTTATGTGTGAAATGATGTCAGATTTGGCTTTTGTTTCTCTGTTTTTTGTGTTGTTCCAATGCACATAAAGGAAATAAACATGTGTATACCAAAACATTTGTAATTGCTACAATTTTCTGGGAGAAATTGTGCATTTTCTGGGAAAACTCCAGGGGTGCCGATAATTTCGGCCATGTCTATACCTCTTAAGAGGTGAGTGACATGAGAAGTTAGGAGAAAAAGGAAGGAAGTTTTGAGTAGAGAGTCAGAAGGCAATAAGCAGGTGTTTGTGGTATAGAAAAAGACAATGAGAATGGCAGGAGATAATTATCAGGAAGGAAAGCTTTATTGTTTTGGAGGTGTGCTGTGTAACCAGATAACGGAGTATAAGACAGGGCAACATTTGTTATGGAATAAAGACTCCAAGTAAAATGTAGAAAACTCCAGTATCTCTGAGTTGTATTTGCTTATTACACTGGTCATTACAAAATTATAGTTTGTTTTGTTAATACTGTTTTTTTTTGTAAATAAATATGACTATTCGCTAAAGTAATTTACTGTATGTAATTTTTAAAGTACAGTAGCTGTTCTGTTATCCTTCTTTTCTCTTATCTATCACAGCCTCGGTCCAGATTTTACTGTACTTAAATTCTCACATTGGTTCATCATTAAGGTGGGAAATGTTGTTAACATGAAATATGAGTAGTTAAAAGTTGCTTTTATTCTCATGTAGCTTGTTGTTCAAGCTGGTTTTTGTAACAATCTGTGTAGGCCGGTAAGTGTGAATCACTCCAGTTCAGGTCAGGATGGTCAATCAAAAGCGATGGAAACTGGTACTGTATCTGAATGCACCATTTAGAAAGAAAGAATACGTTTGAAATGAAATGTACAAACATGAAGATGATGTGCACACTGTTCTCCCAAACTGAGCTCCTCATGGAAGAGTGATCCCTATAATCTAGTTGAGCTCACCTCATATTTTCCATCTCCCAGGCCTTTCCACATTCCTTCTCAGTCCAATTTAGCAGATCCCTTCAACTGGTTCTGGATTAGTTCTGTTGATTCTTGGAAATATTTCTATAATGCAATTTTTCTTTAATTATCAGCATTTAGTATTAATGGTGCATCTGGCCCCAAAATCACAGACTGTTTGTGGATGACTGGATATTTGGTGTCAGAGTATGACAAGAGCTCATCTTCCCTGTTGGTTTTCTTTTTCAGTCTTTCTATGGACCACTGCACTTTGTGATTAGTCCCCAGGCTCCATTTAGTCATTTTCTCCATTTTTGTATATTACTGCTCTTCACAGGATGGGGGGGGGGGGGATTTTTGTTCATTTATTCTCCTCAATAAAAATTTGTTCACAAAATAATAAACCTTATGCATTTAAAGTGAAAATTCACTAACTGTTGTTAATACTTTAATGTGCTAATAAGTGTTTTTTGATTCTTTCAAAATTCAAATTCAGCCTTAATTTTAGGCTATTGTAGATGAATCAAGACACCACATTAAATGCCATTGTCAATAATCAAGTATATTTTCATACATAATAAATAATATATAGTCATAACCATGGATATGTGTAATACAATATCAATCTATTCAGAGTAAAATGTAAATTAATTCAGCATAAAATCTCAGCCAGTATTTACCATGTGTGACAGCTTTAGAGACAACATCTTAGGCCTGCAGGTATTTTATTAGAAATAAACATTAAGAATGGAAGCCGATATCAGAAATGATTTAAGATTTAATCTGCAAACTTAAACCCCTGAACTGGTTTCTAAAATTTGGAATGTAGTGAGTAAGTCGTGACTTCATGGGTGGAGTGGTATACCCCCATGCTTGTATAATTGAAACTAAACTGCATTTAACCATTTTATAATGGATAGCAAAGGTAAAATAAAGGAGACAGATGGTGCTAAAAAGCAAGGATTACACAAAAAGATACCTTAGCAGGAAGCAACAAAATGTACAAAAATATCATATGTAAGACAAGAAGAGAAATGAGAAAAAGGTTTGGGGTTCCATCCCATATATTCAAATTTCTGAGTAGCAAAAAAGAGGGTTGAGTAGTCACTTCGGACTGTGTTCAAAAAAGTACTGAGGAGTGAGGGAAAAGTGGATGTTTTCATAGCTGCTGAGGAGGAAGGGGTGTGTCCAAGGGGCTGGAGCCAGAAGTGATGTCACTGATAGGGAAGGCTCTGGAATTGAAGGTGGAGTTATGCATGCTTCTGTTCGCAGAGTCTGGAGGGAAGAGAGAAAAAGGCATTAATGGATCCCATTAAGCTTTGTTTCAGCATATCATGCCCAACCAAGCCCATTGACTGCCTTCTGTGCGCTCGTGTATGACACATCTTTGTTTACAACAGGTGAGAAGAGCTGTCATCTGTTAGCTTCACCACATTGCATTGGTTCACATCTAAAACACACTTTGTTTCTAGCGTTATTAGCTTTGATATGTGGTGCTTCACATGACAACACCATTAATGTTAGCTCACTAAATAATGTAGCAGCCATCTTGCCAAGTGTAGTTATAAGTTAGCACCACTACCTGGCTTTTTAGGTAGTTTTAGAAGTTAGGCTATGTGTAGGCTATTAAGAAAGGCAAAATGTTTAGGAATGCATGATGCGGATTTTAAGCAACTGAAAAGCTACTTGCTATAAAAACCCAAAGAGAACAAAAACCCTACCTATGTTTCATGGATCTGCTATAATTAGCTGTGCTTTTACTAGCCACAGAGAGTCAGTCCTGTGATGCTGATAAGCCAGGGGAAGGACATTGTAAAGAAAGGACAGCAACAGTTATATGAAAGGTGGTGCTGTGGTGTGATGATAGGGTATAGGTTTGTGGGTTGTAGAAAAATTATATGATCAGTGTGAAATATTATTATGACTGCAGGATATGAAGAAATTATCCTTGGAAGGATATGCAATAATAGATAGACAGATAGATACTTTATTGATCCTGAGGGAATTCAAGTACCAGTAGCCAAGAATTAATTATACCAAGTTAAGTACAAATATTTAATTACATTTACTACACAGATAACAAATACTGTACAAATAATGCAATCACAATGCACTAGATGGTGCATACAATAATGCCAGTGCAGTGAGAATTGTGCAAATAATACTACAGTGGAACCACGGGTCACGATCATAAACCTTTGGTCATGACCTAAAGTAATTTCCCCCGTAGGATTGTATGTAAATACAATTAATCCGTTCCAGACCGTACGAACTGTATGTAAATATATTTTCTTTAAAGATTTTTAAGCACAAAAATAGTTAATTATGCCATATACTGCACAGTGTAATAGTAAGCTAATGTAAAAACATTGAATAACACTGACACAAAATACCCAGGCTCCCTGCTCAGCTGCACGTACAGGCTCGCTCTCGCTCTCTCTCTCTCTCTCAGCTGCACAGAGCCTGCGCTCGCTCGCTCGCCCTCTCTCTCCTGCACCAGCTTTATTTATTTAGTTATTTATTAAAACTGGCCTTTTTGACGGAATCTGTGGACCCGCTATACTACAGGAGGAAGCTGGGTTGAGAGGAGGTTACAGGTTTGAGGGAGAGTCCCTCTGCGTGATACACCAAGAACAATGTACAGTACAGGGAGAGACTGAACACTTGCGGAAATCATCGGCGCACACAAACCGAAAGGGAAACTGGCTTGTTCGTATACCGAGTGTGTGGTCGTGAACAGAGGCAAAAGTTTGGCAAACTTTTTGGTCGTAACCCAATTTGTACGTGTTCCCGAGACATTCGTGAACCGAGGTTCCACTGTACTAGCAAAGTGGCAGGTGGCTTGAATCAAAAAGTCAAAGCAGTGGCCTTTCTCCATCTGTGTGGCACTCTGACATGAGTTCCAATCTTGTGGTTCCTGTATGTGAGACTCACACATGGAGCACGGTCAAAGCAAAAATAAAGATTTGGTGGAGTGATGGTCTGAGACTAAGGATCTGCTCTGGTATCTGGATGTTGCCAGTTCAAATGCCATTACTGCCAGAAGGAATTCTACTCTGCTGGACCCTTGAGCAAGGCGCTTAATCTGCATTTGCTCTAGGGCTGCTGTGCAATAGCTGACCCTGTGCTCTGACCCCAAGGGGTATGTGATAACTCCATTGCATTGTACCTGTACAATGACGATGTCATTGAATCATTATTATCATTATAATATCAAAGTGACATACACTAAAGTGACTCAATGTCAAAGTAAAATAAAATAGAATGACATGGCCAGGGTGATAATAACAACAAATGCAGGAATGAGCAAGTAGTGAGATTTTAGATGTGTGTGATACATGGCTAATACATTAAATATAACTTATGAGGAGACAAGGAGTATCAGGCTCAGAGCTCAACCACTCCCTGCATATATTGTAAAGAACAGAAGAGCCTAACAGCTCTGGGGACAAAAGATCTCCTTTATCTGGCTCTACTGCAGTTCTGTGATAGCAACCTACCATTAAACCAACTCCTATGCTTAATTACTGTGGTGTATAGTGGGTGATGTTCATTGTTCATAATAGGGAGAAGCTTGCATAGTGTCCTCCTCTCTGCCACTGTCACCAGAGAGTCCATTTCCATTTCAACCACACATCCTACATGCCTGATCAGCTTATCAGTACAATCAGCATCCATCTTCTTCAAGCTACAACCCCAGCACACTACAGCATACAAGAGAGTACTGGCAACCACAGGCTGATAGGACATCTGCAGGGGTTTCTTGCATATGCCAAAGGAGCCTAGCCTCCTCAGAAAATAGAGCCTACTTTGCCCCTTCCTGAACAGACCCTTTGTGTTCTCTGACCAGTCTGGCCTGTCATCCAACTGCACTCTAATTGTCACACATGTGCGATTGGGAGGCAGCTAAAGAGCCTGAATAACAGTAGTACCACGCCAGACCATGGGGTGGTGAGCTGCACTGACTTTCTCTCTCAATCCTCTGCAGACTATCCATGGGAAATCCTGCTAGGTCCCAGAGCTATTGATGGCATCACTTCTGGTTCCAGCGCCATCAATGATGTCACTTGTGGTCCCGACGACATCACTTTCGGTTCTGGTCCCCGATGATGTCACTTCCTGTCCTAGACTTTAAAGCCACCATAATCTCACACTCAAATCAGTTCTGTTTTGTACTTAAACCTGTGGACATCTCAACAAAATTACCTATTTGCAGCCAGGGCACAATATGTGGGTGGCTGCCCCAAATATTTTTCAATGTCACTGGACTGTTATTGTGACACAAGGTATTTATAAGTCTTGACCCACTCCAGACCCACTTCTTTCAATGGAGACAGGTCTCAGTGGGGGTCTAAACCTATGGTAGACCACGACCATCTCCTTGGTTTTGGAAGTGATATCATTCTACAAAGTCATTCACCATATTTTTATATTAGTATTTTATATTATTACTATCACAATAGCTATTATACTATTATTATAGCTATAGAGGCATCATGTATCATGTATTGCAATTTTACAATTAGCTATGGTATATATTAGTATACACTACATAGCAGTAGTTCTATTAATTATTTAAACTCTGTGTTATTTAAGATGAGGCTGGCTTGGTAGAAATGGAAAATATTAGTTCAAAATGTTTCTAAGATACTTTACCAGAGGTCAAAAGAGCAGCAGACCAATTTGTGGAATGGACCAACGGTGAGCAGCTGAAGGATTCTGTGTTGCTGCGCATTTAGGGTCTGTAGCAGTGCAAGAGTGTTTTTTTTTAAATAAAAGCAGTGAAGAAGCACAGACCCCATGAGTGTAGATATGTGGGAGAAAGGCCACACAGCTGCGGAGATTCTTAATGAGGGAATTGGCTAATTGCATTTAACATGCTTGTAAGCAGTTGACCCAGCTGTCCCGCATAAGTGTCCCATGAGTATCAACAGCATGAGCAGGTGCAGTGGACAGGAGGCATGGTGGTCACGAGTTGACCCTGTGAGGAGTGAGAGGATGGTACTCCAGGAGCAGGTCACTCCTGCTGAGCATCCAAGGAGCAGGAGCAGCTGAAGGACTTCAGAAATCATCCTATGGAGGCTGAAGGATGGTTGTAAGACAGTGGAGCCGGGCTTGTGCGCCATAGTGGCGAGTGACTGAGATGGCTAGGGTGCAAGCCATTTCAAGTTTAGACCACCCATGCCAGACTCTTATCTCCCAGCTGAGAAGACCTGATGGGTGAGCTGGGGCTGAGTGAAAGGAAGAGAGGCACTGAAGAAGCACACAATTTTATCCTTTTGATTTTAACCTAATTTTAACTCCCACTGAACAGCACTGCTTGTTATGGCTTATTTATGGATTATTTATTTGTTGAACTTCACTGCACGTTATTGTTATCGAACACTTGTTGAAACAAAAGCACTTGCCACGTTTTGCACCATCCCTTGTTGTTTTGTGTCCTTATACACCATGGTCCATCTCGGTGTATGATTATCGATAACCTGGGTTGAAGGAGGTAATGCATGCAACTTGGCTATCACAGATTGTGACAAAGAGATGAAGGATGCATTGAGTCAGGAAAAGAAGAGTATGCCAGGTGAGCTGGCAAATGATAAAGCATCATCTGAGACAGACTTTGAAATTAGAGTGCTCATTGGACACACAGTCAATATTTATCGTTCTGCTGCCAGCGAAAAACTTTGTACTGATTTTGCTTGCCTTGACCCAATAAGCTTTGCTGCCATATGGGAGAGAGGGCTTCCTGGAACAGCACTGCAGAATCTAAACTTTGATCCAAGAGCTACTGTAAGTACATTGCATGCTAAACTTTCGAGCTTTACCACCCTGTAGGAATGACTAAAGATGTCACCTTTGGAAGAATACAATGTAAGAACACTTTGTGATATACTTGAAGACAGACTGTGAAGAGTAAGGAGAACCATTCTGCGTGGAAGGGATGGAAATGGTGAACAGCAGTTGCTCTTTGTACAAAAACTGTGCCATTGGTGTGCATCCTGTCAAACTATAATCTTTGGACGAATGGAAATCATGTCATCGGACTCCTCTACAAGTTTGTGTTGACCTTGTCCATCTCCCAAGTTGCTTGTGAGAGAAGCTTCTCTACAATTAAATTAGTCAAAAACAGACTTTGGAGCAGTTTAATCCAGGAAAGTTCATGCTCATGTCTACAGAGAAAGACATTATTATATCCCTGGATACTGATGGAATAATCAATAAGGTAGCAGAGACCAGTGACTTGCTAAGGAGGCTTCTTTTGTGTAAAATAGGGATACAATGTCTGATATTTTTAAATTGCAGACAGCATAAAATCACTATTATATTTTTTGGTAAGGAGAATTAATTTTCATTGATTTCATTGTGCAATTTGTGAAATATGCTGTGAAAGAAGGCTGCTTACACAGATGCCGGGAAATGGTTAGGTTTAGTGTTAGGATGGCCATCAGCCATTTACTACCAATAGGAACCTGTGGTCTGATTTAGAATGTTGTCTGACAAGTTTTTAGATTATTTAGGAGCTGTATGTATTACCGTGCTGGTGTAGCAACAAAGTTGCCTCAGATGTAAGTGGGTTTGTCTCTATTATGTCACTCCAGGGCTGAATAACACACTCTGCCCCACCCATCTATAGAGTAGAGTCCACTCTACTTTCCACACTACTTGTTTGTTTAGTAAATCTGACTCAATTAAGTCGTGAATCTTTCTCAATTTCTTTCTACCACTTCATTATCTGCATTGTCTCCTTTTTAAATGCAATGGTTTCCAAGGCAAGCCAACAAATCAAAATGGTCACAATGCAAATAAACTTTTGTAATGTGAGAATTATTATTAAAAACATTTAGTTTCCTGACACAGACGAGCAGCCTATGTGCTTTCATGTAGACTGCTGAATTATACTATTTGAAAGTTAGTTTTGAAACTCTGGTTAAAACATTCATCTTTGATGGCTCAAAAATCAAAAATGACTTCTATAGTTTTTGTAGCATTAAGTTACTGAGAGGACTTATCACACCACATAACATCCTCTGCAAACGGACCATGACATATTTCACTCTCTTTAAGTAGGTTTAAAATACATGGTATTAGAAAATGTTCAGATAAAAAATTAAAATAAGATGCAAGTGCGAAGAGAAGAGTAACTGTTTACTTTAACCCCTTATACACATCTGGGTAAAATGTCAGTTAGTCACCTACCATGTTAAAATTTAAATTTGAATATTTAATAAGCAGTTCTGCAAGACAGTAGGGTTGGATGATAATAGAAGATGATGAATAATCTACTAAAAGTCACCCTTCCAATTTGGCAACAGAATGCCAAACACACAATACCTTCCTCCATTGCCCTACTAGCTTGGAATGTAAATTCAGGTTTGTTATGATCCTGTTTTGTTTTTAATTTTTCACTGTTTGAATTCATGTTTATTCTGTTCATTTCCTTTTCTATGGGTGTTTTAAATTATGCAGAAGAAAAACCTTGAATTACAAACTTTTTATTCTTATTGTAGTGACCTCCATGTCAGGTTTGAAAAGAAGAAAAAAACCAGGACAAGGTAGGGATCACAGAACAGTTTACTGGAACAGTAAAAAAAACACAGGATTGTAACAGCAAAAATTTACATCTTTGAACTTGAACTATTTACAAGTGCCTATAATTCTCTCATTGTTTTGGCCCTGAGAGACACCACTAAAGAAAAAAAAACAACGACTTCGTAATGCAACAACACCTTCGAACCTCCTCCTCTCTGGGTACCGGCCCCCCCTGTCCATGTTAATCATACTCCTCCTCCACACTGTACTCCACCCTCCCTCAATCGGACCCAACAGTCACTCCCAAGGGCCTTCAATCTGGCTGGGACGTTACACTATATTGTATTTTATGCATCATTTCTGGCATCATGTTTATTTTTCATGGGTGCTGACACTTTTTGAACTTGGTTAAAAAATTTCCAAAAATGCATAGCATGTAACATTAGTAGTGGAATAACTGGTGAGCTCTGATGTTCCTCTCTATCCGAGATTAGATATGTTTTGGTCTTTAGTTCTCTCGGTGTTTATTGTCTGTGTTTTTTTGACTATGATTTGTTTCGTTTAGTTTTGGGATTGGTGGAAGATTTGACTGATATTTAGTTTAGGACCTAGCGTGTAACTTTTGACTATGTCTTATGTCTTAGTCTGTCCCATTAAAAATATTGTCTCTTTCATAGAGTCGTATATCCATCCATCCATTATCCAACCCGCTATATCCTAATTACAGGGTCATGGGGGTCTGCTGCTAGCCAATCTCAGCCAATACAGGTTGCAAGGCAGAAAACAAACCCCGG
>JANRMT010062792.1:104228400-104251959 GCA_026402145.1 Polypterus bichir lapradei | reverse complement strand
AGCCAATCTCAGCCAATACAGGTTGCAAGGCAGAAAACAAACCCCGGGCAGGATGCCAGCCCACTTCAGGGCACACACACACCAGGGAAAATTTAGAATCACCAATGTTCCTAACCTGCATGACTGTGGGAGGAAACCGGAGTACTCGGAGAAAACCCACACAGACACGGGGAGAACATGCAAACTCCATGCAGGGAGGACCCGGGAAGCGAACCCAGGTCCCCTAACTGCGAGGCGGCAGCATTACCCACTGCACCGCCGTGCCACCCCTGAGTCAGTATATAATTGATATAATTGATCCAGTGTTTTCTTAGTCCTTGTCTATCTTGTATGGTTTAAAATGATTCAGTTCCCAATTATTCATTTCTAATCATTGCTAATTAGTTGAAGGATTAATTGTGATTAATGTAATTGTTAAAGGTTAACCTGTCTGAAAATCTTACAAAGGGCTACTGGCCTGAAGTGTAAGTTCTATGTAGCACCTGGAATTATTTTAGCCGGATTTCTTACATTTGGAACCTTCTGTTGTTCTAGTGAAAACCTGAAAATATAATACAAATTTAGTTCACCTAATCTGCTCAAGAGTTCAACAGTCTTGCCCATACATAATCTGACACAGGACATTTGTTTGCTTTTAACTTGCTAAATGTGTTTTCGCAAACATATTCATGTCTTATGAGTAACCTCCTACTAATTATTCACCTCCACAGGAAAATCATGCTGGAAAATCATAAATGAAATTAATTAAACCAATTTGCCAACTCTAAGTCTGATTTCAAACCAGAAACCCTTGTTTTTTTAATATATGAAATCACGATTTTTTGACTGTCTACAAAGAGATCTTTTTTCATGGTGAAATTCTGCTCATTTTATCCTTGTATAATCATTTTAATGTCAAGTATAACATTCTTTTGTACTGCATGGCCCTCATTATAATTGCCTTTTTAAAAGCTAGTTCTTATTATTTAACACTATTCCTACTGATTTAGTGACCCACACTTATTTTTAGAATATATGCTAATATTTTAAAATGAATAAGAAAGTCTTTACAAAATGTGATGTAGCTACTAAAAATGTCTAGTAATGAAATCTCCTTTATCTTTAAACATATCCTAGTCTGTGTAATCAAAGCCTTGTCCAAAAGACCACACACTTAATTGTTCATTTGTAAGAAGAATTAGAATCTGATGACCGTAGTGACAGTTTACCGGTGGACTTTATGATGGACGACCGCGACCCTTTCCCGTCTAGGACACTGCTATAATGGGAAAAACGGACATACAAAAGGCACTACCTCCCCAGGAGCACTAGATTGCAGCCTCCCTAGGCTGCAGCAACACTACGGTTTCCCACTGGGCATCATGGAAATTCGTTTTCTGTAACTCAGCCCTGTTGGGTGCCATGAGGGCCACCAGGGGGTGCTGCAGGGACTGGGGAACCCTACTCTGTGGGGCTCCAGCCTTACCAGAAATTGCTGCCAGACCAGGCCTTTGGGACACCGGAAATACTTCTGGGTTTCAAATGAAAGGAACCAGCAGACACTACTCCGGGCGCCAGAGTTAAGAGGAAGAGGGATGAAGCTTGCTGTTGGAGGAGTAGAGGCAGACTAGGAAAGACAAAGAGAAGGAGAGAAAGAAGATAAAGTGCTTTATTGTTGTAACTGGTGCTTTGGTATTGTGCTTGGTGCTGAAACTGGTGGGAAACAATTTGGGAAGCATTTCCCACTGAGTAAAAGCCTGTGTGTTGCAGAGACTTGTGTCTGACATCTATTTGTGTCAGGTTTGAGGGGCTGATGTGCATCTTGGTGGCCACAACTTGTAGGCTTCAATAATTGACTGCTGGAATATGTCAGGTGTTAAATTTGGGGGAAAAAAACATATGATAAAGAAAACACAGACTATGAATGGTTGTGTCTGCTCAGTATATGAGTATGTACAGTATTTGTTAATTCACTTCAGGCGTGTTTACATGTCAAATGCTGTGCCCATACTGTTTTTTCTGTCTTTTCTGGTAGAACATCGAGTGGAGTGTTGGCTTTGTGGCTAAGGATCTACACTGTTATCTGTAAGGTTGCCAGTATGAATCCCCATTACTGCCAAAAGGGATTCTACTCTGCTGAGGCTTTGAGCCAAGGCCTTTAACCTGCAGTTGCACGAGGGGCACTGTACAATGGCTGACCCTGCGCTCTGACCCCAAGGGGTATGTGAAAACTAACACATTTCTAATTTAAGAAATTGCATAACTATTGAACAACTTAAACTATACCATCAAAAACATCAAAATATACTGAGAAGGAAACTGTAACCATAAAGGAGAAGTGTAACATTACGTTCAAACGCTGTTATGGGTATCCCTAACACGATTACATATATCTCTAATGAGACCACATTAGACTGGATGAAAGATGTTGCTTTAAGCTGCAAACAGAAGGATTTGTATAATACTATTATAAGGTGTACAATGGAGGAGGGTCAGAGTTTGAAAATAAAATTTGAAGTGGGGATATTTACAATGTTACAGCCAAAATGGCTGGAAAATACTATAAAGGACTTTTTGTCACAGACAAGGTAGTGTCCAAGGCCAGACTGTGCCCAAATGGAGAAAAAACATGGTTTGGGTGTGCAGCTGTGCATAAGGAGTGTGGGCTGATGTGGAAGGATTACTGCAAAAAGTAGAAGATTCAGTTGTTTTCTCTGATGATTTAATTTTTCGGGAGGGGGTCTAATAAGGAATGGTAGAAGCTCAAGGGAAGCCTTCTTGATACAAATGAGTTTTAATGTTGTAAAGAAGAGGATATGAGAGGCCAGGTATATTCTGATTAAGCAAAATGTCACAAGAGACGTGCAGTGGGTACAAAATGGTTTGGAAAAGGAGCTAGAAGAGAAACTGAAGAGAGATATTGAGAAATGGGGATTCACACCTGCTAAGGAAAGATGGAAGGGTTTGTGGATATTAGGGAATGGAAGATAGAGCATTTACTGGGAATTGCTCTTTAAGCAAAGATAAATGCACATAATATGGATGTCGGTTCAATATTTTGGTAAGTGGATGATATGAGTTATGAAAAGAGAATATGGGATTATGAATGTTTTTCAATGAGAATATTTTGTTATATCTACTCTCTATATATAAAATCCTAATCCTAAATGTGCAGCGGTCACGGTGATGTTGTTAGATTTTCAGATTCTTATTCCATTTTTAAATTATAAACTAAAAAATATCAAGAACACACGTCCTGTGAGACGAGACTTTGTGCCAAGAGATGTAACCACGCCCAGGGCTGGAAATAAAAGACAAAGAGTAGGACAGGTGCTGTACAGGCTTTTAAATGTTTGAAGCACCACACGAGATGCAGATCATGCGGCACAGCAGCAAGCCAGCAGCCTGTTTCCCATTGCATCACCATTTAAGAGGGGGTTTCAGAGGAGCGACCTCATCTCCTTGGGGTGCGTTTAGCCCACCTCTTCACAATGCGAGCGGCAGAGACGCAAAGTGGCTGGTGAGCGAAGCGAGCAGGGGGGAACCCCCTAGTCATATAATATAAAAGGATATGCTATAATAGCAATTGTACTTGTTTTGTGAGGGATGATGTGAATGCACTGTATAAATAAAATTTATTTTTAAAAATGAAAAAAGAAAACCATGAAAATAAGCACACAGCAATAAATAAATAGTATCATCAACACATTGTCCCACAGACCAATTTCAGGAGCGCACCTTAACAATGTTAAAAACTGGGTGCCAGATTCCTCATCACTGATTAACTACTGAGCATACAGTAGTTTATTTGCCTTAAATACTGCACTGCATTGTGCCAAAATTGAATATAATTTCACTGATAAGCACAGTGGAAGTGGTGTTTTGGAAATTTACTTTGGCGTGCTTAAACTGTAAATGCACTAATATATTTATTTTATCGTTTGTCCATCTGTCTTTCTCTTTTATCAGAGTCTGACTGAATTTTACCTTAATAAGATTTATTTTTATTTGCTCCTTCTGTTAAATTTATAAAAGAAGTAAAAATTCTGCATTTTTAAGAAATAAAAGAACACATTTTTAGTTGGCCTTGGCGATGATTACTAGCACTTTCTGCCTCGGAATACAGCAGCCACCCTCTTATGTTTTATGTTGATCTGTTCTTTATTGTATTGGGCCCATCTGTTACATGATCCACCTGAAAACAAAATTAGGTGTACTGACCTACAGAAGAAGTTTGGTGGAAGCTGGGTGAAGCTTATTTACAATTTTATCATACAGTGTATGCTTGTTTTTTTCACCTCCCAGTTATACGATATCCCAAAAAGTAAAACTCTGTTGTCGTGCTGAGAACACATCAACCAGATAAAAATATCAAGCTAATCTCTTTAGGAGTGTGTCAATATATCGATATGCTTAATAACTGCAATTAACTCTCTCACTATCTTGTATTGATTTACAAAAGCTCACTATCAATTATTTTAATGTGAATATCTGCTTTAAAAAAGTGCAGTAAAATCCTATGCCAAAACAGCACTTTAGGCAGTACAACCCAATCATTTAGTTAACAATTTGTTTAATCAGAAATAAAGAAATTCATTATGTACAAATGTGTAAGCCGATAAAGAGATTAGAACTTTGATCGAATTTGGTATTTTTCGTCATTTGTTCTTGTTGCTGCATTTTGTATTAACTATAGAAGAGAGGAGAGCAATTTGAAAAGATTGAGATGAAAGTATCATTTGTGACTCAAAAGTATGAAGAGTTTTTTTTATGTGTACCTTATCATGAAAATCAACATTTGCTCATAATGGTATCTTAAATGAAAAAATATTACTATAAAAATATGATTATTAATATGTTGAAGTAGTAACTTTTTTGCAATACTGGAAATTATTAAGTTTTTAAGTAACAGTGCAAACTACAAAATGATTCTGCCTTATTATCCATTATAATTCCCTACAATAATCTAGTTAACTATTTCAGAGGCTGTATTTTAAGCAGATATAATTGTAGTAATCTTTTGAATAAAACTGATATGAAAGTAATTTTAATTAATCTATTTCAGACAATTTCTGTGCTGTGACCAAAGTGGAACCTTTTTATTGTACAGCTGTAGTGGTTCTACCTAGACAATAATGAGTAAAATGCCTCCAATGGGAATGATTGTCATTGCTGGTAGCATTCTGTTATTTTTTTGCCCAGTGTACTTGGTTTGCATCCTTTGTTAACGTATAGTTAAGTGCATAAAATGTTTCTTTCATTCAAAAAGACTTTTTACTTCAAATATTCAATTTGTAGAAATACATATCAAATTCAATGTGTCATACAATATGACTTCTAAAATAAAAAAATAATGAATATATTTTATATATTGAATATATAGTTTTATATATGAATATAGTTTTTATTTTGGCCCAAATAACATATTAAGCTGTGGAGTCCCATAAACTTAGGTTATGGTGTATAGTTCATTCATAGTTAATTTTGTTTTTGTGGACAATCTGGGCTTACCAGATGCTTCAGAGATGTCTCTGTATTATTATGCCATTGTGCCATAGGGCATCCAAGAAGTTTAAACTGGATGATCAGGGAACACGTAAAAGGAATAGGAATAAGATTCAGCATCATAAAGGGATTGATACAGATGTGTTTTATTCATTATTTTAGTTGATACAATCATTTTCATTAATGATTTGATAGACATTCTTTTCATTGAAGAGCCAAAATTCACTCAACATGCAAAATGTTTCAGTTAGGAAATAAATAAAGAGTAAGTTCTTTGTATAATGATATGATATCGACTTGCAGCACTAGGAGACAAAAATGGGGGTCTCAAGTTGGTAGGCACTAGTGCTACTTACCTTTCCTCCCTCTGAATATTGCATCATTCATTATTTAAAATGGCCCAAAATTTTAAACACTAGTAGCATAATAATAGATTGTATGCATTAAGACTTGTATCACCTGTTTGAGACTTTGCAACTGTTCTGCAACCACTAGAAGAAGTGCAGAAAAATAATGAAGAGCTTGACCAGGAAATGAAACTTAAATCATTAAACAAAGTGAGGATCAAACGCCAGCAAAGAAAGCCTAGCTTTTGTCTAAACAAAAACTTGAAACAAGTTCACAAAGTTAGGAATATAGAACAATAACTTGTTAAGTAGAAAAATAAAATAAAGGAATGTTAGAGAACTACTGTAAATATCGACAAAACTCGGATTGTGGGTTACCCACAACATCGACTTAAATAGTGTTGCATTAATTATATCGCTGACATGACTTTCAGTCAACATGATCATAATAGCAACCTAAGGTTGCAATCTTGATACTGGGTTAGGGAAATTTCCCATTACCCATTTGAAAACTCCATGTACTAGTGCATTTATAAAGGAGATTTTGAGATCATACAACATTTAAGTTTATTCATCATTAATTTTAGTTTTTATATATGAAGAGTTCATATTTAATGATAAGATTTTTGCGAAAGACCTTTACTCTCTGTTGCTATAATTCCTACCTATCTATCATTACAAAACAGATGGGCTGTACTATGCTCTCTGTGTTGATTGGTGTAGAAGTATGAGTTTTACAGTTGTTATGCAAATGAATACTCTACATAAGCTAAAAGTCTGCCATATGTCTTCAGTGTTGTCATACTGTAGTGAACTGAGGTGTTCGTATGCAGGTTCCCTCGGGTCTGTTGTAATAAAGGATGTCCATTGGAAATATTACAGTGGTGATCTCAGCTGTTCCTTAAAGGAAAATTGCCTGACACAATGGTAACTCTAAATGGTTGTGCTCTGTAACAAAATAGCATCACAGAAAATTAAAAACAAAAACACTAAATCAGGGGTAATCAATTATACTGTAGTCCTGGAGGTCCACAGTCGATGCAGGATTTCGATTTAACCAGTATTTTAAATATAACCTGCTTATTTACCACTAAAGCAATATGTTTTTTGGAGTTAGTTTTAGTCAACTTGTTTGTTATGATTCTAAACCCTTGTCTCTTTTAGTTTTAAACAGCTGCATTATGGTTTCGATTGTTAACTGTTTTCTTAATCAGCCATTAATTAAGTCGTTAATAATAAGACGCAAATGACAAAGGAGACAACGGCTCTCCGGCTAGTGTGTTTCCTTTTAGATCTGTGTATATACATCATTATGTACCTGTGTTAAGACAATGTTATGAACTAAATGACAGAAAAGGAGAGGACCACAAAATAAATGGATAAAAATCACAGAAACCAAAAAATAGACAATTTTTCCTTAGAATAATGAAAGCACTGATAAGGCATTCTACTGACAAGAGGACACTATAAGAGGGGTTAGGGCATCTGTGGGCAAACCTTGTATAATTAAAATTCTAAACTAAACAAAATGAAATGTTTCAGAGAGGAGTCTGGTTCTGACTGCCCCGAAGCTTCCACTTATGTGTACCTCTGGCAGGGAGAGGGGGTCCAGGCAGACAGACACCGGAAGTGACATCGGTTATAGAAGAGCTGTCAATCTTCCAGTCTGCAGAGGGAGGAAAAGAGAAGGTGTTATCAAACAGCGCCAGCCCCTGGAGCGGTGAAGACTTACCATTGCCAGAGCCCTTAAACTGTCCCCTACGTGTGTTCACATGCGCATGACACCATATGATTAAATACCAAGTTCCTTTACCAAGTATATGAATTGGTCAATTGATTAATTAGATTTAGATGAAGGAGGGGCGGCACGGTGGCGCAGTGGGTAGTGCTGCTGCTTTGCAGTTAGGAGACCCGGGTTCACTTCCTGGGTCCTCCCTGCGTGGAGTTTGCATGTTCTCCTTGTGTCTGCGTGGGTTCCCTCTGGGTACTCCGGTTTCCGCCCACAGTCCAAGGACATGCAGGTTAGGTGCATTGGCAGTTCTATATTGTCCCTAGCGTGTGTTTAATTTGTGTGTGTGTGCGCCCTGTGGTAGGCTGGCGCCCTGCCTGGGGTTTGTTTCCTGCCTTGCGCCCTGTGTTGGCTGGGATTGGATCCCGCAGACCCCCGTGACCCTGTAGTTACGATATAACGGGTTGGATAATGGATGGATGGATGGAGGTAACTGGAAAAATAAGACCAGTTTCTTTTAATAAATGTAACTCTAAAGGAATAAACGCAAACTTTGATAAAAGCTTTTTAATATACAATTGGATTCTATCAATATGAATGAATCTGTAATTTTGAAACTCTAGGAGATGACCTGTATACATAATGATTAGTAAAGATTAATGAAAAATCCTCAGAATTTTATTTGCCTTTGGTTTAGTAGTTTTATGTATACAAGTGCCCATTCAATGTTCAAAGGCTTGACAGTAACACGGAACATTACTTTCAAAGTCAAGCAATAAGATTCGTTTGTGATTTCTGCTCTTATTGCCTTAATTAATTTAGTAGTAAGATGACATCTGGTGTTTTTCCTGAATAAATTAGGATCAACAGGAATGTTGAATGATATATTAGAACGAGCTTGAGGATAGCTCAAGGGAAGAAAGCAATAACTGTTAATGAAAGGCTTGCTTTCTTTTATAGGGGAGTGTTCATTTGGCATTCCTTAAGGTCCAGTCTTAGGGCCTGTAATATATCACTAAAGGAAGGTTTGTCCACAATAACTAATGGATGTGACCAAAACATTCTGAATGGTAGAAGATATTGCATGGCTTTTTTTCTTCTCGTTTTTATAAAATCAATTGAGTTTTTCTGGACAGACATTGTTAAGGCCATCTTAGAAAATCAATCATCAATGAAAATAATGTATGGCTACAAGCAAAACTTTCCTTGAAATAAGTAGTTTTATGCTATCAGTTAAAATGTATATCACAAATTCAATCGGCCTTAAGCCCCAAAGAGTCCAGAAGAGTGTCACGTGCATTGATCTGCTTGGACTGGTGACCTGTTCAGGGCTGGATCCTGCCTTGTGGCTTCAGCTGCTAGTTGTACGCCCAAACCCTTCTCAATCCTAAATTGGAAATTTGTGTTTCTGTTTCAGAATTTTATGCTATGGTATTTTGATCTACTTGTGATGGTTGACTGTTGCAGTACACTAGGTGACAAACGCAGGAATTAACAATGTCTGACAGCAACCGTCGGTAAACATTTCAGGACAAGAGGTTGGGAGCATGAGCTGATAGCACATTGCTGCCCCCACCACACGACGAACCATCTGGATTGGGAACCGAGTACAGCAGGTGAAACCTCAGCACCACACTGGAACAGTATGAGGTTTTGTACTGTGGCTGGAGTGCCAATCCTGCCACCACCCCTCAGGTTTTCCCTGTAAGTTGGAGGACTTGCTTGCAGGGCTGAATGCAGATTAACATCATACCCAAGAGAAAGCAATTGTAGGTTAAGGGCCTTGCTCAAGGGATCAATGGAGTATCGTTTGTGAGATTTTATGAGATTTATGATTGCCAGCACAATTCCCTAGCCTCATAGCCACCACTCCAGGACAGGGGCCACTAAAAAATTTTCTTAACCTTGCTTGGCCATCTGACTGATATCCTCAGGTTCACCAGTGTGCTTGCTTCTCAGTAAGTAAATGACCATTAACTGGCTAATGCATGAATAATCATGAAGATGATCAGGTAGCCTGGTTCTTGATTCTTGATTAAATTTATATACCAGCTTGTGTGGGGTATGGACCCATACACACTGGTGAGGTCCAGCCATTGCACTGCAAGATCTTATTTCCCTTGCATCTTCGATCAGCTTCATAATCACTGCGGTGTGTTCAAGACACCCTGGGACTTTCAGGATTCCACCCTTCTGCACAGATGTTGATGCACTCATTCTTCAAGTGCTGTTCTGACATCTGTTGGGCAACAATACTGAAGAATGTCTTCCTCTTGACGCTGAGGAGTGAGTTACTTCTAAACTGTTGATGTTCTGTGAGTTCTCCTCCTTGCGAAACTAGTCATCTTCTGTGGATCTCTACTGTTGAGCAGGATTCTGGAATAACCTCTTGTACAACATCAATGGCACTCCACTCATTCTAGGGACTGGCTCTACCCACCCTTACAATTTTTTGAATCTCCTTTAAGCAAAGCTACTTGATTTTAAAGTCAATGAAATGTCCTGATGGTTCTATCAATCAGTGTATCACTGTACATGTTTTGGAAAAGGTGGTCTACTCCCTCTCTGGGGCAAGTGAGGTAACCACTGTGTTTCTGTATTAGCAACTGCTTGACAAACCCAAATGGGTCTGCGATGAATGCAGACTGTTTCCTTGTTTTCTCTCACCTGCCTCCTGTGCTGTTCTACTCTCCAGAGGGTCATCAACCTCTTCCTGAGGATGCTGTGGAGTTCTGTCAGTGCACTCCTTTCTTCCTTACCTGACTAAAAATGCTTTTTTGGCATTTACAGCTCCTGTTTTAGCTGACTTTTCTCCTGTGCCCTACAGTTCTTCAAGTAGGGGCTTCTTTGTACCTCCCCTCCACTATACCAAACATCTCAGCAGCAAAGCTCATGATGATGACTGTCTATCCACATGCAATAAAACATTTTCTCTGGCAGTTTTTTTCATTTTCTGTCATGAACAGCTTGAGTTCAGAGCACAGGCCAAAAACTGTTTTCCAGCAATCTGCCTCCACTGAGCATCAGATGTGACTATGGTAGATTACATAACTATACAGTGAATCTTCATCCAAGAAACTTTGAAACTGTTCATGATTAAGTGTATGCGAGTGAATAAAGTTTACAGTAGAAGCAACAAGTGTTTTGACTTTTGGAAGACCAAGTGTCTTTCCACATAGTGACTGCTGGTGGCTAACGCATTTGGTTTCAGAGTGTTTATTGATCCAGATCTTCTACAGTTAGCAAAAAGAGTGGAGAGATGTAAAACTGCAAAGACAAGTAGATGACAGGAAAATGTTGTCAGGAAAAAGTAGATACCGAAAAGCAAAAAAGGTCACTAATCAAAATAAAAACATCCTATATGCAAAACACATGAAAATCATAACTCTGTAAATTGATTTTTAAATAACTAAATGTACAACAAAAATTAACACAGTATTCAGAATCTTGACAAAGTGACTAGCATTTCACAATCTTTTATAGACTCAAACTGTAATTTGTACACAGTGTCACTTGACTGGCAACCGGTATAGCAATAGTAAACAGTATGCCTGCAACCATGCAGATAAAGCCACAAAATCAAGTCCTAAGAAAAAAATACAGAATCACGTCATGCAAAATCATTATGGGCATAATTAAATTATTCTTGGTCCAAAACCCACAGATCATGGTAGTTTCAATGTCACTGTTTATACTACTCATCAATCCAGAGTTTCTCCTGGCAAGTTCTTCGCTCCATCGATTGTAACACATTCAGATTCTATTACTTTAATTCAAGCAGTTGAAGTATTTTTGAAAAAGTTGAAAACAGACCTTCTGAAATTTTAGAGTACAGCAAAGTTCTTCAGTGACACTGAAAGATTCATCAATGCCCTGAATAATCACAAGCAATGTTGGTGCATGTCATATATCAGTATCCTTATCCAGAACAATGAAATAATGTAAATGTTTGGGCATTTTTAAAATTATTGTAAAAAATCATCACCCACTTCCTCAACTGTTATATGCAAATATACTCACTGGCCATAATAGGCAACAATTCTGCAGACAGATCTCCTCCTTATCATCTTTCACATATTGCCTAACAAACTCACCATCTGCAAAAGGGATTACCAGATGCTGCTGAAAGCTCAATTACTAGTTTGAGTAACCACAACATTTTCTTTAAATTTTCTTCTTAACAGTTTTTTGCTGTTCCTGTAGTCACCTCTTCAATTACATCATGCAATAGATGCTGTTTTGCAATTGACCATTAGCACTAAGAAAGACTAATACTAGGAAACCATCAAGATTTTTATAGTAGTAAGGTGCAGGTCAATCAAAAAGTTCACTGGGCCAGATTTAGCTTATTTGCCATAGTTTACGAACCCAAGATTACAATGTCACAGTCACAAGTGCCTGTTACTTTTCTGTGACCTTATCTTTAATTGTATTGGTGTAAGCTACTTTAACATATATGCTTGAAATTCAAAGACTGTGTCAAAGATAATATTGGACAAAAGACCAATTAAAATCAGTCAAATTCACGAAGGGGTGGATTCTCACCATGAACTCACCTTTTAAATAAGAGAGTGAAATAGGGTGTGTTATGAAATCCTACCACACTGAAGCACAAAAATGGTTGTAGGCCATCAAAAACTGATAAGGAAGGCCAGGCCTGCCCCATTTTCACATCTGGCCTCATTTGATTGCCAGCATCCCAGACAGCCAAGTCCAAACTCAACTGGCAGGCTTTAGAAGTTCAAAAATACCTTAAAATATTATTAAGAAAGGCAAAAGGATTAGTGTCAAATGTCAGGAACACAATAAGAGAACACATTTACTTCTTATTACAAGAATAAGACAAGAAGGTTTTAAATTTTGAGCATTTTTCAAATATCTAGTGCCATAAATGAAAGCAAATGGAGTATGGCAATTCACATGATACAACCTGGATTGGTCTGTAGTTCTGAAATCCCAAAGCTGTATCATTTTTGTGAAATAACAGGTCTCTGAGGGGGCCTGAAGATGTCTATCGAAAGGCCACAGAGATTATTTCATAATCTGCTTCTGGACAACACTCTCATCCACCCCTTTCATCCAGAAATGACTCAGCAGTTTGTTTTACTGTCTAGACATTTTAAGGGCTAAATCTAATTCAGAGCAGGTCATTATTGTTGGACTGTGTGATTTGTTTGTTTTGTGTCAGGTATAACTGTTGTAAATAGCAGCAATGTGTTTTAATGTGGGAGATTACTACATAGATTACTGTTCTGGTGTCTTTCATTCATGCTAAAATATTTCTAGTTATATTTCTGGTAATTTTTGTGGCGAGGTAGACTAGTGGTCATTAGGGAATTATTGTTGGTCTCCTGCTCTCTGGTCATTTGTGATGCTGCTCCTGGGTACAAATTGGAAGGAAGAAAGTCAAGATACTCTAGTGATTTTGAAGGGTTACTATACATAGTCATATGGAGGCTGGAAAAAAAGAGGTTGTAGAGCCGAGCACCCAATTTCTATGTATCCACCTACATTTTTAACAACTGTGTTAAAAGCTGGACTTTAGCCGGTAATGTCACATGGTCAAATTTTTCTAGAATAAACTTCTGAATTTCTACAAATGTCTATGTCAATATTATGATGCTAGATGCTTTCTTATGGGTTGTCATTTATACTTCACAAAATGCTGGTGTATGGGCTAGGAGGGAAATTTTCTTTTTGCTGTTATTACTTCATATCGTAAACCATTTGGCATTTTAGGAAAGGCAGCAACTGGTTGGTTGTTGTTGAATATGAACAGTGCTAAGTCAGCATTTGTAGATATTGTATTCTTCAAAGACTTAAAAAATGCTAATTCCAATCAAATGAAAATTCATTAAACCTAAGCAAGTGTTTCAAAGAATAAAAAGGGTACAAATGCACAAACTTATAATTTACCGTCACTAGTGTTTAATACATTCTAGACCCACATGATGATGATCCAGTATTTAACACATTTAAAGCTGCTCTCTTTTATCGTCATTGTACCAGTACAATGAAATTGTAAAAGCTGTAAACTGTAAACAGTGCAAGTACATCAAATAATGATGAAGAAATAATATAAAAAGCACACATCCTATGACAAAGAAATACAATACATAAATAAACAAGGGACAGGAAATTATTATTAATTAAAATAATCATCATACGCACTGAAGAAAAAAAAGTAACAGTTCTATGAGTTCTTAGAACTTAAAATTCTGATGGCTCAAGGATAAAAATTATCTGCAAATCTTTTGATTCTCCTTTTAACGCTCTTGTACCGCTTGCCATAGGGCAGTAGTGTGAACAGTGAGTGACCAGGATGGGAAGGGTCTTTAATGATTTTACTGTCTCTGCAGAGGCATTGGGCACTGGAGATATTGTCCAGGGTGGGGAGAGAGCAGCCAGTGATTTTCTTAGCCTTGGATATTACCTTCTGCAGAGTTTTCCCCTCGGCTTCTGTACAGCCAGCATAACATGTTGAAATACAGTATGCTAAAACACTTTTGATGGTTGAGTGGTAGAAGGTCAACAGCACCTTTTCCTTCATTTCCACTTTCTGTAGAAGACTCAGGAAATGCAGTCGCTGCTTGGACTTTTTGACCAGAGTGTTTGCTGTCCAGAACAGGTTTTCAGAAATGTAAGTTCCTAGGAACTTAAAGGAGGTGACCCTTTCCACCAGGTCCCCTTTGATGTATAGAGGGGCTGGCTTTGCTCTGTGCCTCCTGAAGTCAATGACCATCTCTTTAATTTTTGTGGGTGTTGAGTGAGAGATTGTTCCTCGAGGACCACACTGACAGCTTCAGCACCTCATCCCTGTATGCTCACTCATCGTCACCGGTTATGCGACCTACCACAGTAGAATCATCAGTGAACTTGATGATAGTGTTGCTGGAGTAATCAGATGTACAGCCATAACTGTAGAGAAGTGGGCTCAGTACACAGCCCTGAGGGGAGTCAGTGTAAGTGTGAGGGTGGAGGAGATGTGGGGGCCAATTCTAACAGTTTGTATGTGGCCAGTGAAAAATCCTTTATTGAAGTGCAGAAGGAGGGGGAAAGTTCAAGTTATATAGCCTATGAATTAGTATTCTAGGGATGATTGTATTAAAAGCTGAGCTATAATCAACAAATAGCATCTTTACATACTATAGGTCCCTGAGTGTTCCAGATGGTTCTTCACTATATGGAGGACTGTACTGATGGCATCGTCTGTGCATCTATTTGATCTATAAGCAAACTGGTGAAGGTCAAAGGTGCGAAGGAAGATGGCTTTAATGTGCTGACCTATAAGTCTTTCAAGACATTTCATGACTGCTGACATTGATGCAATTGGTCTGTAGTTATTTATTGATGCCTGACTTTTTAGGGACATCGATGATGGTAGCCGGGAGGGAGGAATGGTGGCCTTTGTCAGTGACAGATTAAATAATTTAGTAGGTACTCCTGCCAAATGGTCGGCACAAACTTTAAGTACCATGCTAAGTATGCCATCTGGTCCAGCAGCTTTCCAAAGGTTTACTATCTTGATCACTTGTCTCACTTGAAGTTTCTGAAAAGTGTTTATGTTACAGAAGGGAGTTGGTGGAGCAGAGCATCAGTGTGAGACCACTTTGCCTCAAAGCGGGCAAAGAAAATATTCAGTTCCTCTGCCAATGAGGCATCAGCACAGATCGGCACATGTGTATTGCTTTTATAGTTGATTTGCTGTAATCCCTGCCATGGGTTATTGTCTGTCAGATGGGCCTGTACCTTGTTGTTATAGGCCATCTTGGCAGTTTTGATGCCTCTCCTCAGATTTGCTCTTGCTGCACTGTACCGGGTCCTATCTCCTGACCTGAAGGCAATGTCTCGGGTTCTCAACATGGACTGACTCTCACTGGTCGTGCATGGTTTTTGGATAGGGTAGATGTGTTTATCCACTGTAACCACATTAGTGCAGATCTTAATATAGTCTAGTACAGTTTCTGTGTGCTCCTCTAAGTCTAATTGTTCAAAAATGGAGCATTGTGTGTTTTCAAATAAGCTGTGATAGAGCTCCCTCAGGCCAGGTTTTGATAGTTTTTATGGTTGGCTTGATCCCTTGATCCCTTCCTCTGGAAGGGAGTGTATGCTGGGATGAGGAGCAGTGAGTGATGGTCAGAGAAGCCCAGATGAGGGAGAGGCAGTGCTCTGTAAGCATGCTTTAGGTAGGAATAAACATAGTCCAGCATGTTCTTCCCTCTGGTGGAGCACTGTACATATTGCACAAATTTGGGGAGTTTTAGACATGTCTTTAGGAATACCTGATTAAAATCACCAGCCACAATGTGTACACCATCGGGATAAGCCTGTTGATGCTTGTTCATCAATTTGTGTATATCTGAGCTAAAGTTAGCATTAGGAGGGATATGAACAGCAGTAATGATCACTACTGTCAGCTCCCTTGGTAGATAGAAAGGTCTGCATAAAACTGTTATTGCTTCCAAATCAGGAGAGCAGTGTGTGTATAAAATCTTGCTGTTTGTACACTAGTCATTGTTTATATACATGCAAATATTCCACTTTTTTTCTTGCCGGAGTCTCCATTCCTGTCAAAGCAGTAGATTGTACAGCTCACCAGCTGCCCTATGGTGTCCGGGATAAGCGGGTACAGCCAGGTTTCTGTAATGATCATCACACAGCGTTCATGAACATAGAAGTTTGCAGCCATCAATAATTCCAGATTGTCTAATTTGTTGACGATGGATCTGGTGTTTGTGAGGAAGACACTCAGCATCTGGGGCTTATGCGTCAGCTTCAGAGATATACACAGCCTGTGTTTTTGTCACTGGTGTCACATTACACAGCCAAAAACCATGCAAAATTAGACAATTACAAATGATAAAGAAACAAAAAAAGATTAATTTGACATAGAGCAGTCCCAAAAATGTTATGTAATTATCCCACAGTTGACATTTAAATAAGATTTATTACTGGCAAGCATCCATTGAAAATGACACAGTACATTTCCAAAATGTTTTGTTTTTAAATGGCAAGCTGATGCTATTAGATTGTATGAGCTTCAGTAAAAAAAAAATATCACAGTTATATCGGCTAGTGGTTACTTCTGAAAGTAAACTCTGGTATGAATTAACTACCACATATTTAAATCTCTTAGAAATGGTACTCCAAAAATGAACTCATATAAGAATAATAATAGAAATACTCTTTTCCTTTTTAAGTGTCCAAAAACCTGGAAAGTGCATTAATATTCCAGCACTACTATAGGTTTGAACACAAAGGTTCCCCTTTCAAGGCTCTGCCTTATTTTAAATACATTTAAAAAAACAAATTATAATAATAAAAAACTACAGAAAACTAATTACATGCAGTACACCTGGACCCACACTTTCAAGCTGGCTATGTTTTTCATTGATAATATTATGCTGTCATGCATGCAGTCACATTGTGATGAAAATTTTGTAATAACAACTTATACTCCACTAATATATTCAAAATGGCTCCAATATGATAACTCTACCAACTTCTGCTTTTAGGTAACAACTTTGTTAAACATGTAGAGTATTTTAATAGCACTACTTGGGGTTTCTTATAAGCCTCTCTGAGAGAATCTCTTAAGGTGTAGCTGAATGTTCAGATGACATATTATATTTTACTGCTATGAAGAAATATACAAAGAGAATGCAGGACAAGTCTCATTTAAAAACTAATAAAGAATATCCACGAATGTCGCCCTTTGGCACTTCTAAGATTTCATTGTATCATCCAGTAACTCTGGATAAAATTTTTGGCACAATAAATTCAGTGCAAGGTTAAAAATATTTCAAGTCCGGGGCCACATATATAAAACTTGCTTATGCTTAGAAACATGTGAAACTCATTTCTTATGCAAAAGTCAGTATTCATAAAACATGAACTTGGTGTGAAAAGTGGCTTAACATTACAGCAAGTTTTTACTCTTTCTATGTCCTAGGCAGACCTTTTTGGTTAGATTAGATTATACTTTATTTGTCCCCTAGGGGAAATTACTGTAAATATTACAAATGCTCCAAAAAAGATATGATCAAAACAAACAACAACCTCAACTCATAAAAACTTCTTGCCTGGATAACAGGGAGCTGCTATTGTCAATACAGGCTTGTAGAGAGACAGTAAGATGAGGTCAGACCTGCTTGGATTGTGCCACAGGTTTATACGAGTATTTAAAATCATTAATATTTGGCTGGAGCAGTGTCCACGACTGAACAGGCCAAACAGGCCTTGATTCCTTCTTTGAAGTCACCAGCATTAAGAATGATTCATCAAAAAGACAATGGTGCAAAGTGAATCATGGCAGTTGCTGAGGCAGTCAGGATGATGTACTTTCTCAGGCAGTAATATGGATGAATTCAGTCCACAATTCAATGTCTGGATCACACATATAGTTTTAATTATACTGTGCTCTCTTTTTGTATCACTGCACATTCACAAAAAACTGAAGTCCTCCTCCTGGTTTATCCACTCAGTACAGCATTAATAATGAAATAAAAGGTGTAAGCTGGTTCTCCACAGCACCCAAATATCACAGTACCTGAGCTATTGTATATAAGTCGCTATGGGATCTAACAGTTCAACTAAAGTCAGCCCAGGTCTGAAGCCTTTCCATCTTACTTTAGTCATCGCTTCAGATCTTCACCTTTTGCATCTCCAGTCAAGCCTGCAACCTCCTTTGTTGCCCCTTCTCCCAAGTTCATCCACGGATGAGCAGATCTTCCAACAGGATGTAATGGAGCTTTTTTAGGCAGCTGTGATTGCAGAACTACCAAGTAAATATGGGAATGTTTAATACATCCCACTTTACATGTTCTTTTTCTGATGTTATAGATGTTGACATCCATCAGATCTTTTATGCTCACTGTTTTACATTTCTCAAGTTCGCAGCTTGTCTGAGAGGCAGTTGTGGTGGGCCTGTGCATGGGTCTGTGTTGACAGTAGCATCTCTTCAGTTCAGTTCACTTCAAATTCATTAAAAAAATGTATGATAACAAGCCAAGGTACAAATCTTAACATTACAACTTAATAACATTAATTAATTACATTAAATTATCAATAATTCTAACAATTCTAAATAAATTTTAAAAAGAGAACGAGAGCCTCTGTAAATTCAATGATGTTTCATTCACATTCTGATGCTCTTGAACTACCAAATATACTCGCGTATAACTCGGGTCTTGAAACCTGAAAAATCGATCATAAAATCAGACCCTGTACTTATACGCCCGTTCAAAAATACCATCATTTTTTTTTTTTTTTTACATCTTCTGGCCTCCTCCAATCTCGCACCAGTTTCTCAGACACAGCAAATTTTGTTGCAGCAGCGCAGTTACCAATTTCTTTCGCCACTTCAATGACTTCTAATTTATAACTATCTTCATATTTTCTTCTGATCGAACGCGCCATTGTAGATAAGGGATGCTCTTACTATAAAGGTGTATGAGGGTGTGAGATACAAAAAACACAAATCAGTGCAAACATTGCTTTGGAACAGTTTGGGTATTACCGTGTGGTCATGTAGGCACAATACATAGAAAAAAAAGGCTGTGTACTCTGTGGCTACTTTCTCAGTTGGATGTTAGCATATCATAATCCTTGGACCAATAGCGTGAGTTTTCGACTTATTCGAGCATTATTATTAAATACCAGAAATTATACAGTAAAATCAAATCCCGACCAAGTATATTGGTAATTACCACATAGTTAATTTGACATGTTCTCTCAGTACAGCTGTCTTCAGCATTGGTAATAAAACCCAATGCATACATTTAAAGCCAGTTGCTTTAGTGTATTGCTGTGTATTTTGCATTTTATTGGCATACAGCCTTCAAATGAGTGTGTAGAGAATGACGTCCTTGTTGTGGAGTGCAGTTGCACTCTGTTAAATCCATTCATTCAATTAAGTGACTAGTAGTCTATGATTTTTCATGGACTGGGCCAGCTAGTAATGTGTGTAATGCCAATGACAAAACAAACTATACATTTGCTTTCTGCAACTGTATACAAAATATTAAAAAGAAGGAAGTACATTAAGATGTGCATTCTTGAAAATTTCTTGATATCTTCTTAACATTTTCTAAACACACAGCTGAATAAACAGTATGTCAGTTTTCAAAATGTCTTATAATAATCTCAGATGTGAAGTTAAATTGATTTTGTGAAGATTTTGACCAAAAATGCGATATTCAGTATTTCTCGGTATCTTCTCAAAACACATTAAAGCACGACGAGCTGCACCGTATAGACATACAGTGCATATACATGGCTTTTATACAGAGTCCAAAACTTTATTTATTTTCTCACAATAATAATATGAAATACTAGCAAAGGAAACCATTTTTTTCTCAAAATTGAAAAATTTCATGAGTAGCTGTGAGAGCTCAAATAGCATTTTTTTCAAACCATTTTTCTTTTATATCTCAATTGCTTCTTTTTTCCTTATTTTTGAGTTTCCATTGTATATGCTGCATTGATCACTTTGCCTGCCTTGCTGCCGTCTGTGACTGCCAATCAGTAAACATTTCCCCATCTCTCTGTCTGTCAAGGAAAGACAGTTACATCATTTGTAACGGTTCCAAATAATGTCATAGTAATATATAAACCTTTTTCTTGCCTCTAACAGTCTGTATGATGGTGTGTGGGTATTTATTTTAGAACATTTACCAGCAGGGGAAGTAATGTATTTGTAGTCACGCAGCTTGTATTTTGCCACCAGTGTCCTTATGTCGGGGTGGCACGATGGCGCAGTGGGTAGTGCTGCTGCATCACAGTTAGGAGATCCTAGTTCACTTCCCGGGTCCTCCCTGCGTGGAGTTTGCATGTTCTCCCCGTGTCTGCGAGGAAGGCATGCAGGTTAGGTCCATTGCCGATTTTAAATTGTGCTTGGTGTGTGTATGCGCCCTGTGGTGGGATGGCGCCCTGCCCGGGATTTGTTTCCTGCCTTGCGCCCTGTGTTGGCTGGGATTGGCTCCAGTAGACCCCCGTGACCCTGTAGTTAGGATATAGCAGGGTGGATAATGGATGGATGTTCTTATGTCTCTATGGTATCGATACAGTAGGTACTTTACATGGCCAGTGCCATGAAGAATATGTAAGGGGGCTCTTGAAATAGGCAATGACATTTTGGTGGAAATAAAGCCTTTGTGACTACCCAGTGAAAGTTTACTTTCACTTTCAATCCCAGAGAATAATGAAGTGACATCTCCCTACTAAAATTTGACATTATAAATTGACATAAATTTTGTTTCATTAATTAATATTTTATTATCCTATTACTAACCTTTGCTCACAAAGTAATATGGTTTCATATTTGACTTCCTCCAATAATATTAACCAATTTAAAGATCTCCAGGACAACATATTCATAAATGTTAATGCAAAATGTGCTATATACTGAATATCTGTTATTGTAATTGGGAAGCTCAATTCTCATGCTAAATAAAAATACAAACTCTACTTGAAAATAAAATGTAAAAAAGTAAAACAGTCTAACCCATAACTAATACACAAACATTGAATAATTCACACACAATAAAACTACAAATGTTGCTATTTTCCTAGTTTTTTTTATTTTAGTAGCTGAGACTTTGCGGAACTGATGGATAAGATCTTATGGTGCGTGGTTGTCTCACTTTACTGGCTAGTGTATCTATCTGGCCACTGACAAAGTACAAATATTTTGAAGTAGCCAAAACCATGTTTTACATTATGATAAGTCATTGTGGCTTTTACCTTCTTACACCTGATGCTTGTCTGATCATTACAGAATCCATTAGAACACTGAACATTTTGCTTAGTAGAGATCCGTTTTACCAGGGAGCTGGAAGAGCACGTTGCAGGCAACGCATGTGCATGGATGTCCTGTTCATGTGTAGTAATGTGTTTTATCTTTAGATATTGTACTGCTTGAACTGTCATCCAGGGTAAAACCAAAGTTGTTGTTGTTTGGGAGCATGTGCTGATACAGTGCATTGCCGCACCCACCACACGACAAAACAACTTAGGATCCAGATTAGGACCCGAGTGCAGCCATACAACGGGTGACACCAAGCTATTTGAAAATACCAGAACTAACTCTACCTGTTCTTCACTCTTCCCGTTCTGTTCCTCTCTCAGTTTATTCTCATGCTAATCATCACCCCCAACAAATTGTAACTGCAGCCCACAGTACCTATGATGTCAGTCATGCAGCACCCACAACAATATGGCACACCCACAATGTGAGTCACTAAACACATGCCTACGGAACACCAACAGTATCACAACATGCCCACTCACAGAAGCTCACAACATCATAACACTCCCAAGCAATAACATCAGAGGTATATCGTAATTGATGTAGTGGACGTGCTGTGCTGTTATGGGCGTTATGTGACTAATGTCATAGGTATTTCGGGCTGCAGCTAACCCCAGCTCTCACTGCAAGGCAACTTTGGCCCAGTCAACATAGTCATTCTTACAAAGAACGGTGGAGATTTTACAGATTTAATTTAATGTTCATGGGCAGTTGGGGAAAATTAAACAAAAGTGCTGAACATTGTGATATTGACTTTTGAATATTGATTTTTCTTAAACATCAAATCAGAAATTCAGTATATTGCCAAGCGCCTCAACCTTATTTCTCATCAGTCATTCAGGCATGGATTCTTGAAATACCATTTTCCCTAGCTGCAGTTTTTTTTTAAATATTTTTGTCCTTCAGTTATTTAAAAACTCTTTGTTACAATACTCCTGGTAAGGTTCTCCATGGTACAGAGTGCTTATGTCTTCTAAACAAAAGTCTTCTAAAGAACGTATGAAGCAAAAAAGAGTAGCATGACATGGCTTACTATGAGTAAAGGTGTTGGAAGGCGATGCAATCCCTAATGAGCTTGGGACTGCTGTGGTGGAGGAGACCATAAATGACACTAGAGAGGGCCAGCCTGACCTGTAGAGAGGCTGGCACCAAAGACACCTTGCATTCATCTCAATCAGCACAAGCACAGAGACATTTATCATCCTACTTGTTACCACCTCGAAAGGAGGAGATGTTTATGTTTCATACCCAATTATGACACTATTGAAACTGAATGTTAAAAGTTTTTAATTGTACCTAATGCAGTTCCATCAGTGTGCAACATATGCTCTGCAAATGCATAAAGCATAGTAACATCACCGATTAATGCAAATTAGATCAGGTTTCAGTGTGCTCTTTTCCTCATAGTAAAGCGAAATTATTTTATACCATGTTACATGCTTACGGGGGCAGCTGACGGTGTGTGTATAAGTGTGCCATGAAATACACTTGCATCTTAACTAGAGCAGATTCCTGCATTGTGCCTAAGCCTGCTTGTGTCTCTCTCTCTGTAACCCTAGATGTACCGATGTGAAAAAGGATGACTAGCTAATTGCTTACATTTTTTACATGAAATCTTTGAAACTTTACTGTACTGTACTTTCATATGTTTTCCAAGTTTATTCAAATCAAAACAAACAAGTCTACACATCAATGAAAAGATGAAGTCCAGGGTATTAACAAGTGTTCTTTTAATTAGCCACATAACCACAGAACCATATCAAAGTGAAAATTAATACTATATATTGTTTGATCATATACTTGAAAAAAATGTTATTATGGGACACACTCTGGACCCCCTGGAGGTAGTAGCAAAGACGAGAATGAACCCAAAACTGAGTGCCATTCTGAACAATTCTCTTTCTGACACACTAACACTGAGGACTTTCAGCCAACAAATTATTTAGCAGAAGTGTGTCAAGAAATGCTACTGGGGCTCCTTTATACAAACAGTAATATGCCTGCATAATGACTCTGTGAAAGTGACTGGCAAGACATATTTTTTGTTTCTGTTTAAATTTTCTTTCTTTTTAGCTATTCTGCTGGTTATGTTCAGAACATAGTATGTGTGTGTTTAGATGGATAGATAGATAGATAGATAGATAGATAGATAGATAGATAGATAGATAGATAGATAGATAGATAGATAGATA
>JANRMT010062792.1:104202404-104220753 GCA_026402145.1 Polypterus bichir lapradei | reverse complement strand
TAATAATAATAATAATAATAATAATAATAATAATAATAATAATAATAATAATAATTGCAGGACAAGAGTTATGAATTAACACAATGGCTATGTCCTAACTCATAGGGCATCTATCCCAGCCACTTGTTGTGTGAAAGGTACACATTCTCCACTTGTTCTTATTGTTTTCTTAATGGCTATTGTTTCCTCATGAATCCCAAAGATATGCAGTTTAGATTATTTAGTGATTACAAACTGGCCCAGTGTTAGTGTGCTTATGGACAGAATTTTTAAATGGATGGATATAAGAATATTCAAAAGAAGCTATAATTCTAAAAGGTTTTACATTCTTTATGAGAGCTGATTTAAAATTTTGAAACTATTCCTGTTATTTCATTTATCAAGACTTTTCAGAGTTGGGGATATTACCATACCTTACTTGACACTCAAGATACTCTTACAGCCCTCCAAAACATGTTTCCTTTACTGAAGTGTTTCCATCACCTGCATATTGTTTCCCTGCTCATTGTGCCTTATCCATATGCTTTTTTGAACATTTCAAACTCTCGTGACCATAATTCCAAAGCAATTTTTTCCCAAATTCAACCATACATCATTTCACACAGTTGAAGAAATTTCACTTGAGGCAGCAGTCAGAAAACAGCGAACTATTGGACAATTCAAAGACTGAAAAGAAACTATGTTGGGTAAACAGTATAAACGTGTGCACCACTTACTTCTTATTTTCCGAGATTATGAAGAAAAACATAACTTGCTGTTGTGTACTTGCTTCCTTTTTTTTAATAACAGAGCCCGGGGCTTTGTTCTTTTGAGTATGATTTTTGTTTAATGTTTGGGTTTTGGTGAAAGAAGTGGGTTTAGATTGGCATAATGACTAATGTTTCTTGTCCTGGTCCCTTCATAAAAATTGATTTGCCTTTACCATTGGCCATAACAGACAGAATATTTTTAATCTGTGATTATATCATCCAGTGTATAGTTAGAAACCAAAAACAACAAAAGAGAACTTTAGTGTTCTGAGGAAACCAAAACAAAAGTAACAATTTGTATCTACCAAAAAAAGCTAACAGAAAAAGAAAATGTAGAAAAATAGCAAAAAATGACGTTTTTTTGGAAAGGGAAGAACAAACTGGTACTTGACAGGGAAAGTTGCTTGTATGAAACACCTAGCAAATCAGAAGGATGAAACACACTGAAACTCCTAAGTAACAAGAACACCTTATATCTAGAGTATGAAGTTTATGTGGTGTGTTAAACAAAAATCTTGTTCTTTTTTTAATGTTAAAAATAAGAATTTGAATTAATGTGGAAGGGGAAAAAAACAATGATATCAGGATTTTGGAAAAGATATTAAAATCTTTGCACTTTGTTTGACTATTATTGCCACCATCCTAAACCAAGGGTCTCCAATTCTCTAATGTACCTGGACTTGACATTGACCTTATTTCAGTATTTAATTACAAATTTGTTCAGTATTCAAATTACATCACATGAACCACTCAAAATAAAAGAAGCAATCTAAATGTTACTGACAAAATAAAGGAGACACCTAGATAAATTATTCTAATATAGTTTTGGGCACTATAAACCATCAGAAGAACCTAAAAATGCTTTGAAATAGTTTCAACCAGTGTCTGGAATTGGGAGCATGTCACATCATCATTTAATGAGAAATTCCATCAGTTGGAGGAAAGTGCTGTCTAAGGTGGATCTCCAGAAAGCTCTGAGTGTTGCAAAGGCTCCAATAGACATGTTTGTTTTTTTAGAGGAGAGTTGCTGGAGAGCCTCAAGACTGAGATCTGGGATCTGAGGTACCGTTTGCAGCATCAGTACAGGGAGGAAGACAGCTGAGAGACTGCTACCTCTGCAGCTCCACCGACACTCCTCAATCTGCTAAGGTCCATTGGCCTAGATGATGGTTGCCAGTGGAGTTTCTGGCTCATGAAGCTGAGAAGAAGTTGGGCAGATCAAGTTATTTCATATCCCAGGTGAACTGTTTAAAGCAAGGCTAGTGGTACAATTACAGATGCCAAGGACCAAGCAGACTACAGAAGTGTGACAGAGCAGCAATGGCAGGAGAATTTCAAAGCTGAAAGCTGGACCTGGAGAGGTGTTTGCAGTGTCAGTTCAGTGTAGGAAAGTTGTCAAAAGATCAGTACTTATGCAGCTCCAGACTAGGAGGTTTACCTCTGCTGCACTGCATGATGATGCAGCACATAAAATATCCCTGTTGCACCACCTAACAGCTAGGTACTTTAAGATCCCTGCTGATGTGCCTTTGTCACCAGCCACATGACTACAGAAGAAACAAAGACAACACTGCCATTTTGAACAGTTGTTTATCATCTCAAGAAGTTGGAAATAGTCACAGGGGACAACAACCTCAAAGAGAGGGCTGCGTAATGGCCTTGACAAACTGCATGAGCAGAAAAAGCTGGCATTTCATTGTGTAAATGAGTAGACATCTGCAGGGGTGTATAGAAAAGTGGTCAGCCTGCAATGTTGCAAACAGAATTCCATCTAGTGTGGCAACGAAAAGAGCCATGTGAAGAGCAAAGTATCCACATTGACACTTGGTGATTACAATGCGAACTGTTCAAGAAGAATGGTGCTCTAATGCTGTTCCATATATTTCATTGAGCATGTTGATGCTAAGAAATACCAATAGAAAATTACGATTTCTTACTTATTCCTACTCCCAGCATTCTCATTGCTGCTCTGGCTAATGTTTAGAATGTAGCAGATCCAGAAGGGTGAAGCAACTTTCTGTTGCGTCAGGTCTGAAAATCCCCATAACAGAAAATCCAACATTCTCCAATGTACTGGAGGTGGTTCGCAGGGCTAAAAACCCAATCCTGTGAAAACTAAAATGTTTCAGAACTTGGATGGATTATAGAATTTGTCTTCCCATGGAAAATGGTACAGATTAATGAATTGTCAGTAATGAATTGGAATATTTGGACAATGCTGAGACCTAACAAAATGAAAGAAGTGGCAAATGAAATGCTGGAATTCAAATTTCACATACTAGGTTTGCACAAAGTTAGATTGCAAGGAAGAAGATGGATTCATAAACTATAACAAATGCTGTTTTACAGTCTGGCACATTTGAGAAGTGAAAAGCGGAACATGTAAATTGCATTTTAATGAGGGAATTTCATACCATTATAGTAAGTATCTCTGCACCTACAAACGAAAATGGTGAGGTAGAGAAGGAGTAATTCTATGATGAGCCAGAAAATGACACATTGATGGTGACTGACAATTTTAATGAAAAGGTAGGAAGGTAAGAATATCAGCAGAAAGTAGCAAGCATATATTCACTTGAAGAACAGTAGGAATGGAATTTTACTTGTTCAGTTTTCTTCCAGAAGTAATTTAGTGATTAAAAGTACATTCTTTACCCACAAAATGACTGATTTGGGACTATGAATATATCCTAAGTGATCATATTCTGTTTTATGTGTGTTGCTTCACCTTAGTCATCAACGTTTAAATTAGACAACTGGAATAGGATATAGAGGAGAGAAATATAGAGGGGAAATGGAGGAGAACAGAGAAAACAGTGAGGGTGTTTGCAGAGGCAGCAATTAAGAAAGAGAGGAAAAAAATGAGAGCAATGGGTGTATTATTTAATAAGGAATATAGACCAAATTTGGTTAGATAATGTTGCAAAGAGAAACCCTGACGAATTATAAATACTGTGTGAAAGTTACCAACACTTACAGGGTGAAGGAATGTGCAGATTATTGTATACATAAAAGAAGAAAAGAGAGTGGTATAAAATAATCATCTCAGTGAAATCAGAAAATTTTATGCAACAATGGAAATAGAGTAATAAAGATGGGTTACCAAGAATGGTAAGTGGATTGGAAAAAGAAAGTGATGGGCTGAGTATTTAAGGACCTTCTCAATAAGAATATAGTAGTTATTATTAGTAGAACAGGCAAAGATAAATGGAGAAAGAAGTGAGGGAATGGTGGGCCTTAATTCCTTGAAGTGGAAAAAAGAAGAACAATTAGGTACCTATAGAGGTCAGTTCGGTGGCATAATATAGGGTGGTCCAGATCTAATTATGCAATTTTCATTATGCTATAACTTATTAAGTTTATTACAAAGAAAATCACGTGAAAAATCCTGGACCATCGAGAAGTGTGCGAACTGACGACATGAAGAATCGCCTTCGCGCCGAACTGGAATCGTCCCCGCATAAATCAAAGTCATCCAGACGATCTGGATCTGCATAATTAGATCTGGACCACCCTGTATATGACGATTTGAGGTAGCAGACTCATAAAAGCAGTATGGGAATCTGAAGCCATACCTTTATAGTAACAGAAAGGCCGCGGTGATCTGCTCTTACATGGATAAAGCAGAGGACCAAGTCTTCCCTCTTGATTCCCATAACAAATGTACAGTAGGAAGATCAGTTCTTACTAAATCACCGAAGAAAACATTAGAATAGAATAAGATATTAAATAATAATCACCACATCTGATACGCTGTCATCCATAGAATGCAATGTTAACATATCTGGTGTATCTTGCAAAGCTGCAATTATACTGAATACCCTTGTCTATGAACCCTGCAATTCTTACTCACTCAATAAAGGTGAAATCACAAAAATTCAAAAAGAAATACAAAGCACTGTGGGAGATAATGAATGGAGGCTGTTGCAGAGGCTGAAAGATGTGCAATTCTATAGCAACACCACTGCCTGTGCTCTCCTGTTTTATTTCCCCTGTACTCTCATCATTTAGCTACTATATCTTTAATGCTGCATAGCAACACAAAGAGGGCACTGGGCCAAATAACAAGCAAAGGGAACGATTAGGGCAGAGCCTGAAATGACAACACTACATGATAACCATGCCCTTCACAGGATGCTCTCCTGTCGTTAGCCACAGACACAAAAGGATACACAGCAACTTTTGATGGCTTGTTGTTTAATAGCACGCCTTGAAATGTGTTTTTTTTTTACTCAAAGAAGTGTAGTCTGTATTTGGTTTGCCCATTAACTAAGTATTCTGTGTTGCTGATGAGTTACTTGAGTATTCTAGTTCTTTACAGAAGAGCAGCATCAGCAAATTCTCCTGCTTTTCTAAGCAATTTGCCTGTAGATAGTTATAATAGCATGATATGAATAAGCCAGCCAGAAAAACCCAGAAGCTTTACACCATGATAAGAAATAGAGAAATCGAAATCTGCAACTCAGTTAGAAAGAAGTGTTAAGTAGGATGGGAAAAAACTGCATTGTTTCTCCCCACCTGTTCCCCTCAAACATGAAGTTTGAATGTACAGTGTGAGAAGATCTAGAGCAGGGGTATTCCTCAACTCTGGTCCTAGAGGTTTGCGGTGGCTGCAGGTTTTTACTTTAAGCAATGTTTTTTAAATGTGAACCCATTAAAGCACTAAAGCAATAACTTTTTTGGGCTTAGTTTTAGTTAACTTGTTTGCTGCAATTCAAGACCCCTAATTGCCTATTTTAGCTTTAAATGCTACAGTAAGGTTTTAATTGTTGCTCGTTTTCTTAACCAGCCATCAGTTGATAATGAGGTGCAAATGACAAAGGAGCCACCATCTCTCCAGCTAATGTGCTTCCATTTAAACTTATGAATATGCATCATGAAATATGTAAGTCAATACAATATTTTGAAATACATGAGAGAGAAGTGAAGGAGAAAGAGGTGCAAATATGTTCCGGACCATAAAACATATGGATAATGTTCTCAAAAAACAAAAATAATTTGGATGTGAGCGTCAGTAGGCTTTGCGCCCTAGGAACCAAGTTACCCGAACTATTCTATAACATTTCAGTAATTATTAACTGCTCTGATGCTGATGTTTCTGATCATAAAATAGGTCGTCATGATGGCAATTAATGAGAAGAATTAATAATTAGTTGCAGAATTATGGTATTTGAGGAGGAAGAGTGACGGAGCTGCTGGGAGTGGAGGATTGATTGGAGTATTGTTATTTGTGATTATTATATTGAGTATTGTAGTGGTGGAGGTGCTTTGTGCACATTATTGAAATATTAAATTTATTTCTGGAACTTTTACCTGGTGTCTGGATGTGTTGTCTGAGGGTTTCACGGGGCAACATCGACCCCTGCTGTCACACTAGATATCGAAATTATTGACAAATCTAAAGCTTTTGCTCTTTCCCTATAGACGACAGGTTATGGTGGGGGAGGGCGCAAAGCAAAAAATCTACAATGTGATAAAGATTTGTCTTGGAAGAATGACAGCACTAATGCACCATATAAATAAATACCAAGTTTCATTATCAGTTAGGCTTGGCCTCTAATTATGAAACTCTTTGGAATAAAAACCTGCACTCAATGTGGACCTCCAAGACTGGACTCAAGGACCCCGATCTAGATTTTAAGAAAATAAAGTTCAAATTCCACCTTCAATGTGTGAGTTTTGTCAAACCTACCCATTCTTTGTGAAATAAAGTGTGAAACAGGTACCAATGAAAGTGAAATATTAAATCCATTAATCCATTAAACAATTTTACATTTTTAGTGCTGTGAAAGTACTTTCATAGCAGTGAGGGGAACTGAGAAGATGTCTGCCCAGTGGATGCTATTTGCATGCCGTATGCTCAAAGGCTACAGTACTCCATCTTTTAAGAGATCCAAATTTTTCACTGTGTGTTTATTGCACATTGTAAATAGATTTACTTTACTTTATTGCGCTTAAATATAACATTACAGTATGTAAAACACATCCAATCAAAAATGCAATCAATACATTTCCAAAAAGAGAGTTAAGATGCATTAATTCACAGTCAACATTTGAAGCTCCAAGCTATCCAGCTCGGAGAGTTATGACATCAAATTTTGATGTGTTTTAAAACACCAGAATTAAAACAGTAAGTAGTTAGGGACCCGGCACACTTATTTTAGAACAGCACAAAGAAATTTTGGTCAAATTCTGAAAAAAATGTTGGAGCATTCTTCATAAATTAAACAATGTGTTTTTTTCCCTAGATTTAGATAATGTAAAACATTTATTTCCTATCGAGTTAGAGAAAGTGGGTTAGGGTTATTAGTAAAATAAGTCAATACACATGCAATGTGCATTATGAATTAAGTGTAAGGTGTCCAAGATGTTCTGAGTAACCTGCTTTGTACTGCAGCGATTAAAAAAAAAATTGTATTGCAGCTTGCAAAATAAAGCAGCATCATTACACTCAGTGTGCTGTTCTGTTTAAACAAGAGGTTATGTACAGATACGTAATGCACAGTTAATGTATATGCATGATGTATTACCAGTTATGTCTTCGAGAGCAGCACACTCCATCATTCATTATTGCTCTCGCCCATCAGTGGTGAACACTTCCCTAAATGAGCAGGTAAGGTGACAGTTAGGCACAAGGAAGGCAGCTGCAGATGTCTCCCACTGTGTTTGTAAATCACTGATAAACAAATTTTCTATCTAGTCGAATTCAAATCAGTTTATATTTGTACAGCACCCCTCACTGAGTACAGGTGCTGGGTGTTTGTACATACTGGATATCTACAGTTAACATTAAATTACTAAACCATATTACATTTACACACAGAAATATACAAATTCCATTATAATTTGGAAATGCACCCTAAATCAGTTTTAAGGTTATACCTCAGACTATCTGCCCATTTTGCCTTGAGCACATAATATAAATGTCAGAAATTTGAATGCTTGAGAAAAGAACAACTAAATAAAGACAGTTCATTGCTGTTGCATCCCCGAAAAATATTAAAGCATTCACAAAAAATAAGCTTCAATAAGCTTCACACTAGTAGTCGTAACAGTACTGATTTTTTTTATCTCATTCCTGGCTGCTTCCCAAAACGTTCCATTCCACTTCCACCTGTTCTAAGGCACAACAAGATGCCACCATATCTTCTTTTCCAACTGCATGTGCTTTTACAACAAAACACTACTGATTACAATATTGATTGTAGTTTATTTACTTTTTAAGAACAGATTTTCACCTACGCCCTGACTGCCTGATCTTGACCACATGAATAAAGTCAGCCTCCTGACTCATAATTCTTAAATTTAGTCTCAAAGAATTTCCATGGGAATATAGACCTCTGCTTAAAAGCGCACATCAATGACCAGTTATATCTTATAGAAAATGAGACAACACACATTTTAGAAATCAATGATTAAAAACAAAACAAAATTCCACATCAACTAGTCTGTTTATGAAATAAGTCAATAAGGTAAATCAATAAGGTAAATAAAACACAGTCCATATGTTAGTTGGAGTAAGCCAATGCACAACCTTCTGTGCTTTAAGACTATGCCACATACTAAAACTATGCTGTACTGATCCTGCTTTTTCCTGTGGCCTCGAGATGAATATGGCCAGTCAAGACAAAGATTTATCTGTTGCAAATGAAAAAGAAAAATATTAAGCTTGAAATTACTTTAATTAAAAAGAAAGAAATTATAGGAGCCCAGTGTTACATTGTCTTGTTCTGAGAAAAACAACATGAAAAAGGTACAGTATGTGCTGACTTCTTGGCCTCAGCCACATGTAGGGAATCCATTCCCGGGAATTGGGGAATCCCGCATGTCATTCCCAGGAATCCTGGGCTCCCGGGGATGACACAGTGCACAGGCATCTCACATCTGAACGGTTTTAGAACGAATGACACTTATTTTTAATAAAAGTACTGCATTGACACTAATAAAAGACTAACTTTATCTACAAGCAGTTCATGCTGTCATATAAGTACATGTATCTAGTTCAGGGGTGCCCACACTTTTTCAGCTTGCGAGCTACTTTCAAAATGACCAGGTCAAAATGATCTACCTACATTAAAAATGCTCTATATATATATATATATATATATATATATATATATAGCATAGTTTTACTGTCAAATAATGCAAAGAGTACGCGACACATGTTTCACCCTTTATGTTGCGCCATGGCATATGGTTCGTTTATTTGACAGCATGTAGATCGGGGTAATTACATTCATGGCATTCGTAGTCTGAATCACAATCTGATTGTATGGGTGGTTACCTACCAGGTAATGCTTGTGTAGGCAAACATCCGCCACGGTGCCCTCTTCAGTTGCGAGAAGCAGATCATAGAATGTTGCAAAGTTTTACTGTCAAATAATGCAAAGAGTATGCGACACATGTTTCGCCCTAATTCTGGGCTCATCAGGCGTACAGACTCACTGCACGTCAGCGTCAGAGGCGAAGCCACGGCATGTGGTTCATTTATTTGACAGCATGTAGATCGGTGTAATTACATTCATGGCATTCATAGTCTGAATCACAATGTGATTGTATGGGTGAATGTGGGATGACCAGTGCGTTAAAAGGAAAGAGATCTCAGACTGGCCGCCCTGTATATCAATCAAGTGGCAAATGCCATAGGAAGGATATATGATAGACTAACGTTTAAAAAAAATTTTTTTTGAATGCAACGCGATCTACCTGATCAGATACTGATACACTTGTTCTATACAACGCCCGCGCTTGCCGTTACTCTGAAACAATCAGGAGCCCGGGAATGGATTCCCTAGCCACATGCACACAAACAACATTTTTGTTTGAGAAATGAAAGCATTAAAATTATTTTCACAATACTGTATTTTGTGAAATAAAAAAAAAATTGTAAGCATACAGTATATATGATTCTGTATTAGTTGATGTAGCTGTGTTTGTTAAGAGTTTCCAAATAGTTCAAAATAGTTCAAATGCAGCCCACCAGAAAAACATACATAAAAAACTCCATAGTCCAAGTGTCTTTGTGAAATTCAAAGACAACAAATAAGGAAAAAAGTTGATAATACACACAAAAAAGGAGGAAAAAGGATACTCATGGTATTTTGCTTGAGAAGGAAGGATCTAGCTTACATTTCTTAAGGTTTCTAAATATAATCTCATTTACTACATCTATGTAAATAACAAACATTTATGTACATACAAACATAACGGTGAGTTGACTATATGCCTTTAATGTCCATCTGTCTAACAGTTCATGTTTCTTTCTAGCTGTCTGACTTCATTCTAAGGACTGTTATATTGTCACACAGAGCTAACATTAAGAACATTTCATTAACTTTAACTTATAGGGTGTTAAATGGAATCTTCCATTATCTATGTGACGCTACATTATATCCAACTTCCAAACTAAGCAAACTAAGGTAAATTTACTATATTAAACTCTATACATGTGCAGGTAAGCATTTTGCTATTGCATATAGTCATTTCTTGAAGAAAAGTGGGAAAGAAAATCAATTCCCTCTGTTTTCAGTTGTTCTTTCGATAAAACATTTGGTTTCTTTTTCTAGTGGCCTCTTTCAGATCTCTGTAAGTACGAATTAAACACTGTGACTAATTATCCCGCTACGATCCTTGTATCACACAAATGTATCTATTCTTTATCCCCTGTTTCAGAGGGACCAGTCAACACTAAAATAAACTTGCATACATATTTTTTTATATTTTGCATACACAGTTTATAATGCAGGCATAACTCAAATGGGATAAAATAAACTTTCCCATATTTAATTACCTTTTTAATATTTTATGAGGGTGTGTGGATTATAGTTCTCTCTCTTTTTTTATTTTAGTCACAGTCTGTGACAGATGTTCATATTTTTGTCCCATTAAAGTAGCTATCTATTTCATACAAAATAAATTCTTTTATACTCTGTACAAAGTAAAACTTGTTTTGCATCTGTGATAAGCTTTCTTGTTGGATAAAGAATAATCTCATATCTAGATCTAATTGCAACTCAAAAGGTATCATTTATCTATAGTTTTGTCCCTGTCCCTTGCTATATGTAGGTAAAAGCCTACATTCTATACATTATCATATTGCAGAACATAAAAGCAACATCAGGACCAAATCTATAAAGCATCCTGTATCTAGACATTTCATTACCACAAATCACAAACTCTCAGACCTTAACTTTATTGTTCTCTCAATATTGTAAAACCACACCCCTGTCGGGGTAATTTTGTCAATCTGTTGCTACACAGGGACGCACACTGGATTTTTCAATTAACGACCTTACACCCCATTGGTCTTAATGAGTCAATTGACTCGCCGTGTTTCCTGTGATATAACCCTGAGTGTCTACATCCTCTGCCTTTCATTTCCGGTCAGACAGATGCAGATTTCTGTGTAATATGGAGTGTATGACGTTCACAAGTTTTCATTATATCCACTTTGTAGTTCCAGCTAGTTACAAGCCCCTCAGTTGATTTTCTTCTACAGTATACTTACTTATTGACATACTAGTGAGGTGAGCTTCGGCCTTTGTTGAGTAGTTTCTTTCTGAAGTGTTTATACATTTGCGATAATTAATTTATGGCTATTTTTATTGTTCACACAACTTTCGTTTTTGGTCAATTGATTGATGGATGATTGTTGGATCTATTATTATTAGTCCCTCTTCCTATATCATAGGTATTTCAAATTGGTTGGTGATGGTTAATGGTTATGTGGCAATTTTCAATCATTCAGTGTTTTATTATATATTTAATAAATAAATATATATTTACATTCATTTTTCAGTTCTTTATTGGTTTACTGTCCCCTGTAGAAGAGGTTCTTACTTGAAACTCGTTGGAAAGATCTATATCTATCATTATATCAATAGGTTCTGAACCCAGTGACACTTCTTCTTAAGTTATGCCTTTCTAGGCCTCATGATATATATTTTTTTGATAATTATTGTAAATTACTAGGGCTGATCATGCCCTTTTACAGTTCAGAAGGTGCCCAGATGCCATAGGAGCCCTGGCCCTCAGCACTTCCGCCACACCCGGAAGTGCTGGGGGGAAGAAGACCGGGGCACCCGGAGTGCTTCCGGGTGCACAGCCGGCACTTCCGCCACACCAGGGAGGGTTGGCAGGAGTTCATTGGGAGGCACCTGGAGCACGCCCGGGTGAATATAATATGATGGCTGAAGTCGGGTAGAAGAGGACGGAGCTTGGAGTAGAGAAGTGGAGGCTGTCAGGAGAAGAAAAGGGCATTGGATAAAAGGCCTGAACTGAGGGTGTTTGATATGGGAGTATTGGGTTGTGTGCACTGTAAATATTGTATATAATGATTAAATGTGTGTTGGTTAGTGAACCATTGGTGTCCACCTGTCTGTGTCCGGGCCAGTATATATATTTTTATTGTAATTCTTTGTTTGCTTTTGCACAGTAGTTACAATATTTTCTTGCATGGTCCATTGGCATGTGTAAAACACATATTTTTGTTCTGTTTGCAAATTTTGTTGTATTACACATGAGATATTAAATTTGGATTTAGAACTAGTTTGTGGGAACATTCTATTTTTCCATATGTTGACTGCATTGTGGTTTACTTTTTGTAAAAGTTTTTGTTTTGTGCATTATAGTTCTTTCTATAATAACTGCCTTTACTTATTTAAAATTTGGAGTGAGAATGGAATCATACTTTGACAATTTCTTGTTTTTTCAACTACATGCATTTAAAATACATATAGAAACTTGTTTTGGGTTATGCTTACTTTATCTCTTGTGTCACGCACAAGCGCATGGGGAGCAGTTTAAGGACTCGGACCACATCGTGACAACCCATGCCGAGGGACAGAAGCGGCGCACTAACAAAAGTTCATATTGTGCAACTTTATTTCTTCACACTTGATAAATAATAAAACTAACAATGCAAGGAAAATAAAAGGTTAAATTGAGTTATTGGATAATCAATGCATTATTGATTAAAATAAAAAATAACAGATGTGAGAGTGCTTTAGGCCTCCAGATCCATCAGGTTAAGTTCTTTTTAGCTGAATATCATTTTGCAGTTATACAGTATGTAATAACATAGTAAATGATCTACTTGTTCCCTCTTTATTGCAAACGTTTTTTGAGCCCTTCAGAAACTGTGTCTCTGCTTACCTCCCATGCACCATGAAACCAGAGCTGATATAAAGCGCAGCAAGCAACATTGGCATTGTTCAGTCTAGTATGCTATGCACAATATCTCAGATATTCCCTACTTAAACACATTTCCTGATCCTGACTGTAGTACTAGGGTGTTTCCCTGAAAATAAGACAGGGTCTTATATTAATTTTTACTCCAAAAGATGCACTAGAGCTTATTTTCAGGTGATATCTTATATTTATTCATGTACAACAATATACATTTATCCAAATACAGTCATGTCATCTTCTTCTGGAATATCGTTATAACTCCACATTGAAACCCTGAATTCCAGCCTGAATTTCTTGTTACATCAGCTGCTTTTAGGATCTTACAGGATCAATGTGCGTGCTTCGATGTTTGATGAATGGTTCAATGTGGTGAAGCAAAATGCCAACATACAAATGCATTCATGGTGCTTTGATATTTAAGCATTGCATATTCCCCAAAGTAATGACATAATATATTTTAAAAGTCTCACATACCATCTTTTTTGCTGTCTTTTTTTTTTTTTTTTTTGTACCTTCACAATAAATAATAATGTCTATTTTGTGATTAAAGTAAAAATTTCGGCTTTAACCTTGTAGTTTACTTCATCATTAAAGCTGACTATCGTAAACGTCATCTTAAAACCGACCCAGTTGTTAAATTGTTACATGCTTCTGGGGCTTCCTCCTGACCTGACAACAGCAATAGATTGCCACACAAAACGCATTAAATTTATGATATTCCAGCTTTCTGCACATTTACAGTTCTTAGATTTATACTTGATATCACTTTCATGATGAAATGCATTAAAATATGTATGTTACATTTTACACATAAATTGTTAACTTTGATTAAATAATGAATACTCTTAATAATTACACATATGGGGTGGCACGGTGGCAGAGTGGTAGTGCTGCTGTCTTGCAGGGAGTCACATTCCTTGTGATCCCTGCCTGGAGTTTGCATGATTTTCCTGGTGGGTTTCCACAGTGTGCTCAGTTTTTCATTTAAAGACATGAGGGTTTGGAGATTTGGTGAAGCTACAATGATGCCAGTGTATGTGTATGCTTATGTTCCCCTTGTGATAAGCTGATGCCTCATCCAGAGATTTTATTTCTGTCTTGTGGCAATACTTCTGGAATGGGTGTATCCCCGAATTGATGAATGTAATCATTAAACATTCTTTTCAGAGATATTGTGGCAAGGTGTCCTCGGAATTTAATGGATGTTTTAGGCACATACGTCACATCGCGTGAAGTATAAACCTGGCCTTATGCGCCTTACTTTTCAGCTGACGATCTTGACTAGGGCTTATTTTTGGGGTAGGGCTTATATTACAGAGCAGCCTGAAAATCATGCTAGGGCTTATTTTCAGAGTAGGTCTTATTTTCGGGGAAATATGGTAGGCTGTTGTACCATGTTAGCCATTATGCATGTAGTGAGAAATAAAACAAATTGACACCTTTTATTGGCTAACTAGAAAGATTACAATATGCAAGCTTTCAAGGCAACTCAGGTCCCTTCTTCAGCCAAGATGTCACTGATCTTGAGTGGTAAATCTTTTCTGAAAAAAAATGCTCCACTTGCTTTTGAGAAGCGCAGAACAGGAGGTACTGCCAGTTCAGTGCAGAAAACCCAAATTGGCAGTCGAAGAGCACTCTAAAATATAAAGCAATGCATTGACACTAAACAACCATAACAGTTTAACCTGGAATGCCAACATGTAGGGTCATCAAAGAGCACATCTTCTTTCTTTTAAGAATATGAAAAAAATATATAGGGCAAAACTAAACTAGCAAATATCAAAGCATATAGTTCAGTTGCTGAAGAATGTAGTTATGTTTGATGGCTGTTAAAACATAAGGAAGACAAAAAAGGCTAAAACCAATAAGGTGGCAGTACTCTAATTAGAATCTCTTAATTTAGAGCAAGAATTTTGAAGAGGATAGGTATATCATACAATGATCTCACACTCCAGTCAGTTAGAGCATTCTTAGCAACATTTTAGTAGGGTAAAGCCAAATAATAAATCTAAAGAGATACACAGTCTCACATCTTATTCAAAAACACATTGACATTTTACCATCATCATCATTTTTACTCTGCTTATTCTGATGAGGGTCACAGAGTAACATGCTAAGTTGGGCTGGCCAGTTCACCTTACCCTCAGCAACTACTTCCAATTCCTAATGAGAAATTCCTAATCAGTTATGGGACAATTGAGAGATACCACCCCTCCACTGTGTTCTGGCTCTGCTAAGGCAGTGTTTTCCAACTGGTTGTTGCAGAAATTGTAGAATCATTTTACTGGTCTGTGAAATTCAGTGAATTCCCAGGTTGTGTTAGCAAATTTTCATATAACATTTGTAATGAAAAATTACATCATGTGCAATCTGGACAACAGAAAATCCAAGGGGGAAAGTCCACCCACCCTCCAGCTCTCTGATGAAAACATTATAAATCTGGATGCTCAAAACACCAAAGCTCCTCACACTCTGATCTGATGTCAGTAAAAATAGACACTTGAAAGTCCAAGGGTTAAGCCTTCCAATTTAATATTAGTAAATCTTGACACTCGAAACTTTCAGGAGGATCCTGCTCTCCGATCTAATGTTAGTAAATCTGGACAGTAGAATCTCCCTCCATTGAGAATTCAGAGTTAAAAAGAGAGTATCGACACTTATGTATTTCCACTTCAGGCACTGGTTGGACAAATTATGAAACATAATAAATACATTTAATATATTTTCCACCTCCCTGTTCTGCAAAAAATTTGCTCAGCCCTCTGCTGGTCCATAAGTCAAGAAGGTTGAGAACTGCTGTGTTGAATGGTCCTTTCCCAGTGGGTCATGCCTTATATATGACCCATGAGATGTGAAAAGGGAACAGTATAAGGGCATACACAGTACACCTCAATTGGTCTCACTAGATCTAGCGAAGGTTCTACTGTGCAGTTCTCTTGTGTTACTGAGTCCCTCTCTCTATCATGGACAGTGACCCCACCAATCCTGCACAGGAATTTAATTTTGACCTATTATAATCACAATCTCAGAGATCTGGATAAGGATGTAGACTGATCAGTGAAACAAAATTGAAGTTCAAAAACCAAACTCCTGTTTCACCAGAGCAGTTCAGTACAATGTTCCAAAAATTCCCACCATTGCATTGATTTGTTGGTTAACCTTATTATTAACTCTTAGTGTAAGAGTTGGGCCCAGACAAAGAACAATCAATTAATGACCTTTACAAACGTATCAAATAAATCAAAGAGATCCTGGCTTGGAGAAGAAATACTGGGACCTATTCCTGAAGCCAGACCCAGCAGAAGAATTCACTGGAAAGTGACTGGTGGCTGGGTGACATATGTACTGTTGGTCTGAAAAGCTGCATTGAACCACTGAGTGGAAACACAAACCACAGTTTAAAGAATGAGGGTGTGTATAATAGTAGACTGGGACAAGCCAAGACAAACTGGACCTTGCAATAGAAACTGACCCTTGGGAAAGTTACATTTATTCATCTCCAATATAACCTACAAATCATAAGATACATGTTATGCATATTTATTGCATAAAGTTGGTGCACCAGCTGAGTCAGTTGAATGGTGGTGAGGTTATTAAATAGACTCAAAAACTCTAACAGCAGCATTTAGATCCTGTTTTAATCCATTGCAATTTTGCACAGGAATACCATTAAGAAGAGAGCACAAGTAGAAATGACATATTAATACAAACAGATGATTGTAATCTAAATAATTCTAATAATTCTAATTTTATTTTAATTCTAATCACATAAAATAATCTTATCACCCTCACAAGCAATGGCAATGTAAGACTTTTTTGCCTGTCATAATCCAAAAAAATCTGAAGACAATTATCAGAAACTCCCTGCTGAGTTTCAAAATTGCTTTAAGTCAGTATGGCTTTAGTTATTAAATTCCCTCTAAAACAGCATGATGTTTATCCACACTGGCAACTCTTGGTAAATATTAATGCATTAAGAATGATTAAAACTGCACTTACACAGAAATATTTTTTTTTCACTGAACTTGTGTACCAGCAATCTACATGACTTTTTGAATATATATTAAATGCGTACTGCTGCAAGATTATGCCATATGTAATTATTCTGCGACACATCTTTCCTGAGAAGATCACAGTGTCTTCAAATTAACCCAATGGCTAAGTGGTATGAGAATGTTGCTGTGTTCTTTTATATAATGTAGTCATAATTCCCAAATAATGCAAAATGCAAGGCGCCCAACATAATAAACTTAAGATCATGTTCACAGTTTACAAGGAAAATTCATTTCAGCAATTCTGACATTTCTGAACAGCTGGCATACCACCCTAAAGGCAACGTATATTTATATTACATTATGATATATTACAACTGTTTATAGATGCCTTTCACAATTTGAGCACATGCAGGATAACTAACTTTGTTCAGGATGACGCATTGAGGCAAAAGTAGAAACTGAATTGGCAGCCTTGTGGTTTAGGGTTCAGTGACCACCCCATATTTTTCACCAATGCTATATTCATGTCAAAATCAACAGTGTTAAATTAATGGTTAAAGTGTGTTTATGAAAACAATGTGCATATATATATATATAAATATATATATATATATATATAAATATACATTGTGGACTATGGCCGGCTGTTCATCCCAGCCAATACCCCCACGCCGCTAGATGGAGCCCTTCCGGCAGCATAGAGGTGCCCTAAATTCCAGCAGGTCATCATGGATATTGGAGTTTTCCTTCACAGCCCTGCTGGATACCATGGGGGCCACAAGGGGATGCTGCAGGGAGGCCCAGAGACATTAATGTTCACTACAATCCGGAAGTATGTCATAGTTACGGGGACGGAAGGACCAACATACTTCTGGGATGAAGAAAAGAGGACTTTTTATCTAACCCAGAAGTGATGGGGAATGATGGACCGAGGGATGAAACCCTTCCGGGGGCTTCCAGACAAACAAGCTGAGCTGGGTGGAAGGGCGGCAACGTGTCTGGGAGAGTGGAGGATTGATTATTGATTACTATTGTGATTGTTTATTTATGAGCATTGTTGAGAGGAGGGTGCTTTGTGCACTGTATTATTATAATAAATCCAAACTTTGGACTTTTATTTGGTGTCTGACGTATTGTTTGAGGGTTCAAGGGAGCGATAGCGCCCCCTATCTGTCACAACACGATATCTAAACAAACGTAAGGAGTTTTTATCCGCAGATGGGATAAGGTGCCTAGCGAAAATGCTGACCTTTCATGTTGGTTGTTGATCAAGTCAAGGTCACGACTCCGAAGACTCCGCCCCTGGAGATGAGGGATGTGACCCTGACAACGGTACACAAATAGCTTACAGTCTAAATCGTGACAGTTACAGTGCATTTTTGTTAAAAGCAACACTTTTCTTTTATAAGGGATCTG
>JANRMT010062792.1:104100756-104202304 GCA_026402145.1 Polypterus bichir lapradei | reverse complement strand
ATATATATATATATATATATATATATATATATAGTGGAAGACGGCTGGGATGCCCCTGTGATGGAAGGACTGGGGAGAGGGTAGGTGCATGGCAATATTTCCCCCAGGACATGAGAGGGTGACCCCCCTGGATTGCATTGGGGCCACAGTCTTGGAGTTTGGAAGCTCAACCCTGCTGGGGCCCGTGGCCTCCGTCAGGGGGCACCTAAACAGTCCCAGAGCCCTGAACTGCAGCATTTCCGCCACACAGATTGGGTATTGATCCCAGGAAGGGAGTACAAAATGATGAAAGGATCAGGGGATTTAGCCTGTCCAGAGTGTATACTCCCCCAGCACCCTACATGGCAGCATCTATGTGTCACTACTTCCATTTTCCAAACCATGGGGCAGGGTGGGAATCATACTCCAGTGCGAAAGCAAAGCTATGTGTCATGGATGGCACCAGGGTGAGCTACAGGGATTGACCATCTCTTTTCAATGACACTTCTGCATGACCTGAAATTACCTCCTCCGGACTCTGCCCAAACACCAGAAGTACTTCCAGGATCTGACTTGAAAGGAGCCTTCCGCTTAATCTTGAGTAGTTGGACTTGGGAGGCAGAGGACAACACTTGAGTGGAGGAAGGGGAGTTGGGAGGAAAAAAAGAAAGATGAAGGATTTACCATCCCTGTATGTTAACTGCTGTGTAAAGTACTTGAACAAAATAAAAATCATTAAATTTGAAGTATTTGAGTTTAGGGCTCAGTCTTAGGTATCACACACATACTGTATATATATATATATATATATATATATATATATACAGTATATATAATATACATCTACTCTCTATATATAAAATCCTAAGCCTAAAAGTGCAACGATTTTGTGCAATGATTTTATGTCACTTTTTTGTCACGCTTTAAATTGGGCTAATTTTAAAACCTGCATATATATGTTTGGTATCATTCTTTTCAGAATTTATCAGACTTTAATGTGATGTTGTTACATTTTCAGATTCTTATTCCGTTTCTAATTATAAACTAAAATATTAAGAAAGTCATTTGTATTTAGGTGGTTTAGTTAGCTGAAGGTCGAATTACGATGATCCATTGCATACCACTTTAGTTTTCACGTGATTTTTCCTATTATTTAAATGTCATTTTTTAAAAAAAGTTTATTCTCATTTCATGATTTTTAATCGGTTAAATAATAATTCATTCTTTTCTCTTTTACATATTTATCGAATTTCATGATTTTGGCCGCAAGTGGGGCAGGCTACTAGGCCGCAACTGGGGGTTGGACGCCAAAGGTGCCAGGGGGCTTGGTCCCCTTAGTATAAAATAAAATTTAACATCTGTCACTCTGTCTGTCTGTCCACTTTTCACAAGAGAATTACTTAATGGATTTGGATTGCTGTTTTTTTCTGTAATTGCTTGAACATTCTGGTTGATTTTGTGACTTCTCTCATTGCACTATGTATTATAGTTCGCTTTTAAGAGAGATTTATTTGCGCTAATCCAAGACAGAGGCTGTGGGCAGAGTGGAAGTGGAAGAATGACGGGCCAGCCTCAGTTCCAGTCGCTCTACCTCTCGCCACATTTTAGCCATGTTTTAGCTAGCGATACCTTTTTTTTTTTTAAAGTTAGTCCTGTTTCTCTACTACACAGGCGGCGCTGCCGGGGACAGCTGTTTTATATATACCAGTGACATTTAATTTATCTTTAACTGAAGGACATGCTGTTAGTTGAGCTTCCTCTGACAGAGGTTACCACTAGACCTTAATAACTAGAAAAAAATAAGAACATAGAAGATGAATGAAGAATGAAACAAAGCTGCTATCAGACAGGTTGACAAACAGTACAATCTTTGAAAAAAATCATTTTGAGTAATTAAGAAACACAATAATGATAGGGAATGAGTTGAAAGATTCTACCTTAAAAACCAAACAAGGACTTCCTTAAACAGAAGCATCAGTCAGTGTGTTTCTAGGCCAGGGATGTCAAACTCCAGGCCTGGAGGGCCACAGTGGCTGCAGGTTTTCATTCTAACCCTTTTCCTAATCAGTGATCAGTTTTCACTGCTAATTAACTCATTTTCCCTTCATTTTAATTAACCCTGTTTTTAAGGATTCAGTCCTCTGAATTTATTCCTTTCTTCATTCAATGACAGCCAAACAGAAATGGGACATGAAACGAGCCAACAGATGACCAGCTACACTGGGATTTCAAACTCCAACCAATCTCTTAATCAGAAATCAATTCTTGCTGTTAATTAAGCTTGTTATTTAATTCCATGGCCTGCTGCTGCTCTCGTTCTGCCACAGCAGACATTTCCAAAGCTGTTGAATTTTCTGTTTTTTCTAAGAACACCATCAAGATGTTTTGGTGACCTGAGCAGAGAAACATGATCGAGATCTTCACCTTTCTTTATTTTCAGATATTGTGTGATGGCCACAGGTGAGCCGGTCATGTGGCGACTCATTTTGTGTCTCATTATTGTTTGGCTGCTAATTAAGGAAAAAGAGACAACTAAGGGGCCTGAGTCCAGTAATTTAAACAAAGGCAAACGAAGTGAATTAGCAGCAAAAATAGCTCAGTAGTGAAGAAGAGGGTTAGAATGAAAACCTATAGCCACTGCGGCCCTCCAGGACCGGAGTTTGACACCCGTGTTCTAGGCAATATATTGATACAAGGGGGTAAACATGTTATACGTCCCCAGTAAGATGTAACTATGATGCTTTTCTAGAAGATACAGTATATATGAAATAAGAGTAAAATCAAACAAGTCTGCTGCGGGAAGGCAGGAATACTCTTGGAATCAAAAACAGTTAAGATCTAGGTGACACTGTGCTCTGAACACTGAAACTCATTCACAGAATGAAGATCCCTTAAGATGGTTTGTATGATCTATTGAACCTGCAAAGACAAAGGTGGTATGTCTAAAGTAAAATTAACTTGTGCAGAATAATTGATTCTAGTTAAAACTGAGTAAATGATTGCCAAACTGACAAAATTGATAAGAGATATGTGGTATAATAAAGATTAGCATTACTCAGTGCTGGGGCTAAAGCATTTAACAATCTTTATAAGCAACTAAGAGTTCCATTCATAGAGTGCTATGGTGACTGCAGAAAAATGCATTTATTTATAAGGATTTGTGACATCTTGTTTATTTAATTAAAAAAAGAAACATTACAAAATTTAATTCCTACTGAGTTTTGCCTTGTTCTAGAGCAGTATGGCAGGCACAGTAATTGACTGTCTTAACCTGTGCCAACCTTTGCATCAAAGCATATGTAATGATCCTTGATAACTAAGAGGACCTTTAGATGCCAATATCACATTGAGTCACTTTTTATATAATTTCCAAAGCAAACACTGATTTTAAATTGCAGATGAACTTTTCCTGGTCTGTTGTAATTGAGTTACAATAATTAATCCAGCAAAATACCTTTTAAATCAGCACTTCTCTGCCTGTGGTATGCATGCAATTACCACACAAGGCACACAAGGGGGCACAAAAAATATAACAAAAATCTGGGAAAGATGATAGGTTTAGAGCAATGGATGAATGGACTAGCACTAGCAGTTGGTAGCCCTGCAGCAGCTGAGCCAAAATACCTATCCTCAAACACACCTCAACACAGCCACTCAATCATGTGCTGCTACTCCCATAAGACCTTGCCCATATCTATCACCCTCCTCTTCTTCTTCTGCTGACTGTGCTCAATCAAAGTCTCTTACTGCTCACATGGGGTATGAGCTAACAGCTTCTTTTCACTCCCCACCTTCTCCAGCCACTCTATGCCAGTATCCAGACTGTTCAGGTAACATGCTCTAAGGCCTAGGAATGTGCAATATGTATCGTCTGCAGTAATATCTTAATCGTTGTTTTAACGATTTACAAGTTGAGTGTCACTCATTTTGCGAAAAACAATCAAAAACATGCCTTTGTCTGTATTATGTTATGTCGTCAGTGTGAGCCTCTCCCAGTGTTCATTGTGTTAACTGGGAGAGTAGGAATAGTACCGGCAAAATTTGGGCATTCAAATTTTTTCTGTTTTATCATTTCAGCCTGTGAATAATACACATTAACGGATTAAGGAGTTCAGTATGGTTTCGTTACCCCTTCACAGTGGTTCGCACAAAGGGGCACATTGTGAGTCACAACAAAGAAGCTTCGTATGTCAACTTGATTCAAAGCCAGAGTGCACTAGCACAGTACACGTGGTAAACACCCGTTATAATGGAATAAGTCACATGCTATTGCATTCGCTTTTTTTCCTCCCTCATACTGCTTGATCACGTTCATTTTTGTGTCAAGATCAATTGCCTTTTTTCCTGTAATTGTAAGATAAATGTAACTGAACATAGTCGAAACCACTGCCAGTAATAAACTGAGATTCAGATGAATGAGTCACGGCATACGGAGCTGTCATGGCAAAAACTGTTGTTCTTCTATAAAATGCAATTTAAGAGTAATTGATCTAGTACGGTGCCCCGTAATTGTCAGGCAAACAAAACAACAACATTTGGGCAAATTACGTATTTCATTCAAACAGATTATTTTTATTTCTGTAAGAGGCATATGCTTATGGGGCACGTTTTATTTTGTAAGTCATCTTGGATGGGGGTTGTCAATCCTAAAGCACATTTTTTTCTTTCATTATTTGAAACACTCATACAGATCCCCGCCTCCTCGCCCCTCTCCATCTTGCCCCTATGGCTTCAGAGGTTGGAGCAGGTGATGACACAACAGAGGGAGCAAAGAACAAAAATTAGTCTTTTAGCAGCTATTTTAAAAAAAAAAACACAGAAATTCAAAAAAAGGCGATTCTCTGGACACTGCCACTGAAAAAGAGATCAAGAGCTACTTGATGATAATTGATGTGGACAGTGATGTAAATCCACTTGAGTGGTAGAAAACACAAAAAGTACATTTCCCTAGATTGGCAAAACTTGCAAAAAAGTATTTCTACAGTACATCCTTGCCTCAAGCATCCCTTCTAAGGGGGCTTTCAACACCGGGGGAAATGTTGTAACATGTAACTGTGCTGCACTGAAGCCAGATGCTGTGGCCAGACTGGTGTTTCTGTCACACAACTTGAAGTTTCCTCAGTGGAATTTTACTATTGTTTTATTTTTTTCTGATATCTTTGTGCAATATTTAACAGAACTTGAAGTTAGTAATTTGTTTAAAATATTATAGGTTTGTTTTTGTTTTTTTTTATCTTTGTGCAATATATGACAGAACTTGTTTATAAATGCTATAGTTTCTTTTTTCCAGTGCAGTGTTTGACAGAACTTTGGATTTTTACATTATAGTACATTACGAGTATGTTAGATTTTTGTTCTTGCTTGTATGCTGCACAATTCAGCTTACAGTAGAGCAGTTTATGTTTATCCAGACTGTAATGTTCATGCCCTGTAGTTCAATTATGATTAGTATTTTATTGCATTTGGATTCATAGCTTGTTTACACTAAGGATTAAGTATCTGCTTAAAATGCTCTCATTATAAAGGTTTTTTGGGCTTTTGTGTAAATCCTGTAGGTCACTTTTAAACGGTTTACTCATATTTGGACTGTTTGATCTAAGTAATTCTTTTAATGTTTTTGTGTTATTTTACTTTAATTTTAAGTAAATAAATAAGACCTGTTCTCCTTATCTGTTGTTTCCATTAATCTCATTAGTAAGCTACAATTAATATCCTATTAACAAGACCAAGCTAGATCAATAAGACTTTTACAAACATGTTTTTAAAGGATTCAAAATATTGTCTAATTATTGTTATTGTCAAAGTCCCAGAAAATATTGAGATGTCATTTTCTTGCCAATATCGCTCACCCTTTCTAGGGTCAATGGACTTTCACAAAGGGATAGCCTCCTAAGTGTTTGTATCTTGACAAGTAAGCACTCTTTGTTTCTGAACACCCTCTCACCCACAATTCCTTGTACAGGTAATCCACTTACACCATCATTCAAGATTATCATTTAAGCATGTTATGGATGCTAGGATTTTCTAGGATTGATTTATTTAAGATTTTTTTTAGCAAAAATACATATGTCTGGGCTTTTGTTTTACAGTAGGGCTTTGTGCGCCCTGGCTTCCATTATAAAAATGCTAGGACAGACTGTATTTTTTACAATTTATAGGAAATGCTTAACTTTACAACACAATTTCACAAGGCAAATGAATATATACCATGTTTGTGAAGAAATAACCAAACTTGTTCCTTTCAGATTGGAAGCTGTAGAATATCATTCATGAATGGAGGCATCGGATGCTTCATTAATCTGTCATACAAAAAGACCCACAAGAATACACTTATAAAAGGTGACCAGCCAGTTCTGTTTTGTAATAAGGACTCGGGTCTTTCATCTAACTGTAAAGAGAAGATTTGCACCAGTGTTGCCAGGTTCGTGTTTTTCATACCCAATTTGGCTATTTTTGATTGTCATCTGCAGGAAAAAAATGGCTTTCACAGGTTCTGCCTTTTTAGACTACTTTATTTTTAAAAACAATGCAGTATTTTGGGCTATTTTTCAACCCCCAACCCCTCCACTCCATTTTTACCCAGTTTTTCATCCAGCTGGCACCCTTTCCCCTGCTATTCGTGCCTGAATATGTTCTTTACCATTGTAAAATCAATAACTGGGACCAACCTGTTGTGCGATAATATATACCCATTCTATCACACTAAAATATCTCTTAGGGGACCTACCACCCCCTTTGATGGTATGTTCCTAACCCTATCCGTCTGACAATTCTCAATCCCCCCTTTTCCGGTGTTTCGTTTTGTTTACCTCAAGCATTGGGCTGTTTTTTTGGCAAATTGCATTTTTAAGATGTCCTTGGGCTATACATTTTTAGGGAACTGTAAATCCTGATTAGCAGCTGCTGTATTCAGACATAACCATTCTTCCTGGTGCTCAGGGAGAGAGAGAGAGAGAGAGACCTCAAAGTTCTAGGAGTATTACAATATTTTGAATGTGGGAAATAGGAACCAATAGAATTGAATATGGAGAGGAAGAGATTAGAGACTAGAAAGCTGAAACAGTACTGGATATCAGCAATTATGTAATTATGGAAAGTTCAAAAGTTCAAGTAGAAATCAGGGAGGTATGGGCAGTAAACTGCACAGAGAGACCTGTTTCCTACAGCTAACCGAAAGAGGGGGGCAGAGTCAGAGAGAGAAAAGGAAAGAAAACAGTATTGTAGTGTGGGCAATGATGGACCAGTTGGGACCAAGACTGAAGGAGGGAAAAGGTGGTAAAAGATGGGGCATGAACTTTATACATTAATGTTGGCAATCTAAATCACCAGGCAAGTGCAATTACTGCACAGGACTACAGGCATGGTTAAGCAGTGGCACAGAGGGAAAGAGAGAGAGGAGGGAGATGTCAAAAAGGGCATGCTGGAGCCCTTTAGGGAAAGTAAACAGCACGTGTGTGTTGGCAGAAAAGATAAAGAGAAAAATTAGTTTTGGGACAAGTTGATGGAGGTGACATCTGGGGTGCCTCAAAAAAGGTGATTGTTGTGGGTGGTGATATAAGGATGAAAATTTTAAAACTTACAAAGTTTTCATAATTTAGAAATGAATTGCGCTAGTCTGAATTGTACCCACATGAGGGATTATAGTGACTTTGTTCCAATGTTTAAACTGAAGTACTGAATGGCATTACTTGAATTGCTTCGTTTTACAATTGGACTTTGTTTTAGCATTCTTACTTGTTTTAGTTAAGGTTTCACAATGGTTCGTTTGTTGTTTTTTGTGTCAAAAGGTTTGATCTTTCAAAAGGTGTATTTGTGTATCAATTATAGTATGCATTGGAGTTTTTTTTTTAATAAGGATAACAAGGAGGTATGGTCAGTAATCACAGGATGAACATGTTTTTGGGACTCAGCATTCACATGATGGGCATGTTTTTGTCTAATATAAGATATGAGCCACGGCAACAGCCTAGTTAGTTAGAGAGTGTCCTTCTTTAAAATTTCAGAATGGCATAAGATGATGTACAGTACAGTAAGTTTGTCTGTGGAGAAGCTCTTTTACTAAGAAATGTGCTGCCTAGACAAAGAATGAGGATCATCTTAAAACCCCTTCAGCTGCAGGAGTCCAGATTGTATATTTATTGTAGTACTTTTGCCTGCATTTCTGCTTATGGTATTATACATAGATTATATTGAATAGAAGTATAGATTTCCTTCACTGCTAATGTGCTTGTGGGTTCTCACCTGAGAATGAAGATTTTATTATTAATTCCAGGTCAGTAAAGTTAAGAAGGGATCTTTAAAATAAAAGTAAAATAGCACTGTATTGGCAAGGGTGTACCTTGTGACTGAAGCCCCAACTGCCTATGCAGTTATCTGCTATGGCTGACAGTCCTCGAGTCTCGTAGGTAGAAATGTGATCTCACAAGTTTAATAGGTAGTCTGTGTAGAGCGTAGTCTTGGCTGAAATAGGACTATATGTAAGGATGTACCTTAGTGGCTGAAGTACAAAACGCCCAATGGGCATATTATGGCTGACACACCTTGAGTCCAGGTGAGGGTGCCATACATTACTACAATTTGGAGTTTATGCTCCCCCATACCAAAGAACCTGAGGTTAAAAGCCAGCATAAAATTCAAAGAATTTTCCATGATATTACAGGTGGCAACTTGAATGAGCATGTTGAAGTCAGTACTGATGGTTAAGTGGGAGTCTATGGGGTTTTAGCTTCAGTACCAGGACATCTCTGAGTGAGGGGATTCTGGAGTTTGGTGATGCAATGGAAATGGTTGTGCATGTTTAAGAAGGAGGAAAACAAGCTGGTGACATATGACTCTGGTGGTATAAGCAGCACAAAAGCTCCTTTTGTTAGTGCGGAAAGTTGATAGTGAAAAGATAAAAAATGTGAAAGTGAGAAGGTTATGTATTACAGTTTACTTGTAAGAGATATTTTAGTCAGAGACATGAAGAGAAGTAAGTGGAAGTATACAGTACGACTGAAGTTCTGGACTTTGAAAAAAGAGAGTGTTAGAGATTAGGTACATGGGAAAGGTGTGACAGGTAAAAATTCTTAGAAAAACCTTGTGACTCACTGTCTATCCAGGAGGTTAGATGGGACATCAGCCTTCAACTGAGCATACCGCTAGAGTTTCCAGATGGACAGCTATCACCTGTCTCTATCTTCTAAAAGCTTTTATCTGTCAGATTCAGTTCTAAGACATTGAGATCTATAAGCTCCCAGTCTGCTTTACAACATTGTGAAACAGATAAGATATACAGTATATAAAATATACAGTAGTTGTATAGTTAGACATTCATGACAGGGCAGTTAATCCTGTTTAACTTCCACCAGAAAAAGAGATCTTTTACCCAGGCCAGACTACTGCTTAGTTTTTGATTGTTTTATTACTTTCAAAGTAGAACGTACATTTATTTGGCGTTTCTTTTTTTATTAAAGTCCAGAGACTTCTAAGCAATGATAAAGAATCATGGACTAGACTTTCAGTACACCTGCTTCCATTTGTTGTCCAAAACTTCAGGCTACTTTGAAGATTTTGTTGAGTGGTAGGAACTGGAAAATGAAAACACTAAATAAAATAATGAAAAGGACAGGATGAAAATATTGGCAAAAATTAAACCTGAATGTCACTTCAAAATGGCAAAGCCACTATCTTTTGTCAATAAGCATTTTTAATAGTATTCCATGAGTATTCCAACAAAATTGGGAAGAAAGTAGGCTGAAATGGTATGGACATGTGATAAGGAGAGACAATGAATACATGAGCAAAAGAATAATGGGAATGAAAGTACAGGGGAAAAGAAAGCGAAGGAGGCCAAAATGGAAGTGGGAAAAGGGTTAGACTGGCAAGGAGGTGCAGGACCGAGTTGCATGGAGAAGGCTGGTCAAGCACATATGACCCCACATAGAATTGACAAAAGATGAAAAGGAAGAAGGAAAGAAGAAGAATAGTATTCCATAAGTTATTTGATTATTTTATGGCTAGTAGTTAAAGGATATGTTTGGCAATTTTCAAGTCAAAGTTATTTCTTCACAAATATGGTATATATGCAATTGCCACACAAAATTGTGTTCTAAAGTTAAGTGTTTTTTTATAACCTTTAAAAAATTCATTGCTTGTCCTGCCATTTTATAATGGAAGCCATGGGGCACGGGGCACCACCGGAGAACACAAGTGTAAAACTTACCAAACACATCCATTTTTCAAGTATACATATTTATGTCAGAACTCCCCCCATATTAGAAAATAGAAAACGTATCCTTACCTCAAGAAAAATAGTACCAGGAATTTGCAATAAAATGATTATTTCCAGATCCATGTTATTTTCACAGCCATCCATCAGAAACACACAAGGCATGTTTCTTTTATTTTGAAACTTTTGCCTCTTCAAAGTGGATATATTCAGTAAGTGTTTAGACTTTTATTTTCTGGTGGTGCCGGGTGATCCAAGGCCTCCATTATAAAACACCAGGACAGGAAATGTATTTTTAAAAATCTATGGAAAACTTTTAACTTTAGACCACAGTTTCGCTTGGCTAGTGCATATATACTATGGTTTTTGAAGAAATAACTTTGACTTGAAAAATACTGAACTTATTCTTTAAGGCGTTAAAAGGAAAAGTGTTACATTTATCTCCTTTTATGACTGATAATTATTTCATTCACTTTTCATCATTTACATAGTACATGTTCATTGTACATTGTGATGTGTCCAAAGTATCTTTCATCTAAAGTAAAGCAAAATCAAAAGGTGTTTTGTTAAGCTGCTTCAAAAGCAAGGTTATGATAATTACATATGTTTAATCTGCTTTTCCATAGCTAGGCTGGATGCCGGATCCTTTGTGCTCATGCTTGTTAGTATGCTCTCTGTTCTTTGTCTGAGTTTAATTATGCACAAAAATAAAACAAAGACACAGTAATTGATCAAGCTTATTTGGATAGTACAGCTTTTATCTTTTTGCAGGTAAACCGACCAAATTTCAATATCTGCTGTAGTGTGGCACAAGATACACACGTGCCAGCTCAATAGGACAGCTTCTTTCAACAAGATTCTCCTGGTGAGTCAGATAAGAAGCTAATTTTATTAATGTTCTTATCCAGGAAAAAAAAAGGTACGTCAGCTTAGTGAGTTTGATTTATTATCTCAAGAATTGGTGGAGGCTGTTATGATAATTTGTAATTGCTGCTGACAAAAAAGCCCAGATTTGATGCATGCCAAAAGAGTCCTTTGTTATTTAGTTAGCTATTAAAACACAAATGCTGCTGTTACTGGTAAGATGGAATTCTCTAATAACTGGTTTAAAATGGAGGTTTGGGGAGGTTTCTTTAAAGAGACACAAAAAGGTATAATAGTAGCTTTGGCATATTATACTGTATTATCTGAAAAGGAACAATTTTGCATTTTGACACACACTTCATTCAGATTAAATGGCATTTAATTCAATACTTATATGTATCATATTTGAAATAAAATAAGGATATCTGAAATGAGGTTTTCCTGAACATAAAACACCTTTGAATATTCTAATGAATGTTTAATACCGGCAAAGCATATAAAAGTCATTCATCTTGAGTAGTGCACAATGGAGAGATTCAATAGTATCACTATAGTTATGCATAAAGTTACATTAAGGGTAATTCATTATGTCTCAGAAAGACTGTGTAAGATTGTCAAGAAAGAAGGAAAAAAATGGAAGCTCTCAAGTCTGGGACAGTGATTTTGTATGCCTCATTAAGCAGAAATATAGAATTCATAAAGGACAACATCTCAGCTTTGCTTACATATTTGTTTTTAAAGTAAATAACTGTAGATAACAAGTTTGTTATCAAATTTGTTAAACTATATTCCAGTTCATAGAAGGGAACTTAAAAATAATTAACCCTAATGCAATCCAAAGCTAAACCATTCAAAGCATTCCATCTTCAACTATGACCGAGACAGTAAAAAAATACTATATTGGCTCCAGTTAAGCTTTTTGTTAAGAGATTAGCAAAATCTTTTTAGAAAAAGTTACCTTCCCATGTGTCTGGGAGAAATTATTATTTAGGCAAGCGCTCACCCTACACCAAGAACAGCAATTTATTTCTTGTATAGCCAAAAATCACAAAAGGGAATACCTTAATGGGTTTTAGCAGGCCGTGTTTTTGAGAAAAACATTGACTTCCTAAAAGACAAGAAAAACTCCCAAAAAAACATTGGAGGAACAATTGGGAAGGGCAATTTGGAGAGAGTCCCCCTTCCAGGTAGGTTGGGAGTACAGTGGCTGTCAAAAAATGGGGTAAATACGATACACAAAATAGAACACAAGTAATCCTCTCCACAGAGCTAGATTGTCGATCTATCATTATCATAAATCCATAATTTATGCAATCCAGAGCAAGACTGTTAGGAGCCAAGAAGAGGTAATTTCTAGTTCTTTCATAGCATTGCTTTGTTCACTAGGATTCTGGCAATGCTGTTACCTCCAGTAGGACTCGCTGATGCTTTCTCTGTGCATCCAAAGACCACTTTGCAAGTGCAAACTGTATGAATATCCTACCTTGCCACCCACATGCAAAAGCTCTGCAAAAGTTGGACATTTCGCCTGCTTGAGTAGATCTTACCTGCTATGACCAGTTCATAACAGCAATATTCTAGACATGAGTTTTGTGTACAGATTATGACAAATTCATTAACTGTTACAGTTCAGGTAAATAATTTTATGTGCTAACTGATTTGCCTTTATTTGAAATGTCTTGTGGAATGTCCTGAATATGAATCATGAGTGAAAAGCTAGTCGACCTATTTGTCAAGTGTTTGCATTTTGTTAAACACTTACCTGTCATTTTGCACAGCAGTGAGAAATCCTTTTTGTTTTCATTTTTACTTTAATTTCTCTTGGAAATAACTAGGTTGCTAGATTGTTTTTAAATATTCTTCTTCTCTCTCTCTCCTCTCTTTTTCTCAAACAATTTAGTCGAGATGGATGAGGCTCTGTTTGTTTTCTGTATTTTACTTAGTATATTGGGCCCTGATCACTGTCAAATAAACTGCTCAAAACATTTAAGGGACCCTTTCGAAAACACATCAGATCTCAATGGGAAAAAAATCCTGCTGGATACTAATATGGACTGGGTAATTTGTTAGGAACGAAAGGATGCCACATCGTTTGATGGAAATGAAAATGATCAAACTAAAGAGGGCTGAATTCAAAGACACCCCAAAAATCAAAGTGAAAAAATGATGCGGCAGGCTAGTCCATTTTACCCAAATTTCATTGCAGCAACTCAAAATCGTACTCAGTAGTTTGTTTGGCCCCCACATGCTTATATGCATGCCTGACAATGTCGGGGCATGCTCCTAATGAAACAATGGATGGTGTCATGGGGGATCTCCTCCCAGATCTGGACTAGGGCATCCTGGATAGTCTGAGGTACAACCTGGCGGTGTCAGATGGACCGAAACATAATGTCGCAAAGGTGTTCTATTGGAGTTAGGTCATTAGAGCGTGGGGGCCAGTCAATGGTATCAATTACTTTATCCTCAAGGAACTGCCTGCATACCCTTGCCACATGAGGCCGGTCATTGTCGTGCACCAGGAGGAACCCAGGACCCATTGCACCAGCATAGGGTCTGACAATGGGTCCAAGGATTTCATCCCGATACCTAATGGCAGTCAAGGTGCCGTTGTCTAGTCTGTAGAGGTCTATGCGTCCCTCCATGGATATGCCTCCCCAGACTACCACTGACCCACCACCAAACCGGTCATGCTGAACGATGTTACAGGCAGCATAACATTCTCAACGGCTTCTCCAGACCCTTTCACATGTGTCACATGTGCTCAGGGTGAACCTGCTCTCATCTTTGAAAAGCACAGGCTCCAGTGGTGGACCTACCAATTCTAGTATTCTGTGGCAAATGCCAATCTAGCTCCACGGTGCCAGGCAGTAAGCACAGGGCCCTCTAGAGGACGTCAGGCCCCTTTTAGGCCACCCTCATGAAGTCTGTTTCTGATTGTTTGGTCAGAGACATTTACACAAGTAGCCTACTGGAGGTCATTTTGTAGGGCTCTGGCAGTGCTCATCCTGTTCCTCCTTGCCCAAAGGAGCAGATACCAGTCCTACTAATGGGTTAAGGACCTTCTATGGCCCTGTCCAGCTCTCCTAGAGATTCTCCTGGAATCTCCTCCATGCCCTTGAGACTGTGCTGGGAGACACAGCAAACCTTCTGGCAATGTCATGTATTGATGTGCCATCCTGGAGAAGTTGGACTATCTGTGCAACCTCTGTACGGTCCAGGTATCGCCTCATGCTACCAGTAGCGGCACTGACTGTAGCCAAATGCAAAACTAGTGAAAAAACAGTCAGAAAAGATGAGGAGGGAAAAATGTCAGTGTCCTCCATCTGTTAAACCATTCCTGTTTTGGGGGTCGTCTCACTGTTGCACCTGTTTTTAATTTCATTAACACCAAAGCAGCTGAAACTGATTAACAACCCCCTCTGCAACCTAACTGACCAGATCAATATCCCAGAAGTTTCATTGACTTGATGCTATACTCTGATTAAAAAGTGTTCCTTTAATGTTACTCCAATGCGAGCCTCGTTACTGATGTACCGTCTCCACACTTCCCTTCATGACATTGGTTGGCCCTCCACTCACACAGTTCGATCCTTTGGCTTCATGGCTGCTATGAGGATGACGATCACTCATTGACACTCAAAGCAGAGAACGATTTAGAAAGACTGCATTTAATGAAAACTGTAAAACGTTTGGAATTTTCCTTAAAACTCAGTCAAATTAAGCACTGATTGTGTTGCAGGACTACATCACTTCTTTGAAGAATGCAGAGCTCGTTATTATCCTGTGGTAAGTATTCTCTGATTTCAGAAATTTTATGCTTATAATTTTAAGCTGTCTAGCACTTGTCAATGGTGGACAATACGTTTATGCAGGTGGTGTAATGGTAGCGCTGCTGCCTCGCAATAAGGTAATTGTGGGTTCAATTTCTGGATACGTGAATTTTGAAACGCATTTTGAATAGTGAGTAAAGCGCAACATAAATGCAAATAATTATTATTATTATTATACTTGGCGATTTGTCAATTTCAAATATTAAACATTACATTTGTTCACTAAATAAACAAAATCATGTAGCGCTAGGACTCTCACCCCTTCCTGTAAATACTTTCACAGTACCTTAAACTCGATCCAAACACAACGTATGAGTACTGCCACCTTTTTGTGTACAAGAAAGGCACTGTAGTCACACATGTGGTGATTTAAAATGAACTATCAATGTGCAGTGGACGTTGTCTTTTTTGCATTCTGGTTACTTTTGTTGTGCACTGATAGGTTTGATAGAATAGTTCTTTTTTATTTGCTCTTTGTGATGTGCACCAGGGTCATACGATATGACCAAAATATTTATTTATTTCAAAAGGGAAACAAATGTTATTGTAAATACTGTGCTCTATTTTGTTTTTATGCACTTTGAGATTTGCCTGGGTCAGATATGAACAAAATGTTTATTTTTTATTTCAAAAGTGCAAAATAGGATTGCTACTACCTCAGATTCTGTACAGTTATAGCTTTTTTACTTTTTTATGCACTTTTTGATGTGCTGGTATCAGGTGTGACCAAATTTAAAAGGGAATCAATGAATAAATACGACTTGTTTTTCAATACATTCATTTGTGTTGGTTTCAAATTTGTCTTTATCTGCTGCTTACTGGCCGCTGAGAATGTCTGGCCCAGCAAATTTCTTGGTGTGAGAATCTGGCCCAACTGAATTTGTGATTGAGTAGCCATGTTCTAGGCCTTGGTATTGCATACTAGTTTTTTCTCTCTCTCTCCTAAGTATACTTAAATGGAACCCAAACAATGGTTCAAGCCCAAGGATCCGCTCTGACGTTTGTACTGTTTTATCACCATGTTGTGTTTATCAATTTGACGTTTTCAGTTTTTATACAATCTTATTTCTCAAGCACAATGCTGGAATTTCTGTGTGTTTAATAACTCCTTTCATTGACAACACAAAGGAAGCAGCAATGATTCCACCTTCAGTCCCAGGAGTGCTAATTTACTGTATATGCTGCCATTGTGGCTAAAGGACTATATTTTTTTCTTTCATTCCAGATATTTTTGGAAAGGTGGTTAGTTACTTAAGGAAGGGGAAATATATCATTATTAATGGATGACACTGGGTGGCCTTGTTTAAAATGAAAATATGACGGCTGATATGAAGGGAACATGGTGTTGATTTAGAAGTCAGTTAATAGCTATTATAATAAAGTGTTGTCTGTAAATGACAAATTCATGTTTTTTCATATACTGATGAGATATCACACAGTCACTGTTCAAAGAAAGAAAAAAAAGCCCTCTGAAGTTCAAGTGGAAAAGTCCAGAAACTTGCTGTGTATTTGTGGTTAGGAATCGGGAATGAAGAGTACAGCATAAAATTTAAAAGAAAAAGATAGATGGTAAAAGAAGTAGAGCTACTAAACCAGAAATATGGCAAAGAAGCCAAAATATACAAAAATAATGCACTTATTATCAAAAAAGGAAAGAATAAATGGATTTACAAAAAAATTAACAAAGGTGCAAAATAACACATAACAAATGGTGTAGTCTTTCTCTTTTCTTAAATATAAAGTGAGTTTTAACCCTCTTGCCATCTCAAAGTGCCACACAAAAGCACTCTCTCCTCTCACCTCGGTGCCTTCATTTTTCTTTCATAAATCTGACCTTTTTAGGGCAAGCAGGCAAGTATACAAAATAAATAAACATATATGGCAAGGATTTTAACAGTAACAATGACAAATAAAGACAAGAGCTCTAAAACCCTGGTAGATCCTGCTACCAACCTGAAATAAATTAAATAAATTACAAAATGTTACAGTCAGCTCTGCAATAGTTTGCTTTATTCACATGTTCCTGCTTGGATATAAATGATCAATTTTGTTCAGGTTTAGAATGTTTGTGTTTGTTGTTTTAATGATTTTTCTATGTGTTATTTATGATAAATGAATTTTATTTTACTATTTGTTCATCTTGTGCTTCAGGTTTGCCACACTGGTTGCTTGGTACACAGTTACCAATGCCCTAAATCTCTGCATTTTATTTATTTTGTAGTTGATACTATCTTTTAAAAGGATGGGTTGAGACATTTTTGTTGTCTGACCTTTGCAGTAAGATGAAATGTGTAATAGTCAGTGTTTAAGCAATTCAGGGTTCTGACAATTAATTTTATGATTATAATTTTATTTATTACATTTACAAAAATGTTTCCAATTGATTGACTCCCCCACTTGTCTTTTTGTTTCTAGGTTAGTGATTCAAATCTTAGAATGCAAGACCTTTGATTTATATTTCTCTGAAAAGGTACACTTGTTGGTCAGTGTGAGGTTCTGCCTCTCCTTGCCTAGCTTGTAAAAAGCACAAAAAGAGAGAATGCAAAACGCAAACAAACTGAGAAAAATAACATGCAAAATGCACATGAACAGATGGAATAACTTTAACATCTTCAATAAATTGAATTAGAAAATGATTATAAGAGCGGATGATTTTATTCTACACATGTGCTTATACTGTATAGTAGGGAAATTCTGTGTGACATCATGTTTAGTTTCACATGGTCATACGCATTGATATCCCTTGATATCATAATATCGTAGCTATATTGGATTCCTGTTGAAAAGGAGCACTTGTCCTCACTGACATATCAACACTAGCGTTAAAGGGCCAATTTAAGCGCAACCCTGTCGCAATTACTTGAATCAATTTTCACGGTCAGGAATATCATCTGAAAGACCAGGGTCCTCATGTATAAATGGTGCATATGAACAAAAATGTTGTGTATGCCCGTTTCCACACTCACATTGTGATGTATAAAAACTAAACTTGCTGTAAAGCCATGCACATTTTCACGGCAGTCCCCTCCTCTTGCGTCCGCACGTTTCTGCTCAGTTTTGCAAACTGGCGGCACTCAGCATGAAGGCAGTGCTACTTTTTCTGTGTGGACTCCCTTTTTTCAGATATGCATCAGTGACACGGGATTTATCAAATATATTGAAATTATCTGCAGATCGTTTACAAACTTAATTCACTCGATTGTAATAATTCTGTAACAATATACTGGTGCATGGAATGAACAAACTATTCCAAATACCATAGCTGCTTTAGCGTTGCTACTCTCAGTGTACCACTCAGAGTATTTCAACCCATTGTATGTGTGTGTGGTAACATACAGTAGATGCACAGCAGCTGATGAGAAAGCTCTACGGCGGGTTGTGTGGAGAGTGAAGAGAATTATTGGGATACAGCTTCCAGCCCTCTAGTTCATTTATAACATATGCTGCCTAAAGAAAGCCATCAGCTTCTGCATGGATTCCACTCAGCCATGCTGCAGTCTATTTTAACTTGTTCCTTCTTCGCGTTGATGCTTGCTGGGACTGGTGTGACCCTGGTTGAATGAAATAATTAAACATGTATAGTAAAGATTTTTCATTGTTTCATAAAAGTTTTAAAGAATCGGCATTCTAAGCTTACAGCTGGACCAATTGGTTACATGGAGAAAGAAAATGGGAGGAGAGCAATTAAGGGCTGGTATATTTGACAGAGACAGTACTTCTGCATTAAATTATTCCATTCAGGGTCAATCGTCACCCAGCAAGCATCCTGCGGGAGGCAGGAATAATCCTTGGGCACGGTGCCAGCTCATTGCCACAACTGTCCTACTGTGCCCCCACATATTTAATACATGGTTTAATGCATTTCATCATGAAAATGATATCAAGTATATATCTTCTTCTTTCGGCTGCTCCCATTAGGGGTTGCCACAGTGGATCATCTTCTTCCATATCTTTCTGTCCTTTGCATCTTGTTCTCTTACACCCATCACCTGCATGTCCTCTCTCACCACATCCATAAACCTTCTCCTAGGCCTTCCCTCTTTTCCTCTTCCCTGACAGCTCTATCCTTAACATCCTATTCCCAAATATACCCAGCATCTCTCCTCTGCACATATCCAAACCAACACAATCTCGCCTCTCTGACTTTGTCTCCCAACTGTCCAACTTGAGCCGACCCTCTAATGTACTCATTTCTAATCCGGTCCATCCTCATCACACCCAGTGCAAATCTTAGCATCTTTAACTCTGCCACCTCCAGCTCTGTCTCCTGCTTTCTGGTCAGTGCCACCGTCTCCAACCCATATAACATAGGTGGTCTCACTACCGTCCTGTAGACCTTCCCTTTCACTCTTGCTGATATCCGTCTGTCACAAATTACTCCTGACACTCTTCTCCACCCATTCCATCCTAAGTATAAGTAAGTATATATCTTAGTATTCTAAAATGCTCAAAAAGATAGCTATAATATCATGTATATAATGGATTATGTGTGGAGATAAATGCCTGCGCACTCCTGTCTACGAAAGAGAAAGCCCATTTAAGAAGCATGTAGTGATTAATGACTGGGTCAGGGAGCACATGCTACTTTAGTTACGATGGGATTTTTGAAACTCTGAGCCAAGAGTCAGTTATCACATATTGTTTATTAAATATTTTTGTAAGAATGAATCATGTTCAAAAATATTAGGAATAATAGAATGCAATTTCATGTGGTAGCAGACTACACGAAATATGTGCTTTCTAATAGCACTATGCAATGGAGTTAAAAACGAAGCACAGACAGACTTGTGTTGGCTCAATAGCTTTTAGGCAGCAGATTCAAATTCAACTGACATATAAATGGCATTGATTGATGTGTATTAGTGGTGGAGGGTCTATGACTAATTGTTCAATTTTCTTAAACATAACTGTGGTGGTGTGGGTCGGCTCCACACATCCTGTTGCACTTGGGAGCCTCTTGAACCTGACACCGTCAGTATCGTAACCGAAATGAGCCTGGCCAGTGAGGAACAAACACGGCAATAGCAAGGGGTAGTTGCATCAGTGTAAAAGTGCTTTTATTAAAAATAACCAAAAACAAAAGAGTCCGTCAGTGAGGTGTTCAAATATCCTCAATCCTCCCTGGGGTTCCATACCTCTCCATCTCCTTCACCATTTTCCTTCCACTGGCACTCTCTTACCTTCCTGCTTCTATTCTCCTTACTTTAATCTCCTTCCTTTCCTTTGTGTTCTTTTCTATCTTTTCCTCTAACACCCGCACTTCTCTTTTTAAAGCGGGATGAGGTGCAGATGTGACAATTGCAGTTCCGGTGCTAATTTGGGTCACAGGCGATCCTGCACATGCAAACAAAGAGCAAGGCCATCCACTCCCACATTACGTGTCAAAGCCGCTCCTGACACACTACCACGCCCCACCTGAAGATTGAAGTGTCATGGTTATTTATTTATTTTAAAGTCATGCCCTGCACCACAGACCATTCATCACAATAACATTTTTGAAAGTATATCCAATATAGTAGTACCCAAAATTAACAAATGAAAAATAATACTATAATACTACTACTAATGCTAAAATAATACTAGTTTCAAATCAGTATCAATATTACCCTATGAAAGTAGAAAACCAACTAAAATAAGTTCTTCATCTAGCTATTAATATTCGTTAAAACACACTAATTCATTAAAATTGTATAGGTATGTAAGAACCAGAAAAGGAACTGATTTATTATATAACAGAAATAAGAAAAGAGACAATTATCTTGAAGATTTTAATTCTTATTTGAAGATACATGGAAGCTAAAGTGGCTCTTCAGGCACCGATAAATCATAACTCACAGTTAGTGTTTAATATTGGTAAGTGATCAGCATGATGTAAACTGTAAAACAGCCCCGTCTTTCCTAATATTTGCTCCTTTTTGAATGTCAAGGGGTTCCTAACTACTGCTGCTTATGAACAGTTGTTTCATTTCTGAACTCATTCTATGTTTATATTGGTTAGAGCTGCTGCACCTTTCAAGTATGGTTAATTACTTCAAATGCTGTGTAGCTGCAAGTTGATAATGTCGGTTATTTACAATAATAATCAGCAGATAATATTAGTTTAATCAATTCAGTCTTACATATTCTTACATAATTGCTTTCCCCTTCAAATTATTTGTAGAGAAGTGTACATCTTTGGTTAACTTATGTAAAGCAGCAAGAAAATGGTGCTGCTGTGTGAGCTGTTTGCGTTTGCATGTGGTCTGCCCGGCGTCTGACTCACTTGCATCATTAGACATCCGGGGGTCTGTCAGATGAGTAAAACAATGAAACATACAAAATATACAAGTTGGTGTAACCGCTGTCAAGGTAAAATTGAAACAGTAAACAAATTCATAGTTACACAGATTGTTTCTCTGTTTTAAGACAGATGCGTTTAGCAGTTCATCAATTCTTTTTATTGGGCGAATTTGAAATTTCTAAACTTTGTAAAGTGCGATCTGTTCAAGATATCGCAACCAAAATTGAATTTTCTTGACAGACTTCCTTAGAGAATAAGAGCGCTATATTTCAAGAAATTTGGTCCTGGTGGAACCAAGTTGTTTCATTTGGACAGACAGACGGGCAATCATGACTAGCACAATAGGTGCTTCATGCATTACATGTGAACACACCTCAAAAAGACTTATTGGAAAAAGTACTTAGAAGAACTAGGATTCTGCCAGGTCTACCTCATGCAAGTGATGTGAAGGAATTTATTTTTTTATGTATTTCTTATATATATGTTCCTACATATATATATATATATATAAAACCAGTTTTATAAAGCCAGTATGTATACTCATGTATATTGCTATGACAGAATAAAGGATTCATTCAACCTCACCTGAAATGGTACAGGTTTGGCCATGTGATAAGTTGTTTACTTGAAGTTTCTCTTTTTACAGTCTGCAATTGAACAGTTCCTCTTCTGTCAGTCCTTATCTGGTCTATAAAAAGTCTATTCTCCAATAGATGTACTGAATAAATAAATATACATCTACACTGAAACCTTTGCAGAGTAACTTTAAAACATTTATTTAAAAGAAATCCACAGCAGTGATTATTAAAGATTGAAGGGCTTAAACAAATAAAAATTGATTTACGAAAATGTAAAATTGTTTAAAATGTTGAAGGGAGGGCAGAAAGTAGTTGTTGCTTTAAAATTTGTTCTTCAACAAGAACATTGGAGCATAGATTGAAGCTATTTAAAGGTATTTCTTAGAAAATTCTACAAAATTTTTCTGTACAAAGAGAACAATAGATACATTGAAAAAACTGCCAAGCTGTGTAATTAAAAGCAGCACTTTGGAAAACTTCTAATCTGGACTCAGTAGTATTTTAGAAAGATTAGGTGAAACACTGAGTTTTACTACATTGCCTGTTCTTGTCAAAACTATTCTAATAAAACTTCAAAGCAGGATACATGACAATAGTGATTAAGAAAATAAAAACAAGAATCAAAAGCATCTATTCAAATCAGGCACAGCTACTGCTATGAAGCAGGAAAGAAAAAGAGACACAGGATAAATTAATCAAATACGTGTACAGGCTTTAAGGCTGCTAGACAAACCTAGTATAGTATATACAGTATTGTAGTAAATAAATAAAGCTTTAAAATTAAGGAAGGAATAAAAAACAGAAAGAAGAAGTAATATTTCACTTTGAATCTTTTTCAGACAAATGGAGCCTTTCAGACAGATCTAGTATCACAGTCTGTTTGGCTGAAACAAATATTTCTTCTTTTTGCCATTTAGACCACAAATTGTATTTAAAGTGGAAGAGGTAGCAAGCAATAGATCCATCCAAAACCTAAATAACTATCAATTAAGAGTGTAACCAAAAACTTTTTATCAGGGAAACCAAAGTCAGGGTCAATAAATCTTTTAACCGAGGCCATCTAAATAGTGAGGACCCCAGAACTCCTGTAAAGAGGAATGCTGTGGTCAAAGCTCTGAAATCAGCACAATGCAGCTCAGCTGTTGACAACTAGCCTAAGCCATTTATCATAACTCCAAGCTCCCAATGTTTGTTGTATTTAAAAATTGTGCTCACCAAAATAGATTCTGTTCAGTTGACTGTTCAATATTTTTGGACCCAAACACACTGTGACCCTTAATGTACTTTTATGATTATTTTCCAGTTTGCCCTTCCTTTAGCTGGCCTCACACCACATCACTATTTTATTTGGCATTTCCTTAACATGAAACCCCTTCTTTATCTCACTTTGCCAAAAGACACACTCCACCCTTTTCTTCATTCTAAACCACCAGACACAAAAAAAGGGTTTCTGTTATTGCCTCCCTCCCAGAAACACACCTTCCCTTTTGTAAATAAAGTGCTGGACTTCCCATCAGACTCTTAACAATATTTTTGTTTTCTAAATTGAGGCTTTAATTCATGCCTGACTACCCATCAAGCATGCCCCATAGACGTATTCCTTAAAGCAAAAATATTTTGAGAGATTTTTACTTCAAACAAAGCCCATCTTATGATAAAAGACCATTCATGGTATTTCCAATCCCAAGACAGAACTCCCTTGGAACAATTATGACCTCCATCAGCTCTCCCTATTCTCCACTAATAATTTACAAAACATAAAATAATTATTTTGTTCTAGTCGTTTTTATTTTGTGATTTCTATATATTCAATTCCTTCATCCTTTCTTTTTTCGTTGTTTTTAGGATCTCCTCTCCATGCTAATCTCACAGCATACTTTAATACAAACCAGCATATGTGGTATCATGATTCAAAAGTGAAATTGTAACAACACATGCTATATGGCTATGATACATGCTGACTTTGTTGCCACTGATTATTATTTCATTAATATACTGTACAACGCCACACAAAACAAAGACAACTAAATAGCCAAAAGTTATAGAAAACAGTAGATAAAAGCGTTAAAAAGTGGTGTGAAAACACAGCCAAACCCTCTAATTCTGAAAATAAGAAAGTCAGTTCCAGAGAACAGGAGCTACAAAAGTTAATTAACATTAGTTAAAAATAAGTAACAGAGTTTTGTGAATTATGTAGATATTTGTAACATTTATTTAAAGTAATTTTTCTTTAACTGTAACAGAGTTGTGCAGTAGCATTCTAAGTATAGACAATTGTGAAGTAAGACTCGAAGTCTGCAACAATGATATTATGTTGTTACAACTGTGGTTTGTCAAGAATAAATCAATCTTCTTGGGTTGTACTGGTGATTCCATCCATCCATCCATCCATCCAACTATCTTCTTAAGCTGCTTATCCAGGTCAGGGTTGTGGAGCAGCCAAAGCCCATCCCAGATTCCACAAGAATTAATTCTGTTTTGTTTGTCCTGAGTCAACAGACATTTGCCCATTTCTGAGTACTGAGGTCATTGAGATGGGCTGATGAAGAATGTGCATGCAGGACTTTTTTCTACATAGAGTCTGGAGAACATAGTGATTACGGCTTTGGACTCTGAATTTGGGGGTTCAGATCCTGTTACTGACAGTGTGTGACCATGAGTAAGTCATTTTATCTGCCTGTGCCCAAATTGGAAAAACAGAAAGAAATGTCACCAGTTGCATCTCAAATATTATAAGTCATCTTGGATAATGGCATTAGCCAAATAATAGGTAATAATGATCTCACTGAAGAACATTCTTTATTTCATTTTGGGAACACTCAAAATTTCCAACAGTGTTCTGATTTGTTTTGCTTAATTTCCAACATTATTATCTTCATTATATTTGCCATTATTGCCAAGATATCATTAAGAAATTATTTGTTTTATGAAAGTTATAGAGTTACATTTGTTATAAATGTTCTTATGTTATTTTTCATGAGTACTGCCATTTCGTTGAAGGCAATGACGCACATTTCTAGCTGTAAGAACTGACGGTAGCGTAAGGCATAATGAAAGCACACCACATATATTAAAGAAGGCAGATACACTTGCATTGAATGTTTGGATTACAATGAAAAGAAACTTGGGTTATCTAAGCATAAAAATACCTAAAAAATACAAAGATAAAAGCATAGTTTGATAATGATTTTGAACAGATTTTGACAATGACTTAGTACACTATCCTTTTTAGATTAGAGTAAGTTTTGTGCCAACTGCTGTTTTTTGATTGTGACTTGTAAGCATTTAGCTATTATTGATTTGGTAATGACAATTTGATATTAACAAAATTATTAAATTGATTTATATAACATCAGGGCTATAAAGAATATACAGTAAATGTTCTGTTTAAGTAGAATGACTATAATAGGTGTTATAAGCACAGGCATAGAACATAAGTTTATAACTGTAAATTAAAGTATACAAGCAGCAGCTAGTAGATGTTAAATATAAGTGGACCAAGGTCAGGACTTTAGGGAAAGGTAGAGAAAAACAACTGTAGGGAGCTGGACGATGACTCATGAAAAGTTAAGCTGACATCCAAAAGTAGCAGGTTTGTCTTAGTGCCCTTCCTGACTATTTCAGAACTTCCTGACATGAATTTGGTGAGTTCTCCTCCATTCCAAATGAAGGAAGTCCACTTCTAATCCTTGGGGACCAGAATATCCAGCTAGTCAGTCCTCTGTCTACAGACTTCCTTTCTATTCTTCCTCTTTCAAATCTGATTCAGGTCCACATCCCACCAACTCACAAAGCTAGTAAACTGCAAGACCTTGTTCTCTCACTGAACTGCACTCCCACAAACCATATGTCAGTCCACTACACACATCTGACCACTTTTTCATTCAGTTCTCCCTGCGTCTTTCTCTTTCTTCTATTGCTACGTCTATGTGTCCTTCAGCTGTCACCTCCGCTCCCTCTCTCCCATTCTTTCCCCTTCCCTGCTCTCCTCTGCTATGCCTCCTCCTGTGATGTTGCCACCAACATCATGTGCTCAACTCTGTCCTCTTATCTTGATGCAGTGTGTCCAGTCTCCTCTAAGCCTGCACGTAAAAGTTCCTCCTGCTCATGGCTTTCCAAAGCTCTAGGCAGACAACAGACAGAGCTTAGTACAGCTGAAAAAGAAAAGTGAAGTCAAAAGCCTAGGCTGACCTGCATAAGCATCAGTCTCTTCTATCTTCCTTTTCTTCTGCTTCTACTGACAGTAAAGTAAGTTTCTTTCAAAAAGAATTCCCAACCTTACTGATACTCATAGCTTTCACCTTTCTCTGTATGCCTACACACTCCATCCCCAACCTCCATGACTGCTGATGAGAACATTTTTTTAGGAAAGGTTGGTTGTCATCAACAGCCAATTTTCTTCACCCCTACTAGTCAGTCTGCACCCTCCTGAGCACAGCACAACAATCTCCACTTTCTCCCCTGTCTCCGCCATGGATGTCTGAGCCTACTCTCAAGTCACCTCACTACTTGTGAACTTCACTCTGTCCCCTTCTGCATTCTCCAAGCTATTGCCCCCTCACTCATTTCTGTAGCTACACAAATCAGCAACACTTCACTTGTTTTAGGCACCTTTTCTACTGTGTTCAAATGGACTATAATAACTTCTGAAAATGCCCACACTTGACCAATCTCTAGTAGGCACTTACAGTCCAGTCTCTCTCATCTGCTATCTATCCAAAATACTTAAACATGCTATCTTTAACCAAGTCTTCTTTCTGCACAACAGGCTGCTTGTTTTTAATCAGTCAATTGTTGTTATGTTACAGCTGTCTAGAGCTACCAGAATATTATTTGTCCTCATCCCTTTAGATCACTCCTCTCCCTTTGGTAGAGCCAACCATCAGATTCACCTCACCTGTTTCTCTGGCCTTGGCATCACCGTGACTGTCCTCAGATGATTTGAGTCCTACATCTTGGGCAGATCCTACCATGTATCCTGGCGAGGAGAAATGTTAAGCATTTGTTAGGCAAGCACAAGGATGCCCTAAAGACTGATGCTGGGTCTGCTCTGCTTCTTTCTGAACACCACCTCAGTACGCCATATCATCCATTCCTAAAGTTTATTATATCAATGTTTTGGCAGTGATACGCAGCTGTAACTTGTCATTCCCTCCAGAATCAGCTAGAATCTCTATATTTCCTATTGACATTGCAACATGGATGAATGAGCACCATCTCCAGCTCAACTTGGCAAAGACAGTCCTCTTTTTTATTATAGCTCATCCATCTATTCAACACCCCATTTAGGTTCAACTCATCTCACTATTGCTAACACCTTCCAAGTCAGTAAATAAGTTTGGTGTGGTGATTGATGACCAGCTATCCTACTGACCACATTGCAACAGTTTCTGAGCCTTGCAGATTAACTCTATACAACATCCTCAAGATTAGGCCATATGTGATGGAGTATACAGCATGACTTTTGGTCCAGGCTTTGTTCTTGTCACATTGGTAGGAGAACCTATGTGTGTTACCAACATACTGCAGGTGGTTCTGACTGCAGTTGCATGTTTAGTATTCAACCAGCTTAGGCAGGCACATGTCATGTCTGTTTTCAGATTAGTACATTGGCTTTCTGTAGCAGCACACATCAAGTTCAATTCCTTGATGCTTGTCCACTGAGTAGTCATTGCGTCAGCATCTATGTACATGGAGATACTCGTGAGGTCCTGTGCTCCTTATTGCCCACTCAGCTTTGCTGATGAACTGGTGATTCCACATCTGCGTGGCAACAAATCTTAGTCCAGACTCTTTTCACTTTTAGCTTCTGGCTGGTGAAACAAGCTGCCCAACTTGGTCAGAACTGCTGACTTCCTCACTGTGTTTAAGAGGCATTTGAAGGCTCTTGTTCTGTAAATTTCCGTATAATTGATAATGGTTTGTTAGGTTAGGAAGTGTAACTAGCTTGCATTTTGTATTGAGCTTTTCACTTGTGATGATCAATTTTACAAACTTGTCTTGTGACACTTGTTACAAAACAGTCAACCAGATTGAGGTTTACTCTGTAAACTTTTAGGTTTACTCTGATCTCTTTTGTAAGTTGCTTTGGATGAAATTGTCTGCTAAGCAAATAGATGTAAATGAAAAGGAATACGAAAATGATTTCCCCTGAGAGGGTGCCATGTATATGAATCTTTAAGAGCTCCACAGGACTCAGTGGCTGAAATGACACTCATAAGAGCTCTACCCTGATGTTTATTTAGATAAAGCGGAACAACTTTAACCCAGAATTGATTTTTGGGGAAATTGCCCCAAACAGGGTTTAAAGCTGCCTTAGTCTAAAAGTGAGAGTTGAGTTTAGAATGGAGAGAATTAAGGAGAATGCCTACACCTGCCAAGGTAGAACACTGGCCAGACTGATGAGACATAGAGATGAAGGTGAGTAGGGAAGCCTAACTGAGGATCCTGAAGAGTAATCAAGTGAATAAGCTTTCAGCCTCATGCGACAAAGAAGGCCTAACATGAGTTTATGAAGGACTAGAGAGGCAATCATTTTACTTGGGTTACTTCTGTATTTTGTGCTCTGTCCTTTTTTAATTGTAATGGCTTCCTTAACATTATTCCAGGTGTGGGAAAACACAACAAGAGTGCTTTTCTTTTATAATAATTTACTGATATCCATGCTATTAAAAATAATTTAATGGAAAAAAGTATATGTGTGTAATTTGAATTTATATTCATTACAAATAAACATGTCAAGAGGGAATATTTTAATCTTGGAAATATACAAAAATTATGCAAGTTAACATTTAAACATGCTTAGTTTTTACTACTTTTCAGATAATAAGTCATTTAAATTGAAAATAAATGCTGTTGTTACTTTCCTAAATAACAGGATTTATTTTCTGTATTTAACATCATTTTAAATATAGGTTGCAATTTATAGTAATTATTGTGGCTTGATACTCAAGATGTATAAATCCATGTGGAACTGCTTTCATTAAGAGCAATAATCAACACTGGCAATGAAAACCAGATACTGCTGGAATCTTGTATACATGTGCTCATTCATCCCTCCCTTTATAGACTCTTTCTTGCTGTTCAGGGGCTGCTGTATGTATATTTGCTTTTGCTAAAATCATTCAGCAGTTTACCATAATCATTTTAACAGTACACATTGCATACTTAAGCCTCCTCTGAACATTACAGCTATTTTAGTAGGTAACATGAAGATGAATAACCACTTTACCAAAGCTTTGTAAGTATGATAAAGACCAAACAAAGGCCACAAAGTATTTGTTGTAGAAACATTTGCTCCAGTCATTCTCAGGAACCACTTCCACACAATATGGAGATTGGTGTACATGTGAATTGTTGTTTTTGTGTGTGTTTTCTTTTAATTAATTTGTCATTCTTGGTCATGGTAACTTTCAGAGTTAAATAATTTAGTCATTTCAAATAATACCATAATCTCTGATTTTGTAAAGATTATGATTTGTCTAGAATCAGTAATTATTTATAATTTAAATATTTCAGTTTAATTGTACCCTTGTATGGTTGGGATTTTCAGCAAAAACAAGAATGGTTATTTATTAATCAGAATCAATTTTGGGTTTCATCGCAGGACCAAGTGACTTTTCTTTGTTTTTCTTTGTAAATCTTTGGGCTTACCCCCATCAGGCAACCCTTTTGATATGGGTTGTTTATAAATATTTGATTCAAACTTTAATATTTATTAAGAAACATTTTTTTCTTTTTTGGGGCTGCAGGTTAAATGTTTTCCGCTTCTCTCTGTTGTGAGTTTTTTCCAGTCTGGTCCATTTTGCCCTTTGCAGCTCGTTAAGCTTGTTTCTTGAGTTTCACATTAGGATGTACATACAATTGTTGATTTTCTCCATATTGGTTCTCCTAAAGACTGCTACATCACATTGTAAATTATAATTCATTGCCATACTGACTTATCTGTCTTCTGTCACATGGACCCAAACTCACCTATTAAAGAAAAATAGTAAAAACTGAACTTAAACTTGTTTGTTACATCTCTCCAACTATTATACAGAGGTTTTATTTTAAACTTATCCTTATCTTCTCAGTTGGCTTTTTGTAGTCTAGCCACTCGAGCCTTCTACTCTTTTAGCTCCTTCTCACATTTCCTTATCCCTCTCAAACTTTTTTCTCCTCTCCATACTTCATTCCAGAAACAAAGTTGATGAAAGTTCATCATGTAAATGTGTCTCTATCTTTCTCTAACTTTCTGAACCACTGAATTGTTTTTCATTTTGCAGATACATAATAATACAGTCTATGTAATGAATCAGGAAAATTTTTTTTTTTTTCTCCTTGAATACATTTTTTATTTTGTTCTATTATTTGGCTTTATGTATTTTGTATTGTTTTTATATTTTTTAAGTTATGAAGCTCTTATGTTCCACATTTGGTGGTATAATTACATAAAATTATTAAGTTGTATGGGATTACTTATTTTTTATTGTTCTCCATCATTTTATTGTTTTTTTTGTTATGGATGTCACCATTTTTAGTTGTATTCAACATTCCATACGAATAAGTTAAGTTTTACAACACCTGGTGAAAACAAATCAACCCTCACCCATCAGAAAGAGAGCTACACCAGCAGTAATAACTTTAAGCTAGTAAAAATTAGTAAACATCCATCCATCCAACCCACTGAATCCGAACAGGGTCACGGGGGTCTGCTGGAGCCAATCCCAGCCAACACAGGGCACAAGGCAGGAACCAATCCTGGGCAGGGTGCCAACCCACCGCAGGACACACACAAACACACCCAGCACACACTACGGCCAATCTAGAATTGCCAATCCACCTAACCTGCATGTCTTTGGACTGTGGGAGGAAACCGGAGCGCCCGGAGGAAACCCACGCAGACACGGGGAGAACATGCAAACTCCACGCAGGGAGGACCCGGGAAGCGAACCCAGGTCTCCTAACTGCGAGGCAGCAGCGCTACCACTGCGCCACCGTGCCGCCCCAATTAGTAAACAGATAAATTAAAAATAATTACAAAATAAGTAAAAGAAAAAAATATGAAAAAAAGAGAGGAGAGAATATGCTTCCTCAATTAAAATGCTTATTCTAAAATGTTATTGATTAGTTCCTGCCAGGTTTTAAAAAAGTTTTGTACAGATCATCTAAGTGAGAATTAGAGTTTTTCCAATTTCAAATAGTATATAACATCAGTTACTCACTGACTTAAAATAGGAGAGTTAGGATCCTTCCAGTTTAGCAAAATAAGTCTACATGCCAAAAGTAAAGTAAAAACAATTAGTTTGTTTGTCCTTCTCCACAAGCCCATCTCGGAGTACACCAAACACAGCTGTTTGTGGATTAGAAGGGACTGGGACACCAAGGTTGTCTGAAAGGCATTTAAAGATTTTTGTCCAGAATGATGTTAATTTGGTGCAGGCCAAAATCATGTGACCCAGTGAGGTTGGAACTTGATTGCAACTATCGCAGGTTGGATCTTGCCCTGGAAACATTTCTGACAATTTTAAACAAGACAGATGCGCTTGAAATATAATTTTAAGTTGATTAATTCTATGCTTTCCGCATATGGAGCTCAAGTGAATTCTGTGCATTGCTACCTTCCACTCCTTTTCTGAGATGTTGAGTGAGAGATTCTTTTCCCAGTATACTCTTGGATCTTTGAAAGGGAGAGACTGTAAAATGGTTTTATATATTACAGAGATGCTGTCTGAGTCCTCAAGACTGATCAATATTTTTTCTGGCATAAAGGTAGGTGTGAGGTGAGGAAAATTGGGCAGATTTTGTTTAACAAAGTTTCTAATTTGAAGGTAGTGAAAGAAATGTGTTTCTGGAAAGTTAAATTTGGAGTGTAATTGTTCGTAGGATGCAAAGACGTTGTCTATGTACAGATCTCTAACTGATTTAATCCTGAATGTTTTTCAGACATTAAATACTGTGTACGTTTGAGAGGGTGCAAAAAGGTGGTTTTTGTGCAGGGGTGCCACAGATAAAAGCTTCTCTATCTTAAAATACTTCCTACATTGGTTCCATATTCTGAGTGAGTGAAGCACAATTGCTTTTTTTGCATCCAACGATAATAATATCTCCAGGGTTTTAGATTTTGTGGGTGAATATATTACATTAAACAGGTGTCAAAGATTGGAACCTAAGTTTCTGCCTTTAATAAATCCAGTTTGGTCTTATGATATTACCGAAGGAAGCACTTTCTCAATCCTTCTAATTATGACTTTGGAGAGTATCTTAACATCATTATTCAGAAGTGAAACTGGTCTGTATGATGCACATTGTAATAAGTCATTATTTTGTTTAGGAATGAAGGTAATTAATGCTTGGCGAAAAGTTTGAGGTAGAATTTTACTATCTCTAGCTTCTGTAAATGTTGCTTATAAAAGGGGAGCTAGCTGAGTTGAGAGTTTTCTTGAAATTTAATTTTTCTTTGATTTTTTGGTTTTGGTACACAATCTTTTGACTTCCCATCCTTTGTCAACTCTGCCATTCAGTATAATCTAAAGCTGTTTCAGTTTAGCATCTTTCATAACTTTTTTTAAACTAGAGTTTCCAGATTCTTGTGGGGTGGTATTTTGTGCTGGTTTGGAAATTGATGAGTTAATGCTAGACCACCATATAGAATGAAAACCACTAACCACAAAATCATTATCAATCAGTAAAGATATTCTAGGAAATTTGTAGAACCTCTAAGGCAGCACTTCACTTAAAAATACATTACATATATACAAATGCCTCTTTTGGTCTTAACAAGACTTACAGACCATCAGTTCAGTGATTATTCATCTCTGTGCAGATTGGAATTTTTGGAGCCTTGATTTATGCTGGTAGAATTACCTGTGAATAAGGATGTGAAACTCACTTAAGCTTTGTAAGTATGATTAAGACCAAACAAAGAATTTGTTAAAATCATGTTACATAACTGTATGTGAATAATAGATTCATTTTTTGCAGTACCTAAACTAAAGTGAAATTTAAAATGATACTTATATGGGACAGGTGGTTGGCCATACATTTTGAAATATCTGACCACCTTATCTTAAGTGAAACACCTTTAAGCCTTTTCAAAGAGGGTTTTAGTTTGGCTGACCAAGTATTCAAATCGGACCTCATTAGTTTACATTTCTGATCAACACTAATGTTGCATAGTACCATAAGGAGGAGGAGGTTAGGAGCACATGCTGATACAGTGCATTGCCGTACCCACCACATGAGTGGGACCCGAGTGTAGCCATGCAACGGGTGACACCTCAGCACATAGTACCATAAGGAAGACAAAATTTTATGTGAAAATGTGTATATAAAATGTGTATAATTTTCACATTATGTTGCTAACAACTGAATTTTTACAACTAATATTTTTTATATCATATGATTGACTCCTCAAGTGCTTAAGATAACAAGCCAAGCCTGAATTTTAGTATTTTATTGCAAGTTTTAATTAAACTGACTTGTGTTTGGCTAAGTGCTTTATTCTTTTTATGATTTAATGAAATAAAGTGTAGTTCAAGTTTTTCCCCATTTCTGGACATTATTTGTGTATTATTGCAGGACTTGTACAATTTGCATGCAGCCTGTGTAATTGCATAATTAAACACTCACATAAATGAATCAATAATTGATTTCTTGGCTCTTCTAATCATCTGCCAAGAAATGAGCAATAAATATTTGTGTTAATAATTTACTGCAAAAATATCATTTCAGGGACTTTCACAGTGTCCCTAAACCTTCTGCACTGCAATTATTTGGCAAGAACCTACGTGCTCCATGTGCCGTTAGGTGTCATTTCACAATTGCTTGTTTGGCCATAGTCAATGATGGCTCACCAGAGGCAGACACACTGTCTGTGAAAACAATCTGCTTTAACTTTTCTAGCCAATTTCCCTACAATTTATGTAGTTAGAAATGAGAACTTGTTGTATTAACCAAATCAGATTTATGTTATTGTTATTTTTAAAAAATCAAGTGAAGAAGTAAGTAAAAAAAATTTCAGCACTATAAAAATAAACAAAAGGTTATACACACAATTTTTTGTTATACAGTTAGTCTTCATGCATGAAAAACATTTTGTAACTCCTACAATCAAATGATATTGTCTTTCGGCATGTTGCTCTGTAGCCTTTCTTTCAACATTCACCATTTCCAATTGCATTCAGTCTTTAGTTTTTGAAAGATACAGCAGTAGACCATCTCAGTACACTAAAAGTAGGCTGCAGGATGTTGATTAAGGGAAGGGCTGCCAAAAGGCCTTGGTCAGATAAACTTATCTTTCTTATTCCAAAAGGCCAGTGGACAGCTCTTTTGCTGTGATGGTTTCTATTACATATTTAAATGAACGGACAAATGAAGGAACAAACAAACAAACAAACAAATGAATTGTATTTGTCCCTGGGGGAAATTATTCATTAAAACAGAAGTATAGTTGTATATGTAAATGTTAAATGGTTATATACTTTTCTGTTATTGTTTGATGTTTGTAGATCAGTGTAAGCACTCTAAGCCTATCTGCAGTGAATAAGAATAAATTGAAAACTGTATGCAGTAGATGCCATTTGAGTTTGCCACTTAAATTTTTACTGTTTACTGTTTATTGTTGTTTATTTGGCAAATGTCTTGAGCCATGGTGACTAACAGGATCAGGATGCTTTATTTTGTTGTGTGTATCTTTTACAAATGCAGCAAAGGCAGGTCAAGTGACTTGCTCAGGATCATAAACTGATTCACAGAGAAGGACTGAACCACCAGCCTTTTACATTGAAGTCTAATTCCCTAGCCACCACATAATGCAATATTCTTATACGAGTGCTCAAAATTATAAGCTAGAGCACAGATTTTCATTTTGATCTGGCTATATTGTGGTAGTAGGATTTGGTACACAATAACACAAGGGCAAATGAATTGCCGCTGTTACACAATAAAACACTTTTTTAAATTTGCATTAAAGAATCTGTTACAGTTTAATCGTGGCTGGTAGTACTTCTTGTGCCAATTTCCTGTTATTGCAGCACACTCTGTAGCTAGTGAAAGTTTTCCTAAATAATTTGAAATGACTTGCTAAGTGCCTGCCTACTTCTCTGTCTGAGGTTTTGCTGGAAGCATCTAAATTTCTATGACTGTAGGTAAGATCGTTTTTTGTTCCTTACAGATTTCTTGTGCTTTTGTATTTTTTATCTTTCTTGTTCTGTCTGAGGTACATTGTGGTTAGCTCTGCTGCCTTACTAATCAACCATCCTGGTTTGAGTCCATCACAAGGTTGTCCTTCCAAGTCCCCAAAGGTTTGCATGTTAGGTTAACCAGTGATTCAAACTGGCTGTGTAGCACTGGGCATTAGTGGGTCCTTTTGTTCTGCAATCTGCCTTTCTTATTTTGAATATATTTCTTTACGTCATATCAAATTCCTTCAGCAACTCCCTTTAACTTTTTGCAGGACATATTATAGAGTAATGGATTGATTTACAGCCTGCATTTCATTTGGCAGAAAATGGTGCATGGTCTTTGATCGTTCACATATAAATAGTAAGTGATAATTTGGTGGAGCTGTGCAGATGATTATAGCTGCAGCATTTATGTAAAGCTGTGTTTGATAGGTTAAATAGGTTAAAACTCTCTAAGTACTTGTGTTTTCCTCCCATATCTCTAAGATGTGCATGTTAAGTTAAATGGATATTAAATATTGGCTGTGTGACTGAGTATGAGTGTGCCCTGCGATGGCACACTGTCTGTGGGTTTGTTCCTGAATTGCAATGCCAGGATAGGTTTCAGCCCGCAAGACTTTAAATTGGGTTAAGGTGGCTTTGATAACGGATCAATAGATACAATATTTCATATATATTGCATACATACATTACTTCCCAAAATCCCAGAGCACTATTATTGAAACTGCATGGCCTCATGATTGGCATTACTTTAATCTGTCAATAGGACGGTTGGGAGACAAAGACAGAGAGGTGAGATTGCATTGGTTTGGACATGTGCAGAGGAGAGATGCTGAGTATATTGGGAGAAGGGTGCTAAGGATAGAGCTGCCAGGGAAGAGGAAAAGAGGAATGCCTAACAGAAGGTTTATGGATGTGGTGAGAGAGGACATGCAGGTCAAGGGTGTGACAGAGCAACATGCAGAATACAGGAAGATATGGAAAAAGATGATCTGCTGTGGCAACCCCTAAAGGAAGCAGCCGAAAGAAGAAGAAGATGTTATCAGAAGCTGTAGTTTTAAGTGCATTGAAAAAAATATTAATTGAAGAAGAGCTTGAAAAAGAGTTCCATAAAACTGAATTGGTTTTCCTGTCAATTTATCACCATAGCAAACTTTTGTTCTGCAAGTAGGAGACATGCAGACACTCCAGAACTATTCTATATACAGTAATTAAATAAATAATATTTAAAGGGGTGAGAAAAATGTGATCAATTTAATTCCATTTACTTTGTTATTATTATGTTTGGGTACAGTATAATTAGGGACATTCATCTGAAATTCCAGTGTTGCAGAAACTTTGCATACAGTGCCAGTGTAGTACCTGCTACAACAAAACACTGCAGCAGACATACTGCAGAGCAGTAAAATAAACAATAATAATGGTTTTAAATAATTTAGATAAATATAAAGCAATATTTGGATTAAAAATAAATATCTAACAATATGTACAAACTGTAAAAGTAACAATAAAACCATGCAAGTGATTTAGCTGAAGAATCATCAGCAATGGCAAACCAATCCATGGATAAAGTTTAAAGAGTAATGATTTTGGAGGAGCACATTGAAAGTATTGCTCAAACCCACTGCTTTCAAGAGTGGTATTTTTAACCACAGATCTGGTCACACAAACGAGTACCTGCATGGGATAACAGTTTAAAGTGTCCGTGTGCTATTATATATTTGGATACTTTCATACCATTTGCTAAATGACTGGTGAACCAAACGTTTGTTTCTAGGGTTTGCATGGTCTGAAATAATGATAAGTGTTTTCTTCAGATCTTTCGTCATAAGTTTACAATGTGGTTGAAAATGTGGTGTTGTAGTCTGCTACAGTGTGCTTGCCATGGTAGGCTGTGATGCTGCTCATCAGTACATTTACTTTTCATAAATTAGTGGAGGTTCACAGAGACAGATTGAATAAACTTAGACTTCTCAAAAAGTGAAGTTGTAGTTGCTTCCTTCTTAACAAGAATCATGATGCTGAGAAACCATAAGATATCCTTAATAATGTCGACCCCTAAGAACTTATTTACTCACTCTTTCCACTGAAATCAAATGAATGCTTATAGGCGTATGACACCATCTGAGGCTCCAAATGCATGGGCAGCTCCTTTGTTACCATATGTTGACAGTGAATGGCAGATTTGTGCTTCTACAACTTTGTTAGTTGTTGGTTCTATCATCATTCTTAGTAATGATTACGTTTGGGTCATTGCAAATGTGGTAATAGTATTTGTCTCATGCTTGGTCATTCACTTGTTAGAAAACAGGTTGAACATCACTGAGGTGAACATACAAACCTGGGGTTTAGAGTAACAGTGTGAGTTATATGTTCTTCACATCTGACAGGTGGTGTCCATGTTATGTGCTAGAGTACATCTGTAAAAAGGCACTTTTCAGTTTTTATATGCCTATTAATTCATTATTGTGTGGTTTAGTAAGCTGCACACATGGCCAAGCTCAATTATACTCAGTTTTTATAGAAATTCTAACACTTTTAAATGTGCAAGCATCTATTCATCTAGATGAATGATAACTATGGCCCATTGTAGATTTTAAATAACATCAGATACATTACATTACATTTACTTTTTTGGCTGACGCCTTTATCCAAGGTGACTATGATACAATTGGTTAAACTTTTTTTTGGTTTTCCAATTGGAGCACAGACACGGCAAGCGACTTGCTCAGGTTCACACAGCATCAGTAACAGTTCTATGTTAATTTTCCCTAAGGTGCTAAACATTTAGCAATGTTGTACAAAAAGGGCAGTACCTTTGCTGTGTCATAAAATGTGAACTGCAGTTTGATTTTTAGCTGGGGTACGTTCTCTTTGTACTTTTCTTCTGAGACTCCAGATTCCTCCCTTAGTCCAAAATGGCTTAAAGACATTTCACTTTTTAAATTGCTCCAGTGTGGGAATAGGCAGGCGAGCCCTGTGATATTCTATTGTCAGCTGACTCCTGGCTTTTGTCAATTGCTGCCAGTACAGAATTTAGTTTGCCAATGGTATACTTGAGAAAATAGAATAATTCTATGAAATACTAAACTCCAGTATAGAATAGGGTCAATCCTTGGTTGCAGTGACATACCAATCAAATTGTGGAGTTTAACATAAGCTATGATAATTAAGTAAAATAAAACAGTAACAGTATTCTCAGTTTGCTACAGACTGGCAACTGTCCTGACACCAAAGTATTATCTGGTTGGAAATCTTAGATGAAGCCAGATCGACTGGAAGGCACAAAAATTCTCACTAATTTAAGATGAAGATTAAATAATTAAATTGTGGTTGAACTTTTTTGTAAATAGTTCTGCAGTTCTGTCGCTTCTTGCTTATTATGACGTCTCATTCATAGCATTGTCCCGTTCACATAATGCTGTTTAGGTCATGGGAGACTATTGGAGTCTACCTGAAGAACTTACTGTAAGTTGCAAGGCTGAAGTCTAACCTGAATTGGGAGTCACTCCATCACAGGGCTCACTCACACAGCATATGGGGAGAATGTGCAAATGTCAGTCAGATAAGTCAGAAACCTAGATCCATGAGGCAGCAGTGCTAACCATTATGCCCACCCTTATTATGATATGATACGCATTACTGATCTTTGTGGGTGATTACTCATGTTGATGAACAAAGTGAAATATGCTGGATAAAAAATCAGTAGTAAAAATAAGAGTAAGGTGTACAGGAATGCCAGTTTTCACTGAAATTACAATCAAAATAAGTGCAAGAAAAAAGCAAAAATGTTAGTTAAAATAGAACACAGAACCAAACAATCCATAAAGTGGGTGATTTTGACCATTTCTTTTCCAGCAAAGAACTGCCCTTCCATTTTCACAAAATTAATCTTCAGTTGTTGGTCCACAGATGTGTTTTTGCAGTCTGAATTCGGCATGGTGGCGCAGTGGATAGCGCTGCTGCCTCGCAGTTAGTAGACCCAGCTTCGCTTCCCGGGTCCTCCCTGCGTCGAGTTTGCATGTTCTCCCTGTGTCCGAGTGGGTTTCCTCCAGGTGCTCCGATTTCCTCCCATAGTCCAAAGACATGCAGGTTAGGTGCATTGGCGATCCTAAATTGTCCCTATTGTGTGCTTGGTGTGTGTGTGTGGGCTGAAGCCCTGCCCGGGGTTTGTTTTATGTCTTGCGCCCTGTGTTGGCTGGGATTGGCTCCAGCAGACCCCCGTGACCCTGTAGTTAGACTATAGCGGGTTGGATAATGTATGGATGGAGGGATGAATTACGTATGTGGTTATGTGAAAAGCCGTATATGCAGTAAAAACATGTTGGAAAATGTATACATGGCTGTAACCACAACTGAAAGAATAACTATATGATAATTGTGGTTTATGAGCCCAGTTATGTTAGCATACATGCAGGTGACGTTCTTTCAGGCAGGCTAAAAGGATTAGAGCAGGTGCATTGTGTGCAGATAGGAAAAAAGGTGCTATATGGTGTCTTAGAAGAGCACAGTGAATATATAACATATTTTGCAGTTACCCACACCTCGTAATTTTCACAAATAGCTCACCGAATATACAAAAAAAACTTGACAATTCCTTCTGTGCTTGAGCATTTCTGGTCATAGTAATAGAGAGATTAACTAAAAGGGAAATTACAGAAGTGAAAGGCAAACTTTACAGTATTACAGAGAGATTTTCAAAGTGCACAACTGAAACGCTTGTGTAGCAGGTAATGCCTGCCTTATCTCATCATCAACACTGACAGTTCAAGGCAGGAAAAAAAACAGTTTCACAAGTAAACATATGCTGTATGATCGCACACATTGTTTGAAGCAAAAACAAGTAAATGCTAGTACTGTCTGTTTTTGTCTTCTTCTTTGTTGCTCTTGCGATGCCTTTAAATTTAACCCAAGTTCTTAATCAAGCTTTACCCATCAGAGTTTTGTTGTTTGGGGAGAATACACCCTTGGAGTTTTGTACATCCTGTTTTAGATAAATTGGGAGGATGTTTTTATTAGATTGGCAGTCTGATAAAACCAGAACATTTTGATATTCTTTACTTATTTATGCATAGCCTGAAATCAGAACTGTCTATGTCACCTGGATGTCCTGCAACCCTAGAACATTATAGTGACAGTGGAATACTTAATCATTGCAATGTACATATAATGGAGCTGTGACTATGGTTTCGTGTTAGTTAAATAGTACTGACTAAATGTTTATTTGCTTTGTGCACAATGGCTTTCATGCCACTGGGGAATTCATTCTTATCTAGATGCTTCTCTTGTTTGCCTTTTGTGCTTTCATGGTTAGTAAGATCATTAGCTTACCAGTCATGACTTAAATCATGGGAAGGAAGAAGTTGCATGCTAGGTTTCTCAGCATGGCAGGCTTGACTTGCCAAAAGAGGGCTGCCATCCCAAGTGTATGCAATCAGTCTGGGACAGCAAGTTCTAACCTCACACACACAGTCCACTGATGTTACATTAACTTGTACTGGGGATCTGTTTGCCATCAGTAAATGCTAATGGAAGTGAAAAAGAAGAACATCTACAAAATGTACAATTCAGTGTAATTGCTGTCAAGGTAAAATTAAAACAGTAAAATCACTTGTAGCTGAAATCACACAGGATATTTCTCCATTTTAAGATTGATGTGTTTGCAGACTTGAGAATGCCTTTCAATGGGAAATTTAGAAATTGTAAAACTTCACACAGTGCTATCTGTTCAAGATATCTCAACAAAGATTGGATTATGACAACAAATTTCCTTTAAGACAGAGTTTGTCACATTTCAACAGGATTGGTCAAATGGGGGCTGAGTTGTTTCTTGCGGACAGACAGTCAGACAGATATGGGCTATTGCAATGGATGATTCACACATTATATGTGAACGCGCCTAATAAAAATAAAGGTTATAGTTACCATTCTCCAGTAAAGGGTGTTGTAATATGAACATCTACAAAAGGCTTGATTAACAGAGAGTATACAAAATGAGATTAGGTGATGTGTCAGTTTGTAGAATTTGTGGAAATTTGTAACAGGTGATTTTGTGTGTGAGAGTGAAGTAAGAAATTTGGGCAGCTGTTGTATTAACAAAAGAGCAGTTATAGTATAATACATGTTCATTGATTAGTGTTCCTATTTATGATAGTATGACATAGTAGCTAAAGCAAAAGGTTGCTGGAGAAATCCCCACACCTGACTATATGAGCCATAGCCAGTTACTTAATCTGCCATTTGTTAGTCACTGTCAATTAAAAAGCAAAGACATAATTTACATTTTTCTAAATGGCTTTTGCATATTGATTACCATATGCAAGTAAGAATTTCACTGTATTCTGTACACATCCATCCATCCATCATCCAACCTGTTATATCCTAATTACAGGGTCACTGGGGTCTGCTGGAGCCAATCCCAGCCAACACAGGGCGCAAGGCAGGAAACAAACCCCGGGCAGGGTGCCAGCCCACCACAGATTCTGTACACATGAAAATAATAATAATAATAATATAATGATCCTATAATGATAATAATTTAATATAATAGCTCTACTGAATATTCAGCAATGAGTAAAGTTTTAGTGTTAAATCATCAAACAACACTCTACCACACTATAGACATCAGTCTGAGCTGTACTTTAGTGATGGCAACTGATCCCCCAGGCAAGGACAGCTTGGCACGGACCTGATACAATAAGCTTCTGCCATCATTTGATAAAGCTGTACATGCAGTCCTGCAACCGAAAAGATGAAAATTGACAAAGTGCCTCCTATTTTGTGTGAAGACTTGCATTAACTTTACATGGCTATGCAGTAAATTGAAAGAAGAATAAAAAGAATTTTACTTACCCAAGCACGGTAACTTTATAAATCACCCGCAATACCATTACGTTTTGTGTAACAGCTAGAATGGGATTTCTTTCAAGTAACTACTAGCTGTGCCTCATAGATCCACTGGGACTTCTTCTGTTTTACCAGCCATTGCCAGAGCTTAAATGTAATAGAGAGGAATTTTTTAAAAATATTGTTTCTCCAGGGTTCTCATTGACAGCCTCATCCCATGGTGCCTGTTAAATTTTTAGGCATTTCATTTTTATTGCTTCACAGGCATGAAAGGGGAAATTTAAAGGATTTATCCATCTCTCTCCCCCTCTTTTTTGTTGCTATAGCCATGAACTTTAATGTAATATACTTCTGTATTTCAGCCTTCCCATTTGAGATCAACAGAGGTGGAAATTTTATTTCTCACAAGTCTGTAAATTGACTGCACAAGCAAGAACTAAGTGCTGATGCTGCAGTGATGTCTCAATATGTCATTCCAAAAAAGTCATCCACACAGTGAGTACTTTCATGGTTGCGAGGACACAAAGAATTAAAGAAAATGTATGCACAATAAACACCTAGAATGTGCTGAAACTGTGGATTATACTGGAACAAGTGTTGTATCTCACTTATGATTGGTTTGAGTTGGGCTGATAACACTCAACAACTCTTTTTCTGATAAATTATTAATCATTATGTGAAAATTTCTTAGCCTAGGGCATTATTTTATAAAAACCTTTTTATACAGTGCTCATCACATTACCATATGGCTTAGTGTGCTTAGTAGACCAACAAATGTAAAAATGTTAATAATATTGAAAGTGCAGTACAAACATACACTACATCTGAAAGGTTTAGTAGCAGCAGAGAAAAAAGTAGAACACCAACCTAAAGTGAAATGCAATAACATACACGGCCACACACTATATACTGTACTTCTTCCTTGCAGCTAGTGCCCCATAACACATAAACCGAAGTGTAAGTCAAAAACCCAACAGATTTTATTTGAAAATTACGATGCCTTTATTATGTTCCCACCAATGGTAACAACATAATTTTAGTTCTAAAGATTAGCCTGCTTTAAGTATTGCTACGTCCATCAATTTTCCAAGCCCACTTTTGACATGACAGGATATATCAGATACAAAGCAAGAACCATGCCTGTATGAAACACCAGTTCACCACGTGGTACCCACAGTTACTATTCTTTTCATATGTGGCCGGTGCCTTTACCCAACATGACTCAAATCATCTGTTACATGTCTTTTGTTTTTCCAATTGGAGCACAGGTAGGCGAAGTGACTTGCTCAAAGTCATACAGTATCAGTTGTGGGATTTGAAAGCCACAGTTAACCACTGTGCAACACTGCCATCCCACAGTTGCTCTTTCAGGGACAATTTAGAGCCACCAAGCAACCTAACATATGCCTTGGATGTGTAACAAAACCAGAATATCCCAAGTAGATATTGAGGAGAACATGAGAAATACACAGAGATGGTGACGAGGTCAGGAAATCAAATCTAGGTCCCTGGAGCAGTGAGGTAGCAACACTTATAACTGTGGTATTGGGCTGCCCCTGCATCACATTATTTTTCTCTAATAAACAGAATTCTGCCTATATGCATTGCATTTACAGTGTCATCTTTATAAATCATACATGCTAAAAAATGTTAACCTAAATCATTTTCACTACCACAAAAAAGAGTATGTCTCTTCATACTTGTTCCAGAAAAGATCTATCTAACATCAAGATGGAAAACTATGTATGGAGTTTTCTGTTTTTGTTGGTTAGGTTTTTGTTCCACTGAAACTTTTTTATGAAATAATTAATGTTTTGCTCATAAACCAAGCCACATTTGGCCTTCAGTAGCCTCCACTATAGGAAATGTGATTATACAGTAATATGACATTTGGCTTTAGTCCTTGTTCTTGTCCTTTCAACTTTCAGTTTGTTTTTATGCTGTGGTGTGAAGGTGTTCCTTTGTCTGTGAAACTTTCTCCCTGAGGACTAGATCGGCAGTAGTCTGAATCACAGCTTGGTTTAGGTACATCATTTTTTTAGCATAATTTATTTTAATTTATGTGAACTCACTTGAACATACATCATAGGGGCTTTATAATGATGCATATATTGCATGGACACAGCATGCTCCTATTTCTAGCAAGACATTTAGTTATAAATTATAGGAAAGATAACATCTAGGGGTAATTTCATTTTCCCCAGTCATTTTAACAGCCAAATAAAGTGATGATTGTTGTTACACATATTCCTGCATATATTCATTTTTAGAGTGTAGTTTTATAACAGACAAGCAAGTAAATTGTAATGCAAGGGGAATTTCAGAGATGAAGTCTTCACAGTTGTTTTACCAAACCGCGATAATATTTGAACAGCCATTTTTACATATGTCTGGTTTATCTCATGTTTTACTAGACACTAATGATAATGTTAATTGCTGTCGTGGAAAATACTCTATAAATAAAGAAAAGTCTTGAGTCATTATTAGAAATGAATTCAAACAGATTAAAATTGCACAGGTTGTGGAGCCCCCATATGCTCTTATTTAGTGCAACATATCAGACTGAACAAATCTAACTGAATAGCTTCTTTTATCACTCAGCTAGGGCGTGGGGGGGGGGGGGGGTGGGAGGGAACAGGCTGCTTGTGCTGATCGACACATTTGCAAAACAAAAGACACTGATGGGGGCGAAGGGATTTAAGTTGGGCCGGGATTAGGAGTTTTTTCAAAGGCTTCAAGGATTCTAGTGTTAACTCCAAGCTCCCTTGCGTGTATGCACTGACATTTCTTCATCTTCAAATGATACAAAAATATAGTAAAAAACAAATTTGTACTTTACAATAATAAATTGGAATTGTTTAACTTCTACAAGAACCTCCACAGAACATGACTCTTTAACTAAAAAGCTTCACACTATTCCACATTCTCTTTCTTTTTGATTTTTCTTTTCATCCTTGGACCTATTTGTGTTATCTGTTGGAGAGGTATAGTATGTGCCTCTCTTCTGTTTGTTCTAGTAATGGGACTACTTTCATGTTTTTCCCTATCTGATATCTGTGGCTCCCCATTCCTTCTAAAAAGTATATTGCAAAATTAATATGTAATAGGTTTTATGTCAATAGTTTGCATATTATGAGAATAAATAGAGGCCCCTTCCCTATGTGGTTTGAGTTAGCCAAAGCAGATACAATTATAGTGGCTAAATTTTTATTAAAGAATCTATATTGAAGATTATAAGAAAAAGACAAGATTAAAGGAAACTTGTACATTGTATTTACCACCTGCTAAATTCAATCTGATCATTAAAAACAAATTAGCCAAGATACAAGCAGAGACTGGATTAAAATGGCCATCTGTTTTACCACTAACGGTAATGTTAATAAGTAATACCCTCAATGAAACAAGCCTACCACCTCATGAGATACAGATAACAGATAAAGTAAAGTACTGTCTACTAATGAGCAAACCTCTTAAGCCTGTATACCTGCCGGTAAAAGCTATATTTTGTAGCCTATGTGTCATCACAGTACATGAGTTTGAAACCAGAGACTTGGCTATAGTAAAGGTCTACAAACAAAAGATTCGTCTGACTTCAAGGAGAAACAAGCCATACCAGATACTCCTGGTGCTAACATAGCACTGTAACTCGTAGGAAGATTAAACTGAGTCTATGTAAATCACTGCTGAAAGTTTCTGTCTCCAGAGGATATCAAGTCATCAATCAATTGCCAACAGGACCTCCGTTTCTTGCAACACACTCAAGTTCCAGTTAAAGGGATCATGGGCCTCTAATGAAAACAAGTCAACTAAAAATTTAAGGCGTTCTCTGCTGGAAACCTCTGACACCAAAAAGAAAATGTAAACATAAATCTATCATAACATGATTCTCTCAATCTTCATGGGTCCTGAAACAAAGAAGATATCCGTCCTTGTCATATCAAGAGAAATTAGATATTAATATCCTTTGATATCCACACCAGTGGGGATAATCTACAAGCAACTAGTTTAGAAATGTAATTAGCATAATAACATAGCCCACAACTATTTCAAAAAAGTGTGATAGTAAATATTTTTAGAATCACCTAATTTTATAGGGCCACTGACACTTGGTGTGAGTTGACATCAATATTACCTTTAAGGATTAATGTTTGTATGTCATCTGGTCTGTGCCCACTACTTACCTCCTAATAGTTAATCAGAATTTAACCCATGACATCTACTACATTTAGTGCTACAATAGTGACTATCACCACATTAAAACCTACAACTTTATCAAAGGAACCTACTTCATTTAATGTTTTTAATGTTCATTTAAAACACTAAGAGAAGTATATACCAGTTAAGGTTTGTCCATTAAAGCATTGTTGATTTTAATATTACAGAGTATGGTATAGAACATTAAGGAATCAAAAATGAAGAGGAGTGATAATAAACTTATGCAATAGTATATAATACTGTTTCAGGAACAGGGACACTCTGGGGCAAGTGTCAAACTCCATTAATATAGAGATATGGTATCTTGATATCTTGCTCCGCGCAACTTTTTCTTGTTCCTGCATATGGAAAAAGAACTCACATGAAAGCGTTTATGTACCGTGCAGAATGTCAATTAAAAATCGCTGCAGGCATTGGACAATGTTCCTCTTCAGCAATTCCAAAAATATTTCCACCAGTGGGAAAACCGTTGGGACAAGTGCATTCATTCAGATGGAGAGTACTTTGAAGGAGGCTAAAGTTTCAGTAAATAAAAATTATTCCAAATATTTTTTTTTTCCAATTCTGGTTATTTTTGTTATGCCATGCAAGACCCAAAAAGTGCCTGATCTAAAAAGAACATCAGAGTTGAGCATAAATGGAGAAAAACTAAACTGATTGTCCACTATGAAATATTGAAGGTTAAAATAACAGAATATAACAACATAGTCTGTCTTGAGAGGCGGTGTTATTTCTCTAGAATTATAAATAACAATGCTAGTGATCCCAGAGTCTTATTCTCTACAATTGATCGTCTGCTAAACCCAGGTCACTCAATGCAATGCCTCCAAAAACTTCCAGTGAAACGTTTGAGGCTTTTGCTGTATTTTTTAATCAAAAAATTAATAATAGAAATAATATAGTACATCTCTCCAATACTGAACCTCTTAAACTTCGGTAATCCATTTTAAACAAATTAAATTCTTTCACCAGGATAGATTTTCCTGATTTATATAAAATAATTTCTCAACTGAGACCCTCCACCTGCATCCTTGACCCAATACCAACAAAGAAGTATCAGGCGTGCTAATTGATAGTATTCTTGACATAGTAAACTCGTCATTAGATACGGTGGTCTTCCCAGACTGTCTTAAGACTACTGTAGTTAAATCCCTGCTCAAGAAAAATAATCTTGACTCCTCTGCTTTTGAAAATTTTAGACCTATTTCTAACCTGCCTTTCTTAAGTAAAATTCTAGAGAAGGCAGTCATTATACAGCTTAATGATCACCTCAATAAACATGCTATTCTTGATAAGTTTCAGTCAGGTTTCAGAAGAAATCACAGCACAGAAATTGCACTCGTTAAAGTAGTAAATGACTTGCGGGTAAATGCAGACAGAGGCCGTTTATCTGTTCTCATCCTCTTAGATCTGAGTGCCGCATTTGACACCATTGATCACAACATTCTTAGAAATCACCTTAGTCAATGGGTGGGCCTCTCTGGCAGTGTCTTAAATTGGTTTGAATCCTACCTGGCTGGTAGAAAATTCTTTGATTCTTTGTTAGTTGTGGTAATTATACTTCAAAGACATATGATATTCAATATGGTGTTCCACAAGGCTCCATCCTGGGTCTGTGGCTCTTTTCGATTTAAATGCTTCCGTTAGATCAGATTATCTCAGGGCATAACATGAGCTACCACAGCTATACTGATGACACACAACTGTACTTATCAATAGCGCCTGATGACCCCAACTCTCTTGATTCACTGATACAATGTCTTATTAGTGTATCTGAATGGATGAGTAGTAATTTTCTCAAACTAAATAAAGAGAAAACAGAAATTTTAGTGTTTGGCAATAATGGATATAATAAGGTTATTAGAAATAAACTTGATGCATTAGGATTAAAAGTCAAGACGAAGGTAAAGAATTTAGGGGTAACTATTGACTTTGACCTGAATTTTAAATCAAATATTAAACAGATTACTAGGGCAGCATTTTTTCACTTAAGAAATATAGCAAAGGTTACAACATTGCAAAATGCTGAGAAATTAGCTCACACTTTTGTGTTCAGTCAACTAGATTACTGTAATGCACTCCTCTCAGGACTATCCAAAAAATACATCAATCGATTGCAACTAGTGCAGAATCCAGCTGCTAGAATCTTAACTAGGAAAAGAAAATTCAAACACATTTCTCCAGTTTTGATGTCACTACATTGGTTACCTGTGTCATTTAGAATTGACTTTAAAATCCTGCTTATAGTTTACAAAGCCTTAAATAATCTCACTCCATCTTATATTTTGGAATGTCTTACACCTTACAGTCCAAATCATAACCTCAGATCTTCAAATGAGTGTCTGCTTAGAATTTCAAAAGCTAAACTTAAAAGAAGTGGTGAGGTGGCCTTCTGCTGTTATGCATCTAAAATCTGGAATAGCCTGCCAATAGGAATTCGCCAGGCTAATACAGTGGAGCACTTTAAAAAACTGCTGAAAACACATTATTTTAACATGGCTTTCTTATAACTTCATCTTAGTTTAATCCTGATGCTCTATATATTCAATTAATTATCATTTTCATTCATCGTGGCTCCAAAATCCGTACTAACCTTTTCTTTCTCTTCTGTTCTTTTTCTGTTTTTCTGTGGTGGCGACCTGCACCACCACCACCTAATCAAAGCACTGTGATGTCCCTACATTGATGAATTAAAGGTCAGAAGTCCACATGACCGTCATCATCAAGTCCTTCCATGAGAACCCTGAAAACCATGAGGACTGATTGAGGTCATTTATGTTAGGTAGAATGCCTAGAGCCGGCTGGGTGGTCTCGTGGCCTGAAACCCATGCAGATTTTATTTTTTTTCTCCAGCTGTCTGGAGATGATTTTTGTTTTTTCTGTCCTCCCTGGCCATTGAACCTTACTTTTATTCTATATTAATTAGTGTTCCCTTATTTTAATTCTTATTTATTTTGTTTTTTTCTCTTTCTTCATCATGTAAAGCACTTTGAGCTACATTATTTGTATGAAAATGTGCTATATAAATAAATGTTGTTGTTATACCCCCTCATATAGTGTAAACTATCAGCTGCTGGTGGAGATGCAGAACAGATAATTAATATTATGTAAAAAATATCCATACAAAGTAATAATTGGGCACAGCAGAGACAGAGTTTTTCATGCAAAGGGTGGTTGTGAGTCTGCAGTGTGTAAATTGGAAAGTGAGATACAAACCAAAGTTCCCAGCTGGTTGTAGAAGATTTTTGACATTGGTAATAATCTTCAGTATAACCCTAGTAATTCAAATGTATCCCTGAAAGGCCAGTGTCTTGCATTAGTGGGAGTAGTGATGACCTGTTCTGAAGAAAGGATTGACACCTACTGCTCAGCACGGATGCTGCCTGTCTTTATTGGAAAATAAGGTGAGAGCCTAGAATAGACCACAGCTGGATATAAATCCGGGCGACTTTGTGGATGTGAGCAAGGCTATTTGTAGAAGGACTGTATTTCTAGTCATTGTTGTACACATGTTATTAACAAGATAAACTAGTAACTTTTGAAGTTTTTGGAGTAAACTTTACAGCTGCCTGCGTCACAACCAATGATACTACTGAATGTTTTGATCTTAGATGAAATACAAGGTCAGATTAATTTTTGAAAAAATAATATAGCTAATATTGGATAAAAATATTACAGCTTATTGGAAAAAAAGGAAATCAAATAGGTTACTCAACTGCAGGAAAAAATATGGCATTGGTTATCACTGACTATGTTTAATCAGCATATTTAGAACTTGTTAAGCTATGGGACACATTTCTGAGATTTATAAATGGGAAAAATGCAATTAATACCACCTTAATGCACATTATTATACAGTTAGAGACAGACAGGGTTAAAGTAGAAAATTAGTTCAACTTTAATTTAGTTAGTGGGACTTCTTTGAAAATTAGCCACCCTTTGTTAATCTAACTGCATTAACAAACCACTGTTCCCTTTTTACAAGCTCTCCCAGAACAGCCCACCCTCCAAATAAGGGCTCATTTCACAATGAACATAATCCCAGTTGCTCTTTTATAGTACCTACATTGTCTGTAGGTAAAATATTTATCCTGCTTTGTCCAAAGGGTGGCATGGGATCTTGCTATTAGGACCTATGTTAACTGTTCAATCCAAAATGCCACAGCTACTCCATTACAGAAGGAAAAGGACAACAAAGATTCAAGTTCCAACTATAGAACTGATTACAAACTAAGATATCATTCTTATTTAACAATTACTATTTCTAGAAGGTAGCAGAAATTGCTCATAACTTCAATTTGTATTCTTATTATGGTTATCTTTATATCAAACAGATTGAACTATGTTTAATGAATTCACTTTATGAATTAGGACTTTGGATAAATCTGGTGACTTAATTAAAATGTTCTGAGAGATCAAAATGTAGGAATTGTACAGGAAAATGTGTTTGAAACTGCCTCCCTGTTAACTAGGACATCCTAAAATTATTTGTATCAGCACATTTTATAAATATGAGATAAGATCATTTATAACATTTTAATTTTATATTTTGTTCTCTGATAACAAGACACATATAAGAAGTCTTATTTTTATGAACCAATAATTTACAGAAAACTTTAAATGATTAACTATTTTGGGACATTTGGTACTTAATGGCACGGGGATGTTTGAGGAATTTACCATTTATCTGCATGCTACTTGAAGTACAGTAAACCCTCGTTTATTGCGGTTAATCCATTCCAGACTCTACCACGATAAATGAATTTCCGTAAAGTAGGATTCTTTATTTATAAATCAAATATTTTCGCAGTTAGAGCACAGAAAACCTGTTTACGGCCTTCTAAATACGTTTTTTAACATTATTAGAGCCCTCTAGACATGAAATAACACCCTTTAGTCAAAAGTTTAAACTGTGCTTCATGACAAGACAGAGATGGCCGTTTCCGTCTCACAATTAAAAGAATACAAACATATCTTCCTCTTCAAAGGAGTGTGTGTCAGGAGCAGAGAATGTCAGAGAGAGAGAGAGAGAAAAGCAAACAATCAAAAATCAATAGGGCTGTTCGGGCTTTTAAGTATGCAAAGCACTGCTGGACAAAGCAGCTGCAAGGAAGGGAGCAATGTGAAGGTAGTCTTAGGTATTTTTTAGAGGAGCGTCCATTTCCTCTAGGCCAGTGTGCGAACAGCATCTCTGCTCACACCCCCTCCGTCAGGAGCAGAGAATGTCCGAGAGAGTGAGAGAGACAGAGAAAAGCAAACAATCAAAAATCAATACATGCTGTTCGGCCTTTCAAGTATGCGAAGCACCGCGTGGGAAGCATATCGTATATCATTGAAGAGTTTTATTTAATACGTAATACGTGCTCTGATTGGGTAGCTTCTCGGCCATCTGCCAATAGCGTCCCTTGTATGAAATCAACTTGGCAAACCAACTGAGGAAGCATGTACCATAAATTAAAAGACCCATTGTCTGCAGAAATCCGCGAACCAGCAAAAAATCCGTGATATATATTTAGATATGGTTACATTTAAAATCCTCGATGGAGTGAAGCCGCGAAAGTTGAAGCGTGATATAGCAAGGGATCACTGTAATTGAAATCCTTTTTAGCTAGCTCAGCGTAAAGTCACAAGTAGACTGCAACTGTTGTACTGCAATGCTACTCCTTATTCAGGAAAAGATCCCAGTCGTCCCACGGGAGAAAGACTTTCCGAGACTGTGGTCATAAAGCTTATGAAGCCATTTCTGGACAAAGGCAAAACCATAACAACAGTTGCATAAAGTATGACAGGAGTTTCCACCTGCAGCTAAAGTCATTTCAGTACACATGTACTTTGTGAGCATGCCCATGTCGATCAAACACCGGAAGCTCTGCAGTCTACTTGTGATTTTACACTGTAGGAAGATAAGTAAATAAATATAGGTAAATAACATTCAATATGGCTTTCATTCAAGTAACATATACATGTTTTTCATATAAAAACCATCACAAAACATAATCACAAACAGGACTTTGCACAATACCTTGACGAGCTCTGTAACCCCTGCTTTTTCTGTGAAGGACATGCATGTGGCACATTGACTGGCAGGATGACGACCGACCTCGTGTCGCATCCAAACGGTGCCATCTTTCACCTTTATGCCTGGTGCAGCTTCTGTTCACTTTCTCCGATGTAGAACCCTCATCCTCATCTGAGTTCACCTGTTATAACGCGTCTTTATTTGAAAACTAGCAGTGTCAAATCAGGGGGAGTGTGAACGTGACTGAGAGAATAAAACTGAATAATAATACTTAAAAAAAAATGCAACCTTTTACAATTACTATGAATTTACACCGGCTGTTACAGACTCAAATGTATGTTTTTATTCTATAATAGTAAGAATAAGAGTAGCTCACTACTCAAAATGCACACAGCCTAAATCGAATAGGGAGCCTCTTGATTGTGTGTACCCTAACCCAATTTTTTTTTTCCGGTTATATTCTTGAATAAAAACATACTTGTTTTATAGACATGTACCTTTTGTGAAAGTGTTTATTTGATATTTGGAATACAGTCTTCACACATTATATACTTCATATCTACATTTTGTCAATTAGTACTAAAATATGAAAAACGTTTGTTTTTTAGTTATGTGTTCAACAATTCCTGCCTCGCATTTCATCCTACATTTACACAGATCGTTGTAGACACGAAACACACATGAGATGTATGTATTCCAAATGATGATATACCCCCTACAATTCCAGACACCTCACAACCAGATAAACAGACTTTAGCTCTGAGGATCTTCCCTGCTACTTGAGCTAGGGCATTAGGTTTTGGCCTTGGGAGGGTGTGGGGGGGGGGGGGGGATCAATAGCAGTCTGCTTACTGCTTGTGCTGATCAACACATTTACAAAACAAAAGACACTGATGGAGAGGTGCAAAGGAATTTAAGGTGGGCCGGGATTATGAGTTTTTTTTGTAGGCTAGTGTTAATGAATGGCAATGCATCTTCAGTGTCTACCAGAAAACAGTAAGCAGAAGTCAAGGAAGAAACACACAGCCTGGACTAGTGAATTCCTAATTAGTTTTGAAAAAAAAATCCAAAGCAAAAAAAAAGAAAAAAAGTTAGGCTCCACATTCCCTTTTTAATTTTTGCATTTACAGAATATTGTTCATGTATGTGCACATTTGTCTTTATGTTTTAGTCTCAAGTTTTCAAATTATATACAAGAATGATGAACATTTTACTATGTCTAAGGCTAACAGATAATTCATGAAAAATGTTTTATCTTTTCCCACATACATTTTTAAAAAAATTATTTAAAAAGCAAAAATGATCTTAAAATATGTTAAGCCAATTTCTTAACATGTTGTCTTAAAGTAAAAAAGTTTCTTTGTACATATCCCAATTATGTTTCTTTAAGCCACTATTTTCACTACTCATTAAATTAACACATACATTCTTACCTTAGGGTTTAGAATTTTATTAAAATTTCCAGAATGTTTCATTAGAACATCTAATTATATCTGCTCCTTTTTATCAGTCAAACATTACATTTATTCTAGTTGTAAGAAAACACTCTGATGAATAAATTGATTTCCTTACCCATAACTTCCTGTTAAGTCTAGTTAATACATGCTGTGCTGTTTATGTCTTGATGTTTTCCATGCATTTTTCGGAGTGTTGGTTCTGTAGAAAAAGAACAGTCTACATTTCTGGAGGTTAAACATTTTCTCTCGAATTATTCATACACTACTACCCTTATCGCTAGAGCATATTTCAATAACCGTGAATCCAAGACAGGGACATGCAAACTCTACATAGGAAGTATTCAACCTTAAACCTTAATTTTCATTTCAATTTTACTATCCCCATCTACTGACTTTGTGACCACTGTTACAAATTAAATTTTTCTCAATCTCTATAAATTCTTATTGCTTTTAACAGCGACTCAAACAAATGTAAAAATAACACTGAACAACACTGCTGCAATTTTAGAAAGTGTTACTCTCTTATTTAAATGTGTTCACTTTTATGTCTCTCATCAGTAATCAGAATGCTGGTGAAACCGAAGCAGAATTTAGATGAAATGGAAAGAAAAAATAAAATCTAAGTAAAAGTATAATACAGCAGTCCAAGATAAAGTGAGATCCAACAGCTTGAGATAGCAGTGGACTTCAGCAGTCCATGACAAACATGATTGTGAAATACAGCACCTCAAAGTAAAGTGCAATACAGCACACCAGAAATGTTCCTTTTAATACCACTGCATGTTTTTTGAAAACTGAACCATCTTTCAATTGTGTGAAGGCTTCAGCATGGTCACATCATTCTTTCTGAGTGAGCCTGGTCATGTACAATCATGTAGAGTATATTATCTCCTGCTTATTTTGTTTTCTATAATTTTCTTATAAGTACAAAATTCTTAACATTTCTAAGCCCCCTATCTATTATATGTCAAAATGATTCTTAAATAACACACCAGCACTTTCTGAAATTTTCACCTGTATAGCCCAACCACCATCATGGCTAGAAAGACACAAAGATGATTTAGCAGCAGAGAGAAATATTTTTCAGTGGTGAACCAGCCTAGCGTCAAAAATGCCTAACTCAAAGACAACACAGGTAACACAGTTTTGGCAATATGAAGGAATAAGTCAGGTTTTTGCCAATAAACTGTTGCAGAAAATACCCTGTAAATAAATACTCGTCTTGAGTCATCATTGCAAATGAAATTCAAAACGGATATCCTTTCATTACACCAACTCGTGGAGCTCCCATATGTTCTTGTTTAACACAACAGATGGCAGATGGAAGAAATATAACAGAATAGCTTCTTTTATCAGTTAGGATCATTTACATATCAAGGCTGAAAAGCATTTCAATTACACCAATCAGCACATAGATAAATGGTGTATTCCTTACATATCCCCACACTGTTAAGTACCATCCGAAGATCCCAAAACAGTTACTCATTAAAAGTCTTGTGTTAATATTTGGTTAATAGAAAAATAGTAAGTTTAAATGTTATATATGATCTCATCTTATATTTATAAATGTGCTGGTACAAATTAGTGTCAGAATGTTCTAGTTAAATAGGCAAGCAGTTTCAAGCACATTTTCACTGACAATAATACATTATTATAATGCACAAGTTAAAGTGAAAGCAAAGAATTGCAACAAATCTTGGTCAAGCATTTTCCAGCAATTGGGCATGGGATTACAGGCTACAGGGAGTGAAATTAGACAGGGATGGGGCTTTATGGGACACTGTCAAAGTGAAGTTCTGGAGGGAATGATTCATGTTGCTGTACAAATAATCAAATAATGCTGAGGTGTGTAGAGAATACCCTGAAAGTAATTTCTCCTGGGGCTAGGAATCAGGAACATGGCAATGAGTGACAAAAGTGATTTATAAGAGGTCCCCCAGTACGACAGATGGCAGCAGGGAGGCTTGCTCGATTATGTATGGCTCACTGGTACCTCTTATGATGGATAGGATACTTGGAAGTTGCCTGCCCCATTAAATGTGAGTTTAGGTTTGGGACTACAGAGATACCTATGGCAAATGGCCAAAGAATTCCAGATGGCATTCTCCAGGAGCAAGTACAAAGATAACCGTTGAAATACAGTAATTCCAGGTCAAAGCTGAAAAGCTCCTTCTTATCAAACCTCCGATGAACTTGAAATAAGGCGTTGAGTGGATAGGCTTTTGACAGGTAGTAGGAAGTTAGGACATGGTCTTGAGAAAGAGCTATAGGAGGTGTAAGAGATGAGTGTTTGTGTTTATTTTAGTGTGAAATGGGACAACCACTCTGCTGTTTAGACTGAAGTAAGTAGCCCCAGGGAGGCAATACAGTGAATATTTTCTGTTAATTTTGCATACAATTGATGGTCTTCATTTAACCCCATCCTTAGGTTCTTTATCTTAAAATAAAACGTTTTATACATGTTGGCCTTCTTGGTATTTATTATGACTTTGAGAACAGCCTGATATTACACAAGCGACAAATGCCAATTTAAGAAAAATGGACACTGCAGACATATTTGGATGTGCATAAACAGTCCTGGTTCCCAGTCACCTTGAATTGGATTAAGTGAGTTTGAGAATGAAATGAGATGAGGAGTAATGCTTCTTTAGAAATTAACATTATCATCTTGTAGCACTGACATATACTGCATTCATTTTATTCTTTCTGTTACCAGTGCTGTTGTTTTGTTTCATTAACCTGATGATTTCTGAGAAAGGATAGTATTGCTTGCCTGGGAAATACAGGGGAATGGAGCAGCACCTAATGATTGCCTTTCAGTATGAGTGTTTCTGGGTGACTGTTATAGGTTACCATGGACAGCAGTTATGGTGCCACTGGAAGCTCTTTTAAAATGATCTCCACTTCCTGTTTTTCCCAAGTGGTGTAGGATTGCTGTGATGGAGGAACCGGTGTGATGTCTTTTTACTTTATAGCTTTGGGCATACTTCATGAGCAAACAGCAATGGTAAAAACAGTCCTTGAATTTTACACAATACTGGCTCCATACAAGTAATATGAAATTATTTTCTGCCTGACGATAATGTATCAAGGCATATGCCAAGCTTAGTCCTAAATGCTGACAGAGAGGCACATTATGAACTTACAATAAACTAGGTAAATGATGAGGCCAGGTTCAATGGCAGTTTGGATTCTTGCAGCAGGGACTGGCCATGTGAAGAGGGTGAAATATTACATCCATCATATGTTGAAATGTCAGAGGGGCCCTTTGAAGCCCAAATGAAATTAGAACAAACCATTAGGGTTTGGCGAATATTGTTTTTCACAGCTAGATTCCTCAAAATGTACCTGCCTATATCGCTTAAATCTAAAGTAGAAATATACAATGCTTGACCTAACTTTTCAAACAAATCATGTGTGTGGGGCATGAAGTATGCATCAAATTTAGAAACTTGATTCAAACATCTCAAATGTATACAATATAGGGTTGCCAGATTAGAAAATTAGAAATACGGGACACTCTTAAAATCTCTCTCTATATTACTATATATATAAATGTATACATGCCCCTTACACACCCAGACCAATACAGTAATCCCTTCTCGATCGCGGGGGTTGCGTTCCAGACCCCCCGCGATAGGTGAAAATCTGCGAAGTAGAAACCATATGTTTGTATGGTTATTTTTATATATTTTAAGCCCTTATAAACTCTCCCACACTGTTAACATTATTAGAGCCCTCTAGACATGAAATAACACCCTTTAGTCAAAGGTTTAAACTGTGCTCCATGACAAGACTGAGATGGCAATTCTTTCTCACAATTAAAAGAATGCAAACATATCTTCTCTTCAAAGGAGCGCCGTCAGGAGCAGAGAATGTCAGAGAGAGCGCTCGCTAAGAAAAGCAATCAAAAAATCAATACGTGCTTTTAAGTATGCAGAAGCACCGCGATAAAGCGGCATTTTGTAGAGGAGCGTCCGTATCCTCTAGGCAAACAGCCTCTGTGCAAACAGCCCCTCTGCTCATACCCCCTCCGTCAGGCAGAGAGAGTGAGAGAGATAGAGAGAAGCAAACAATCAAGCACCGTGCGGGAAGCATATCGTATATCATTGAGGAGTTTTAGTTAATATGTAATACATGCTCTGATTGGGTAGCTTCTAAGCCATCCGCCAATAGCGTCCCATGTATGAAATCAACTGGGCAAACAAACTGAGGAAGCATGTACCATAAATTAAAAGACCCATTGTCCGCAGAAAGCCGCGAACCTGCAAAAAATCTGTGATATATATTTAGATGTGCTTACATTTACAATCCGCGATAGAGTGAAGCCGCGAAAGTCGAAGCACGATATAACGAGGGATTACTGTATATTATGTAAAAGTAGAGACATACTGTAAGTTAAAAACATAAAGCAAGGATTTCAATGGGTTATGAGGAAAACAAAAGTAAAATCATTTGAAAATTATTTAATACAAGGTAAAAAAATTCTGTTAAAGTGAAATCATGAAAGTGTTCCAGACCGGAAAACGATTTTGTTGTGGGTTCAAAAAGTAAGGGCAACAGGAGGTTTTCAAACATCGTCCTCGGTCCTCGGACCAACTAAAGGAGGCTATTCAAGAAGAAATTGAAGGAATTTCGCCCGACATGCTAGTGAGAGTGATGGAAAACTTCCAAGAACGGTTCCAAATGTGGATCAGCCGTCAAGGCCACAATTTGGACGATATAATTTTTAAAACTTAAAGTAAAAAAACTTTTTTATATCTACATTTGGGAAATAAAAAAGTTTTTGGTGATACCTCGTAGCATTTTTTTCAATCCCCCTTTGAAATGTGGGAGTTATTTCTACCGCACTCTGTACAGCTAGAGAGCAAAATGGTAACAGTGTCACTATCCTCAGCCAACCATAGCAACTGAACAAGTTGCAAACAGGCAGCAAACACTAGTTTCCTCGTTACATTTCAGTTATTTTCATCAAGATAATCTGAGAAAAGAAAATATAATTACTTATAAAGTTACAAGTACCGTACCATAAGAAGGTAGTAAAAATATATTTTTATTACAAAATTTGAAAATTAATTAAATACGGGACATTTGGGTGTCCCTGAAAGGTCAGTACGGGACAGGGGACAAAATGATCAAATATGGGACATGTCCCATATATAAGGGACGTCTGGCAACCCTAATACAACACCACATGGTTCCATCGCGCTTTGGAAGCAATATAATTGGATTACACCTTTTACTCTTGTTTTCTCGAATTACATGTAATTCAAACATTTGTTTGACCTCTCATATATCACTTCTCCACTAGCTGCAGAGATTCTATATTTGGGCATTTGTACCTTAATGCTAGGCTCCATTATTATTTTAAGTTCTGCCATATTCATTCCCCAGGTAAGATCAAAAAGACATACCTGTTCGTTTGTATCAGAGAAATCAATTTATTTTTATTTGTGCCAGTTAAATAATCCTCTATGGAAACTCCATGGTCATCAGAAACAGCAACTTCTGTAACAAGCATCTTATTTAAGTCATGGCATTCTTTTAAAAGATTAAATGTAGTATTTGAACCGGCTTGCCAGATCCTAACTACCTTATAAAAAACATCCTATAATAAGCATCCTATCCTTATAATTTACAATTTTTTTTTCATTCCTTGATGATCCCTGGACTTTGCTGTTTAGTGAAAAACTTGTGGGAATCATTATGGGAATGGGCACTGGTATGCGATTGCCTTTGTGAAATTCACACTACTTATATTTTTGAATGTTTTTGTGTTTCTTGGTCACATTGCAAATGTTCTTTTGCAATTGAGGACAATTTACATTTTTTTCTTGTGAGAAACAACTCACTCTGCTAATTTAAACTTGCAGTCATTTGTGTGACTGTCCAGCCATTCTGCTCTTAAAATATCAAACACCCTACAGGGCTATCTGCCAAAAAGCAACTGAAAAGGACTTAAACCACTTCATTCCTGTCATGATTGTCTCACGGCATATATTAGAAATGGCAACCTAGTGTCCCATCTTGGGTGACATACCTATATATTTATTTCAATGTTTTTATTTAACCTTTCATTTAACCCATTTGTCTGTGGATGAGAAACAATCAAGCTTAATTTATTTATAGTAAGGCACTTACACAATGACTTCATATGTCTTAAAGTAAAAGGTGTACCCTGATCTGTCAAAATCTCATGAGATATTCCCATATGAGTAAAAACATCTGTCAGCACTTTGACCACACTGTACAAATTTGCGTTCCATAAAGCAACAACTTCTAGGTATCTGGTAGCATTATCTACTAAAACAAACATATCCTGGTACTTAATATTACTCTTTGGCAGTAGTCTAACAATATACATCCTGACTCTTTAAAAAGGCACTTCTAAAGTTGGCATTGGAATGAAGAGAATGTAAGGAGGTCAATGTGCTAAAACTACTTGACAATCATGACAGGATTACAGAATTGTTCTACACCTTTAGTCAAATTCACCCAACAGAAATATTTCAAAAATACATTCTCTTATTTTTAACCGCTAAGATGACCATATAACACATGGAATTTGTGAGGTGTAACAGTGTTTGAGACTGCATAACAACTAGCTATTCCATAAAATCAACAGTGATGCAATCATATACCTGTATCACACATTATAAGAAACCCTGTCTTACAATAAAACATGCAGTTTTCAAATTGTCTCTGTCCCATTTTTTGTGCCTGTTTGAACAAAAATATTAAACTTGCGTCCTCCTTATGTAATCGCACATATTCAAGTTCTGTAACATTTTGCAAGCTATCAATTGGCAACTTCTTGTTATTGTCAGAGGAGGTTGAAGGTATAGCACCATTAAGTTTATGTGTTCTGAGGAAAAGTTTCTTTAAATCCCCAGTAGGAATCTCTTCACTAATTTCATTAGTTAAATTTGGTTCACTTTCTAATTTAACTTCCATACCAACAGGGCCGTTCTTAGATTTTTGGGGGCCCTAGGCAAAGGTACCTGTCGGGGCCCTGCTGTTTCTATCCATATTAATGTTTGATAATGATTTTATCCGTATGAATGCATAATAATTGTTTTATTCATATAAATGTGCAATAATTAGTGATGTATGGCTTATCATTTTATGATTATATATTATATACATCAGATCTGAGAGGAACATGGCAAAGGAACCTACTGACTATACCTAACGTAGCATGTAAATCAAACCTTTAACATAAAAACACCTTGCCTACTTTTATTTTTGCAAATTCTTTGATTAAGTCTGAATAATCAAGTAAGTCAATGACTTCATGCTCAACTGATATTAACACTAAGCCATTCAATCAATCTTGCATCATGCTTGTTCGCAGGTCACTCATAATCAGCTCGAGCTTTGAAAAGCTGCGTTCAGCAGACACGACAGTTACAGGAATTATCAAAGCGATACATAATGTAACAAAGATGTTTGGAAAAGAATCTTGCAAATTGTTCTTGTGTAGCCCAGGTAAAAATGTGCTTAACTAACTGATTTATGTAAATAAGTTACTGATGTAAAAAATGTAAATGTTTGTGTTGTAAACTGTTCATTTTAGTATAGCAGTTCGTTACCTGGTTATGCAGACTTTTATTTTGATAACTGGATGGGTAGAAAAAACGGAAGGTGGTAGAACCGCGAGAGAGAGGAGAAGGAAGAGCGAGGAAGAAGAGAGAGCGGGATGCCGAGATGGTGTAGCAAAAAGTTTGGGAGACAAATTATCAGCACGATAATTTACTGGAATAGAAACTACTGATATAGACGGAGAATTTCGATTAGACGTTCGCAGTGTCTATCCGGCGAATAAATCACTCGTTAATTCAGCGAGGGGAAGTAGCAAGGTGGAGAGGCAGCAGCTAACGCAGCTCAACGCGCTTCTGGTGGACGTTCATTTAATTGGAGACACTTTTGGATTAGCTCATCAGCGGTTCCCTGCTAAATAAGAAAGTTCAACATGGCGGACGTTGTCGACCGTTATGACCGTTACACGTAGAATTTCGAAATGTAACCTGCTTAACTTTTGTAAGTAATCTGTAAGGAATGAGCCTGCCAAATTTCAGCCTTCTACCTACACGGGAAGTTGGAGAATTAGTGACATTGGAAACTTCAATATGGCAGCCGACAGTGGCATCATACCACTGAAATAAGTACGTACGTCGGTTTTGGTTAGCGCAGGGAAGCCACCTACCAAATTTCGTGAAGATGGGGCCATAAATAAGAAAGTTCAACATGGCGAACGTTGTCAAGCGTTATGACCATTACGCATAGAATTTCAAAATGAAACCTGCTTAACTTTTGTAAGTAAGCTGTAAGGAATGAGCCTGCCAAATTTCAGCCTTCTACCTACACGGGAAGTTGGAGAATTAGTGACGTTGGAAAGTTCAATATGGTGGCCGACAGGGGCGTCATACCACCGAAATAAGTATGTACATCGGTTTCGGTTAGCGCAGGGAAGCCGCCTACCAAATTTCGTGAAGATGGGGCCATAAATAAGAACGTTCAACATGGCGGACGTTGTCGACCGTTATGACCGTTACGTGTAGAATTTTGAAATGAAACCTGCTTAACTTTTGTAAGTAAGCTGTAAGGAATAAGCCTGCCAAATTTCAGCCTTCTACCTACACGGGAAGTTGGAGAATTAGTGATGAGTCAGTCAGTGAGTGAGTGAGTCAGTGAGTGAGTGAGTGAGTCAGTGAGGGCTTTGCCTTTTATTTGTATAGATTACCTGTCCAGTATATTGCTATACTTAATTAATAATGTTTTTTTTCAATGTAACCCGAGACGTAAAATATTAAAGTAATTAAAATCATAATAATTTAGGCATTGGAGTAAAGAACTCAGGGCCCCTTTCTACATGCAGTTAGAGTAGACGGGCTACACTTGTATATGAATTGCAAACTTTTAAGAGCAGAAATAGTTTGTGGAACCAAATTTGCTAAACTGCACAATTCGGCACATAAATCATAAGCATCAATATCGGACCCACTAATTTCATCTATTAAGATATTGCTAAGAACATCGCAACACTCAGAATCAGTTTCGCTCATGGTCGTAATGCATCCAAAATTGTGCAGGAACCCAAAATTGTCAGAATGGGTTTTCATCTAGTCAAATCATTCAGTCATTGACATTAGGGCTTGATCTAGCAAGACACTGAAGAACTCAACATGGAATTTTTTCTTTAGGATCACATATCGGCTCATCAGAGCTTCATAATCAAATTGTCTCCACACTCTCCTTCTACGTGTGGTCTGTGCAGTTGAAATGTGTATTTCGTTCTCATCTATTTCCGGTTCTGTAGCTAAGTATTTAACTGCATCTTGGGCCGATTCGAAACCTGTTTCTTTGTAGGATTTCAAGAAGTCGACTGTGTTCTGAATGCAGTTCAAAGAGATGTCAAACTGCATATCTTTACTTTGCAATATTTTGCTCACAATATTAATTTGCATCAAGAGATCATACCAGATTACTAATGACACCAAGAAAGGGTAACGTTTAATTTGGTTTGCCAAAGTGGAAGCCTCCGTTCTTGCCTCTCAGAGATCTCAATCAATGTAGCATAAATTAATCCTACTTGAAAGCACACAGCTTTAACAGAGTTATGCCGCTTTGTGGAATGGTTTTATCTTCTCAGCTTCCGCTATTTATAGTATGATCTGTTGCACAGACACCATGGCAGATGAGGAGCATGACCTGCCCTCCCGTCCTCTATCCCAGGCCCCACTGTCACCATCGATGTTGTCTGTCATCACTATTTCCTCTCTGCTAGCGCGTAGCCATACTGATAATTCCGCCACCAGAGAAAATGTGTACTTCTGAAATATGGACCTGTAAGTTGTATTAGGTTACGGCTAAAAAAAAAATGGCCGGGTGGGGCCCTTTGGCAGTGGGGGCCCTAGGCAGTCGCCTACTTTGCTTATGACTAAGAACGTCCCTGATAGTAACATCAACAGCGACAGGCCCTCCCTTTTTGTGAACATTTTCAGTCTTTGGAGTTGGGGAAAAATGACCTTGACAAAACTTAAGGATCTATGGGAAAGACTATTATATTTCCCTATTAATATTGGAAAGGGGCAAGTGTCCAAAATTACTGTCCAAATGATGTATGACTATCCCATATATTTCAAAGGAAGTAGTGCAGTCTCACATTTTTTTAATGTCAATGTCTACTCCAATCTTTTACAGTTCAGCTTTTTTAACAGGTATTGGCAGATCACTCAGAGATCACTTCCTTAGTCCAGTAAAGCAGGTACTTTTTTCCTGCTAATCCCACAGAAACATGAAAATTATCTTTTTTTTTCTATGTTGTATGGAACAATGGAACAACACACCTCTGCCAAGCCAATCTCCACAGATTATGCTAAGAGAAAGGCAACATTCTGGAACAATTGCAACAGCAGAAGCAACACTAAGTTTTGTCACAGTGGCATCCTGTAGGTGGATTGTTTACTTGATTTGTTCACTCAGCAACCATTGGAGTACCAGTGCTTTCATTTGGTTGAACAGAATTCTAAAGGTGAGTTTCTGGTATAGCCAGGAGATGAGCATTGCTTAGCAAATAACCTTGTGTCAAGCATCATTTCCTTCTTGAGGATCTGAATGAGGGTGTGGTGATAGTTTGGAACTGAGTTTCAGTCTAGGATAGCCTTTCTCCCTCAACGTGGCCTGTGTGCCCTGTAGTCTTTCTATTAAATCCATCAGAGACTGCACATTGCATCTAAGCATTTCTTCTCGGTGTTCATCATTTTTTCCATTCAGCAGCCCATAATTCTTCAACAACAAATTCCACCAAATCATTCCAGAACCAACTCTGAATGAGATTCACAAAGTCCAGAGCCTGAGCTCTTTTCGGATGATGAGTGTCTTTTTGCCAAACTTTGAACTTACGTCTCTTCACTAGAAAATTATTAGATGTATGTAGAAGAATTTGCTGCTTGATAAAATCATAATCATCCATTCTGTCAAAGGGAATATTTTGTATAGTCTGCTGAGCATGCCAGTTAATAAAGTGGCAAGGAAGGTGGCCCAATTTCCTCAATCCCAATGCATAATCCTGGCGGTACACTCAAAGGTAAACAAACACTCTAGGCCATTAGTAGCAGTAATTTTTTGTAGCACATTTCTTCCACGTATAGAATTAAGACAAAGAGGGACATGTTATGCATAATATTGCCACTCCATTTTTGTGCAACTCCAGTCTGGTAACACTTGTCATGTACTGGGTTCAGAATTTCACAGTTAAACCTCAGAAAAGTCTTTTTAAGCACACTTTATTACAGAACTTTAATGAACTATTAATGAATTATTATGAATTATTAATTAACAATATTATAGTCCTTTAAAGGTACACAACAAACATGATAAGCTTCTTCAGTTGTGTGACTCCAGCTGTGAGTTCCTGAAAATTAAAAGCATTCAATAGTGTTGTATTAAGTGCTATCAAGCTGCACAGGGGCAGGACCACAACCTCTTTGTATGGCCTGCAAGACAGAAACCCTGTTAGGGAGTCAGCTTCTTGTATTAGGCAATTAATCAGTTATACTGGTTTTTGTTACCATGAGATATGTGACTTGTGCAAAACTGCATCTGCTCCTCTATTTACTAAACCAGTATCTGTCAGAAAGCGTGTTTTCTTTGTAATTTAATCATCTTTGAAAAGCAAGACTGTAGCTTTTTTGTCACAAAATACAGTAGACCCCCGCGAAGTTGCGGTTCAGGGTTTGCGGCTAAGTCGTTCGCGGATTTTTCCTTAGAACCTAACTATTAATTGTTAGTGGAAAGCACAAATATCCTCTGCAATTTTTTATGTGCCAATACTGTGCTGTAGAGAGAACAGGAAGCAACTGCTGAGGGAAACGTGGTTTGGGATGGTGAAAGTAGCCAATCCGGGAGCGTTATTCATCTCTCCTTGCTGCTGATTGATTGCTGCCCTGTAATGCGACTCCAGCTGAGTGTCCTCATGTTTTCCATTTTGTTATTGTATTGATGTCGCCAAATCGCCCTGCACCTTCTTAGGCTTCTGGCACTGAGCCTAAGTGCCAGAAGTAAATTTAAAACACTCCAGGAGAAGATTGAACTACTGGATTTGCTCCAGGAACTAAAAAGTCATGCTGCAGTAGCGCACCACTATAGCATTAATGAAAGCACTGCATGCTACATAAAGAAGAATGAAGCAGCGATCTGGAGTACCCTATCTGTAAGTTTCTGTGATAGTGCCAAAAAGGTAATGACCGTAAGGAATAAAAATATCATCAGGATGGAATCTGAATTGGCATTGTGGATCACCGACTGCAGGAAGAAGAACATCCCCTTGGACGGTAACACAATCTGTGAGAAAGCACGGAAATTGTACCAGCAGTTTGCTACAGGAGACAATGTAGCAACTTCCCATCACAATGTTCCTGAAACCTATAAAGAAAAGCCAGCATGAAACCCCACCAGAAGAAGACCCATCCAAAGGTACGACTCCTCCTGAAGCGCCTAAAGAGGAGGCGCCACCCGAGGAGTTTTAAATCCTCTGCATCGTACTGCACAGCTACTTCATCATCATCATCAATATCATTCATCATTGGAGAGTACCCTTACATTTTATTGTATTTTAATTAAATGAAATTATTATTTATTTACTCTACTTATAACAAATAAAATGACAGCACATACCAAAGAAAACGCGCTTGCATGAATTACAGTACGTATAGCGGTAACATTGGTATTTTACATTCTAGCACCGTGGGAGACATAGCAGTACAGTACTGTACAGTAGATGGGTTTAACTTTACATTCTGTTTTTAGGTAATGTATTAAGATAATTTTTTAGGTAATGTATTAATGTATTAAGCTGAGTTTGCAATTAAATTAAAGTGCTTTGGGGGCATACTGTATTTAGGGTTTAAACTAGGCATTTAAAAGGCATTTATTAACCACATCCAAAAGTTGTGGTTTTTCACAATTCACAGGTGCTCTAGGAACATAATCCCTGCAAATTTTGGGGGTGTACTGTATACTGTAGATTTCAGGCTTAAGAGAAAGTAAGAATGAGTACATTATTTTAATTTTTATACTCCTCAAGAAAATATTCATAAATGTTGATTTATTAATACTTCAAGGAATAGAAGGCTAAAACTGTTTCAAAATTTCTTCTTTTGGCTGCTCCCTTAAGGGGTTGACACAGTGGATCATCTTTTTCCATATCTTTCTGTCCTCTGCATCTCTATTGTAGATGATTTGGTTTTATCTACCAGATGGCAACAAAGACCACAAAATAAATGGAGGCCTGTACACTTCAGGCATCCGTTGTTCTTAGAGCTCAGCATCAAATACTGGTTGTTGCTCTCACGTGCAGGGTAGATGGACATTATTTTCAGCCATCTTTCATTTTCTAGAGGTGCCTTTTGTGATCAGGGTCACAGGGCAAATTAAACATCCTATTGCCTATAAATATACACCAACTATTAAAGATGCTTTGAAATTTACAGTATTCTTTTTTTTTTTTACTAAATCAGAAAAAATTAAATGTAAGATATGTCTTTCTTAATAGTTTGTTGTCTTTGTAATGTCCTAATTCTATTAAAGACAGATCCTATAATTTGTAATATTTCTTGTGTGCATTTAGTCTTTGAAAATAGGCAATAAACATTGCATAAAATTGTGGTCTATAACTGTTGTATCATTGTACACCTTCGAATACACAGCTTGCATGCAACATTTACAATAGTACTACTACTTATACAGTGGACATCACTTGAAGGTATCTATATGTAAAGCTGAGGTTAGATATTTCCATAAATTATGGAGACGATTTCATTAGAAAAGTTAGTCATAATTTGTATCTGCTGGAAATAGAAACCAGCTACCAGAACCACTTTTTCTCAATTGCAACATTTGAATTAATGACAGACTCAGGGCATTTAAGAAAAAATATAGCAGTAATTCTATTAAATGTAACTAAAAGAAATCAACTAAGTTGTTTGAGAAAAACTGACTTTTTTGTTCTGAAATAAATGGTATTTGTGGGCAAAAACAGAAACAGTGTAAGAAATACAACAAAGTAAATTTAAAATGATTCAAACAATTATACCTGAAGACACACTCTGAATTTTCTAAAATCTGTATTGAAAATTATTGGTCTTATTATGAATTCCACAGGCAGTCATATTTGCTTTGCAGTCCCAGTTGTCTGTTAACCTTTTGTTCTGCACTCCTGACAAGTTCTCAAAGAGTACTTTTTCTGAAAAAAAAAACCAAAAAACTCCTACAGTAAATAAAACATCCATAAAGGAAATCCTGCTGTTTGCAGGGATTTAGGATATTTTGAACAGGTGTACAAGTCATAGTCTCTAGTGCAAGGTCTACAGTATGACAAAATGTATAGAGAGGAAAACAGATTAGATACATATATAATCTGTTGGTTTTTCTGTTTATCACTAGTAACTCTGTATCAATCTGTCTATCTATTTGTCTACTGTGAAAAAGGGGCATAATGCAGAAACAGGCATAAAGCACACAGGGTATGAAACACTGCTGATGTTATCACTGCTAGGCCAGCTCTCAGGCCAGCACTAACAGGTATCATACTGCCCCAGTACTGCGTATGAAGTCCTGGAAAAAAGTACCTCTTAGTAACCAGTATAATGCCACTGGGAAGAATACCTGAAGTCCCCCACTCAGTTAGGTGGCAGCAAGAAGATCTTAAAACTATAGGTCTCCCTACTCTAAGCTGGCCAAGAATACTGTGATCAGATAATCTCAGGGAGTCCTTTGCTTGTTTGTGACTCTATGCATAGTTGTTAGACTTCCCACAGTTCCAGGAGGGCATCTTAAAAGACCTGTTTACCACAGGTCAGAAGATGAGTTTTGCAAGAGTTTATCATACAGGATGAATGAGCTGAGGAGGAGGAGCCTGTGAAGAGAGAAACCTGTAAGGAGTGAATAGGAAGAGAACCATTTGATACCATGGGTTAGATTAAGTAGGTTAGCCATCCTACCACTCGGATAGGGATCACCTCCTCTACCCTTAGGAGACTTGGTTTATTTTCTATCATTTGTTTTCAAGAACCATTACTTTTTTCCTTTATTTTATCTTTAATGTAATAAAATCAATTACTTTTGGATATATTTAGTAGTAGTTCCTATACTATAGTAGTAGTACTTGTAGTGCTATTATAATTTAGAGAATACTGTAAAATTCTTGGACCTGTTCCTTTTAATTTATACATATTAGTGCTGGGTTCTATTTTTAGGAAGCATAATATTTCATTGAATCTGTTTGCTGATGACACACAGATTTACATTCCTTTCAATCAGGGGACTATTCAATCACTTCAGTCACTTATGAACTGTTTAGATGATGTTAAAACTTGGCTATTCTTAAATGTTCTTAAACTAAATGAAAATAACACTGATATTGTTGCCTTTCAACCTGCCAGTGTTCTCAACACTATTGACATAATGCTTGGTTCTTTCTCGGTTTACCATAGAAATTTTACTAAAAACCTGGGAGTTTTAATGGATGAGTAGTTTAATTCTGAGAAGCAAGTAAATGCCGTTGTTTACATAAATTATTATCAGTTGCAATCTTTGGCTAGGGCAGTGGTTATCAACCTGTGGAGCGGGCCCCCTGAGGTTTGTTTTCTATCTTGCGCCCTGTGCTGGCTGGGATTGGCTCCAGCAGACCCCGTGACCCTGTGGGTTGGTGAATGACTGACCTACTGACACATAGTCGATGTGACAACTGTATATGGTCAAAATACATAGAGCCTCCAAAAGTTAAAATAAGTTGAACACTGTAAATAGCAAAAGAGAAAATGTTACATTTTGCAAACATGCCAGTTTTCGTAATTAATTCCAGAAGATCAAAGTCAATGGATTAGCCCTTTTTTGGAGTACTTAGCTTGAAAGAGGTTGCCAGAGACATTGGAATGGCAGTGGGCAAGTGTGATACAGTGGGTCCATGGCTCTAAACAGATGCCAGTTTTTAAATAGATAATCGCTGCACTCTTGTCTTAAGGAGTGGGCGTGGTAGTGTGGCGGGAGCCAATTTCGGGCATGATGCGTGAGGGGTGTTTCTGCACTGAAGTGCACAGGTGCGGGATCGCCCGTGTCTGTAATTGATGCCAGAAGCTGCTAATCTCCACTCCTGTGCTACGTCCCTAATTTAAAAAGTAGTGCGGAGGGGAGAAATAAAGAGGAAAAAAGAACAAGCTTCCAGCCCACTGTTTTAACCTTGTTTTGAAGGATTTATTTATTATGGATTTTAACCTCCACTTTTTTCACATGTTTTTATGGTTTATTTATTGAAATGTTTTTGAAGCACTGCACTATTTATTTAGACACTGGTTTTGTTTTTGTTTTTAATAAAAGCACTGTACACTTCTTTTCTTTTTTTTAAATTTTGTTGATTTTATTATAATCATTCCATACAAATAGATCAATTTTTACAAAAAATAGGATTGAAAACAAATCAACCCCCACCCCTGAGAAATACAGCATGGCCAACGGAGTAAAACTTAAAGCTAGTAAAAATAAATAAATTGATGAATTTAATAAGCGGATAAAGATAAATGGAGAAGAAAAAGAAATGGGAAGAGAATCTGCTTCCTCAGTGCTTTAAGAGCTTATTCTAAAATATTATTGATTAGATCCTGCCAGGTTTTGAAAAAGTTCTGCACAGATTCTCTAAGTGAGAATTAGATTTTTTCCAATTTCAAATAATATAAAACATCAGTTATCCACTGACTTAAAAGAGGAGAGTTAGGATTCTTCCAGTTAAGCGATAGGTCTGTGTGCCAATAGTATAGTAAAGGCAATCACAGTTTGTTTGCCCTTCTCCACTTTAAGCCCATCTGGGAGTACACCAAACACAGCTGTTATTGGGTTAGGAGGGATTGGGACACCAAGGCTGTCTGAAAGTCATTTAAAAATTTTGTCCAGAATGATGTTAATTTGTTGCAGGCCCAAAACATGTGACCCAGTGAGGCTAGAACTTGATTGCAGTGTTCACAGGTTGGATCTTGCCCTGGAAACATTTTGGACAATTTTAAGTGAGACAGATGTGCTCGATATATAATTTTGAGTTGAATAATTGTATATTTTGCGCATATGGAGCTCAAGTTAATTCTCCGCATTGCTACCTTCCACTCCTTTTCTGATATGTTGAGTGAGAGATCCTTTTCCCACTGTCCTCTTGGATCTTTGAAAGGGAGGGACTGTAAAATAATTTTATGTATTGCAGAAATGCTGCCTGAGTCCTCAAAACTGAGCAATATTTTTTACAGTATAGAGGAAGGTGGGAGATAAGGAAAATCGGGCAGGTTCTGCTTAACAAAGTTTCTAATTTGAAGATAGTGAAAGAAATGTGTTGCTGGAAAGTTAAATTTGGAATGTAATTGTTCATAGGATGCAAAGATGTTGTCTATGTACAGATCGCTAACTGATTTAATCCCAAATGTTTCCAAATATTAAAAACTGCATGTGTTTGCGAGGGTTGAAAAAGCTGGTTCTCATGCAGGGGTGCCACAGATTAAAGCTTCTCCATCTTAAAATGCTTTCTACATTGCTTCCATATTCTGAGTGAGTGAAGCACAATTGGGTTATTAGTATATTGGCGATAACTTGCATTTATAGGGGCACAAAGCAGGGAATATGAAGAAGTACTGCAGGATTTTATTTCTATTGCGGACCAAGCCTATGTATGTTCATCTATTTGTGTCCAGGTTTTTATAGCTTGTATGTTTGCTGCCCAGTAATAAAACTGAAAGTTAGGTAGAGCCATGCCACCTTCTGCCTTAGGTCTTTGTAGGGTCGCTCTTTGGATACATGGATGTTTTAAGTTACAAATAGATGACATTATGGTTGACTCTAATTGCTTAAAAAATTATTTATTGATGTATATTGGAATGTTTTGAAATAAAAAGAGAAGCTTAGGAAGGATATTCATCTTAACAACATTCATTCTTCCAGCTAGAGTGAGATGAAGGGTTGACCATCTATGCAAGTCTTGCTTAATTGTTTCCATACAGACGGTGAAATTTTGCTGATAAAGAGCTTTATGTTTAACTGTGATATTTACCCCTAGGTTTTTAAACTGATCTGCAATTATAAAAGGGAAGGAGTCCAATCTCATATCGTATGCTTGAGAATTCACTGGAAAAAATATACTTTTATTCAAATTAATTCTGAGACCAGAAATCTTTTGAAATTCGGTAAGTGCTGTTAGGACTGCAGGTACAGTATTTTGTGGATCTTATATATACAGTACCATATCATCTACATATAGAGAAGTTTTCTGTTCAAGTCCTTCTCTGATAATCCCCTTTATCTGATAAGCATTTCGACAGTGAACTGCCAGTGGTTCAATGGTGATTGCAAAAAGTAGTGGTGACAGTGGGCATCCTTGTCTGGTACCAACGTTCTAGTTTAAAGTAATCTGAATTAATGTTGTTAATACAAACTGAAGCTTTTGGATTGGTATACAGTAGTTTGGTCCATGCACAAATGTTCGGGCCAAATCCAAATTTCTCTAATGTAGTGAAAAGGTACTTCCATTCAATCATATCAAATGCTTTTTCTGCATCCAACAATAATAATATCTCTGGGGTGTTTGACTTTGCAGGTGAATATATTACATTAAACAGGTGTTGAAGATTGGAAGCTAAGTGTCGGCCTTTAATAAATCCAGTTTGATCTTGTGATATTACCGAAGGCAGCCCTTTCTCCATCCTTCTAGCTAGGAGAGTATCTTAACATCATTATATAGAAGTGAAATTGGTCTGTATGATGCACATTGTAATAAGTCCTTATTTTGTTCAGGAAAGACGGTGATTAATGCTTGGCGAAAAGTTTCTGGTAGAATTTGATTGTCTCTAGCTTCTGTAAATGTTACTAATAAGAGGGGAGCTAGCTGAGTGGAGAATTTCTTATAAATTTCAACAGGGTAGCCATCAGGGCCTGCTGCTTTCCCACTCTGAAGTGACTTTATAGCATCTAGTAATTCTCATAGCACAAGAGGTTTATCCAATTCCTCTGCTTTAAGAGTATCTATTTGTGGTATCTGTAATGCATCCAGAAATGCATTAGACTGTGTGTTGTCTTCTTTAAACTCAGTAGAATATAAAGATTTATAGTAGTCTCTAAATGTGTGCATTATATTTTTATGGTCAATGATTTTATCTCCGTTCGTGTTGGTGATTGCTGGGATTGCATTGTGAACTTCTTACTTGTGGATTTGTTGAGTTAAGAGCTCATTAGCTTTCTCTCCGTGTTCATAGTAATGATGTCTTGATTTAAAAATGAGTTTTTCAGTTTCTTTGGTTGTTAAGAGGTTGAGCTCTGAATGCACAGCCTGCCTTTTCCTATGAAGAGCCTCACTTGGACACCTGGGATGTTCTTGATCTATGCTAGTAATTTTGCTGGTTAGCTCTGATACCTTCTTGGTTTCTAATTTATTTCTGTTGTAAAGATATGAAATAATCTGTCCTCTTAAGAAGGCCTTTAGAGTTTCCCAGAGTATTCCTGCAGAGACTTCGGAGGATGTATTTGTCTCTAGAAAACGTTTGATTTCTTTTGATATAAATTCTGTACAATTCTCATCTGCTAATAGAAGTGGGTTAAGACACCATCTGTGAGATGAGTGTGTGGGGCATAATGATTTTAGCTCCAAGATCAGAGGGGCATGGTCGGAAATAACAATAGCGTTGTACTTGCAAGATTTAATCGTCGGCAAGAAATTATTATCTATAAAGAAATAATCAATTATTGAGTAGCAATGATGCACTGGTGAGTAGAAGGAATATGTTCTTTAATTTGGGTTTAGAAACCTCCAGGGGTCTGATAGGTTGTGGTCAGTTACAAACTGTGTAATTGTCTTTGCAGTGTTAGATGTCATCACCCCTGTGACAGGAGACCTATCTAAGAGTGGATTTAAAACACAATTAAAGTCCCCAGCCATTATAATTTTATGAGCGTTCACATTGGGAATGGATGCAAATACATTTTTCATGAATTCCCTATCATCGACATTGGGTGCATAAACATTTATCAAAATCACTTTACAGTTAAATAAATTGCCCATGACAATCACATATCTCCCTTCAGGATCAGATATTACATCTGATGCTACAAATGAGACTGTTCTATGTATGAGTATTCCCTAACCTGTAGTTTTCTTTGTAAAGCTGGAATGGAACATTTGGCCAGTCCAGTCTTTTTGCAGCCGGAACTGATTCGTGCTTAGTAAGTGGGTCTCCTGTAAAAATACTATTTTAGCGTTTAGACCTGTTAGGTGAGAGAATGCTTTCTTTCTCTTTAATTCGTGATTCAGGCCTTTAACATTCCAGCTCACAAAATTAACTGTCCCATCATAGAGACATTGATTCTTAATTTTTGAAGTCTATTTGTAGTCTTAACTGGAAGCGAGACAGCTTTAACCTTAATTTCCAATTTTCCCACAAGTTATTGCCATGCAGCCTATTGTTACGTTGGTAATTATAATTATAAGGATTAAAAGGATAGATTAGATAAAGCTTGCTCTCTTTCTCTCCTCCCCATCCCCCCACCGCCCCATTATGCCTCCCCACGTGGACCCCACTTCACAAAGTCCCCGTCCTCTGACATACCTAGAGACAGAGCATGTCCAAAACAAAACAAGCCCACCAGCAGTGGCGTTTGAGGATTAAAAAGTAGAGATATCTATTGCCGATAAAGTCTAAATACTATAAGCATAAAATATACTCTTCAACAGTCTTGAAATATTAAGATAGTAAACCCAGGGAATGGTGTTAAAAAGTGGCCCTGGATAAGCATAGTAAACCCTAATGCAATAATAACAATAACAATAAACCAAGGATATGATATTAAACAGTCTCCTTTAGAATAGTAAAAAAAAATCTACTTTAATTTCTTGCACACATACGAGTCTAATTATAATTAAAACATAAACAGAAAGTGGCCGAGAAGAGAAAAGGATGTATAATTATGGTACCAGTATCACTGCAAGTGGATCAGACAGCAGGTAATATCTTCTTACCATGCATGCTATGACGAGATGCGACTCACTATCGTATTTCAAAAAAAGTGTCGGGATCAGCTTTCTTAACTCCTTTTCTGCTTCCTTTGCGGTGAAGGAGATGTAATATTTGTCTTGAATATCCACTTTCAGTTTGGCAGGATACAAGAGGCTGTATCTGATGCTTTCTGTAACCGTTGTTTAATGATGTAAAAAGCGGCACGTTTAGCAGCTTTTGAGGGTGAGAAATCAGGGAAAATATGAATGTGGTTATTTTCAAATATAATCTCTTGTTTCTGTCTGAGAAGTGACATTACATTAAGCTTAAATTGTAATCTCTCGAAGCGAACAATTAGACCCCCAGGTTTAGAGGTATTTGATCCACGTATGCGATAAGCTGCTGCTATCTCGGTATATCATTTAAAGTCCTCTCCAATTATTTTTGAGAATAGTTCAGCTACGAGTTTCACAGGGTTTGGACTTTCATGATTCTCAGGTAGACCTTCTATTCTAATATTATTCCTTCTGCATCCATCTTCCAGAGCCACAAGTCTGTCTCCGAGTTTCTTGCATTCGGAATTTGCAGCTGTAGCTTTTCCATCAGCAGTAGATGCCAAATATTCAGCTGTTTCAATTCGAATCGTGAATGACTGCTTAATGTCTTCCAGCTGATCGGCAAGTGCTCTCAGCTTGGACGCATTTTTTTGAATGTGTTCCTCAATTTTTCCCAGCATACCTTTAAAGGCTGCATCAAAATGATTATATATATGTTTTTCCAAGTTTTTATTATTCTGCCGCAGCTCCTGCATCTCCAGGTGTCGCTTCTCCCTTTCTTTCTTTATATTTTTCTGAATGTCTTTCTTGATCTCATTTATGGCCGTGGCTTTATTGCGATCATTATCTTCAGTTCAGACAGATCATTTTGGCTTTCGTGCTCCACGGGTGAAGTGGCAATCCCTGTTACAGTCGATGCTTCCTGCTCGCAAGAAGTAGATGAAAGTGCAGACTGCAAGGCCATTTCGAGTTTCAAGTGATCTTCTGGAATCAGTGAGCTATCGTGACCTGCATCACTTGCACTTGGAGATGATGCAGTGGAGTGGGGTCCTGGGATGTGTGTGCTTTTACCTGCCTGTTTCAGGTCAGTCTCTGAAAGGCCTACCTTGCACTTGGACTTGATGCCTGTCTAGACTTGGCTGTAGCTTTAGGTTTCTTTTCCGTTTCTTTCTGACCCCCTTTCTTGTTACTCATGTTTATATACTGTAGTAGAAACTCCTTGGATTGAGTAAATACAGGATACCTCGGGATAATAAGAAATAAGAGAAAAAATAAAGGCGCTGCTAATGTTGCTCTGCTTCAGATGTCCATCTCCTGCAACAGACGAGACCAACTTCTTTTCACAGTCCCCTTGCGCAGTGTGATTTGTTCTCATCTGCCAGTTCATCTGGTTACATTACTGATGGTACAAAGCTGTTAGAGGGAACATGGAGCAGGACCTGCACCGTCACAGCAAGTTAAAGATTTGCATCGGACCATTTGGAGAGGGACTGAACTTCAAAAGTATGTGCATGAGATAACTAAGGAATGACATATCTTGAATGTGTGTTACATGCACCAGAAGGGTAATGTGAAGTGAATGACAGAATTGCAAATTAGGTGGAAATGTCCAATGCTCATCCAGGACACTAGTGGGCAGCTATTGATTGGGGTTTCTTAACGTTTCAATATAAAGAAACTGAGTTCAGCAAGAAAATGCCAGAGTTGAAAAAAACATCTGGCTGCTGGTGAACACACAAACCCAAAATGAATCATAGGAGACTTTGCTGTCTCTGACAGAGCTGGAATTTGGGAAGATCCCTTCATCAGGAATGGAAGGCTCAGGGATCAAAGGACTTAAGGAGACCTGGTGGAGTTCCGTTGCCTCTAAAGTAGTTGAAAGATTGTCACTGATCTCAGAGATGTTTATGGCCATCTTACAGGAAGAGGTCCCTTGAGTTCAGAAAAAGAAGAAGATTGAAGCAACCGGTTAACTAACAGCAGGTAGAGAGTCCGGGGTTGGAGTTGAATAGAGTGATACTGTGGGCAACTGGGTGAGCCAGAAAGGTCTACTTAGAACCAGAAAGGCAGCAGTGGTCCTGTTCTACTTTCCTTGTATTCATAGTCTGAGTCTTCTCTTTAATGCATACACTCCTGTAGTTTATTTTTTGTCATGTATTTTTTTAACTTTCAATATTATTTCTTTGTTTTTGTTGCTCACTGGGGATTAAAAAAAGTGATTTCCACTTACATACTTAAAAGCTAATAAAGTGCAGGTCACAATGCCTCATAATATTACAATGTACTTTTATTTAAACATTAAGGTTAAAATTACTGAAATTATCAGTGCAGTCCTCCTGGGGAACTATGATATGTGTGGACTGGCTTTTGAGAAAGAAGTAATTGTAAAAATATTTCACCGAACCTATAAAGTGGAGGTCAGGGAGGTCAATTAAAGTCTGACAACCAAGTCCTTGACTGTTATTATGAAATCTATTCCTATCCCATGTATGTTCAAGAAGATAGCTAAATGGATATTGTTTCTTTACGTGTAACATTTGGACAAGAGGGACAAACACTTTTTGAAAAGCCAATAGAATGAAATAAACAAGAGGTGAACTAAATCAAAAAAAAAAAAACTAAAGAATGAATCAGCCATGACAAGCACCGCTCAAAACAGCTCTGCAGGGTATGTTGAAGTGGTACATTTGTTATATGGAAGCAAAACCTAATCATATAATGGCAAATACATATTTTGACACTTTTTCCCCCCACATTTTAAGGCCAGCTAAATTAGTCAGCCAGTGCTTCATTACAGTGCTTTAGAGTGGCGTGTAAATTATGCATTACATTCACTGACAAAAATGGGCAAAAATTCCTGTCAGCTAAAAACATTGCGTTTCTCCCAATATTTTGCATAAATAAATCTCATGGTTCATTCAGGAGAATATAACCTCCAAACAGAGGCATTAAAATCACAAACTGGGCGGTTTTGCTATATGACGCTGTGTTTCTCTGTAGCATGTAACTGATCTTTTTCCTTTTAATGAAATGAAAAAGCAGTTCTTTGGTTTAAGTGGGTGGATTAAAGAATTACCTTTCTATAATTTAAAAAGAGGACAAAGAAAAAGGTAATAGGTTTTCTTCTATATTATCAGGGAGCTGAAGGGAATGTCATGAATGTGGTTGTCAGAGTTGACAGGCAGCTGAACCACAAGCAATATTTAGTAACTGAGCAGAAGGGCACATTGCCAGCTACATTTTTATTGACAATGAATTGGAAGAAAGCCCAAGCCATGAATCCAAGAAGAAAAGACTGGTTGTGTACTCTTAAAGACACACAGAGTGCCTCCTGGAAAGCAGATAAGGTGGGTGTGAGTGTTCTGTTACCCTTGGATTCCCAACAGCAAGGATGAAATTGTCAGGCAATAATGTGGCAGGAGGCTGAGATACACTGGGGAAAATATATTCGTCCGTAGAAAATAAGGAAAAATGCATACTGAAAAGCAAACAAACACAGCATTAAGTTTGATTTGTGGCATTGGGTACCTAGCAAGAACCAGGCCTGGACGGAGCAGGTTCCCTCCAAATGAAAAATACTGGTAGCGCACATATTGAGCTTCGCTTATAAAAAACCAGTAACGGCGCACTGCATGATAATGTGCAGTAAATACACTTGACTTGAGCATTCCTAGTTTTCCTACTCTTTCTCTGTACATTTAGCATTCATTTGCTCAGACGTTGATGCACTTGCTGCTTCCTGAGCTGCTTCTCTTCTTTCATCGGTATCTTTTTCGTGTTAATTAAAACTGATTAAGTCAGATTTTGTGTCGCAATTACTTAGTACGTTTTCCTTAATTTTTCACTTAAGCTCACACTTAAGTCTTTAATATGGCTCAAAAATGATTTAAGATATGAAGAGGTAGGAATGAGAATGGCGCCCGTACGCATACGCCGCACGACCGCCCTGCCGGTCACTGCCGAGAGTTGCTTCTACAGTAAAATAAAATAAAAGGAGGAATAACCTTAGAGGTCAATCATCACCCCAAAAGCGGACTGTAGACGTCACGGAGTGTATGTGTACCAAATTTTAGGTCAATAGTGTGCGAGCGATAGGTGTTTTAAAATCCTGGACAGACAAACGAACAGCCACAGTAGCGTATTATATAAGAAGATATTCCCAGTTGAAGGAAAAAAACAGAAATGAAGCATTTGAACCTAATTTTTTTATAAATCTTAGAGACAAAACTAACAACTTGATGAAGATCTGACTTTACAGAGCTGAAACAGTCCAGAGAGAAGGCTAGCCGATAGTTTGTGCCAGTGTTTAAATGGAGACATAATTGTGTTATGAATAGGGTTTTGATTTAGATTTTCTGTGTTTCACTTTGCCATTTTACAAGACTGAGACTGAGGACCTGTTTTAGAGGATGTTTAGACCCTGATTATGATTCTGACATCTGTTTTGTGGTCAGAGTCTTATTTTTTGAACCACTTTCACAGCCATATTGGTTATTTACATTGCAGCCAGTCTTACCATCCCATTATTAGAAACATTTCATATTGTTAAGGGATGTGTGCTTGGAGGTCGTTTGCTACCAACAACAACAACAACAACATTTATTTATATAGCAGATTTTCATACAAACAGTAGCTCAAAGTGCTTTACATAATAAAGAATAGAAAAATAAAAAACACAATATGAAAACAAAATAAATCAGCATTAATTAACATTGAATAAGAGTAAGGTCCAATGGCCAGGGGGGACAGAAAAAACAAAATAAAAACTCCAGACGGCTGGAGAAAAAAAAATAAAATCTGTAGGGATTCCAGACCATGAGACCGCCCAGTCCCCTCTGGGGATTCTACCTAACATAAATGAAACAGTCCTCTTTGGATTTAGGGTTCTCACGGAAAGGCTTGATGATGATGGTCACGTAGAATTCTGCCTTTTAGTTCATCCATCATTGTTGGAGCATCATGAAGCTTTGAGTAGGTGGAGGTGGCGCAGGCCACCACCACAAAGAAACCGGAAAAAGAAACAGAAAAGAGAGTAGGGGTCAGTATGGATTGTAGAGCTACCCTGAATAGTTATTATGAGGAAATTGAACATATAGAGTATCAGGATTAAGTTAAATTAAGTTAAATTGAAGTTATAGAAAGGCCATGTTAAAGTAATATGTTTTCAGCAGTGTTTTAAAGTGCTCCACTGTATTAGCCTGGCGAATTCCTATTGGCAGGCTGTTCCAGATTTTAGGTGCATAGCAGCAGAAGGCCGTCTCACCACTTCTTTTAAGTTTTGTTCTTGGAATTCTAAGGAGATACTCATTTGAGGATCTGAGGTTACGATTTGAAATATAAGGTGTCAGACACTCCGATATATAAGAAGGGGCGAGATTATTTAAGGCTTTATAAACCATAAGCAGAATTTTAAAGTCAATCCTGAATGACACAGGTAACCAGTGTAGTGACATCAGAACTGGAGAAATGTGTTCGGATTTTCTTTTCCTAGTTAGGATTCTAGCAGCTGCATTCTGCACTAGTTGCAAACGATTTATGTCTTTCTTGGGTAGTCCTGAGAGGAGTGCGTTACAGTAATCTAGTCGACTGAAAACAAACGCGTGAACTAATTTCTCAGCATCTTTCAGTGATATAAGAGGTCTAATTTTACTTATGTTTCTTAAGTGAAAAAATGCTGTCCTAGTGATCTGATTAATATGCGATTTAAAATTCAGATTACAGTCAACAATTACCCCTACCAGTAACGGCATGATGGGTTACAAGGTTGCTTTTTTGGCCATTACCTTATCCAAAGTTTATGGATTCAAAACACCCTTTTGTCAATCATTTCTATTTTTCTAAAATATATTTTCTTATACCCTTTTACTGCTTGACTTTTTTGACTTTGATTTTTGACTTTCAATTCAGCTCGACCTCTCTTTTGGATTTCTGACTGTCTTTTCTCTTGGTTACTTTAAAATATTCTGGCAAGAGCTTCTAGCAGAATAAATTGTACCTTTACTGTAGTAAATCTATTAAGTCATTTCCAATCAAGAATAACAAACCTGGCAGATTAATGACAGTTAACCCCTCGGAACTCCTACTTCTTCCACAGCTCACAGCACAAAGATGGCAACACCATTTGCATACAGACAGAAGCAGTAATGGAGGGTGTACTCATGATGTATTTCTGTGAAGATACATTTTATTTATCTCTCAGCCTGTAAGTGTACAAAACTTCACATGCTATGCTGCAACCTGTAGATTATCCCCTTAGTAGGGGGGATTATAATAAAGTAAATATTTACATATACTGCTTTCTGGGATTGTATGAGGTCAATTATCTTCTCCATTTATAGCAACAGTCTAAGAGACATGAACATTAAGTGTAGTCAAAGGTCAACACTTTTAAATGTGCCCCACGCACTGAGCCAAAGTTCAGGAGATTGCAAAGACGGTACCAGAAGCCTAAACTTTGGCCTTTTGTGAAAAAAAGACAAAAGCTGTGCATGGTCTTTAAAGGGAACTCCCACCTGGCAGAAGAACTTGTCCTTGGTAGTTAGAGGGTTTGAGTTTGTAGGCATCTGTGACCTGAACAAAAGAAATGATTGAAATTTTCTCTCAGAATAATGTCCTCAAAAATGCAAGCAATGCGATGGAGGCTGAGGAGCTTTGATTTATCCTCTAGGAACCTATTTGTGATATAGAGAGTATTTACCGACTTTCTCATTCCCTACCAGATATAGCTGGCTGTCTGTGGATAAGAAGAATAAACTGAACATGATGATCAGTGTGGGTTCTGCTCTCTTTGTAGGCAGTAAACATCAATGCTACAATGCCTGCTTTACTCACTGGCAGAAAAGAACATGTCCAAGATTGTAGAAGATCATAAACGCTATCTAAACAACTGCTTTTAGATCTGCTCTCTGGGATAGGGGACAAGACTGTAAAATATAAACAGAAACAGCTTTATTGCCATTACTCAATGAGAAAAAATGGAACACAGCACCTCCAGAATAAATTTTCAACCTTTGGACTGACCAACAATTGAATTGTTCTGTTTTAGCAGTTCATTTATCAGTTTATCTCTTGTCTGCATCTTATATATAAATAAATTAATGTATTATATATCTTAATGATTAGACATGTTAATGTCCAGCAATGCTGATTCAGAAATGGCAAATTTGATTGTGTGGAAAATAAAGTCAACCTGCTTATTTATTATTCCTGCATAGCAGCAGGAGGTTTAAAGAAAGGCATGTAAGCAGCTGTTGCATCTTTTGTAATTAGGTATGTTATTTGACGTGTCATCCCATACTTCAATACCAGTCAGGGAAAATTAGTAAGATTACATTGCTGAAGATTTGCTTGATCCTCAAAGGAGGTTTCAGGTGGTAGATTCTCATTTTGATGATTAAGAAAGCTTTGTGTGAGTCTTTTCCTGAAGGGCTTTTATAGAGGAGAGGAAACCCCTTGATGTACAGATTGTCAACTCAAGGTGGTATTTCTGTGACTTTTGCATGATGTGTTGATGATCCTGTTCCTGGTTTCTGGATATTTTCTGAAAGCCCATAATTTTGGTTCTTGCCAGGTTTATGGTAATGGCCCAATCGCTGGTCCACATCCATGTTAATGCTCCTCCATTTTTGTACATTGTTCTGCAAACAAAGCCTACAAAACTCAAAAAAGGCTTCAACCTGAAGACTAGGCCATAAACTCCAAATAGGTCTGGTGCAGAAACAGAAAGCATAAAGAAGGTCTGACCTATTTGAACAAAAACAATAATCTATTAAATACAGTTTATTAATAAAAGAAAGAAAGACAAAAAGAGAAAGTTGCCTCAAAAACGGGCAACTTAGAAATAAACAAAACCAAGTTCAAAATCCACATAACAAAGAACTTACACTTGAGCAGAAAATGCAAAAACAGTGAAAAACAGTGCAGTGAATTAAAATAAAATAAACTTACAGAAATCTTCACAATATGAATTCAACATGAGCCAAGCAAATCAAGCAGGAGATAATGCCACAGCTCATTCCTTATGTAAGCTTAGGACAGTCCCAACAGCTACAATGTCAGAGTGGACCCATCCCCTTGAGCTCAACATACAACACACAATGACAATAGCTAACAGAACTGACAATAAATTACAGAAACACAATAATTATATAAGCAAAATACATTATAATAAAATGTCAGGACTCAACAAAAAGAGAAAAATAAGTAAAAATGGTCAACAACAAATAACAAAATAAACACACTTAATAATGGAAACCAAGACCCTGAGTGGAGCCCTGCCAAAACCACAGCATCCATAGCCCTGCTTGTATTGAAGACACCGTATTGAATTTATCAATAAATGGCAGTAGTTTCATGAAAGGATTTTGCAGATAGACCCTAGGGCTCTGGGACTTCTCTGGCACTGAACCCAGCTCCTTGGTGTTGGGTGCTGAAGTGCATGGGGTTCACATTAAAGGCCTCATTCACTTCAGACTTCATGGAAGAATGTTCTTTTGCTGCACAGTTTTACCTTGCTGTGGTTTTCCTGGTCATGTTTCTTATGGCACTGTAGGTCCTTCCTGTGGACTACAAAACAGTACCAGACATCTACCTGCAACAAGATCATCCTTCAAGACACAAGTCATACATCCTTTATGCTCACACCGCACAAAATTTTTAAACACCTTAGATCTAAAGATATAATAACTCTATCGAATAGGACATTCTAGGTACATTGAATCTTTTTCTTGTTCTTCTTTCGGCTGCTCCCCTTAGGGGTCGCCACAGCGGATCATCTTCTTCCATATCTTTCTGTCCTCTGCATCTTACTCTGCTACACCCATCACCTGCATGTCCTCTCTCACCACATCCATAAATATCCTCTTAGGCCTTTCTCTCCAGGCAGAGGAGTAGCTTCAGTGACAGACTTTTGTCACTGTCTTGCTCCACTGACAGACTGAGGAGATCATTCCTCCCCCACACTATGCGACTCTTCAATTCCACCCGGGGGAGTAAATGCTAACATTATTCAAAGTTATTGTCTGTTTTTACATGCATTTATCTATCTATCTTTTCTTTTTTCCTGGCAGCTTTATCCTTAACATACTTCTCTCATTATACTCAGCATCTCTCCTCTGCACATGTCCAAACCAGCGCAATCTCACCCTGACCCTCAAATGTACTCATTTCTAATCCTATCCATCCTCATCACACCCAATGCAAATCTTAGCACCTTTAACTCTGCCACCTCCAGCTGTCTCTCCTGATTCCTGGTCAGTGCCACCGTCTCCAACCCATATAACATAGCTGGTCTCACTACTGTCCTGTAGACCATCCCTTTTACTCTTGCTGTTACCCGTCTGTCACAAATCACTCCTGACACTCTTCTCCACCCATTCCACCCTGCCTGCACTCTCTTTTTCACCGCTCTTCCACAATCCACATTACTCTGACTGTTGATCCCAAGAATTTAAACTCATCCACCTTCGCCAACTCTGCTTCTTGCATCCTTACCATTCCCCTGACCTCCTTCTCATTTACACACATGTATTCTGTCTTGTTCCTACTGACCTTCATTCCTCTCCTCTCCATAACATATCTCCACCTCTCCAGGGTCTCCCCAACCTGCTCCCTACTATCGCTACAGATCACAATGTCATCAGCAAACATCATAGTCCATGGGGACTCCTGTCTAATCTCGTCTGTCAACCTGTCCATCACCATTGCAAATAAGGAAGGGCTCAAAACCGATCCCTGATGTAATCCCACCTCCACCTTAAATGCATCCGTCACTCCTATCACAGACCTCACCACTGTCACACTTCCCTCGTACATATCCTGTACGACTCTTACTTACTTCTCTGCCACTCCTGACTTCTTCATACAATACCACAGTTCCTCTCGAGGCACCCTGTCATATGCTTTCTCCAGGTCCACAAAGACGCAATGCAACTCCTTCTGGCATTCTCTATACTTCTCCATCAACATCCTCAGAGCAAGCATCGCATCTGTGGTGCTCTTTCTTGGCATGGAACCATACTGCTGCTCACTAATCATCACCTCACTTCTTAACAGCTTCCACTACTCTTTCCCATAACTTCATGCTGTGGCTCATCAATTTTATCCCCCTGTAGTTACTACAGTTCTGTACATCCCCCTTATTCTTAAATATCGGCACCAGTACACTTCTTCTCCACTCCACAGGCATCCTCTCACTTTCTAAGATTCCATTAAACAATCTGGTTAAAAATTCCACCGCCATCTCTCCTAAACACCTCCCTGCTTCCATAGGTATGTCATCTAGACCAACGACCTTTCCATTTTACATCCTCTTCATAGCTGTCCTTACTTCCTCCTTGCTAATCCATTGCACTTCCTGATCTCCAAATCCTTCAACCTTCTCTCTCGCTTGTCCTCTTCATTCATTAGCCTCTCAAAGTACTCTTTCCATCTGCTCAACATACTCTCCTCACTTGTGAGTACATTTCCATATTTATCCTTTATCACCCTAACCTGCTGCACATCTTTCCCAACTCGGTCCCTCTCTCTAGCCAGTCGGTACAGGTCTCCCTCCTTAGTGTCCAGCCTCTCATACAACTCATCATACGCCTTTTCTTTAGCTTTCACCACCTTTCTCTTCACCTTGCACGTTATCTCCTTATACTCTTGTCTGCTTTCTGCATTTCTATGACTATCCCACTTCTTCTTCGCCATCCTCTTCCTCTGTATACTCTCCTGTACTTCCCCATTCCACCACCAGGTTTCCTTTTCCTGCTTCCTCTGTCCAGATGTCACGCCAAGCACCCTTCTTGCTGTCACCCTTAATACATCTGCTGTAGTTGCCCAACTGTCTGGCAACTCTTCACTGCCACCCAGTGCCTGTCTCACCTCCTCCCTAAAATCAACCTTGCAGTCTTCCTTTTTCAACTTCCACCATTTGAACCTTGGCTCTACCCTCACTCTCTTCCTCTTCCTGATCTCCAACGTCATCATACAGACTACCATCCTATGCTGCTTAGCTACACTTTCCCGTGCCACCACTTTGCAGTCTTCAATCTCCTTCAGATTGACTCTTCTGCATAGGATGTAATCTACCTGTGTGCATCTTCCTCCACTCTTGTACGTCACCCTATGTTCCTCCCTCTTCTTAAAATATGTATTCACCACAGCCATGTCCAACCTTTTGGCAAAATCCACTATCATCTTACCTTCTTCATTCCTTTCCTTGACACCATACCTCTGTTCCCTTCACCAACATCTCCATTGAAATCCGCTCCAATCACCACTTTCTGTTCCTTGGGTACACTGTTCATCACTTCATCCAACTCACTCCAAAAATCTTTTTTCTCGTCCATTGCACACCCAACCTGTGGAGCATATGCAGTGACAACATTCATCATCACACCTTCAATTTCCACCTTCATAATCATTACTCTGTCTGACTCTCTCTTCACTTCCAAAACACTCTTGACATACTGTTCCTTCAGAATAACTCCTACCCCATTTCTCCTCCTGTCCACACCATGATACAATTCAAATCCACCTCCAATCCACCTGGCCTTACTCCCCTTCCATTTAGTGTCTTGCACGCACAATATATCAACCTTCCTTCTCTCCATCATATCTGATTATAGATTACTGTAAAGCACTCCTCTCAGGACTAACCAAAAAAGACATAAATTGTCTGCAACTAGTACAGAATGCAGCTGCTAGAATCCTAACTAGGAAAAGAAAATCCGAGCACATTTCTCCAGTTTAGATGTCACTACACTGTTTACCTGTGTCATTCAGAATTGACTTTAAAATACTACTTATGGTTTATAAAGCTTTAAATAATCTCGCTCCCTCTTATATATCGGAATGTCTGACACCCTATATTCCAAATCGTAACCTTGCTAAAAACTGCTAAAAACACATTATTTTAACATGGCTTTCTCATAACTTCATTTTAGTTTAATCCTGATGCTCTGTATATTCAATTAATTATCATTACTATTCACGGTGGCTCCAAAATCCATACTAACCCCTACTCGCTCTTCTTTTCTTTTCCCGGTCTTCTGTGGTGGTGACCTGCGCCTACATTGATGGATTAAAGGCCAGAAGTCCACATGACCATCATCGTCAAGTCCTTCCATGAGAACCCTAAATACAGTGAAGACTGATCATTTATGTTAGGTAGAATGCTGAGAGGGGGCTTGAAGGTCTCATGGTCTGGAACCCCTGCAGATTTTATGTTTTCTCCAGCCATCTGGAGTTTTTTGTTTTTTCTGTCCTCCCTGGCCATCGGACCTTACTTTTATTCTATGTTAATTAGTGTTCCCTTATTTTAATTCTTATTTATTTTGTCTTTTTTCTCTTTCTTCATCATGAAAAGCACTTTGAGCTACATTATTTGTATGAAAATTTGCTATAGAAATAAATGTTGTTGTTCTTGTTGCTAACACTCTCCCCTTACCAGTCATACTGCCAACATTCAAAGTACCTACCCTCAGTTCCACTCTCTTTACCTTCCTCCTCTCCTTCTGCCTCTGGACACGTCTTCCCCCTCTTCTTCTCCTTCTTTGGCCAACAGTAGCCCAATTTTCGCCAGCACCCTGTTGCCTAACAGTACTGGTGGCGGTCGTTGTTAACCCGGGGTTCGACCGATCCGCTATGGAAATTTGTATTGTTGTCCGCATATTGATTTGGCAAAATTTTACACTGGATGCCCTTCTTGACATAACACTCCCCATTTATCTGGGATTGGGACCGGCACGAAGAAACACACTGGTTTGTGCATCCCACCCTGTGGCTGGGTTCTAGGTGCATTGAGTGAAGAACTTAAAACGAATAACTAGGCCTATGAATTTTAAGAAACTGAAAATGACACAAGAAACTGTTTTTTAAAGAAAATTCCTTGTTGTTACTATGCAACATTTCCATATATTTTTTTTCTAAGCTCCAAAGCAGACATCTCAACAATGACAATAACAGAGGCAGTTATAATACAATATATTAACCTTTTAAAGGCATTTTTTTTTCAAAAATCAATGTGAGAATAATTTTTTTGGATAATAAAGTTCAATTGTCTGCTGAAAACGTGTTATTGAAAGGCACATTCTTGCTCAATGGAGTATGAAAGGAGTGGGAAAAAAAACCCTGAATCCATTGGCTTCATCTGATGGGAGGAGGGAGGGCAAGGGTTGCACAATAGCACTGATGCTATACAGGTCCAGGTTCAGTCCTGGCCAGGGCCACCGTTCACAAGATATCTTTTGATCATGTTATTTTGCCATGAGATTTAGTTTCCTCCCACACTCCAAAATAATATCAACAATGATTTGTTGTTTCAAATTGTCCCGGCTGGTCTGAACCCAGCTGTGACATGTAGTCTGGTCTGTAGTGCAATACATCCTTGTGTCACTTCTTTGGTAAGATGTCCATGCTTAAGTGAAACTCTCAGATGGGATCACCAATGCAATTTTAAATCTCTATCTTTTTATATACAGAAATAGGAACAGCTTTCTATGCTGTGTAATGAAACACACCAGAGTCAAACAAAGAAAAGTAACAGCAGCCATTATATAACGGTAATCAAAAGATAACAGTTGGGAGACAGTACAGCTGAATACAAACATGAATACAAAATGTTGGAACATAATCCATTTTTTGAAAAAAAACACAATAAATTTGGATTTGACAACTGAAAGCAAAAAAAATATTAAAAAGAAAAACAAAAACATTTCCGGGGACCATAACCAAAATTAAAAATACATTTTCTGAAACACTGAACTTGACATCAACCAGTTTCAGTCGAATCTGTATTACCTCTGGGCAGCATAATGGTAGAGTATGGGCAGCACAATGTTGCTACTTTACATCACTAGACTCCTCCAAATCATATATATATATTGTAAAGGATTCAGCATGGATCACAGACAAACAGAGGACACCAAGAACATGCTTTTAATTTCTGCTCTGTTTTACAGAACACATACAGTGCATAAATCACCATAAATACAGCTAACAGATGCGTGGTCCTTTACGTTCGTTCTCTTCTGCCACCTCCACTCCTCTCTCACAAGTACTGTCCTCTGCCTCCCAACCCCAGGTCCCCGAATGGAATGAGGTGGCCCCTTTTATGTTGCACCTAGATGTGCTCCAGGTGCGCCCTGATGAACTTCCTGCAGCACTTCCTGGTGTGGCGGAAGTGCTGCATGGGCACCCGGAAGTACTCCAAGTGCATTTGGTTTCTCTTCTGGCAGCACTTCCTGGTGTGGCAGAAGTGCTGCCATTCAGGGCTCTGGGTTCGTCCAGGCAGTCCGTGGCAGTAGCCACAGACCCTAATGCAAATACCTCACTTTTGTTTTCGATCTCCAAGACACTTGCATGAAAATTGGAGTTGTCATTTTAGATGTTGTTTACTCATCGTGACTCATGCAGGGGATTTGAGGTTGAACTATAACGTAATGGTGAGTTTTGTCAGCATTTACAGCTGATTCCCACCCTCTAGCCCTAGATGTCGACTAAAGTCGACATTTGCCTTCACTCCTTGTGTCGACATAAGTCAGTATCCACCCTGAACTATTTAATTTTCATGAAGGTCCTTTTGACTATCAAATACTACACTGAAGCCAGTGTAGTCAAGACATTTGGCCATATCGGTGTCAAAGCTTTGGCAGTAGCATTTTGAATGCGTAGTAATATGTTAATACTTAAAACAGTTTTTGTTAATAGGATTCACAAACATGGGAAAAGGGTGTTTGAACCTCCTAAAAGACCCACAAAGAAGACCAAGAGCTTTACTTCACATCAAGTGGTAGACTTTGTACAATTGAAAACAAATTTCCGCCATTTCTCATGGTCATGTGTGTCTTGTTTGATTTCACTTGTAGACAGTTGGACTGTTTTGCTAATGGTGTCGTTAATGTATTGCCAGTACAGTTCAATTGGGTGTCCTTATTTAGGTACTTTGATTCTCTCTGACGGATCATAGAGGGCATATTTTCTGATGAGTTCTTTTTATTTTCAGTGTAGTATGTGTCCTACCAGTGTGAGTTTTCCTTTAATGATGATTTTCAAGATTGCTTCTTGGTTAAGTTATTTGTAGATTGTGTCGTTCAAGATGTGATCAGTGCACTTTACCCCAAGCATGATTCTTTTGCAGTTTGTTGCAAAGCTGCCTTATATTCTTTTGTCTTGATCGTTAAGTGTCCATGTTTTGCTGCTGTACAGTATATGCATGGGGCTTTGAATATTCAGATCTTTATGTCTCTTGAAACATGCTTACTTTGGTACACACTTTTGTGCTTAAAGAAAGGCTATACAGGCTTAGGCTTTTTGAGTTTTAAAGTCTTTAAGAGTACTGATTCCAGGTATTTGAAGTCATTTACAACTACAATGGTTTTCCTTTACTTGTTGGATGGAGCTGCTGGCTGCACTCAGGACTGATTATCATTTACTTTGTGTTGTTTACATGTATTTCTAGGCCAACCTGTTCTGCTATTTAACTAGTTTTCTCTTGCTGTTGCTTTGCACTCACTTGATCACTTTCCAGGATAGCTACTGTATTTCGGCACAAGTAATTACGCAATTGCTCGAGTTTTCGACTACTTTCTCTTGGGTGAGTGAAAAAGCCAAATTGATGACATAGTCGATTATGATGATGAATAGTAATGGAGCCAGTATGTCACCGAGGAGAACTCCTGGTCTAGTGATGAATTCAACTGACAGCAGTCCTTCTATGAGAAATTTTTGGTTTTTGAGTTCTCATAGAGCTTTTGTTGCTTGCAGTATTTTTTGTGGAATTCTATAGTGACATTGATTTGCAAACACGATGTTGCGCTTGACCTAGTCAAATGTCTTCTTGAAGTCTATGAATGTGGCATTGTGATGCCAGTGTTGCCTATAACTGCCATACTTGTCTTTGAAATCGGAATATTGATAGTTGTGAAACTGAGATGGACTGGACAATGAGGAAACACACAGAAAGGATGAGCGCAAACATGCTTAGTGTTTTTATATTCAATAAACAACTGTCCAACAAAACATGAAGTGCGGTGCAGTTCTTCATCAAAGAAATTAATACACTAAATAAATAATCCCAATAAAAACAGCTTTTGTGGAAGTTAAAAGTCACAACAAATAAGCTAGTAATAAATCATCCAAACAGTTAAAAATCCACACGTTAAAACACAGTCAGGTCCTGTCCATGAAAAAGAATTATAAGCTGCAATACATGTATTCAAACCAACGTCTTCTCTGTCACCTCCTACCCTATAAGGTCTCCTCAGCAAGAATAGACGTCCACCGACAAACACAGTCAACCTTCAGTCTGGCTCGTGTTCCCACCACTGTCCCTTCTGCCTTTGGCATTCAGTGGGACTGGTTGGCCACTTCAATAACTTGGGTTCTCAACAGGAGGGACTGTGCCCAGTGAGCACCAGGGTCCACTTCCCGACCACTTGCCTTTACACTACAGCACTGGCTCAGCCCAATCCTGCCCCTTCTTATTTTCCTTCATTCTGACCCTCCGTTCCCTTTTTCATCTTTTCTCTAGATCTTGTTTTTCTTTGTATTCCCAGATCTTTTTTGTCTATCCTGCACAGGATTTTTTTTTTATTTTTGCGGGCGCAGGTGCCTTAGTTACAGACCTGAAAGTGTTAATGAGTGTGACAGATAGGGGGCGCTGTTGTCCCCTTGAACCCACAGACCAGACGCCAGACACATCATAAAAGTCCAAATAATGGATTTATTATAATAATAATGTGCACAACGCTCCACTCTACAATACTCAATACACAATACAATAATCAATAAACCTCCACACCTCCCCAGTAGCTCAGTCACCCTTCCTCTCAACTCGGCTCACTGCTGGGATCTCCCACAGTTCTTTTAAAGTCCTTGACCTAGAAGTGCTTCTGATCCCCCCAGTCCATGTGATTCTGAGCACTTCCGGGTCAGATCAAAACTCCTCTTTTCTTCAGCCTGGAAGTATATCATCTCTTCCATTCCCATGATTGTGGATTACTTCCGGGCTATATGGAAAGTACAAATCCCTGGGCCTCCCTGCAGTGTCCCCTGGAGGCCCCCACGGTATCCAGCAGGGCTGTGAAGAAAAACTCCAAGGTCCATGATGCCCTGCTGGAATTCGGGGCACCTCCATGTTGCCAGGAGGGCTCCATCTAGTGGCGTGGAGGTATTGGCCAGGATGAATGGCCACAGAGGTAATTGGCTGAGTCACTGGTGTATGCACGTGAATACATTATATCAATTCACTCATCAGTACCTACACCCATTTGAACCTGAGCACATTATTTTTAGTAAAAACTGCACATCACCATGGACTCCTAAATGCACTTACCACAGGAATAAAGACTTATATGTATTTTTACAGCTCCTTTGGATACACATTGTAGGATGTGAATTTACTGAATATATTTTCGTTCTTTCCAAAAGCTTGCTTGATTCCAGTTTAAGTAGTTTGTTGACGACTGGATAGAAGCAGTTTAGAAGCATGATGTTATATGCTTTTGTTGTGAATGACAAATGAGATGCTATGATAGTTTGCCATTAGTTGCAGGCTACCTTTCTTGGGCATAAGAACTACAGTGTTCTTTGTCCACTGTTTTTTGCATTGCATGTCTTGAGCAACATCTTAACACATCTTAAGATATGCACACAAATGAAATCGTGATTTGTTTTTGTGGAGTTGATTGATTGTTTTATCCAGCTTGTCTTTGGTGGAGATTTAAGCTTCAATATCCAAGTACTGAGTGGCTGGGTTTGGTAAGGTTTTGTTTTAGGATGAGAGTTTGCCATTTAACAGCATGTCGAAGTAGTGCTCCCTTTCTTTTGGTATGTTTGTTATGCTGCCATTTGGAACTTAAGTGATGCCTTTTTCTCTTCTTCTTTCCACTCAGATCATTCACTATTTTCCACCTCCTACTTATTCTGTTGGTTATGACAATGAGTTCCAGTTCCAGCAGTAGCTTGTTAAAGTGAGCTTTTTCATGTACTTTATATGATGATGTGACTTGTTTAACTAAATCTTTCTAGCAATTTCATTAAGCAGTAGTTCATCTTGATCAGTAGATCTTATTTGCCTTGTCTCATTCCTCTAATAGGTTGATTGTCTTTGTTCTCACCTGTCTGGGATAGTTTTGGATTGTGTTACAAGTCTCTTCAATCACTCTTTCTAGTGTGTCATCAATCTCTGTATATTCCTGATTAGATTCAAGTAAAGCGTTGAACTAATTTTATAGTTAGAGATTTAATTTTTGGTGAGTTTCAATGATCTTTAAGGGCTCTACATTGTGTTTAATTGCATTTGGCTTGGTGTTCTATGGTGATGGAAACACCGACTCTGATTTTTGTGCATACTATTCACTGGTGTAGAGAACTGAGCTATTTGCTGCTGATTAGTATGTGGTCTAGATGCACATGTGGATTCTGTCCATTAATACCTGAATTCTCCCATATCCATACTCTGCCTGGTTGGTATTCGAATTAGTTGTTCCCTGAGCATATGTTGTTGCTCTCACACAGCTGAATCATTTGGTGTCCATTGTCATTTGTTTCATTATGAAATAGTAATGGAATATACTTGGTTTGACTACATGGCCCAACTCTTGCACTGAAGGCGCCGTGATGATGATAATGTTGTAAGGTGGGATAGTTTCCATTGCCACCTTGAAATCATAGTAGAAGTTGTCTTTGTCTTTGGTGTTATCTTCATTACAGTTTATTTGACTATATATTGACATGTGAGTTTCGGATTGACATTGAGATGGGTGTCAATTATTCTGATTTGATATTTTTTGATAGTGGATCGTTGTCTTAGGAATGCTTTTTTCATAGAAGATACCAATGCCTCCAGTTTGTTGGGCACTAGCTGAAGAGAAGATTTTCAGCCATTTGTGATTTTGAGTCCATTTTTGCTTAAAGATGGGTTTTGTAGAAAATTTGCATGTGTTCTTGAATGGTGATGATCTCTGTGTTTTAAACATTCACATCCAAATAGTAGTTGATCTTTCACACTGAGTTTGCCCAAGGTGTGGACATTGATAATGGCCACAGACAAATTTTCTTGAAGTTCAGTTGTTGCCACCTTCATACGTTGTGCTTGTCAGTGACTGAATTCCTTTTAGAAATTCTGGACCTGGAAACACCAAAATCAGTGAGAGTACAAGCCTTTGACAGTAAGGAAAATCAGGCTGCTGAGATACCCCAAGTGTACCATGTTTGTTTGAGGTAAGTGGCTGTTGTTTAGCTGCCTATTCTGAAAAATGTCATGTTATGGCTTAGGTACATGGGTACACATTTGCACATTTTTATATAAAATCCTTATTTAAACTCATCTGCTCAGAAATATAGTCATTGAGCTTGGACTTATATTTTCTTCCTTATATCCTTCAATATTAATCCTCATTTGCTACTGTTTTTAGGCTTCAAAATAAAAATATGAACTTACTTGTAATATATTGTAAATATGGTGTGAAGAAAGTAATTATTTTGGTCACATGATTTGTACATCTTCTCATCTTTTACAATGAAGTGTTCTCCATGCATTACAGATGTGGTTTTTCAAAAATATTTTATGAAAGTGCACCAAGCCATTCTTAGTGTACTGCAGTAAAGAAAGTAGGTCTTTGAAATAGCAAAGGCATGTATTAGTATTTTCAGAAAGCAGACTGAAACTTACAATATTAGAAGAATTAAAGAGAAACCCGGGAAAGATAGAAGCTGCAAAAAGGAGGTACAATATCCTTATTTTTAAAATTAAAGACACAGTAATAGTTTTAATAGGAATCGTTTATTATAATTTCAGTGCACTGAGCTTGTGGTTCATTTTATAGTGAGAGAACCTACAGTGACAATTTGCACTGCTAGGAGGCATCACTGACAGTAAGGCTTGACCCTGATCAAGTGACCAATAAAATGATACAAGAAGCAGAGTAAAATTAACTTGACCTTTGAGTGGGAGTAAGGAAAAGGGGATTTGAAATAATAAAAGATCAGAAGGATGTGACAGCTTTGGTATGAAAGCCCATTTTGCGCTTATAATAAAGTCACCAATGTTTATCACTGCTGTGTTTCTGTGGTGATATCAATGACTGATGAAGCCTGTGAAAATAGGGGAGAGAGAAGAAACATACTGGCAAAATATGAGAGAGGTGGCAGGCAGATAAAACAATATGCTGCTTGTATTTAAAGCAGGTAGGAAAAGGCCTGTAAATGGTAAAATCATATATTTCAAAAATAACTGAAGACTATTTAAGAATAACAGTGCAGAATTCTCTCTTTTCCAAAATTACATTAAGATAACAGTGAAATGTTGATGTAACTGCAATGTATATTTGAACTAATTTTACTGTTTATGACTTAATAAGTCGATCTACGTTCCTACTCTCACCTATGGTCATGAGCTATGGGTAGTGACCGAAAGAACGAGATCGCGAATACAAGCGGCTGAAATGAGTTTCCTCCGCAGGGTGTCTGGGCTTTCCCTTAAAGATAGGGTGAGAAGCTCAGTCATCCGGGAGGGGCTCAGAGTAGAGCCGTTTCTCCTCCGCATCGAGAGGAGTCAGATGAGGTGGCTCGGGCATTTGATCAGGATGCCTCCTGGATGCCTCCCTGGTGAGGTGTTCCGGACACGTCCAACTGGGAGGAGGCCCCGGGGAAGACCCAGGACACGCTGGAGGGACTATGTCTCCCGGCTGGCCTGGGAACGCCTTGGGATTCTCCCGGAAGAGCTGCAAGAAGTGGCCGGGGAGAGGGAAGTCTGGGCCTCTCTGCTTAAGCTGCTACCCCCGCGACCCGACCCCGGATAAGCGGAAGAGGATGGATGGATGGATGACTTAATAAGGGCGGCACAGTGGTGCTGTGGGTAGCACTGCTGCCTTGCAGTTAGGAGACCCGGGTTTGCTTCCCAGGTCCTCCCTGCGTAGAGTTTGCATGTTCTCCCCGTGTCTGTGTGGGTTTCCTCCCGGTACTCCGGTTTCCTCCCACAGTCCAAAGACATGCAGGTTAGGTGCATTGGCGATTCTAAATTGTCCCTAGTGTGTATGTGTGTGCCCTGCGGTGGGCTGGCGCCTTGCCCGGGATTTTTTCCTGCCTTGTGCCCTGTGTTGGCTGGGATTGGCTCCAGCAGACCCCTGTGACCCTGTATTTAGGATATAGAACGTTGGATAACCTAAGGGTATTTTCTCCTCTTTTAGTTTTTATGATGATTGTCTTTCTTTTCCTTCTCAAAGAAGCTTCTGCCAATCTGTACACCATGAATTAATTCTGACAATTACAGAAATGATTCTATAATCTTACCCAGTGTGTAGAGTTATATCCACCATGATCTGCGTCACCACAGTGTATCCATCCATCCATTTTTTGTATTTTCTTCTGGTCAAGGATACGGAAAGCCAAAGAGTAGCCTAGCTAAGATGTACTGGGAAGGAGACAGCAATTAGCTCTGTGCTTCATGCTTTTCATGACAATCACTCCATAAACTTAAAAAAAGCACATTAAATAAGGAAAATATATATGTTATGTATTTTCTTGCAATAAAGAAAATATAAAAACCTGCACACAATAGCTATTTAAAACTATGTTTTCCTTAATTGTGGGTTATGAGAGGAGTACTTTTATCTTTCCCAAGAAAAAACAATATGCAAGCAACAATAGGGAGAATTAGTAGAAACTGTAATGATTTCAGCATAAAAATACATCTTAAATTTGTTATGATTATGCTCATTGCAGCTGTTACATACCGATTAATGGGTCAAAGTGCTGATTTGCTTTCAGGTAATCAGCTTTCTAAATCTTTAAAAAAACACAAAAAACCCACATTTAGTTATTTTGAGAAAGTGTTATTTTTCTCTGCACACTATAGCCATATCTTTTACATTATTCACAACTATTATTTTGTTTTGCGAAGGTTATCTAGTTATTTATTTATTGTTTGCTGCTGTAGCTGCAAGAGTTGGTGATGCCCGAGATTAAACTGTAATATTTGTGCAAGTGTCATCACAAGGGCATCATATACACTGCTTGGCTTCACTTATTTTCTATTGTACAATGTAAAAAATGTCAATAAATTTAACGGTACAAATACTGTAAATGGTGAAAGTAAAAGACCTTTTCTGAAAAAAAGGAAAGTTACCTTATGTTCTACTGAAAATTACCTGTATATCTTAAACAATAAATTTCATTATTTTTTACAGCCAAGTTCTGTAAAATCAATATTTTTCTACCTTCAAAATATGCTAAATACCGTTTATTGATGCATTACAGTTATACTGAAAAAAATCTGTTAATTTTACAGTGTAAAACTGTTAAATAATGAAGGTAAACAATTGTAAAATGTAAAACGGTAAATCACTGTTTCAGTAAAACCGGTTACGATATTTGCATAAGGACACGCCGCTTTTTACAATGTTGTTCCTGGTGAACCGCATACCTTTGAATAGTAGGGAAAAAAACTTAACCTAAGTTAGCAAACTTATTTTTCCCCATGTACTGAAGGTTTTTTGAGGTTATGGAAGCTGATTTATGGTGGGTTGTATTCGATAAGTAGGACACCATACACCACAAAAGAAAACTTTACTTCTCGACCAGACAACGTGCCATAACTTCTGTTTACAATGTGTATAATTAAATGGTACATGCTTGCTATTGGTTGTTGTTACTTAACTGATGCAAACTGTGTACTGGGGTTTGATCCTGCCCATACATACAGTACAGGCCAAAAGTTTGGACACACCTCCTCATTCAATGTGTTTTCTTTATTTTCATGACCATTTACAGCACTCCGTCACTCTCCTTCTTGGTCAAATAGCCCTTACACAGCCTGGAGGTGTGTTTGGGGTCATTGTCCTGTTGAAAAATAAATGATCGTCCAACTAACCTGACTTCTGCACAACACAACTGCTGGTCCCAACCCCATTGATAAAGCAAGAAATTCCACTAAATAACCCTGATAAGGCACACCTGTGAAGTGAAAACCATTTCAGGTGACTACCTGTTGAAGCTCATCGAGAGAATGCCAAGAGTGTGCAAAGCAGTAATCGGAGCAAAGGGTGGCTATTTTGAAGAAACTAGAATATAAAACATGTTTTCAGTTATTTCACCTTTTTTTGTTAAGTACATAACTCCACATGTGTTCATTCATAGTTTTGATGCCTTCAGTCATGAAAATAAAGAAAACACATTGAATGAGGAGATGTGTCCAAACTTTTGGCCTGTACTGTATTGTTTATTGATTGTCATATTTATTACACAACATGAATTTCTGGTTATGGTTAAACATTCCTTCTTTTGGAATTTGTTGCAAAGACCAAATAGTTTTTACTTCAAAATTATACTGTACACCTAAAAATATTGTCACCTTATTTATTACAGTAAAATTTTGGCAACCCAGGTGCCAGTATTTTACCGTAAATTTAACATTATTTTTTAAAGTGTACCGTAGACCAAAAAATATTGTTACCTTCTTTTTTACGGTAAAATCCTGGCGACCCCAGCTGCCAGTTTTTTACTGTAAATTTTACATTATTTTTTTACAGTGTAATATTGCAGTCTGAAGGCCATTATTAGTGTCAAGACATAAGTGTTACATGTTATTGCATGCTCTGTATTTCTAAACATGCAATTTCTTTTCAATTTTGTGCTGGGTTGCCATAAATTAAAATGAGATTTTATATCAGAGTAAAATTAACTGCAGCTCCTAGTGTTTTTCAACTAATACAAATATTTATATTATTCCAATATTGTTCATCTAGCATTGTAATGACCAAGATGGGTGAAAGTCAGAGGAATAAACTAGCACTCATACAATGCTGATGTAATGTAGTCCTTAATAAGACCGTGGCTGAACCGGCCGTTCTCAGTGCTGTTGATCTGTCTCACACTTCTCTTCCATGAGAGTCCTCCCCTGTCCCTGCAATTTAGAGTCTCTCTTTGTTCACATGGGTTACAAGACAAGACTTCTGTCACTCTCCAACAACATGAGCTGATCCATGGCAGGATTGGAGACCTATGCACCAAGGTGCTCTCTTAAAGTCCTTGCCTTCCCACACACCCTCATCACAAGCTTCTTTTATGGACATCTTCACATGTCTTCACTCCTTCTTATGGTCCACGGACACCTTAGCATTGTCTTTCTCTCTCTCTCCCAGTCTACAATATAAATATCTTTAATATAAATACCATTTCACATGGCTATAGACAAAATAAACAAGTTTATAACTAATACCTATTTGATATGTTTTATTTTCACCATACCGTATGTGTTACTGTGTGCACATTTCTGAGAAACTGCACCTTTGCCTGTCACTTGTCTGGTATTGCACCTGACCTTCATTCTTGTCTTGTGAATGAGGAGCTACATAGTGGTTCCACACAGATTTTTCAGGTGTGAGCTTAATGGGGCTATGTGAAATATTAGAAATGACTGAAGTGGTGATCATGAAATTGCAACAATGCAGCAGATCTGGTAAAGGACTATGGTGGTATAAGTGGGAGCTAAATGCATGAATGAAGCTTTTGACTTAGCAGTCAGTCTACTTGCCCATTCTAACCTATGATCCTGAGCTCTGGCAAGTAACAGAAAAATGACATTACACCTGTAAACATCCAAAATGATGTTTCTGTGCTGGGTTGCTGAGTCCACTCTCCTTGACTGGATGATGTGTCCAGCAGTAGGGAAGACCTCAGGCTAGAACCTCTGCTTCTTCAGATAGAGAGGAGCCAGTTGCAGTGCATTGGCCATGTTATTTGTATTCCCTCTTAGACCTCCAAATGGAAGTGCGCAAGGCATGGTCTCCAAGGAGAACACACAACAGATCCTTAGAGGGATTTTATCTCAGCTGGCGCAGAAACATCTCTGAATTTTCTAGAAAGTGTTGGAAGAAGTTTTGGAAGATAGGTTGGCCTGGTCTATATACTGTAACAGTATATTGGTACCACAGCCCTCATTATGAAAAATGGAGTGAAAATAATGGTTGTGAACAGTAGTGTTAATCAAGAACATGTTGTTTCCACACAAATCATTATATTCTTTAGTACTGTTAATAAGTAACCTCTGTAGTGTAAGAATTGTATGGTATGGCCAGCAAAAGAGACACTCAAGGAATAAGAAAGATCAAAACTAGGAGATGAGTTAAACAAAAATCAGCATCAGAGGCAGGCATAAACTGAAAGCCAGGAAGGTAGAAAACCAATATAACTGACCCAAAAAGTTAACCAAGAACTACTTTATGAAATTCCTTTGACTTATGTAACCAGGGAACACAACAAATTCCTATGAAAGGTTTTCTAGAAAATCCATAATTTTGGATAATTACCGGCAGCTACAACACTGTCAAAGCAAATACTTCTGCTAAACTTCCCCTAGCAAATTGTCTAAGCAACAGTGGCACAACATGAGAAAACATTTTATAAACAAATATAATGTCATGAGAGAACATGAAATAGCAAACAATCAAAAATCAAATGTTACAAAATTTACGTTATTTTAAAAGTGGACTTGAAACTAAACAGTACACAAAATCAGGATTCCAAAAAAAACACATATTAACGCAAGAAAAATGTACGGTATTATCATAAATAACAATTGTCAAAAGTTGTGCACAGTTCTTGACCATATGGTAGGATTATGAGACAATAACATATAGTACTCCAGATGCAGGAAGACAAAGCCAGTAGAGTAGGTAAAAAACAAGAAAGGTGCCAATGTGTTCTTCATATAAATTAACTAATAAAGAAAAAGGATACATTTTTTTCTTGTTACTCTTAAATCCCTTTGTGGAATAATCTAATAATGAATTTGTATTTAGTGGGTTTATGATTATTTGTACGTATATTACAGATCTTACACAAAGCACTTGACTTTGCTGAGAAGTGAGTGTCCTTTTATGTGTAGGCTACCATCACTTCAGAAAATATAAAACTTACATGATTTCATTGAACAACTAAGTAAAGTGGAAAGTGGATTTTTAATTTACATTTACTTGCTTAGCAGGCAAAGTGACTTACAAAAGAGATCCACATTGGATTGGATTACAAATATAATTCCAAGAGGTCAATTTAAACGTGCAAATGAAAATTAAAAAAAAAAATTATTACTATCTTAAAAAATGTTACTGTGTTAAAAATAAAATTAAAAATAAAAATTCTGTCATAAAGTTCTACTATGAGAATTCTTAGTTTTGTAGAGAAAAGAACTTATGGACTGACACACTTTGATTATTTTGCTACAAGAGAAGGTTAAAACAAGAGTACATACATGGAAGAAACCTTACAGTATATTGTTTGCCTGCCCTCCTTATCGCCACCAAGCTGGTAGGAGAGATTTAAAAATGAAGGCACATTATGCTGAAATAAGCTGAGTGAGTAAGGAACAAAAGACATAATGCCCTTAACCTCAGAAGAGTATAGAGGGACAGCCCATGTATATTGTATACATAAACCATGGCAAACAGTACAAGAAAAAAGAGAAAAGTATGTGAAAATTAGCATGTAGGCTTTTGTGATGTTGTATCAATAAAATGTTGACTTCAGTATTTTTAGGGGTCAGCAAGTTAGATATAAAATACAGTGTACCATTTATGGGAATTCTTTAAATGAGTGGTTTACTTTGAGGAAACAACTGCCAAAATTAAAATCTTCATAAAATGCTTTACGGTAACGGGAACTGAATAACTTTGTAGCAATGAAAATGTGGTCCAAGGACTGCATTTGCTACAGTAACTAATTTTCTAATTCTCTAACTAATTCTCTAATCTATAATAATAAAAGGCAAAGCCCTCACTCACTGACTCACTGACTGACTGACTGACTGACTGACTCATCACTAATTCTCCAACTTCCCATGTAGGTAGAAAGCTGAAATTTGGCAGGCTCATTCCTTACAGCTTACTTACAAAAGTTAAGCAGGTTTCATTTCGAAATTCTACACGTAACGGTCATAACGGTCGATAACGGTCGACATCGTCCACCATGTTGAACTTTCTTATTTATGGCCCCATATTCACGAAATTTAGTAGGCGGCTTCCCTGCGCTAACCGAAACCGATGTA
>JANRMT010062792.1:104067247-104085756 GCA_026402145.1 Polypterus bichir lapradei | reverse complement strand
AACATGCATGGAAAACATTGTTTAAACAATTTACAATGAAGATCTGTAAAGTTATTTGGATTTTTAAAACATTATTGTTGAAATACACAGTCCTGAAAAAGGGACGTTTCTTTTTTTGCTGAGTATAAATATACTGTGTATATATCTATTTATGTTTAGATTAGATTATATACATTTATTATTATTATGTGTGTGTGTGTGTGTGTATTTTAGCTTAAACTGAGAATATGAGACACTAAATGGACCTTTTGAAATATAAACATCCACAGAGTAATTAGAAAGTAAGATTAGAGGTGGTGGTCTAGAAATTTACAGGATTACTTTTATACAGTGGGAGTAATGTTACATATTAGGCAAATGTAAATAATTATGAATGAAATTATTAAAGGGGGAACTACAGTACCCTCTTATTGCTATCTACTGTTTCCAGATGGTTTAACATCAGAATACTACACTGTTGGAAGTCATCAAAGCATCTAAACTTTTTACAGAAACAATAGACGTGGGCACAACAGTGGAGCCAGGGAACTGGTGGGTGATAACTTTTGATTCTCATAGGAGTTCTTGCAGATTTATATGAAAGTTAGCCCAGTTTTTCACACTCCATAGTCCTTGTGAGTGTAATTATTGAGTCAAGGTGCTTCCCAATGGACTGGAATCTATGACACCCTGTCCAGTATTGGTTCTTGTTTAATCCTGGATTCTGCTTGGTTTCTTGTGTCCTGCAACCTTGTATTAGAATACATGGGTTCATAAAATAAATTAATTATTAATCAAAACTTTTTTAGATACAAACCTGTTAACAATTGCACTAATTAAAGAATAACTGGATTAGGAGGGTTTATTAATCAGATAGATGGGTTTCTCAGATCTGAGAATCTGTACACAGTACCAAACTAAACTGTAACAGTTGCATGTCAGACTTTGGTGTTTCAGGTCACCTTTTCAAGTGCTAACCTTGGGTCAGTACGTTTACATGAAACTTGGAAACTTATTCAAAGTTGATTATTGAGTAAATAGATTTGGAAAACCTGCCATGTAAACTCAATAATCTAATTTTGAAAAGCATATTTCTCTCCATAATTTGATTTTATTTAATCACATTTTAAGATGTGGTTTTTCTGAATCAAATTGTTTTTCAAATTCAATATCCCTACCTTGAAAACTCTGTGATTTGATTTTAGATCTGTATTTTCAATGGACATTACTATATAAACCACAAAGATTACTGTATATGCAGTTTGAAGCTTGTAGAAAGCAGAATGTCATTAAAACAAATACATTACTTATCAGATAAAGCTAATTTACCTTGTGCATAAACTGTCATTTTTTTTATAAGTTGGAAGGGCAATTTTCAGACTTTGGCCTGTTTCCATTGATAAAGGTATTATAATATAGTTGAAATGTATTACAATTCTATAATTTGGTAAGGACACAGCTACAATCAGTAACTACTGTATGGCATTTTAATTACAAATATAAAATAAAATTAGCAGAAAATAACAGTGTTATGAAAAACAACATTCCTTTGATACTGTACCTCTAAGACTCACTGACATTTACTCTAGTGACATGTCAACGATGGACTTAATTTGCCATTTCATATTTTTTGACTTGTTTTATGTTTCATTCATTCATGTTAGAATATTTTTTTAAAATGCTGGTTTTGGCATTACTATAGGTATTATAGTAAGAAAATAATAATGTAACAATTTCACATTGCACCTCTCATTGCGAGTACCATCACAAGGTTTTTTACAGAGCAACGACAATGATACACAATAGACAAGCCAGATGCTATTTGTTTTTAGTCAATTTAATTTTATTATTTCTTACAGATCAGGGAATAAGCACAACAAGGCATGATTGTATGAACTTGGGGATGCTTTTGAACACACCATTCTGTCTTACAATAAGTTTCTTGAAGGCATAGTTTTAGTGTCCATTTGTAATATCTTATCCTTGATTCGGAAAATTTAATGGAATGACCTTTATTTTTTTCTCCATACGCTTCACTTATATTGTTATTTTTGATTTGGGCCATTTTTCCACCACCATTTTCTTTTCTTTTGAGTGTGTCATGTTAATTCCTGCTCTCAAGTTGTTCCCAGTAGAGACATGTCTTTAGATGTCAGGATCCTGTCAATCATTACGTAACAGGATAAAAGGGTCATATTTTTGTCTGGGATTTATGGCCTTGTTATTTGTTATTTTGTTTTCCTGATACTGACCCTTGCTTTGTCTTTTGACTGCATGTTTTTCTCCCAGCCATCTTCAAACTTTCTTGCCCTCTGGGTGTGGTACAGACTATATGAGTACATGGCTCGGACCGACTATTTTACCTGTTGACATTTTGCAATAAACTTACCCATTCAAAAAATAATATAACCTTCGGTTTCACAAAATATCAACAAAGAAAAGAGCTGCGCTGCTTACTGTGCTCTGGAACTACAAAGAAAGGCCTAAGGGGACATATGGATGTTTGAGAGGTGCAGACAATACGGCCTGCCTATTTTACAGAGAGAATTGGAGGTATGTGTGTGTTTAGTTTGAGCTCTTCCAGTAAATGTTTCCTTAGAAACTATTGTCATTGCCATTCCGTTGTATGTGTGTTCATATATGATAGCTTTTTGAAACCAAAAAACTTAAAATGAGTCCAATGTACAATGCACACTCACAGTGTTCTCTCTGCAGTAAATCGTGGGAATTTTGATGCCAACATCAGAAAATCAGCACATAAGACTCCTCACACAAAAGACAGCCAACTGAAATGTCTGATGTGACAGAAATTCTTCCAATTGTACAACAGCCCCATCATACAATGCAACTGGGCATCACAGCCCTACTCATACTACATGTGTTAGACGTACATAGAGTTGTACTTGCCTTGTAACAGATGCAGCAGTTGTATACCATGTATTGGTGTCACAGGCTAAGGATCTTTTCAACAAAATTTAGGATACATCAAAAGGACTTTGATGTATTTTTTGAAACGCCCCAAAAATCCTGAGTAAAATTAATCAAAATGTTTTAGTTTACCTAAAAAGTGAAACATATATGCAAGAACATCAGCGGAAACAGAAAAAATAAAAAAGACTGAACTGTTTTACAAACTCTGGAGGAGTATGGGCCTTTACAGCAACGGTGCTAATCCCTGCACCATCACACCACCCCTAACTGAGACAAATTTAGTAAATTAATGAAAAAGTACAATTAACATGCATGTCCATTCTGTACTATTTTGACCATTTGATTTGATAGTGACAGCATTTAAATGTCACACTGGAAAATATAATTAAATGCACACTATAGTTTGCATTTGAAGTTCTAGGTGAATTAACTTTATTATATAGATAGGTGTAAGTCCTTTCTTACTCCTTCAGATACAGTATGTAATATAGGTTTTTAATATTAATGCAGTCTGTCACTTTGTCAAAAACATGCATTTCAAAAATTAATATTATAATGAGATAACAAATGAAGTGCATGGTTATTTTTTGATATTCTAGCTTTTGTGTTATCGCATTTACTGTAACTCCTGTTCCAATGTGCAGATGATCCTATGAATTTCATGCTGGCTTTTCTGAATGCAGCCTACTTTTAAACTTTGAGAGTCTAGCTACAAAAATATCTCTACAAAGCTCTGTCTGTAGTGATTTGCTGTTCTAAAATTGGGCTCTAATTGTTTTATAAATAGACACAAATGTGACTAACTAGTCTACTTAAGAACAAAAGCAGTAGGTTGAGTAAGGGGAGTACGTACAACAAATAATAACACGGTGCCAGATGTAAATGAAGTGAAAATCACAGATGTGGTGACACTGGAGCAGACTACAGAGCTCTGAGGTCTTAATTGTCACTAAAGTGACTCAAGTGCTGATTTTCAGTTCAAGCTGAGTTTTTGTTACATATGGGCTAGCAGCTCAATTGGCCTACTATATGATAGTTCTACTATTTGAGAATTTTTGTATTGATTGCCCTATTTTTTTTTTATTAATGGCTCACTTTAATAATAATTTTACATTGATGCTGATCCAGCTTTATGTAGTTAAACAAACTCTTGCAAAAAAAAAAAGAGAACGGTCAAAACAGTGTGTACAAATTATAAAAAAAGCTAAGTGCAGAAAGTAATGGATTAGCTTTTTAGGAAGATCTGAACTCTATAGCATCAGTACAACTAGCAGTAAAGCAGAAAGGACTTGACTTCTGTTTTTAAGCACCTGCTTTACCTTAAATAATAAAAAAGCCAATAAATTTGTCTGTTTCTTTAAACTTTCAATTTTTAATAAAGAGAGCTTCGGTTTATGAGTTTCTTGTGGTGTAAATTCTATGTAACAAGATCAGTAGTTATAGGACACAAGGGCCCCTTGAGTGGAAGAACATGGCTTTAAACAAACAGACGTGAAAATCCCGAGGGTATGTGGACCAGAAAGGCAATGGGTTATACGTTTGGGGGGTATGGATTACATATGAGGTCGATTTAGTACAGATGAATGATTGCCTTTCCACATATCTTCCTGTACACTGAGCAGTCATTCAACGACTTAACATGTGATAAAACGTGGATTTGCAATAAGGCAATAAAAATTGTGGGTAAGTAAACCAAAATAACAGAAAGCTTAGTTGAGTCAATATTTTGTTTGAGTTAAAAGCACTGAAACCTCAATCGATTTTCTTTTCCTGTATATTCCAACAATGGTTTTCAAAGGGCCAGAGTATATTCTGACAGTAGTTGCAAACTAACAGTGCAGAGTTCACTCAATGCACATACTCACATTGACACAGTCCAATGTATGGGCACCAGGTAACATTACATGCGTGTCTTTAGGTGAAAATTATAGTACTCAGGGAAAACCTTCATTGTCGAGGAGACAACATAAACAACAAACAGACTGATACTTGATCCCAGCTGTGCCAAGCACTGAATCGATCACCACAAAAACACTTCAGGAGTAAATGGAAATGAAACCCTCCCAGACTTGAAAGACAACCTGAACAAAGAAAGTAATGGCTTCAGGCTGCAGTATTAACTGACAAGTGGGGGAATCTAAATAAATGGCCAAAAGATCCAGATTAAACCCTATTTTACTTTACTATATTTTTAAATTTAATTCTGTGTAATGTAAGATCTTTCATTAGGTCTCACATGGGGGCTGTAACATCAGTTGTCAAAATGACTAAGAGACTTTATAATGTAAAAAAGGACTAATGATGTGCAGAGTAGGACATGGGACCTAAATGGGAATTGGCTTATGCATTTCAGTATTATGCCATAATATTAATAGATTTAATAAAACTATTTGACATATGCCTGAATATTATGCTACAACAACAACATTTATTTATATAGCACATTTTCATACAAATGATGTAGCTCAAAGTGCTTTACATGATGAAGAAAGAGAAAAAAGACAAAATAAATAAGAATTAAAATAAGGGAACACTAATTATATAGAATAAAAGTAAGGTCCGATGACCAGGGAGGACAGAAAAAGCAAAAAACACTCCAGACAGCTGGAAAAAAAAAAATTTGCAGGGGTTCCAGGCTCAATTAGTCCTCATTGTATTCAGGGTTCTCCTGGAAGAATTTGATGAACGGTCATGTGGACATCTGGCCTTTAATCTATCAATGTAGGGACATCACAGTGCTTTGATTAGGTGGTGGTGGCGCAGATCGCCACCACAGAAAACCGGAAGAAGAACAGAAGAGAAAGTAGGGGTTAGTATGGATTTTGGAGCCACCATGAATAATAATGATAATTAATTGAATATACAGAGCATCAGGATTTAACTAAGATGAAGCTATGAGAAAGCCATGTTAAAGTAATGTGTTTTCAGCAGTGTTTTAAAGTACTAGTAGAACAAAATAAATATGACATAGGTGATTTCGGTGATCCTTGTACTTACCAGACAGAATGCTGCTATTACATTATTGCAACTATATTTTTTGATTGTAAACCAATGAAAGGACATTCTCTGCAATTGTACTGTATGTATACTATCAGTCCTGTAAAAGTTATAGGTCTACAATTAAAATTGTTGATGCTGTGATTACCAAACATATCTTGTCGGAATTTGTGGGTATGATATATGAAATTTTTAAAAATCTCACCCAATTGTGCATATGGTGACATTTTCTTAGAGCATGATATAAAAAGAAAATGTGTCAGTGCAGAATTCATAACTCAGAGGTTTGCCATCTGTATACCAAAGCCACCCAGAGATAAGACGTCAGCTTATAGTAAATGATTTTGGAGGCTTTGTAGCAGGAGTAAAGCTAACATTAGCAGTTCACATACCCACTTAAAGATTAAAATATTACTGTGCAGCAAATGGTAAAGCAAAGGACTATATCCAGCGGCACAGTTTTTAAAACTCCATTATCCTCTGTTTTAATATTGACCATTGTCTGCAAATGTGCATGTTGTGAGAGTATCTGAGTGGGTATCTAAGCACTTCAGTTTACCTCAGACATGTAAAAGATTTTTGTGTTAGGTCAACTGGCAATTCTAACATGGTTCACTGTAAGTAAATGTGACAACTCAAGGCATTGGGACACTGGCACAACTTTGACACCTGGGCCTCTTGTAATTCATAAACTAATTTGATCATTGGTAGAGAGAAATGAGAGACAGACTCAAATATAAAAAGTGAAGAAAAAATAATAAGTGAGCAAAAATCACTGAAATCACATTTTTTTTTTCTTGTGTCATCAATGATAATGAAAACTCACGGTCCCAGTGACAGCTCAAAGCGATTAAAAAGTCAAGTCAAGTCAAGTCAAGTTGGGGAGCATGCACTGGTACAGTGCATTGCTGCACCCACTACATGGCTAAACAATTCCGGGATCCTGGTTGGCAACCCCCCAGACAGACACGTGGTCCAGTCCTACCCTCCGGAAATGACCCTCCATCTGCCGCAGCCAGGTGATACGTGGGCGACCCCTTGGCTTGGTCCAGCCACTCTGGTCCCCAACAATGAGGATCTTACGAGCCGGATCACCCTCAGGGAAGCGCGCCACATGGCCGTAGTGTCGTAACTGACGCTCCCTCACAATGCAGATAATGTGCCTCATTCGGGACTCCATGAGCAACTGCTCATTCGACACGAAGTCAAACCAACGGTACCCAAGGATTTTCTGCAGAGACACAGTACCAAAGGAGTCCGGTCTTCGTCTCAGATCACTGGATAGTGTCCATGTCTCACAGCCATATAGTAAGACAGGAAGCACCAGGACTAAAAAGACTTGGACCTTCAACCTTTTGCATAGATATCGGGAGCGCCACACACCCCTTTCTAGCGACCTCATGACCCCCTATGCTCTCCCAATCCGTCTACTGACTTCATAGGAAGAGTCAGCAGAGATATGAATGTTACTGCCAAGGTAAGTAAACCTCTCGACAAGGTCGACACTCTCTCTGCAGACAGACACACTGCTGATGGCTGTGCCCAAGAGGTCATTAAAGGCCTGGATGTTGGTTTTTATCCAAGACACTCGCAAGCCCTGACACTCAGACTCCTCACTCAGTCTCTCGAGTCCCCTGATCAGAGCCTCCATTGATTCAGCGAAGATCACAGCATTGTCAGCAAAGTCAAGATCCGTGAATCTTTCTTCACCAACAGATGTCCCACAGCCACTGGACCCCACGACCTTGCCCGACAACCAGTCCATACAAGCATTGAACAGAGTAGGAGCAAGAACACACCCCTGACAAACCCCAGAATCAACTGGGAAAAAACGCAGAAGTCCTACCTCCACTCTGCACAGCACTCACAGTACCAGTGTACAGGCCAGCCATGATATCCAGCAACCTTGAGGGGATCCCGTGAACCCTCAGGATGTCCCACAGGGCAGCTCGATCAACTGAGTCGAACACTTTGCAAAAATTGACAAAGGCTGCAAAGAAACTCTGCCGATATTCGCGTTTGCGCTCTATAAGAACCCTTAGTGGTCGATGCGGTTAATGGTAGACTTCTTAGGCATAAAACCAGACTGTTCCGGTCACTGGTAGTTGAGCAAGTGATCACAGATCCTATTGAGGATGACCCTAGCAAGGACCATCCCCGGCTCCGAGAGCAGTGTTATACCCCTGTAGTTGCTGCAATCCAGGCGATCACCCTTCCCTTTCCAAATAGGGACGACGAGTCCCGTTTTCCAGTCATTTGTAATGATGGCAGTCTCCCAAATGGAAGCAAAGATTGCTTGCAATGCCAGGAGGACAGCCTTACCACCAGCCTGGAGAAGTTCATCCCGGATACCACAGATCCATGCAGCCTTTCCCTCCCTCAGCTGGTTCACCACCTGTGCAATCTCAGTGAGATTGGGTGGTTCACAGCTAATCAGAGGATCAGCCTCAAGGACCGTGGACCCAGAGATATCCAACGTCCTAGCCAAAGAATCAGTTTTGAACAACTGCTCAAAGTAGCCAGCCCAGCGGGTCACAACTGCAGTGTCATCCGTAAGGACCGTTCCATCAGCTGCCCTGACTGTTACTCTCCGAGGAACAGATTCAGATGTGCATAATGCTTTGATTCCTCTGTAAGCAGGATGTGGGTTGCTAGACCACAGATGGTGTGACACTTGCTCAAAGATTTCTCTAACAAACGCCACTTTATCTGGCCTCAGAGCCCTTAAAGCCATCCTTCTCAGTTCCCGGTACAGATCAGAGTTGCCATTGAGCCGTGCGCTGCGACTCCTCTCGATGATATCCAGGGTGTCCTGCGAGATGAAACACCTCCTTCTGGGAACACCGGTTACACCAACACAACCCTCAGCAACCTTCAGGGTCTTGTCATGGAGAGTCTCCCACGATCACGATCACATTAGGATCGGCAGTCGTACCCAAATCTGAAAGTTCCTCACACAAACTGCATGCATACTCATTAGAAAAAACCTGGTCTTGGAGTCTGGCCAAATCCAGGCTCATTTTGCTAGCAGGTGGTAACCTATTGGACCTAAGCTGGATTCTAAGAGTAGCAACAACAAGTCTGTGGTCAGAATTCACAAACTGGGCACTTCTGTAGATCCTGCAGTTTTGTACGAGCCTCCAGCGTCTGCGCATGAGGATGTGATCGATCTCCTTCACCGCACCACCAGTATTGGAGTACCAAGTCCAACGATGCGGTTCAGGGAGCTGAAAAAAAAAAAAAAAGCAAAAAGAAAAATATTTGCAAAAACAAATTCTTTTTTCATCCTTACTTTCAAAAACAATAAACAAATAACAATAAAGGAAAGAATAAGGATCTTTGCTAACTATTTAGCAATTCAATGAATAAGCAGCTCACCATGGCAGTCCCTCCTCAAAGCCTTACAACTTTCTTCTTTCCTCAGTTTTGCTCTCCTTAGGTGTACTCGGTTCCTAGTTCAATCACGGCAGAAAGATAACCTCTGTAACTTCCACCCAACTTTTCATGGCTGCTGGATTGTTGTGATCAATCCTCTTTTACTGCTTCCATTCCCCACAAAGAGGGCTCATTCTGTGATGCCAGCCAGGCAGCACATTCCCTCTTCCAGAACTCTTCTTTTAAATGAGTTCTCTCACTCGTTCATACGCACGCTGACAGGTAAACCTACCTACCTCTCACTCTCCCTGCAATAAGCATACTCGCTACCTTTTCTTGTGACCTGTAACAATTATATGACTTTGGTACGTTTAGGTGGCAACTTGCGCCAACATTATTTCCATGGCATGGTTGATGGTTGTGTATACTATTATTTAACAGAAACTAACAAATTTCCTGTTTTAAATGCTGATACATACCACAATACACAGCAAATAAAAGAATCAGACTGGGGCTTCTGTGTAGCTTGCTACCATCATTCAGCATTAAACATTCTTATATCCTCTCCTTCTCTGTTGCTTATTTATCATGAATATGTGGGTATTTTTTTTTTTACTTTAAATATTTGTATGGGGCGGCACAGTGGCGCAGTGGGTAGTGCTGCTGCCTCACAGTAAGAAGACCTGGGTTCGCTTCCCAGGTCCTCCCTGTGTGGAGTTTGCATGTTCTCCCCGGGTACTTCGGTTTCCTCACACAGTCCAAAGACATGCAGGTTTAGGTGCATTGGCGATCCTAAATTGTTCCTAGCATCTGCTGTGTGTGCGCGCCCTGCCTGGGGTTTGTTTCCTGCCTTGCGCCCTGTGTTGGCTGGGATTGGCTCCAGCAAACCCCCATGACCCTGTAGTTAGGATATTGCGGGTTGGATAATGGATGGATATGTAACATGGCAAGAAAATGTTTGTGAATCCAGAAGGAATTATTTAAATTTCTATATTAATGACTAAAAATGTGTTCTTATTTAGTCCTAAGGCTTTATAAGGCAGTGCAAAAAAGGGAAGTTAAACTGCAAAAACCCTGGCCCTGTGTCAAAACAAAACGTGATCATTAATTAAATACTGTATATTAAAGTAGATCTTTTTTTTCTTCATCTTCATCTTTTCCCACTTCTATGTGTGGTCGATGTGTGTGATCAGCCGTCTCCAAACAGCTCAGTACTTCCCAAAGGGGTTAGGCAAAACCTATTAGAGAAGGATTTAAAAAAAAAAAAACAACCAAAATATGCAAAAGAAATCCAAAACATAAAAATTAGAAAATAAACAACAAATGCAAAACAAAGTCCAAAAAGTAAATAAAACAGACAATTTCAAAATACCTTTGTCTTCTTCTATCGGCTGCTCCCGTTAGGGGTTGCCACAGCAGATCATCTTCTTCCATATCTTTCTGTCCTCTACATCTTGTTCTGTTACACCCATCACCTGCATGTCCTTTCTCACCACATCCATAAACCTCCTCTTAGCTTCATTTAACTACTCTGACCACTAGGAGGCATGTAAGAAATCAAATGCCATAAGCTCAGCCCAACAAAAAACACCATAGTATGTAAGTGACTTAATGCACGTTTAACATATTGTTGCCTTTTAATGAACTACTGAACTAGACTCAGAGGAGAACTGCAGTCTTGTACATAGAGCACAATTTGTCTTTTTGGGCAAAGCAGAAGAACCTAATCAGGGATGATTGTTGATTTCCATCCATTTTTAACCTGCTTGTTCCATTATTTAGTCATGGAAACCCAACATTCTGTTTAACAGACGGAAGTGACTCTGTACAGGGCACTAGTCCATCACAGGTCACAATCATTTGCATACTCACACTCATGACATTTAGGGACAGTTTGGAGACACCAGTTAAACTAATCACATATTTCTGAGATGTAGAAGAGAAGCAGAATAATTTAAAAATTAATTTGATGGTAGAAAAATGAGGCTCTATTTCTTAAATGGTCATCATGCCTACTATTAATAGAAAACATGTCTCAGCTTTCAGGATCTGTTAAGGATTACATTCTGCACTTCACTTCTTTAAGCCAAGATACTTTATTTTCTCCTTTTGTCTTATATTTTGTATATTCTGTACTTTTTCTGTACTTACGCTACTGTAAAGCACAACCTCTTAGAAGTTACCTTACTATGAAATAGGATGTAGAGTAAGTATTATGTTTTGTATTATAACATTTTATATTTTATTATATGTATTAATCAATCAATATGGTTAAGGCTTTGGACTTTCAGCCCTGAGGTTGTTGGATCAAATCCTGCTACTGACACTGCTTTACCACGAAGAAGTCGCTTCACCTTCCTTTGCTCCAGTAGGAAAAACAAAAGAAATTTAACCAATTGTATCTCAGGTGTTATAAGTCACCTTGGATAAAGGCATCAGGCAAAACTTAAGTAATAATAATAATAATTATCATTTACTTTTATCTGCTTGCCCAACTGGCATGGTAGCGCTATGATAGCACTGCTGCCTCGCAGTAAGGAAACCTGGGTACTCCCTGTGTGGAGTTTGTATGTCCATGTGAGGTTTCCTCAAAGTGCTCCGGTTTCCTCCCACAGTCCACAGACATGTGAGTTAGGTGGATTGACGATGCTAAAATTGGCTCTAGTGTATGACTGGTGTGTGTGTTTGCTCACCCTGCGTTGGAATGACGCCCTGTCCAGGGTTTGTTTCTGCCTTGTGCCCTGTGCTAAATAAGAGCTCCAGCACCTCCCATGACCCTGTTAAGGACTAAGCAGGTTAGAAAATAACTGACTGACTGACTGACTGCTTATGCACTCCATTGTGTTTCAGTGTAAATATATTTTTTTTTATTTGGTGTCACTTTGTGTTTGGTTGGTTATTGCATTGGTATCTCTTCTTAGCATCAGTTATTCTGAAAAAGAAGACCAAAACGGAGCAGAACTGGATTATTTAACTTCACTTTTGGGCTTAAAAGCCGATCATTTTTACATTCAAACCGCCGTAATTTTTCAATTCAAGATCACTGGAAGTTAGCAGAAGCTAAAAACTCTTACTCTGAAATGCAATTTTCTGGTTCTGTTATTCTTTCTTATGCATCACTTGAACTGAACTGTGTGATGTATAATTCTTGCTGTCTTTAATGCTAATGCTTTTCTTCACTCATTTTTGTTTGACTTACATGTTCATATGACAAGCATGTACACAGTATAACATTCAATATTTTATTTAAAAAGGACTGGAAGCGTCACATCAGAACAATAATTATTTCAGTGATTTTATCAAAAGTTTTGAAGTGCTTTACTCATTATGAAAGATGCTGCATGAAAATTGATTGACTAGTGCCAGCATAAGTGCATAGGGGACAGCTAAATGGCCCTAGTGACTGCAATTCTACTGCTGCTCAAGGTGTTGGCGCTGTGCCCTAATGCCTCTCTCTCTTTCTCTCTTTGCAAACTAATTAATTGATGGCCTCTGCCATCACTTCCGGTGTCTGTCCACCTGGATCCCCCCCTTATCCTCTCAGAAAGGCCCACATCTGGAAGCTCCGCCATCTTGAAACAGTTCTGTCTTGAACTGTTGGCTGCAGAAATGACTCTGCAATATTTTCTGTATGTATTTTTTTTAATCCCACTTCCTCCAAAATTATGGGATAGGCATCTTGGCCCCCCAACTCAATGTCCTCTCTGTCTGTTACATTAGTAAAGAGCACAGTGGGTGACACAAGCTCTTCTACGCAGATGTGGTGTACGTTACTTCACCGGAGACTGAAGTTACATAAATATCTACAAAGCACTATTCACAGCAGCACCATAAAGGTTATCATACTGCACAATCATATTCAGTTTGAATAAATATCATGACTGGAGTTTTAGTTTTTGATGAAATTCATCACAAGAGGCTTTTGATGGATACACAAAGATTAAAAAATGGTTACTGAAGGTCACATTTTCTAGCCATAATCTGCAGCAATCCAGTTCTATATAATTGTCTCTAATAATAATATGATAGCAAAGTCAACATGCAAAGAAAAAAAAACATTATTAAAAGACTCATATGTTTAAGCTTCTTAAAAATCTCTGGTGGATTTTCAGATTGTCTGGAGGCAGACCCCCTAGATAACAGCCTAAATTGAGGGCGACGGCTTTAAAAGGTTGAAATAACATAAGTAAATACCTGCAGTAGTTATTTTAGTATTCCATTCCCATACGATAGCTTTACATCTGAAAAGAATCGACAAGCAGTGTATAACCCCCAAATCCCAACAGACCAGTTAAGAGCAGGGCTGTGTTGCAGGTTTGATTAAAAAAATGTAAAAGATTAGAAACTGCTCTTCTGAGTAAAAAGCTAACATTTACCTATGCCATTTATTAAATTTAATTTTCTGGGTATTTACCATGAGGTTTCCTAATGCCAAAGACACTGAAGTATGTATTGATGTATCTTTGCACAGCTGAGACTTTATTCAGGATCCAATCCTTCTACAAATACAATTGTGTCAGCAGATATACCCCTGAAATCCCATTCTCTAATACCCTTAAAAAATCTCAGCAGTGTGATGAAATCGTGACACGTGGCTTGACCTTACATTAGCTGCTAATGAAAAATGCAAACTGTCTATACAAGGTGTTCAGAACTGAAAGACTCCTTCATCCTCTACCCATATATTCTTAGCTGAAAAGTTCAGAAGGAAAATTGATTCTTATGACCATAGTCAAGATGTTAAATCAAATCAAATTTCTAAAAAATGGCCACAGGCTTATTTACAAACCCCAGACCTTTCTTTTAAAGGACCAAATACACTGGCTATTGCATGACATCTTATATCACTACAAAATCTAGTGAACAATCTTTGTTTTCAGATCTTTTGAGAGTTGCTTTGAGGATCCCATGTTGTCACTCTTCAGAGGAGAGTCGAAGGGAAGCACAACTTGCAATTGACCACCTTAAATAACTTTTCTCATGATTGGACACACCTGTCAATGAAGTTCAAGGCTTAACTAACTAATCCAACCAATTTGGTGTTGCAAGTAATCCGTATAGAGCAGTTACATGCATTCAAAGCAGCAAAATTACAAGGGGACCCACATTTTTGCACAGCTAGTTTTTCACATTTGATTTAATTTCATACAACTAAATACTGCTTCACTAAAAATCTTTATTCAGAAAACACCCCAGTACTCAGATGATCCTAGGAAATGAAAGACATACCACTGTTATCTTTTTTGTTGAAAGTAGAATAAATTATTATGCAGGCTGAGAGAAGTTCCCAATCTTTTTCATATGACTGTATATGGGATAAGATGGTGGTCTTATTAGAGGACTCGCAAAAGTTGGCTTCTATTACCTGACCTTATGTATTATCATATAAGCTATTCTGTACAGTATTTTGGTTTGTCTATGTTACATACTTAGAACTAAGTGTTATGAGTGTATGAATGCTAAGTATACCAACTTTATAGCACTATATATGCTGTGGACAGCTACCTTGAATAAACAGAGACTTTTGTGCAAGTTGCTTTTAGTGCCCACCATGTACTGGATGCCCACACTTGGACAGCTGTCTCAAGCAAACTAAGTTGCTTTGTAGCATCCCATATGTACGCCATATGTGCATGTGGACAGCTGCAAAATTAGACTTCAGTATGATTGTTTTATAGTGGCCCTCATTGATCACACACCCATACGTGGACAGCTGCTTTGAATAAAGAAACTTACCAGCTTGGCATAAGCAGACCAAATGGTTGTCTTCAGATCTGAACGACACTCAACATCTGAGCCACTTACCAAGGCAGGTGCCCACTCAACTAGAAGACCCCTCTTCTCAGCTGCTAACCGCTGTGGGAATATGACAATGACACATACTAGGTGCTCCTAACTCTACCTTGTCCACACCAAACGATATATACTTGCTATTACAGTAAACTAAAGTTAATAAAAGACTGTTAAAAGAACAGTAGTAAACGTAGGACTTGTGTTTGAAAAGAGTCTTATTGAATGATTCTTATGTAAGGATACAGATGATGATGAGGATGAGTCCCTTCAAGCTAGGGTGTATAGCTGCATATAAAGTTTCTTCAGTCCGCAGAGATCTTTAATCTTGCCAGTTTTGGTGGGAATGCAGACATGTTTTCTGGGTGATGGTCAAGATCTTCTCTTCTTCTTATGTTTCTGTTTATCTTCTTTCTTTCTGTGCAGCATGCATCCCAAACTTAAAGGCCTCTCACTCCATGTGGAGTTTACAATGATTACACAAATGATTGACTGAACATGACTAGCTGCTTGCTTATCCCTGCTGCAAGGCTGATACCAATTAACACCATAACAATGACACATCAAAGCAACCAACATAAAAGATTACAGGATAATCAAAAACAGAAAAAAGCAATTAAATACACAACCAAAAACAATATCATAAATACATCTAACAGGGTATGGCAACTGACAGCTACACTTTAGATAAGTCTTTAAAGTTCTCCACTGGCTGCCAGCTAAAGCAAAAAAAAAGGGAATGAGAGAGAAGTAGAAGTAAAATTGGTGTCTGGATGAGCATCATCAGTTTCACCTAAATGGTTCCCCAATGAACTACTCCATTGTAATATATATTTGCATCTGCAGACTTTAAAGGGAACACCACATACTGTACAACTGATGGAAATTATGCTTGACTGAATGACGTAAACAAATGAGAACTGCAAACTTCTAATAATGATTATATATATTGTGATGGACGGCCAGACCCCCGTGACCCTGTAGTTAGGATATAACAGGTTGGATAATGGATGGTTGGATGGGTGATGGATGGCCGGCAGCTTATTCCGGCTGACATATCCAAGATGCTAGATTCCCGCAGGGCACCATGGGAAATGGGGTTCAGCTTCACAGCCCTGCTGGGTGCCATGGGTGCCATCGTGGGACACTGCAGGGAAGCACGGGGATTTCTATTTTCCCTGTAGCCCGGAAGTACTCCCAAGTCATGAGGACGGAGAAACAGAAGTACTTCTGGGCTGAAGAAAAATATGTCTTTATCTGACCCGGAAGTACTATGGAATCACATGGACAGAAGGACAGGAGCGCTTCCGGGTCAAGGACTATTTAAAGGCCTGGTGTGAACCCAGAAAGCTGAGCCAGAGTTGGGTGGTAGTGTGACGGAGCTGCTGGGAGTGGAGGATTGATTTATTGTATTATTATTGTTTATTGATTGGTTTATGGTGGTGATTGCAGTGCACTGTGGCACAATTAAGAAAGGAAGAAATGAAAATATTTCTAAGTGCTTTTACTTGGCGTCTTGGACGTCTGTCTGGTGGGTTTCACGGGGCAACAGCGACCCCTAGTGTCACTATATATATATATATATATATATATATATATCTATACTAATAAACGGCAAAGCCCTCACTCACTCACTCACTCACTCACTCACTCACTCACTCACTCACTCACTGACTGACTGACTGACTCATCACTAATTCTCCAACTTCCCGTGTAGGTAGAAGGCTGAAATTTGGCAGGCTTATTCCTTACAGCTTCCTTACAAAAGTTGGGCAGGTTTCATTTCGAAATTCTACGCGTAATGGTCATAACTGGAAGGTATTTTTCTCCATTTACTGTAATGGAGTTGAGCTTGACCGCCGTGGGGGCGGAGTTTCGTGTGACATCATTACGCCGCCCACGTAATCACGTGAACTGACTGTCAACGCACTATGTAGAAAACCAGGAAGAGCTCCAAAATACGCTGAACAAAACATGCATTATATAATTGAGAAGGCAGCGAAACATTAAGAAGCAAGCGAGTGACATACTACCATATTCATCAATACAGCTACTTCGGAAACAAAGCGAGGTATAAACCTAAACTTTAAATTAACTTAATAGACAGGCTGCCGCTTTTGCTTTTCGTGCCCACGGGTAATGCAGGATACAAGTTTAATGAGAGGACGCAGGATATAAACGAGAGTTTTGATCACTTTGTAACTAAGTTAAAATTGCAGGTGAAGGGGTGTGCTTATGCAAATTCCGAGAGACTGTGTTTGTGGGGGATTGACAGTTAAGGCGGGTGGGGGAGTCACGTCATCATCTCCCCTCCCATTTACCTCATTTCGCTCTGAGCTGAGCTCCGCGGCTAACGCCGTCTTCCGAAGCAACTTCGTCACACTGCCACCAAATACAGAGAAATCCACAAGTTAATACACACTCTGTCTCTAGACTTTCTCCACACTGAATCCTCCAGGCACTACTTACAAAAGGTTACATTGACAATCGTGTTACGTTATTTTTAAAATGTTTAATTTTCTTAGCACAAGCACAGCTGAGAAGCTTCGATGCATGTGCTCCATAACGCGTTAAAAAATAATGCATTTAATCACACTTTGCATTACAATCAAAGGGGAACTTTTGTCAATGCATGATTTCCTGGTACACCGATAACATTGATCAGCGCATCCCAATTCATTTTAGCCTCGCACCACCTTGGTTTGAGAAGAAGTATGAAAAAATATGAGGTTAACACACAAAAACAGATCACCAATTCAAGCTTTATGAATAATCGATTCGCCATCAATAATTGTTTTGGTAAAGCCATACTCAGTGTAATCCTCCTTCCATTTTATAATTTTTCCGCCACTAGCCATGATTAAATGAACGGTAAAAAAGTAAGAGCGAAGCGAGGGTGACTTATTTAGGCAGGCATATATATGACAGCAACACTCATGACAATCATGTTACGTTATTATTAAAATGTTTCCTTTTCTTTTTCATTACTTCTTTAACCCATTACTTCTCCGCTACGAGGCGCGGGTATTTTGTATATGAATGACCTCCAAAGAGCGCGGAGACTTTTGATCATGTGAACGTGTCTGCAAAAACTGGCGTCTCCTGCCCAGCCAAAGTCGAGCAGCCGGCGCGCGCGCATAGCTGTGCCGGCCTTTCACACGCTGACTGCGCTTCTGCGGCAAAATAATATTAAGGCGCTTCGCACTTTATTTTGCACGTATACGATTATGAGGTCGTCAGCTCTTATGAAGACACGCACAGGAGTGAAGGACTGACAGTGCCATCACAGCCGATTAATAGCTGGGACGTCTCACCAGTCTGCACAAGACCCACCGCGACTGTCCCCAAAAGGCGCTCATATCGTCAGCGAACACATCTCTCTATACTATATAAAAGAAAAGAAAAAGGCAACTTTCCTTTCTTTACACCTTTTTTCC
>JANRMT010062792.1:104050911-104062607 GCA_026402145.1 Polypterus bichir lapradei | reverse complement strand
CTATCTATCTATCTATCTATCTATCTATCTATCTATCTATCTATCTAAATGTACTACAGTATATCGCACAGTTATGCAATAGATTTGGAAAGATCAGACCCATTCTAAAAAGTCACATGGAGGAAGTGCAAGCAGTACAGGCCCGCTAGTATGACAATGGCACGACTCTCCGAGAGTTCCATCCGGGGGATCGTGTCATGGTATTGGTCCCCACCTCTCATTCTAAATTGCTTGCCCATTGGCTAGGCCCTTATGAAATTAAAGAGAGGAAAGGATTGGTTGACTATTTGGTGAAACAACCTAATCATTGACCAAGCGAGCGGGTCTATCATGTGAACTTGCTGAAACCGTGGAAGGACAGGGACCCCGACCCCTTCTCCGGCCAGCCCTGCTCATTCTTTGCTCAGACAGACACCCTTAATTACGGCGAGGAATTAACTGTCGGACAGACACAGGAGCTGAAAACAGCTATCCGGTCCGTCCCAGAGGTGGTGAGTGTAAAACCAGGTCGGACCTCTCTGATTGCGTATGACATAGTGACTGAGCCGGAAGTTGTAGTACGAGAGCGCCCCTATAGACTCCCGGAGGCAAAGAAAGCTGACGTAGAACTGGAAATCAAGCAAATGCTGGAACTAGGAGTGACTGAGGAAAGTTTTAGTCCCTGGTCCAGCCCCATTGTCTTGGTCGGTATTAAACGTACTGTCTCTGAGGGAGTTGTGCACATCGTGCTCGTTCAGTTTTGTTTTTTTTTTCGTTGTGTTCGCTGGGATTTGCTCGGCGCATGGGTTTGAACAGACGCATGCAAAGCCATCGTCAGTTTTAAATGTAGTGCACTGTCTATACTGTACTGCAAGACCGTGTGGGTAGGTAGAAGATTGAGTATTAGGGCGGTGCCATGAGTGTCAGGTTTGTTTTGATGAGAAAGTGAGGGTTTATTGTGGATGTCTTGTGGTTTGTGGATTGTTAATATAAGAAAAGTATCTATAAAGGGTTCTAATGTCAGTTTTGATTTCGTTTTTGTCACTGTTGGGAGTTGGATAAAGTGATTGTATTCCCCTCCCATAGATAAGAATGGAGATGCCTAGATGAAGTGTATCATTAGATAGGCTGGTTATAGGTTATTTAAGGCTGAATAGACAGAAGGAGGGGGGGAGACCGCACTGCAGGGAAGTGGTAGACGAGAGTGTTGGGAAAACTGAGAGCACAGTAGAGAGAGATTGTGTGGCTCAGTGGCTGGCAAGTTCTGGGTACATGTAAAAAAATGACAACCCCTGTAAGCCAGTGATGGCCCCTGATTTGTTCTTTTTTTTTGAGGGAGTCTTATTGGTTCTCTTTAGAAGCTGGGCTGCAACAGAGCCTTTTTTTTTTGGACTTGATCATTTTTTTATTTTATTTATTTATTTACTTTTTTTTTTCTTCACTGCATATATGGTTGTAGCCTAAGACAGATTGAAAAGGATTGTATGCAATAAACTGCAACTTCTTTAGTTTTAACATCTTGACATCTTAGTATGTTTTTTTTTTTTTCAACTATGGTCCCAGTCAGTCCCAACTACAAGCACCACACCTGCAGTTGCCAGTTTGGTTACAAAAGAAGCTAAATAGCTGCATTCGGTGACTTAAAACAGGTCCTTACTTCGGCACCAATATTAATGTCCCCCAACTTCTCTCTTCCATTTGTTCTCCAAACAGAAGCTTCGGACACAGGCCTGGGGGCTGTGTTGAGCCAAAGTGTCAACGGTGCTGAACACCCCATCATGTACCTGAGCCGGAAACTGCTGGACCGAGAGAAAAGGTATGCAGTGGTGGAGAGGGAGGCCTTGGTGATCAAATGGGCGATTACGCAGTTGAGGTACTACCTCTTGGGCCACGAGTTCACTTTACAGTGGATGGCCCTTCACAAGGAGTTGAACCCACGGGTCACGAGGTGGTTTCTTGACCTACAACAGTACAAGTTTTCGTTCGTTCATCGTAAAGGTTCTCTTCTTGCCAATGCTGATGCCCTCTCTCGGGTACACAACCTCTCTCTGGGTTAAGGGGGGCCTTATCACACATGTGCGAGTGGGAGGCAGCTGAAGGGCTTATTTAATCGTAACAACTTGTCCGACCAGGGGGCGGAGGGGTGCACTGACTCTATTTTTCAGTTCCCTACAGATCGTTCTCGGGAAATCCCGCCAGGTGGCAAAGCCCAGAGGAAGATACTTCTGGTCCCGGCCCTGAGGATGACATCACTTCCGGCCCCCGAGGATGACATCATTTCCGGTCCCTGCCCCAAGGGCAACATCACTTCTAGTCAACTGTCCATAAAAGCCGCTCTCCTTCCTCTGGTCATCAGTTCTGTCTTGGACTCAGTAATGTAAACTATCCTGTGCTATTTTCATAACATTTGCAGCCTGGACTACAATATACGGGTGTCTGCCCCAAACCTTCTTGCGATGTCTGAAGTCTCTAATTGTGACACCGTTCTTAACTTTTTTTCTAAATAACCTGGTAATAGAAAAGTATATGTGAAAAGCAAGGCAGCTTAAAGAGGAGCAACTAACTTTCCCATCTGCCATGCGTGATAGCATTGAGCTGTCATTTTGTCATCTTCTACCATTCTGGATAACAAAAGCAAACTTTTGATGTGATAACTAATATTAAAACTGTTTTAGTTTTAGGATTTGTTTATGTAGTTTTTGACTTTGCTTTGTTTTGTGTTTTGAACTTTGTTTGTGCAATTTTTATTGATCTTTTTAAGTTTGATCTTGGTTTGACTAGATTGTTTTTTGATCCTTTTCTCCCTCACTGTCACCTGCCTTTTAGTGTCCGAACAATGGACATATGGTCTACTTGTGCTTTCAATGAGAAGAATGGTTTCATGGCTCAAGCTGCCAATTTGAGATGTTATGTGAAATGGCCCTGGGCATTGATAAGATTTTTAGTTCTTCTGTTTTTTTCTGCATTTTTAAAACGTCTTTATTTATAGTTCTTTTGTGCACATTTTGTTATTTTGTGCTTCTGCCTGTTTGCTTAAAGAAACTGCCTTAATTTTTTTTCATCACTGTGGTGTTTTAATTCTTTTTCTGGATATTGTTAATATAGGCAGCTCCCACAGTAACTAATCAGAGTCGGGGGTGAGGCAAACCCTTGCAAGCACAATGTAGGATCTTCATAATGAACTGTTTAAATAAATAGCTGGTTTGGTCTTTTTAGAAACACATGCTGTTTCCTTTGTTTGTGTTGCTGTCATCTATTATAATCTCTGAGACTCAGCAGCATGCTTTCTGCACATTCGTATTTCTATTTTTTTATGTCACTGCTGGCCATGACAACAGACAAATTAGGTGATCTGAAACCATACATACACTGAAATGGAGAAGCACTATTGGCACTTATTCATAATTAAAGAACATTTTTCAAATATTCTATACAGGGAAATATTTTTTCCCCCATTGGAAAGAATAGAATATGGCAATATGTTATGTAGGGTTTAGAAATATTGAAAATAAATATATTTATTTATTTTAAGTGGAATAAAAATGAACTGAATTAGAAAATCAATCCACCTTCTGAAGAAGTAGATATATCTGTAATAAAATCAACAGGAAAATGAGTACAAGTGCAATCAACACTAGGCAGTCATTAAAACAAATTAGGTGGTTAGCAATTAAAAGGTTTGGCTTGATTATATATAAAAAAGCCCTTTACATATTGTTCTGTACCTTGATGCCAAATAAGCTTCCAAAAAATACTTGATATTATTATTCAAGATGCCTGGTTATCCCACTGTGAATTAATTTTATCCCAATATAATATATATATTCAGTCTCATTATAAGGAACAAGAATTAAAGCAATAGGTGCTCAGTCAGAAGGGGAAAGTCATTTCGATTATTTAAAACCATTTCCTTGTTGAATATGAATGAGGCTTCAGACTTCCCCTTCTTCAGAAGCAGCTCAGGTTCAGAATTAGTCAGATATGTTAAAGAATTCTGAGATAGTAACATCAGCATCAGAATCTAAGTTCCTCTTCTTATATTGAAACTAGCTGTCCCGCAAAGTAGTGAAACAGGACAGACTTTAAAAATCATTAAAAAAAATTTAAAAATGTAATCATTTGTATTGAGAAGAATTTATATTGATAGCTTTCGTATCCGAGGGCCTCCTAATATACAATATTTTTAGTTTTGCTATCAGGGGCGAGAATGTAACTGTGATCTCTTTTCCAAAAATGTAAAAAGTTGTCAAGGTATCTCTGGCTAAGCGAAAGATAGGTACGCTCCAATGTCAAATGTTGCCACTGTATCTGATCATGTTCAGCTCTGACACGATAGCGTCCCCTGCGTGGGGAGAAGAGCACGTGGCCGTGATATCTCTGCTAATAAGCAGGTACCCTCTAAAACACACGTAGCTGTGATCTCTCTCTCAAAAATATCAAACATTACTCTTTAACAATCTCTAGATGATAATGTCTGCAGAACAAACAGGTATTGCTAGCTAAGTGGAGGCAAGGTTCGCTCCAACACATGGCGAGAGGTAGAGCGACTCAAACGGAGACTGGCGTGTGAGTGAGGAGGCTCCCGCCTGGCTCCCTACTCCTGAGGTCCTGTCTCCCCCTTCCCTCGTCCTGCAACCTGTTACCTGTAAATCAGTGCTGCAACCAAACTATAATACTTGCCGTGATGAGAGAAGTCATAAAATCAACCGGAATGTTCAATCAAATTATAGAAAGTGAAAAGCAGACAGACGTTGGATTTTATATATATAGAGATAAGAGTGTCAAACTTTATATTTCTGTTCATAGGTCAAATGGAAAATAGTTGTCCAAAAATAAAGGTCATCTTGCTTATCTTCAGCCTTCTAGCAGTACTCAAATATGGCATGTTTTTATAATCTGTGAAAATAATAAATGGAAGATTGCCTTCCTCCAAACATTGATGCTAATTCTCAGTAGCCAGAAGCTCTTGTCTGTAAAGCTAGTGGTACACTACAAGACTTTCAGTCAGAGAGCATGTCAAATGTAATGGCTGTCTTGAGGATGTCATATTACACACCTGCCTCATGACTTCTTGCATAGTTGCTTGTTGCCTTTTGAAGACTAATTAATATGCAGACAAGCCTCTCTGCTGTCCCCACAGCACAAAACACCAGCTTTTATGAGTTTTACTTTCAACTGAGTGCTTTACATCCAGAATTCTTCACTGGTTATTACAAAATACTAAATCCAGACAGGCTTCCCCTCTTGTTGGAGCTTTAACGTACTGTGTCAAGAAAACAGTCCAGTCTAAAAACTCATGATCCTGTACTCTGCTATTTCTAAGGTTAGCCCAATTAATATTAGGGTAACTAAAGTCCCCAATCTCTATAATACCCTCCCATAACCTTGTGTTTTTCATATCATTAAACAGATGCACATTAAGAGTACTGTTTGCATTGTGGTGGGGGGTTATAACACTCTCCTACAATAAAGCCTCTATCCCTGATACTTTCTAGCCAAATCCAGAAAATCTCACTAACGGAAGAAGACATCCACTTAAATTCTGTCTCACATAAACGATGATAGGCAGCCACCCTGTCCAGGGGATTGTTCCTGCCTTGAACCTTATGCTTGCTCGGATGGGCTTGTTTTATTTTTGATACTCCTACTTTTTAATATGCTATTTGTTTTACTTTGGCACTTCAACTTTGAATTAGAAATTAAGTTACTATGTGAATTTTATATTGTACTACTGTTCATCCCTCTAAACATGACCACATCACCCGTTCCCCAGATTATCATATAATTAGTTATAAAAACTTCCTAAAATCTAAGATGATTTAGCCTCATATTATTAGATCTCCTTGTCAAAACACAGAGACCTTCTTTTATTTTAATCATTCAGGTTTTGGTCAAAATCTAAGCTTTGCTTGGAAATCTTTCTGTAAAAAGTTTTGTTCTTTATTCTTTGGCATCTATAAACCAAGAACAGAATCCAATTAAACAGACCTAATACCAATCAGAACCAGAAATTCCAAATGATACTTATGCAAATGATCCCAATCCAGTAACACTCAATGAAACTCTGAAGGACTTTAACCCTTAGCTGGAATATATGGATTTAGGGCTGTCACTCAGCCATGATGTCATGGTGGCCCTGCCTCTTGGGGTTTCCATCCCCTCTATACAAGGGGTAGCAGAAAACAGAGAATATAAAAATGTAGAACAATAACTTCAACAAAATATCCACTATGAAGATGCACGTAAACAAAACACAAAAAAATTGAAACTACAATTTATAGCAATACATTCAAAAGATTCAAAAAAACAATACAAAGTTAACTTAAATGGCAACAAACTTAAGCCATGGATGAAACCCTGGGTGTATCATAACAGTAGTCCATTCCACAGATTTATGAAAAAGTTGAAGACCAAATTTTCCTCTGTAATTTTTGGAAAGAGCTTTTTAATAAATTATGTCCATTTGCACATAACATAGTGTGACGTGTCGCACTACTTCATGGGCTGTAGCAGATGTGACAAAGGCATCTTCTTTTTATTATTTTGAACGTGTCCTTGTGATCCAGACAACGGGCAGCGGTATGACACCGTTTATATTGCAGCATATAAAATAAAAAGTGAGTCGGCATTTGGAAGACTTCCCCAGAAAGCGGCTCCTGCATGTCTTATTCGACTGGTCATTACAATATCATACACTCACACACAGAGACATTTTGAAATCTGGGAGACCTGACAAGTGACACATATACAATGAGTAAACATGGGATGTGAACGCAGGGTGGCTGGAGCCATGATGCAGCAACACTAACACGGTGCCACAACATTGTATTAAACATAATAATTGTTGTGTTTGATAAATCAGAGTGTAATAGAATATCATTCATACCCAAAGACTGAAAAATTGGAAATAGATTTAGTGTTTCATGTGGCTTTGAAGTTTCAAGACTATTATGTTTTAAGAGACTTGAGAAAAAAAAAGCAAGATTGAAATTGGTCTGTTATTGTATACATTTGGGGGTAATTCTTGTAACATAAATAAAGTTCTGAAAATGGCCACTTTCAACCTGTGAATCACATTGCTGCATGCAAGGCTGTATTATTACAATTATAATTTACTTCTGCAAGAAATCTTTGTTAATTTTTTTAATTAGGATCTAAACGAATGAATTGATTTCATTTCACAAATCTGGTAGGATTTTTTGCTCAATTATTAATTTAAACTAAGGCTGTTCACACAAGAAAGTGATACAGGTCAACAGGGAAATACTAGGCTTTGGGGTCTCTATGTGTGGGATATTGAGTTTTTGATAAATCAGTGCTACTAACCTTGAGAGGAAATGTAAACAGGTTATATTATTTATTTGAAATATTACACAGGATTCAACTCACAGCAGACAACACTATTTTTAGTTGATTTATAGTAAAGTTTATGCTGTTTGGTTTAAGAGCAGGTGTGATATCATTAATCCCTGATAAGTATCTTTAACTACTTTTTGAGTGGATACACCATTTCTAAAAGATACATTGGAGTCTTATGTTATTAAATTCATATTGATGTCAAAGGTAACTTTTTACTTACTAATGCATGACTTCAAGATGCTATAACATTTACATACCATATATAATTATGTTATTTTATATTGTCTGTACATACTGTACTGTACAGAAGTCTCAGGCCACCCAAGAAAATTATTTTTAATGCTTGTATTCCAGCTTTAAAGTGTTTACTTGTTCATGGCAACACCCCATAGCATTAAAATAAATGTAAATAAGTGCTGGACTATGAATATCGTTTTTAAAACAACTTTTGTGTTGTCTCCCTTAGTATGCAAAACTGAAGCAGTTTGCTTTGGTGCATTGCCTTTATAATTTTTTCATGCAGTCCTGGGGTAAATTCTTCCAAAATTTTACATGATTTGCCCAGATTTGTCCTTTGGCTATTTTTTTTTTTTCTTTCTTTGCCTGTCGTTGTGGTTTCACATACTTAGATGTGTTCAGGGCTTCAAGGTGACCAATAACATACAGATTGTGTTAAATCTGCAGACTTCACTCTAATGTTTTATAGAATTTTTATGAGCAAATAAACAGTTACTGCCCACTAACCTGTGTTAAAAGACTTTTGCACATTTCTGTATCCTTCAGAGATTTTACACTCAGAAAATGTCACATAATGGAAATAAGCATAAGTATAAAGGTCCCTTCCAGTACAGCATTGAAGACTCTCTCTACTCTGGGAATGATTAATACAAAAATGACCCAGCAGAATCAAGCTATGGTGCTTTTTTAACATTATTTTTTCCATTTTGTAACAAAGCCATACAGTAGTAGACAGAAGTTCCTTATTTAAATTATCCTATTTCCACTAATTTAAAATCTCAATACTGACAAATCATTCAAAAACAAAGGTTAGCACTTGGTGAGTCTCATACAGATCTGCTTGCTTACTAATAAAAAAAATCTAATAGCAGTACAAAAGATACACTATTTGACTGAATGTATGACAATGTCATTTATAAGACTGATTGTAGCTTTACACTCCAAATCAATTTTCAGTATTGTACAGCAAACCATACAACAAACACATTTACTGCTTATCAGGTTATATATATATATAAATAAATACACATATATATATATATATATATATAGTAATAAACTTGACAAACCACGTCAAAGGTTTGGGGTTTTGCCCCGTATATTGCTCAGGTTGCAATATAGATTTGGTTAAATAAGATGAAAAAACATCAGACATTCAACATTGATGGTGGTTTTTGGGTGGCTTTTATACAGATCCAGAAAATGGCTACAGGAAATTATGTAATACAGGAAGTGATGTCATTTGCCGGAAGTGACGTCATCAGACTGGGACCGGAAGTGACGTCTTCATCATGAGCTGGAAGTGACGTCATCAGGCTGGGACCGGAAGTGATGTCATCAAAAGGAGTAGGAAGTGATGTTGAGGAGCCATTTTCTGGAAGTTTTATTGTTGGAGGTGTGTGTGAGTTATTTATCTTCTTTAGTTCTAAAAGATCAGAGAGAGAAGATTAATACTGTCATTCAACCCTCCATCCGTCGATAAATCACTCACCTCAGGGCTTGTTGACTGCCTCCTAAGCGCACGTGTGTGACAATATATATATATACTATATACCTGTATACTATATGTATATAGTGACAAAGGCTTATATTGGTGCCAGACCTGACACAGACAGACACAGGAGGCACACTAATCAAAACAAATAAATCTTTTATTTTCTTCATCTGTGGGCTACATCTTCCCCATACCCACAGACACAACACAGTCCCAAAAGCACAAGCAGAAACATCAAAACACTTCTGGGTGTGGCTGTGTCACAGCCCAGACGGACTCACAAAGCTGTGCATCTCCCCCTGGCGGTGGCCATGGAGCCCAACAAGGATTAGCTCTGGTGTAACACAATTGTGGCCCCGATGTAACCCAGGGGGGCTGCCACCAAGTGTTTCGGGGGATGTAGTGTGCATCCCATGGCTGCTCCTCCGGATCCGGTGTCAAAGGGATGTCCGCCACTATATTTACTGTATATATATATATATATATATATATATATATATATATATATATATATAAATAAAATTAAAGGAACACTTTTTCATCAGAGTATAGCATCAAGTCAATGAAACTTCTGAGATACTAATCTGGTCAGTTAAGTAACAAAGGGGGTTGTTAAACAGTTTCAGCTGCTTTGGTGTTAATGAAGTTAACAACAGGTGCACTAGAGGGGCAACAATGAGACGACCCCCAAAACAGGAAGGTTTAACAGGTGGAGGCCACTGACATTTTTCCCTCCTCATTTTTTCTGACTGTTTTTTCACTAGTTTTGCATTTGGCTACAGTCAGTGTCACTACTGGTAGCATGAGGAGATACATGGACCCTACAGAGGTTGCCCAGGTAATATGTGTCATTGCTAGAAAGTCTCAAGGGCATGGGGGAGATTCCAAGAGACAAGTTACTCTAGGAGAGCTGGAGAGGGTCATAGAAGGTCCTTAACCCATCAGCAGGACCGGTATCTGCTCCTTTGGGCAAGGAGGAACAGGATGAGCACTGCCAGACCCTTACAAAATTACCTCCAGCAGGTCAATGGTGTGAATGTCACTGACCAAACAATCAGAAACAGACTTCATGTGGGTGGCCTGAGGGCCTGATGTCCTCTAGTGGGCCCTGTGCTCACTGCCCAGCACCATGAAGCTCTATTGGCATTTGCCATAGAATAGCAGAATTGGCAGGTCCACCACTTGCACCCTGTGCTTTTCACATATGAGAGCAGGTTCACCCTGAACACATGTGACAGATGTGAAATGGTCTGGAGATGCCATGGAGAACATTATGCTGCCTGTAACATCGTTCAGCAGAACTGGTTTGGTGGGGGGTCAGTGATAGTCTGGGGAGGCATATCAATGGAGGGACGCACAGACCTCTACAGGCTAAAAAGCGGCACCTTGAGTGACATTAGGTATCGGGAAGAAATCCTTGGACCCATTGTCAGACCCTATGCTGGTGCAGTGGGTCCTGGGTTCCTCCTGGTGCAAGACAATGCATGGCCTCATGTGGCGAGAGTATGCAGGCAGTTCCTGGAGGATAAAGAATTGATACCAATGACTGACCCCCATGCACGCTTGACCTAAATCCAATAGAACACCTCTGGGAGATTATGTTTCAGACAATCCAACACTGCCAGGTTACACCTCAGACTGTCCAGGAGCTCAGTGATGCCCTGGTCCAGATCTGAGAGGAGATCCCCAGGACACCATCCATCGTTTCATTAGGAACATGCCCTGACGTTCTCAGGCATGCATACAAGCACATGGGTGCCATACAAACTACCGAGTATGATTTTGAGTTGTTGAAATGAATTTTTGCCAAAATGGACTAGCCTGCCACATCGTTTTTTCACTTTGATTTTCGGGATGTGTTTCAATTTAGCCCTCTGTATTTCGGTAATTTTCATTTTCATGAAACGATGTGGCATCCTTTCATTCTTAACACATTACCCAGTCCATATCAGTATAGATATCCAACAAGATTTTTTTCCCATTGAGATCTGACGTGTTTTCAAAAGTGTTCCTTTTTTTCTGAGCATATATATATATATATATACCGTATATATATAAAATGAGAGAGAAATACAGATATTCGTGATAAATGGAATACCACATCTGTTAATACTAGTAAAGGTATGACCCTGATAAGTCACAAAAAGACCCTGCCTTCAGCTTCACTTCCAATGAGTTATGAGCCACAGCCAGTTCAGTGAAATAATGGCTTTGTCTTTTCTATTTATAGAATGTCAGTCTCAGTGCTTTTGCAGTGTTCTTTAGTTTATGTATTCCAAATATGAAGTGTAAAACATTGCATATAGTATTTTCTGTGAAGTTGTAGAGTGCTATTAGGGAAACACCAGAGCTATTAGGGATTGTCTGGGACTTACTAATTGTGAGCTTGAATGAATTTTGATGGTTTTGTGGCCTCATAACAACACAGAAGGTATTGGTGGTAGTACTAATCCTGGTGCCTGCTGTTTCAGATTATTCCTCTGGCATCAATTAGAATAATTTGAGAAACAGAGATGAACACACAACTAAGTGGAATAGTGTGCATGTAATTTCCCCCAGTGATACATAAAATAAAACATTCTATCTATCTATCTATCTATCTATCTATCTATCTATCTATCTATCT
>JANRMT010062792.1:103950046-104050901 GCA_026402145.1 Polypterus bichir lapradei | reverse complement strand
TCTATCTATCTATCTATCTATCTATCTATCTATCTATCTATCTATCTATCTATCTATCATAATTATACATCTGTGGATGTGAATCATGTGTATATGCAGCATATACTGTAGAACAATAGAAAAGATCTATTCTGTGAAAGAAAAGAAAATTTCCAATTGCTCTGTAAATCGAAGTGCTAGTGCATTTCTCCAGGAAGGTGCACGGCTGAGCAGAACAATTAACTAGATAATTATCTATGTAAGTAACTAAGATGAAAGACTAGAACGATCCAATGAACACAAAGAAAGCATAATTATCTAATAAAATGGCTCTGTATATTAGTATGCCCTGTTTAGATGCAGAATGTGATATACATATTGTGTCCTTGTAAGCAAAATTTTGCAAGCTTTAGTTTAACCTCTTGTGTCTTCAGCGTTCAAGTCTGAATTAATTAAGAAAATCAGAAGCCCAGGGTAGGAAGAGACCAAACATTGAAATAATGCACTTGGAAACACAGAGTGAGATTTTTTCTATCTTTTAATTGCATATTTTACACATTGTAATGTTTAGTAACAATCATAGAACAATACATTATAGAGTTATTAAAGTATTAATCCAATACATTAATTATAGAATTAACTCTGGAAATAATTTTTGAGGCAAAAAAGAATGAAAAGGAATATTTCTTTCTGAAGAAAACACACTATTTCAGATAACACCTTAACATTATAATACTGTATTAATATTAATATTAAAGATACAGTCTTGCTGATAGCCATCGCTGATTTTAGGCCTACAGATAGATTTTATTAACATTTATTAGTACTATGGTGATGTTACAGATAGATATTATAAGCCTCTTTCCCCTGAGTTTCATATGGCCACTACTATTGTTGTCATGTCCTAATAGCAAGAGTGATATTGAACAAAGTGTATCATACTTTCAGTCTCTCTTAGGAAAATAGTAATCTTTAATAGTTCACTTTTTAAAATTTTACATTATATTATATACAGTATTCTCTGTTTCTTTCCCTGCATTTATTTTATGTGAATTGTTCAAAATATTTGCAGTTTGCATGGTAGATTTTCACAATTTTAAAAATCTGGATGATTTTATCGTTATTGATGTTATAATTACATGGCTCTAATGCTAATACTTTTAGTATTGGTCTATACTAATGTTTAATTATTCTTATAATGTATACACTGAGGTGCCAGCTTATTAGGTACACCTCTCTAGCAACGGTGTGCAGTGCCTCTATTGTTCTTCACAACAGCATGAATTCATCTGGGCATAGATTCTACATAGTGCTGGATGTGTTGTATAGGAAGGTTGTCTCATGTGGAAATAATCATATTTTAAAGTTGCTGTACATTGGATGATTGCACAGTCTTGCTGTGAATAACCTTTTCCATCTCATCCCAAAGATGCTTGATAGAGTTAATATCTGTGGAGTGTGCAGGCTAATGAAAAAATGAAAATATTCTGTCATGGTTCCAGAACCACTCGGTGATACTACATGCCTTGTGACATGGTGCATCATCACATCATCATGCTGGATGGTGTCCCTTCAAATGTGAGTAAACTAAAGCTATGAAGAGGTGATCTTAGTCAGCAGTCATGCTCAGATACACCTTGTCATTCAGATGTTCTTCAATGGATACCAGGAAAACATTTTCTACACCATCACACTGCCACCATAAGCATGTAATGTTGACACCAAAAAGGATACGTCCATGGGTTTCTGCTGCTTGTGCTATTTTCTGATCCTTCCATAATCAGGAAGGAAAAGTCACATGGATTTGTCTAAACAAGAAATTTTTTCCCAGTTCTCAATAGTTGAATTTGTATTGTTTCAGTGCCCACTGAAGATGAGCTTTTGGAATCCAGCAAAATTCTTTCAAGCTAATAATGAATCACTTACTTTAGGGCAACAGTGGAAATTAAGGACAAGTGCATTTAGGACTGAAGCCTGAAAGCCCTTCTTTACGCAAAGAGTTGTGGCAATCTGGAACAATCTACGAAAACTTGTAGTTGAAGCTGAAACCTTAACAACCTTTAAGAATTGTCTGAATGAGATACTGGAGCAGTTGAGCTATTAGCTAAACAAATGAGCTTCATTGACTAAATGGTCATGCCAAGTTCAAATTCACTAAGGTTGCTCAGTTTGCCCATTTTATACGCGCACTGATGCTATAAGTACTGGCCTGTCTGATTTATACCACACACTGCGGTTGCGTGATATATGGATGTAAATGGTGAATATAAATGTTCAGTTTCTATGAGGAGTGTACATAATAAAGCATCAGCTGAGCATACAGTGGCAGCTAAGGTTTTAATAGTACAAAATTGAAATGATAATAATGAACTGTAGTATTTCGCTACAGTCTGTAAAGTATGTTGTTAATCGTAAATTTAACTTGCTATACTTCTAATTTCTGTTAATTCTGGTGGATATAATTAATACTATTATTATAGTATATTATTATACTCTATAGTATCTTTTTTCTTACAAAGTAGAAAAATGGAATTATGTAGACCACTCAATACATTTCTTTGCTGGAAATCAAAAAATCTCAATCACCATTTTGAGAGAAAACACATACACATTGTCCCTCTTTAAGGACAAAAGTAGATTTTCTGCAGGAGAATAAATACAAACAAATAATAAATAAATACTAAGCTGTAAAGAGACTATGATGGTCAGATTTTTCAGTCTAACTACAGTTAGAATTCCAGAGAAATTGAAATATTATGGTGATGGGGAATCTCCAAATCCAAATTAACTTTGGCCAATACATACATACAGTGGGTTTATAAATTTATATGGTTAGCAGTGTCACATATACAGAGTAGTGTTGTTATAAAATCAGAATTTGTATAGTAGATACACATACCAGTGAAATTTCATGATTGTCAATATCCATTTGATACTACAGTATAAATCCCATTCAACATACTTTCAATCATTAAAAAAAGTTTTATATTAACAAATAAAAATTCACACAATAGCATGGTGCCTTCAAATAACTTAGTTATTTATTAAAAGTACCACCATTATTCAACTGAAAAATATTGTGTCTTTATTATATATATTTAATATATAAATACTAGCTGTACCCCATGGCTTCACCCACATAGTAATGAAACAGGACACATTTAAAAAATAAATAGACGTTGGCTCTATATCTGATCATGTTCAGCTCTAATGGAAGAGTGTCCCATGCATGGGAAGACAAGCACATGGCTGTGATATCTGTGGCAATCAGCCGCTACCCTCTAAAACACATGGAGCTCTGATCTCTCTCTCTCAAAAATGTCAAACGTTACTCCTTAACAATCTCTAGATGATAATGTCTGTTGAACAAACAGGTATCACTAGCTAAGCGGAGGTAAGGTGCACTCTAACACGTGGCGAGAGGTAGACTAACTCGAACAGAGGCTGGTGAGTGAATGAGGAAGGCCTTGCCCCCCTGCTCTTGGCCCACAGCCACTCTGTTGAATTTGCATAAAAACATCAGTACAGAAGCGAACTATGGTACTTAGCGCAATGAGAGAAGTCGCAAAATCAACTAGAAAGTTAAAGCTAAGTATAGAAAACAACCAGATCTAAATCCGTTAAGTAATTCTCTTGTGAAAAGCGGACAGACACACAGACAGAACGCGCTCGGACCACAAAATTTTTCAAACTGTTTCTTAGCGAGCACCTATGGGCCAAGGGTAACCTGCATTCCAAATTTCAAGTCCCAAGTCCCCATGGTTCGGGAGATTTTGTGATGAGTGAGTCAGTGGTATTTGGCTTATATATATATAGATTAACATTAACATAAGCTTTAAAATAGTGGTATAGCCTTCAAGTTGTTACCTCACTTTAGCTGAAATAAACTAAAGACCTTTATAAATATCAAAATATAATGAACTTTGTATTACATGGCTTTCTATACATAACTCTAGTGTATGAAAAAATATACAAACACACAGTATATTTTTTAACATTTTAACATACAGGTTAAAATGTTGTAATAACACCAACTAACTAATTATGTTATGAACTGTCATAATACCCACCATGATGGTGGTGTCTTTTCTTCTCTCAATATTTTCCTGAAAACTCACTATGCGGCTGGCTGAAACAAGCTTTATTATCCCATGATGCTTTGCGAAGCCATCATGACATCACAGAGCTGTAGAAGCTCTTGGATGGCACAAATCAACTATATAAAACTGATCCTAGCAGTAGGCTAAAATTTAGCAGAAAACCTGGGAATACATTTAAACACAAAACATACACTCAGAAACTGGAACTGTGTCAGTGTATATCTTTTGGCATGGACTTGTCTGTTACCAGTATGTAATAGTAAGCCCGCCTCTGTAATAGTATTACCCAGAGTGCTGTGCAATTGATGCAGGAAGAAGTGAAGAAGCCACATGCTTTAGTGATACGTTTTTTTAAAGCAAGCAAGTCAAGGAGAAAAAAAATGTACTTTTCTGGTCAGGAGAGTTAAGTACTTGCTATTGAAATTGTGTGGTCAAGCCTGAGTGAATGAATGCTTCCTGCTCCTGTTTTATCTCAGGGGGTATGGTGGCGCAGTGGTTCACACTGCTGTTTCACAATTCATTTGTGCCCACTATAACCAGTCCAGCATAGCTGGCAGACACCTCCCTAGCCCTCAGGGACACTTGAAAGACCATTCTTCCCATTCTACCCAACTCAACACTAGTTCAGTTTCTCTCTCCCCATTGACTTCAGTGCATTTCACTGAGTTTGGGGAAGTTTCTGAACACTTCAATGATTTTGCTGAACTCAAGGCACAGCAAATTCATCAGGTTTACTCATCACTAGTGCTAACAATGTTTGTATATTAATGTAAATGTGTCAAATTGGAGCACATCAGAATTTTTAAACTTGATTTTCTCACTTTACAAATTTGAGATGATATACACTTTGTAATGATGTGAATTCAGTTCTGAGTAAAATATCTTGAAAATCTGTGAGAACATTTTTAAGAAGGGTTATAAACGTGAACTTTTCACCATGTTGAGGGTTTCTGCAGGCTTCCACACAATACCTCTTTTATAAACTCAGTGTGCAAACAAAAGGTCAAAATTTGCAAACCACTGCTGAATGTTAAAGTCTACTTTAAAAATTAGCATCATATTGTGTTGGAACTTGACTTAATGGTAAAGACACTTCAACAAGCCGTAGCTTAAAATAGTAATTTAATTTAGCCATTTTATATGTATACAGCATAGGTATACTCGGCTCATTATTGTCAGATACAGTTGTATACATAGAAATAAACAGCAGTCATCTTAAGCAAAAATAATGGCAATACATATATTTCTGGATAAGAAAATTTTGATGACACTTTATGATACTAGTTGATAATGTACCATTAAGATAAACTGGAAATCAGTCTTTGTATAAAATCAGTGTGTTAGTCTTTCATGTGCTTGGTCAGGTTTAAAGTGTTTCCCTTTTTTTCGGTTTGTATTGATTTGGTGACATTTGCTTACAGACCAGTTTTTCAGAGCCAGTGATGTTACCCTGAGCATCTGCTTCAAAGTAAAAACATTTCTAGACATGACTTCTGCTCGTGGTCCACAGAACAAGTGTGCAAGTAACAGTTTCATTGTACTCTGTACACATGATAGTAATTCTCAAATGACCTTTCTGTACCTTTTTATTATATTATTTATTTTTTAAAGAACCAATGGTTTCTAGTGTAATATTTTCATTTTTACATCTACAGTAAGCCTCCAGAGGTTCTGCTGTGTGGCATAGAAGAAGGTTTTGGTACAGATGAATTTGAATATCGACAAGTCGTCCCAAAAATGTATGCATTCCAAGAGAACCTTAAATACAAAGAGGACTGTTTCATTTATGTTAGGTAGAATGCCCAGAGGGGGCTGGGCGGTCCCGTGGCCTGGAACCCCTGCAGATTTTATTTTTTCTCTCCAGCCGTCTGGAGTTTTTTTTTTGTTTTTTCTGTCCTCCCTGGCCATCGGACCTTACTCTTATTCTATGTTAATTAGTGTTGTCTTATTCTAATTCTTACTTTGTCTTTTATTTCTCTTTTTTTCATCATGTAAAGCACTTTGAGCTACATTATTTGTATGAAAATGTGCTATATAAATAAATGTTGTTGAATTATTATAAATAAAATGTTTATTAAGGCACATCTATGCTTTATAATTCAAACTAAAGAAGACAAATGTAGAATCATTTTGATCTGTCACAAGTGTTCCAATGCAGTTGCAAATATAACAAATCATTTTATTTGGTTTTTGGGTGCATTCTCTTTTATTGAGTTATGAACTATAAAAGTGTGTATACATTTGGCTTCATTAATTTGAATTATTATGCTTAATTGTATCTTAATCGACATTATTATTACTGTAGCCCCAAAGGGCAAGTGACAGAAAATTAAAAGAAGTACCCTGCACAAAATTACATGTGACATGCACAAAATCGGAATGTAGTGTACGGAAAAGAACAAAACGAAAGAAGAATGCTGGTTGGTGAAAAGAACTGTCAATCACTTCCGAGTGGTGATGACAGTAGTAGAGTTCAGACTTTAAAAGTTTATTTTATTCGTTTTTTTATATCTTTTTCAGTGGAACCCTACAGTATATATGAGTCGATTTTTTAAAAGTTAGACTAAATTGTAGTTTAATTTATCTAGAATTTAAAATGGATGTGTATTTAAAAAAAATCACTCTACATTGTTCTGACGTTGAAGAACGCGGCATGGCAGTACTTAACTTTCAGCTTGATTATGGCACTGAATTATATGTACACTTCTAACTTTGATAGAAAGCATAAGTCAATAACCTGACACCTGCCTGGCTAGACAAACTCCTGTCTGTATGGATTGCTTTTTGCTCCAATCAACACTAATTATTGTCATTTCATCAGTAACCTTGTAGTCCACCACTTCCATAAGATATGATACAACCGTAAGACATACTTTAAGGTACAGATATTCATATCAGTTGTCCCTGTGTATGATAACCATATGTTCCAGCCTTTCTTTAATTTATTAAAGTCACTGAGTATCCAGACCTTTAAAGATCTCTATACAGATAATGTGCATGTGTCCTTTCAACTATAACATATTAAATATAATCTTCTGGCAACACATTTTTTCTATTTACAACCTAGAAATTTCATCAAACGACTCCTGTCTAACTTCTCTCATCTTCAATCATTATCTATCCCTGAAGCTATAAAGGCCAATTTTGATGAAGATGCAACCAGATTATACCAACATATTTCAGGGAATTAACCCCAAGATGGATATTGTGATCATATGTTGATAACATTTATTACAATTTAATCTAAACTGAATGATTAAACCAAGTCTTTATCCAGTGACATACAATTCAGGTATCTTACTGCAGGTTTTAAGGTGTTTTTCCCCAATAGACAAAAAAAAAACTTGCTTGAAGGTGTAGAAAAATGTTGCTGCAATCTGAAAGTATTTTATAACATCAGATAATGCATCTCAAAAGTTATTGTTGAGCAGTTGTGCTTTTATTGTAGAACATGATGACAGATGCAGTCATCTTTTGTAACGTTGTCAACTGTGAGAAATGTCCGAGCTGAGGTGACCTGAAATCTCAGTACATAAGTGTCAGTATGGTTTATATGACCTAGTGGTTAAGGCAATGAATTTTAAACTACAGGTTTGTGGCAGACGCACTATTTGACCTTGAGTAAATAACTTAATCTTCCTGTGTTACAAATATGTATTGAAACAAAGGTACTCTATTGTGAGTTGGGGTGTTTTCACTATAGAAAGGTGCAATTTAGAAGAAAAGGTGTTTAAATAATGATTTGCAGCAGTTCTTTATTGTCAGTCAATCTTTCTTGAATCGATCAACTAAAGCTTAAACGATCCACTCCTTTTGATCACTGTACTCTGTTTATTTTTGTCAAATTACAGAGTCAATATAAAGACAAGTTATTTTTCCACTAAAGTGGAGGTGTGGTCAGGCGTGGAGGTCAGGTTATCTATAGCCTCATCAAAAGAGAAAGCATAGTGTCGAGTCTTCTGCAAAATTGTTTTTGCTATTAAAATCTGATCAGATTGATTTCAGTTCACTTTTTATATGCTTTGACCAGTGATGCATCTTGGAACAGAAGAAACTGCGGCCAGGAACTGCTCAAGCACTTCATTTGTAATGCTCAAATTTGAATGATTTACATTTGTTTTTACACTAGAAGCCCCGATTGATTCCATCTTTTCAGGAAGTTACATACAAACAGCTACCAGTGTTTCGTAGTACTGCACTTTCTGGTACAAGTAAAGCCAATAACTGTAAAACATGACAGCCAGGTTGTTTGTTGTGAGTAACAAACAGCTCATTTACAAGGTTTTTTCTACTATTACTCCTTTTGGTCAGGCAGTATAGTCCCCATTAAGTGTATTAAGTGGCAGGTCAGTGTTTTCTGACTGAATGCCTGAGTAGACAAGTGAAATGAAGGGGAGGGGCTTGTCGTTTTTCACTTCATCATGCCTGTGTCATGGATATGTATTGCTCATGGAATACTAAGGGAAGACATTTGATTAATGCCACGAAATAATTGTTATACTTTAACCGGTCCCATTTTCAAAATACTATGCATTTATGCCCAAGATAAAGATTATTGTTGCATGAACAGAATGAGCGAAACTTATTATAGCCACTTGTTTTCCTTGGAAAAGCTATTTGTTTACAACAGAAACCATTTCCTATTTTTCTTTTTCTAAAAAAATATTTCTAATTTTGTCTTCAGACACCAAAATGATTTTGCAGCTGAGAAGAGCCAGCATTTCCTTTCCATTCTATAAACACATTTTAAAGTACAATACGTCTGCCTCTACTGTATGAAGTGTTCATCTCTTTATAATTGCAAAATAGTTTTTGTTTCTGGGCATGAAATTTAATAACCATTAACATATCTTTTTCTTGAGATTATTTTTTAATCTTCAACAGATATAACTGTTGACATGTTTGAGGCAATAGTTGTTTTCTGTCTAGCTCACACTGCCTCATAATTTATCTGTGCCTTTGCTGCACATCTATATCTCTGAATTCTGTCAAAATATGAATGTCCGTTTTGCATTTGTTTCTTCTGGTACACTCAGTGACCATGCAGAAAGGTGAAACACAAATAAAACAGATTGATACTCTTTGGATATTCAACACATCTATACATTAAAATGTCCAGTTCATCAAGATTGATGTGCTACTGTTCACCAGCACCATCAACCACCTTCTCCTGGTTATGTCTCCTTTACAAATAAGAACTATAAAAGCAGCATTACAAAAATAATAATTACATCAAACTTAAGCAATGTAACATTTTTAAGACTGTAATGTAGTAATAATTACAACCAGTCCTTTCTAGTCCTTTCCTATTTTCTTTACCTTCTAGACAAGCATTGTAGTTGATGCAGAACATATCATGAGCAGTGACAGACCCCATCTTCAGAAAGCTGCATTAATTCTATTTTGCTCTACAAAAAAACTGGGCTATGACATAGTGTAAACTGCCCAGGAATATGAGGGTGAGACAGGTTGTCTTATTTTATCTAAGATCTGTATCATTTTTAGTTTTGTTTTTCACTCTCATTACATACTTGTCTTACTTTGTCTCATTTACTTTTTGCCTTATGTAGGCCCTCCAACCTGCAGGGAAAAACCTGGGGTTTGGTGGCAGAATTGGCACTGAGGGTGCGGCAATGTGCTGTATCAGCACGTGCGCCTAACCTCTCTCCTCTGTTATGCTAGATTAGCTTTCTTTAACACCTTTAGTATTCATGGACATTACTAACTGTACGGTATGTACATACATCTTCTGATCCAACAGCTGGACCATTCTTCACTGATGACCCTGGGATACTCAGAAGTTCCATGCTCTGCAACATCATACTAACTTCCCCCAGGCAACCCATCAGGGGCTGACTAAACTGCTGCTTGTTTCCAAATGGCAAGGAGTTAATTAAAGTAAGCCCAAGGTTTAGTTCTTCTGAGCCCTAGTCAACATGAGATTGTCTCTGCTGCATTGGTGATTTCAAAGATGGCTGTGCACTTTGAATTTCCTTCAGTGCCCAATTTGGTGAAGGCTCCGGCTAGCAATTGTTGTACAAAACCTGTCCATCCCTCAACTACAGGCAAGCACCTGCTCTCCATCCTGATTGCCAACACTTTGTAATTAGCACTTTGTACTTGGAGAGATTCCTTTCAAAGGCTTCTTCAAAGTGGTATTTTCAGGGCACTGTTAGCTCTACTAAGAAGGTGCATTTCAGTGTAACCTAGGTCAATAAGAAAAGTCCTTATTGGATGCTGTTGGTACACTATTTCTTAGAAAAAATAGTCCTTGGTTCAAAACACCTTGAGAACCGCTTGACCCACAAAACTAAATAAGCAGTTACTAAGGAATGTACAATAAGGATCTGGAATAGTGGCAAAGATGAAATCAGAGCATTTTAACTCTTTCAGGGCTGGTGTCGACTTTTGTCAAAAGGAGGAATTGATGATGGTAATCAACTATAAACTGTGACAAAACCAACTGTTATGTTTAAGTTGGAGTCTCATTGCTAGAAGGCAAGTTAGCTTCATTAGTTTTGACCAAGATTTCCAGCACTTCCGTGAGTAGCAAGGCACAAACAACGGCAAAAATGGCACTGACAACTAGCGAGAGATCAAAGGGGATGCGTAAAGTAAAATACTCCGTGAACGACGTTTTGCCTATTCTCTCTGAATTGGACTATGACTTTTGATACAAGCAATCAAAAATGAATGTGAGGCTCCAGCTTCAGCTGAGTGGTCCCCAGTTTATCGTGGTGCTGAACAGGTTCATGTAGCCAACACGCCTATGGCGCTGTTTGCCTGCCTGGGAGGACTGACACTTGAAAGATAGAAACCAGATTGCAGTGCACTGCGACCGTGACCACTGCTGCCCCAGCCACATGAAGACAGCCTGGCCGCATGCCTGCCACACATTTTTGGCAAACTAGCAGCCACAACATGCAGCAACAGATGTTTTATGTTGATTTCTGTGTAAAGCAATTGCTTTTCAGAAAACTGTTTTTTGGAAAAAATATTCAGCCCTCAAAGAGTTAAATGACTCTGCTGTTTGATACATCCTTTTTCAGGAATAAGTAGGTTTGGGTACAGGAATTTTTAGCTTTGTAAATGAATTTGAACTCAATATTATTGAAAAATCCCTACAAAAACATATATATTGACAGCCTTTTGCTTGACTTTGCTTGTGGATGTGTTGAGTCAATGGATAGAAGACCAGTCCCCCCGGTGCAAGCTTTATGGTGATGACATTGTGTTGTGTAGCACCAGAAAAGAGGGAGTGGAGAGGAAGGAGGAAGACTGGAGTAGAGCTTTGGAAGACAGAGGATTAAAGATAAATAGGAAGAAGACAAATATGTAAGGTTTAATGATGATCAGAATTCAAAAGTTAGCCTGCAGGAAGAGCAATTGAAAACAGTGGATCAATTTAAATATCTAGGATCACTGGTAGCCCAAGATAGAAAATTAGATGCAGAGATAACCATAGAGCGCAGTATGGATGGAACAGTTGGAAGAAGGCATCAGGAGTGTTGTGTGATCAAAAAATTAAGGCAAAGCTTAAAAGTAAGATTTTTAAGACAGTGGTAAGACCAGCAATAATGTATGGAGCTGAGACGTGGGCAGTAAAGGGAGAGCAGGAAAAAATGTTAGATGTGGATGAAATTAAAATGTTCAGATGGATGTGTGGAATTACAAACAAGGACAGAATAAAAAATGAGGCAATCAGAGGTACAATAAAAGTGGGAGAGATTTCAAATAAAGTATAGGAAAGTAGGTTGAAGTGGTATGGACATTTGGTGAGGAGAGACAATGAACACGTGGGCAAAAGAGTGATGGGAATGGAAATACAGGGGAAAATAAAGAAAGGGAGGCCAAAGCAGAGCTAGATGGACAAAGTAAAAGAAGATCTAAAGTAAAAGGGGTTGACTTAGGAGGAGGTGCAGAACTGACCTGTTTGGAAAAGGCTGATCAAGAACATCAACCCCATAAAGAAGTGTGAAAAGATATATGCAGTTAGTCAGCATGTAATCAATTTTAAGCAAATAAGACTGTGTGACTCACTGACACATAATATTATTATGTTGGTATTTTAAAGAAAAATTGAAGCTATAGGAAATTGTGTAAGAACATTTTTATGTTGCTTAAAAAAATATTCAAATGTACCTTTAGGAAAATTCAGTGCTACTTAATGAATGCATATTATTTTATAGACTAAAATGAACCCAATCATGGCCTTACCCACTAGTAGCAAAAATCATATTTAATACAGACATGTTTATGAAAAAACTGCAAGATGAAAGATTTGCATGCTTGACTAAACACTGTTAAATAAAAAAGTGCACATCTTATTTTAAGATGATGATAATAATTCCTGTAATGTCTTTTGTAAAAAGGAAATTGTAAATGCGGGAGGGAACTTGTCTACATAAGCTACACAATAGTTGCTATAGTACCGGACTATACACATTTTCTTCAATAAAAGAACATGAAACAAATGTTATTAGTTACTCATATTGCATGTTTCATGGACATTGCTATCAGTTCTTGCTGTCATTTAAATGTCAGTAGGAAACATGGGAGTTAAACAGACTGCCTGTGCGCATTTATGAAATCATTGATACTTTGGCTTTAATTTCAAGTCCTAAACATTTTCTAAATAAAGCAAAGGAACCTTTTTTCATGGTCTGAGTGCTTAATGTTAAATTAAATATTTTGCAGTTTATGGAGTTTGCAAAAGATATTTAGTAAGACAGCACTGCAGAGACATCCCTGTTTTAATCAATACAGTGGATTCTAAAGGCTCCATTGCTCTGATCAGCCAAAGTATCAAAATGCCAGAATGCCTGTCATCATAAAAAATGAGTGGCAATTTGTATACATTTTATGAGAATGACAAATTGATCCAAATGCAATGCAATTGTCAGGAACACCACATAAATACATAAAAGGGACAGATGCATGCATACAATGCCATAATTTTTGCTTCTACAGAGGCAAGCACTTTTCTTGACTACTTCCAGCTCAATCTGTTTATTAAGTAAATATGCCAAGCAAACACAATAATGAGCATTTCAAATAGTACACATTCTTTCTAAAGTGCAGGGTGATTTTTGATTTTTAATACAATATTTAAATCTAAAATTATTGTCAACATAGACAAAGAACAAATGGCAAGATCTAAAACTCCAGTTTCGATATAAAATACACAAGGAAAATGTAGTCTGTGTAATATTCTGGCTCATAGTAAATATATATATGCTGTGGAAACCAGCCCGGACACCAACACAGACAGACACAGACACAATGTTCCAAAAACACACTTTTAAGCTATATATATAAAATTCTTTTCGTGTTTGAAATGGAAATTACGTATGACCACAGAACATATTATAATACAGGAACTAATCACTTCGTTTGTGGATGCCATTTTTATATCAGCTTTACGAATTATTATTTGTGTGAGAGTTATTTTACTAATATTGAAAAGAAGTAAACACAAACACGCCGATCTATCCCATTGAAGTGCACCCACGAATCGCCCTCTCCCAGCCCTCCTCTCTGGACTCCAGTGCTCAGCCATCTGCCGCCAGCCGTGTTCTGACAGAGAAGTTTTATTTATTCGTCCATGTGACTGTCGCGGAAACTGCCACATTATAACTTTCTTTTAATTGGCAGTACTTGATAGTAGAAGAGATGAGGAAAACAGCTTTGCGTCTTTCTACTTTTTAACTCGGCCGAGCTGTAAACAATGTGAAGACGACACCACTTTCCACGGCGAGGGGTCGTGAGAACAAACTGGACGCTGGGAAGCGCGGAATGTCGGGCTGCTCCGTCAGGTCGAGAGCTTCGCAGTTTTGGGCGGCGTCCTCTCTTCTTGCACTGTTTGTGACACTTCGAGTTCCCCTCGGCTCCTGGGAGAGTGGAAATCTTTGCGAATGAGTGTGATCGGTGCCATCGAAGCAAAACTCTCTTTGTAAATTGCGCTTCACGACTACTTACTGTCCCGTAAGGTGAGTTCAGGTCACTAAAACCCCACAACATTCAAGGTTGCTTTTGTGATGAATACTTTTAAGACGATGGAGGGTTTACATCTAAGAAGATGTACCGACCTCTTTAAGTTTTGGACTTGGGAATTGTTTGGACCTTCTACTCGTTAAGCACGGAAGGGAAGCATCCACATTCTTCAGAATAATTTTTCTTTTAAATCACAGGCATGTAGTGCAAGGTTGTCAGGCAGAAATTGGCAGGATCGCATACAAAATGTAATTTCTATGCCACAGCAGTCATGTAGCACCTTTCACAAGGGATCTGATTTTGGTGGTTTCTGTTTGGCTAAGTCTGCAGTTCTCAAACTTTCATATTTTGCTCATCCCCCTTTTCTACCTGGAATAATTCTGAGCCCTCTGCATAATATAAGACAGATGAGAATAACCTATGATACAACTAACAAAAGCATGATACTCATGCGGTGTTACGGTATCCTATCATTTTTACTTCCATAAGATTTGCATTTGTTCGGCTAACTTCGATGAAATATTTGCAATTTATTTTTTTTAAAGTGCTTTAATAACTGTTACAATGCCTTGTGTGGTTTTGGTAGTAATTCTAATCCCAAAAACAAAGAATAAATTATTTATTCTTATTTAATTATTTTTTTATGTAAAGAAACGATTAAATATGTTTTAATTTTTAAAAATATTGTAAACAAGGACACGATGAAGTCAATCTTCATGAGACGAATATATTTTCGTCCAACAAATATTATACCGCTGTTAGTTGTATCATGAAAATATATACAGTATATATTTGTATAGCCATAAAGAAATATGTGCAAAACCCAGCTTCATTCAGTTTATGGAAACACTTTGGTTTGTTACAGACCTCATAAAATGCTTACAGACAAATATACTTTCTTTCTTTTACTAGTATAACTTTTACAGTTCTGCAATCATTTTAAATCTTTTACATAGACCTATGCTTCAAGTGTATTTAAAAGAGGCTTACGGGGCCATGCTGATATCTTGCCAGTCCACCATAATCTCTAAAAGTGTTAATTGGTTCAATTCGGCAAGCATTTTTTGCAGTAACTGTGCTGCATTTGCCGGTTACCCTACTCATCAAATATTTTCCAGGAAATTGGCCCTGCGGCCGGCTTATATGAATTTTTTTCCCTGTGCCTTTTGATAGTTTAAGATACCAGTGTGACATCATAGATCTGTAGCAGCCATGAACAGAACTTTCATGCTTGTGTACTGTAAGATTTTTGCTGAGCTGATTTGGGCATGAATGATGTCACAACTTAAGTCTTCCACACTGCATGCTTTCAGTAAAAAAAACAAAGCTTACAGTATTTTAATTTCAGGAGTATATTAGCTGATCATAATGAAACTATTATGAGTACTGGCACCGAACAGAGTACTTTCTTTTGTCTCTTCTACTTCCTTTCTTTTCTCTCTCCTTCTCTCCCTCTTTGTCTCCACTCCTCCTCCAGCAAGCTTTGTCTATCTCCTCCCAACTCCAGCTCCTTAAAAAGCGGCAGCCGGCTCCTTTTATAGAGCACCCAGAAGTGCTCCAGGTGTTCCATGACCTTCTCCCAACAGCACTTCTGGGTGTGACGGAAGTGCTGCAACCAATGGCTCAGCAGTATCTGTAACACCCCTTGGTGGCACCCACAAACCCAACAGGACTGCTCCAAACTCCAACTCCTATAAAGCCATGTTGCAGCCTAAGGCACTACTTCAACCCATCTAGCGCTCTGGAGGAGGTAATGCCCTGCATATGCTCTCTCCCCTGTTCCTTCCAATATATAGGCGTCCCGCCTCAATATATATGTGTGTGTGTGTCTATGTGAGTGTGTATGTGTGGTTTTTATTTTTTTACTAATTGCTAGTTTGTGGCCATTTTTTGTTTTTGTGTTTGGGGTTATTGTTCTGTAGGCATCTTCTGTTGTTTGCGGCATGGTGGTTACCACTGCTGCCACAACACTCACTCAAATCACATTTTTCACCACTATAATCAGTCCAGCATACTTGACAAATACTTCCCTAGCCCTCAGTGCATTTCTAAAAGTGCAGTGAAGTTCCCGAACATTTTCATAATTTTGCAGAACTCATGTTAAAGCCAACTCCACAAGGTTCATTCATTACTAGTCTCTAATATTAGTGGCTTTGAATAATTTACTTTTAGGCCACTGACGATACATACTGTGTTGCCACCTTGGAACAGTCCATGTTTGTCTGAATTTTCATGCACAAATGTTCCTTGATTTCCAGTTAGGGCTTCCACTCTCATTGTAGTTCTTCCTGATAAACACACTCAGCTAGTGCCATCCTGAGCTCACTTTTAACTACATTAAGCCATTACAATTGAAGTAATCTCCTAAAATACATATACTATTTTTAAACTGCTTTCTTTTACAGTACATTATCAATATGACAAAATGTTTTTTAAATGAAAATAAGAATTGCACAGTGATATGCTTGGTAGTACTGAGACCTCCTAGTGCTAACGACCCCAGTTTGATTCCTAGTTGGAGTGCCTTGTTTATAGCATCTGCATGATTTTGTTGAGCTCACATGGGTTTAATCTAACAGTCCAAAGACACATAACTAACTTGACATAGTATTAGTGAGCTAGTGAGGAACTTTCATTATGTCCAGAGTTGGGTTCTGCCTTCTCCAGATGTCATTAGAATAATATGTGGATTGTTATGACCCATATTGGATAAACAGGTACATAAGTACATGGAATTATGACGTTAATATCTGATATTATTGGCATGTCAGCTTACTTTTTCAATATATTTTAAATTGAAGATTGCAGATTGGTTAGATGAGAGAAAGAGAAAGAATATGAGTTTGACAAAAGTGGCAGAAGGGAGAGGAAGTAATTGCTATAAATGAACAGGAATTAAGTGAAATTGAAGTAAACATTGTTACTGTCTGTAACAAAGATCTCTGTGGAGGTTATTTTAGAGTCTTAGCCCTAACAGCAGGGGAAGTTCATTTAATAGTGCAGAGTCTGTCATCTACAAGTACGCCTAATGACACAAAAGGCTAAAATGAAACTCTGTGCTGTTACAATCTTCTGCTGTAAATCTGTTCCCAGTGTTATTCTTTCTGTCTTTTATTACATATTTAAAAAAATGTAATCACTTTGTTTTCTCACTGCATGTAAAGTACCTTGGTGTTCTCTGTGAAAGGATCTGTATAAAATATTACACACTGAAAGGGTCCTAAGGTTTTCAGCGATCAAACTCAGAGAAAAGCACAGTTCAAGTGGGACCATGGTAAGGTTTATATTGTGTGTAACAGAATATGCTTGTGGGGACTTCTGATAGTATTGACGGCTAACCTGAAACAGTCCTGGTGTGGAAGAAGAAGAGCTACTAGTCATGCATGTTAAAATTGTTTATTGTCTTTTGGCTTTTAAGGTCTACTTACCATATGATGATTGTGTTTCTGTTTTCTTAGATGTTTTGTCATTTTTTTTTTTAAATCCACCCTCTGCCTTTGTTTGTCTTCTGTTTATGTTTTATTTGATATTTGCGATTTTGTCATGGTCTCTTTCCTCAGGACAGATTGTTTATGCCGTGATCTCCTTTCAAACTTAATTATTTTTCTTCCTTTATTTTTATGTTTTTATAATTCATTTTTCTGTTTAGGGTGTCTTGTTTATGTCTGATTTGGTCTTTGTTCTCTGTTTAAGTTCCTTTTTTATGTCTTCTTTTTGCAATATAAAGTATTTTCCATATGTTTATTATGCGTATTTATGTTTTGTTTATAAAAACATGCAAGAACATAAGAAATGTGACAAACAAGTACAAAAATAAACAATAATATTTCATTATTGTGTAAATTAGTTTCTCTGTGTGGTCATGTGTTCAGCTACGTCCTTTGCCCTTTGTAGCTGGTCCCCCAAGGGGCGAGGCCACTTATCTCTGTGCGGAAGCACGCCCTTCCCTGTAAAGGCTGAGGAGGCCTACTGGTCAAATGTAGTTCATTTGAATATGCTTTGTGGTTTTTGGTGAGTTTGACTGATGTATTGTACTCTTGTGCATTTCCTGGATTTGTGACCTTCATGCTCTGCTTTTGACCATTCTCTCTGGATTTGTGTTTTGGGTCATATTTGCTTTTGGGATTGCCTCATTCAGGCAACTCCTGTTGTGCCTTCTTGTGATCCTTGGAGGTTTTTGTTAAAGAAGAGCATTTTTATAATGAATATTTTTATTTACGGTCGGTCCTCCACCTCCGGGGGTCTTGCATTTGTGGATTCAACCAACCATACCTTGAAAATATTTGAAAAAAAAAATACATTACAGAAATTTCCAAAAAGCAAAACTTTAATTTGCCATGAACCAAGCACTACGCTGAATCCAGTGAATGAAGTGATGCATAGGCATACCCTGCTGTAGCCTCCTGCCATTTCACAGATCCTCAGTCTCTGTCCAACACTCATTATTTGAGCATTGTTCTCCAGGTGTCTGGTATGTTTGCTAATTCATTTACTGTATACTGTATTTTCTCTACTTATAATTATACTACTATATGTACTTGTAGTTTAAATATTCTGTTTTATTCTACGTAATTTTCTTCAAGGTCATTGAATGAAAGCAATCTATAAGTGTTGAAATACAGGCGCGGACACAAGTGGCGGCCTTTCCAACAGCTCTGTGTGACTTTATCTTAAAGTTTTCATCTTTATTTTTCTACCTTTTTCTCTATTTTTCTTTATTTCATTGTTAACTCCTACCACTTTCTTTTATGTGGACTCGTTCCCCGGACACTTTTTACTACTTGGAGATGGATTTTTACACACTGAGACTCGTCTATTCAAGTAGTCAACTTCAAGCACAGAGAACAAATGCGCATGCCGGTGTGGTTCCCTATTTACCTGATGAGGTAAGAAGGAGGTATCGGGGCAGCAGAGCCGGTGCTAAGATAAAAGCCAAGCGTCTAGCAAGAAAGTGGCGCTACAAACCTTTGGTGCCTTCTGTGATCCTGGGAAATGTGAACTCTCTACCAAATAAGATCGACGAACTGGCTGCACTGGTGAAAAATGTCAGGATCTACAGAGAATGCAGTTTGCTGTGTTTTAGTGAAATGTGACTAACAACTAACATCCCAGATGCTAACATGGAGCTACCTGGGTTTAGCATAGTTAGAGCGGACAGAGATGCAAGTACCTGCGGAAAGCAGAAAGGAGGGGGTGTTGCTCTCTATGTCAATACCATATGGTGCTTCTCTGGACATGTAAACATTAAAATCTCCACTTGCTGCAGGGACATTGAACTGTTGGACGTAAGTTTGCGTCCCTATAACTTGCCAAGAGAGTTTGGACACGTGATTGTTGTTATTGTTTATATCCCCCCTCGAGCGAATACGGAAATAGCGAGTGACGTCATCCATTCCATGGTTGCTAAGTTACAAACACAGCACCCTGAGGTGCTTGTGCTAATCTAAGGAGACTTTATCCATGTAACACTGGACAAAACATTACCTGCCTTCTCCCAGTATGTGGATTGTAACACCTGGGGAAACAGGACTATCGACCTACTGCATGCAAACGTTAAAGAGTGCCACCCTGCTGCCTGCACTTGGGAAAGCAGATCATAACTTGGTTCTGCTTCAGCCTCATTACAAACCAAGAGTGAGGGAGCTACCTACAACCACGCTCATTCAGGAAGTGGTCCCCTGAGGCAGAGCAGGCTCTGAGAGACTGCTTTGGAACTATGGACTGGGATATCCTGCAAGGGTCACATAGTGAGAACATTGAGGAGGTTGTTGACTGCACTACTGATTACATCAACTTCTGTATGGACATTGTAGTTCCAGTAAGAACAGTATGCTGCTATGCTAACAACAAGCCATGGATTACAAGTGACATCAAGGGCCTTTTGAACCAGAATAAAAGGGCTTTTAAAGGCGGTGATCAACATGAGCTCAAGCACGTGCAGAAGGAACTCCGAGTCCAGCTCAGGGTGGCGAAGGAGCAGCACAGGAGAAAGCTGGAGCAGAAGCTGCAGAATCACAGCATGAAGAAAGTGTGGGATGGGATGAAGATCATCACTGGCTGCAGCTCGAAGCTGGGTGCCACCATCGAGAGAGACGTGGAGAGAGCAAACCAAATGAACAACTTCTTTTAACAGGTTTGACCACCCTAACCCACTCTCACCTCGAAGTACTGCACCCTCTAACCATCCTTCTGCTGATACCAGCATAGGAGAGACATCCCCACCCACAATTACAGCAATGCAGGTGAGCAGAGAGCTGAGAAGACTTTGTGCCAGCAAAGCAGTGGGTCCAGATCGAGTATCGCCACGACTGCTGAAGGCCTGTGCGCTGGAACTGGGGAGTCCTCTACAGCGTATCTTCAACCTGAGCCTGGAACAGGGGAGAGTCCCGAGGCTTTGGAAAACATCTTGTATCACCCAAGTCCCAAAGGTATCACGTCCTAGTGAGCTGAATGACTTCCGGCCTGTCGCTCTGACGTCACATGTGATGAAGACCATGGAGCGGCTGCTGCTTCACCACCTGAGGCCACAGGTCCGCCGCGCCCTCGACCCTCTGCAGTTCGCATACCACGAGAAGGTGGGGGAGGAGGATGCCATCATCTATATGCTACACCGATCCCTCGCCCACTTGGACAGAGGCAGTGGTGCTGTAAGAATTATGTTTTTGGACTTCTCTAGTGCCTTCAACACCATCCAACCTCTGCTTCTTAGGGACAAGCTGACAGAGATGGGAGTAGATTCACACTTGGTGGCATGGATCGTGGACTATCTTACAGACAGACCTCAGTATGCGTCTCGGGAACGCAACACAGGAGCGCCGCAGGGGACTGTACTTTCTCCGGTCCTGTTCAGTCTATATACATCAGACTTCCAATACAACTCGGAGTCCTGCCACGTGCAAAAGTTCGCTGACGACACTGCTATTGTGGGCTACATCCGGAGTGGGCAGGAGGAGGAGTATAGGAAGCTAATCAAGGACTTTGTTAAATGGTGTGACTCAAACCACTTACACCTGAACACCAGCAAGACCAAGGAACTGGTGGTGGATTTTAAGAGGCCCAGGCCCCTCATGGACCCCGTGATCATCAGAGGAGACTGTGTGCAGAGGGTACAGACCTATAAATACCTGGGAGTGCAGCTGGATGATAAATTGGACTGGACTGCCAATACTGATGCTCTGTGTAAGAAAGGTCAGAGCCGACTATACTTCCTTAGAAGGTTGGCGTCCTTCAACATCTGCAATAAGATGCTGCAGATGTTCTACCAGACGGTTGTGGCGAGTGCCCTCTTCTATGCGGTGGTGTGCTGGGGAGGCAGCATAAAAAAGAAAGATGTCTCACACCTGGACAAACAGGTGAGGAAGGCAGGCTGTATTGTAGGCACAGAGCTGGACAGGTTTACATCCGTGGCAGAGTGAGGGGTGCTGAGCAGGCTCCTGTCAATCATGGAGAATCCACTGCATCCACTGAACAGTGTCGTCCTCAGGCAAAGGAGCAGCTTCAGCGACAGACTGCTGTCACTGTCCTGCTCCACTGACAGATTGAGGAGATCGTACCTCCCCCACACTATGCAACTCTTCAATTCCACCCGGGTGGGGGGCTTGGGCTGTGGTACACGTTAACATTATTCAAAGTTATTGTCTGTTTTTACCTGCATTTTTATTACTCTTTAATTTAATATTGGTTTTTTGTATCAGTATGCTGCTGCTGGATTATGTGAATTTCCCCTTGGGATTAATAAAGTATCTATCTATCTATCTATCTATCTATCTATCTATCTATCTATCTATCTACGTGTACTATGTAGTTAGGCTATGATAGTTGTGTCTGTACTAAACATGTACAGACTCTTCTCCTTGCACTTACATTGTACTGGGTATTATAAGTAATCAAGAAATGATTTAAAATATATGGGATGATGTATGGAGGTTATTTTATATAAGGAACATGAGCATCCCACAGGGGGTCCTCGAACCAATACTCTGTGGATACTGACAGACAACTGTGTACAGAATTTTCCTCTGCCCTTAATGTCTACCAACTGAATGTTAACAGATCATTCCACTTGTTAGAGCTTTTTGAGAACTTTATCCTAAGGTACTCCATATTTCATGACATAGGATTTTTGTATGTGTAGTATTCATTTCTGTAATCAGTTTTCTGGAATTCTCTTCTCATAAATGTCCTAAATATATTTTACATTTTCCACTAATACCATTTTGTTTGTCATGGAGGCCACCATTTTGTGCAATTTTGTTATAATGGTTGCTGTGCCATTACTATGGGTGACATCCGGGATCATACTGCATGTGTCATCAGGGGTCAAGGGAATAAAGGGCAGCCCCATGCACTTCCTGGTATATGAGACTAGATAATAAACCTTACCTTTTTGGGTTGATTCTCTGACTTTGATTTTTGGTTATGACTCTCACTTTTGGTGACAGATAGGACAGACTTTTGGTTGAAGAATCTAGGTTTGGTTTTTGGTAACATTTCATTTTCTGTCGCAATCTTTTCCTGCCTGTTCCTACACAGGCAATAGCCGTTTAGAGCTCTCAGTTACGATTTTGGTTCAGGTAACCTTTTTTTTTTCTGAATTTAAGATATTTCTTCCATTCTTAATGGATTCTTTTTCTAATTGTTGATTGTAAATGTTTTTCTGTATTGTAGTTGTTATTAAAGTTACTTTTGTTTCAGCGTAATTATTTTATTTTTGTTACTTCCTATGACATTATTTGGATTTTTTTAGAGCCAACTACATTTTTGTTTTCTTGTTACTAGCACATGGGTGCTGGTTACAAGGCTCACCTACAAAAAGAAGTTGTGGCTCACTATTTAATGCAGCTCTGCCCGACACACCCTGTCCGAGTATGGATTTGCTTTTTTTTGTCAATAACAAACATTCTATTTCATTTTTTCTTAAGATTTCCAATGTATGACTTTTGCTTTTGTTTTGTGCCTTCAAGTTTTGATTTTGATGTTAATTGCACAGTCTGTTATCTTTCTATTAATGACTGTCACTAACTGAGGTTCACATCATCATCTCCTGGTCCAAATCAAACAGCTTCTAATGGGAGAAAACCTAGCTGTGCAATCAGGAATTCTCAGAGAGCCCTTTATAAGATACATCCTTCCGCAACTCCTTTCCTGTGGCATTAGCTTAGTTTCCATGCCTTTTGTAAGTTTATTGGCTGTCTTTACTTACTTAGAGGTTTGCTGCATTTTTGACCATATCGTTTGTACTTTTTGTATTTTTAACTTTAGATTTTTGAGTTGGCATTCTGGTTTACTTTTGGCAACTGTTTATTTACATTTGTTTAGTTTTCTTCTTTGTTTTGATTTCATTTGATATTTTGTCATTTCTGTATTTTTTATTTTGACTTCCTGGATATTTAAATTTTGAATTGTAGTCATTTTGAATTTAAAAAATTTGTAGTCTTGAAATTTATCCATTAGTCATTTAGAATTTTGAACCCTTTATTTAATACACTTAATTATATAATTAGTGTTTTCAGGTGGTAAATGATTTTTTTAAATTGTTTCTTTTAGCCTTACCCTTGTCCAAAGACAACAAGTGACACAAACCTCAAGCAAATTATTGTTGTGAAAGTACACCTCCTTTAATTTCTGTGTCACTAATAATCATTTTACTGCTTTGTATTTCACTAGCCTTGTCTTTACACTAGTCTGATTCAACTATAAATATCACATAAATATAAAAGTGAATCGATTATTGTTTTTGTTTACAGTACCTATGAACAACTGAATTACAATGGTGTTACACAATTAATTCTATGATGGTCATGTCACAGGCAGAAGAATCCACACATGGTGTAAAAAGAAAAATCTAACAAGTTCCAGACTAGTCTTAAAAGAAGTATAAACAGAAGTTATACACAATGCGTGAAAGTACTTATTCACCACATGATAGTGCAGTTGCTACTGACATCTGCTTATATAAGCTCAATTCTAAATAAGCCACCCACAAACACTTCAGTGCTAAAAAAAAATAAAATGCAACAGCCTTCATCAAACACAACAAACCATATTGCAAAACACTTAAAAAATTAAAGGAACTGAATAACAGAGGACTCTGGCAAATCCAAAAAGAAAGTTACGAGGTGTTGACAGTCTTAATGTTCCTCCAAGGATGTGGTGGGAGAGTCACATGGTCACACCCACCTCATTCTATAGTTACTCTTCTATTGACATCCCACTGCCATGGCCATATTGGATATTTGAAATTAGGAAAGATGAGCAATACCAAAGGAAGAGAAAAACTAATTAGATTCTAAAAATTGCAAAACAGAAGGCAACACACTTAACACACTTTAGAATGTACCAGCCCCTTGCAAAAAAAACCCCAATAAACACTGCACTTTAACACGGAATTTTGCGACAGCAGTTTATCTGATACAGAAAATCCGCTAATCAGTGCTCTTCATCAGTTGGAAAAGCAGCAGTTAAGGTTGTTTAGCTTGAGAATTGTACCCAGATTTCTTGCAAGGGATGATTTGTCAAATCAGACTTTTGAATACAAATAATTACTCATCCATAATTTCCAGTCTTTAGGAAATTTGATTAAAGATAAACTATAAAGTGCTTTGGCAAAATCAAGACTGGCAACTCCTGGCTTAGTAGCTTAAAAAAATATCTAAAACTTGCTATTCTCCTTGTTTCAGTTAATCTTTTTCCTGCAGACCATTTTTGATTTTCTAAGGCAAGCGCAAATGACAGATACCACCACACAACCGAGAGAGCAATTCAGCCATCTATCATTTTTTTCTATTCTGCTTGTTCTAGTGAAGGGTGGCGGGCAATGGAGAGACGTAACAAAAATAAATCTACTATAGCCCAAAGTGTCTGAAACTCAGCAATCAATGAGATTAATGCAGAAATCACACATCAACAGATAATTCTGCTAAAGTCACAGAAAATCAATGTTCGCTTAGCACACCATAAACCCACAACTGAGAATATTTGTATTGTACTTTTAGAATAGTGGCCATAATATCCAAGAGAAGAATTTGGCAAGTACTATAATACTGCACAATACAATTATCAGCACCAGAAAATGTCATTATTTGGTTTCTGTTATTCAGAAGAAATGTAAAACATGTAATACTTTATTATGTATTTAACACAGAACATTTGTAAAGCCACTAAATGTGAATTCAGATTCTTTTTATAATTGCATGTGTCTAACTTCAGCTACCCAGATATACAGCATGTATTTTAATCTGCATTAAAGTTTTGCTTCTTCTCTTTGCCTCATGCAGTCTTAAATATTTAGCAGTAAATATTTCAAAACAAACAATCTGACAAAGCATTTTAAATTGCTTAACACAGAAATCAATTTAAACGTACACATCAAAGTTGGAAATAGGATGTGCTAAAATTGCTTTTGTAATAAACAAGGAAGCAATTGTTTATGGGAATATTATGTTTAACAGACCGTTACAGAGCGGTACCTAATGGTTGTAGTGAAAACAAAAAGAGCATATCTGAGCGCCATTGATTGCTAAAGGCTTTATTAATCTTCACAATGCGACACAGTCATTTTATTTTACAATCTATAAATAGATCCCTGTTCCTTGAAGAAGATGCCTCATGTTTCTTTTGCTTTGTTTTCTCAAGTCATCACTCTATGGCCATATTAAGTATAAGAATGTTGCAAACTACTGTAGTTTCCCTGACTGTCTGCAACATCCATGATCAAGAACAGCATCTTAAGCCATTTTTCACAGAGCTGTACACCTTTGTATAATTAAAGGTACATACAGTAGGTTTTAGCACATGCTAGCTACATGACTCACAGTAGTCATACCGTAAGCCAGGGGTGCCCAAAACATCGATCGCGATCGACTGGTAGATCGGAAAGGTAGTGCAGGTAGATCGCGTTGCATTCAAAAAAACTTTTTTTAGATGTTAATCTATCATATCCTCTCTATGGCATTTGCCAATTGATTGACATACAGCCAGTCTGAGATCCCTTTTCTTCTAACACACTGGTCATCCCGCACGAACAATCAAATGCTTGAGTTACTGCAAAACTCCGGCTACCTAAGTGCTCTAGTTAGCCTTCCAATTTAAATCGACTAAAGAAGGGGTATGAAAAAAAAAATTGGGGGTTGGACATGTGGAATTGCAAGAGGAAGTTTTTTCTCACAATGTCATAATCGAATTGCGTTTGTCTGATCTGTCATTGCTATTCCAAAGAAGGAAAATGTGGAAAGGCACTTTCAAACTGTTCATAAAAACTACGAAACTGACTTCCTTCTGAAAAGCGATCTGAGAAAGAAAAAGGTGAGAGAAGTAAAATCGCAGTTAATCGGACAGCCGTCATTTTTCACTCGGGTGAATTCAGAAGCAAAGGCAGACACACCGAAGCATCGTTTCGGGTGAGTCAATCAATCGTTAAGCACAAGAAGTCCTTCCAAGATGGAGAGATGATATATGAGGCCTTCGTTGAGGCAGATGGATAGGGGAAAATTCCTACAGAGATTTTGAGACCCCTGGCCAGAGATAAAGAAGTTTCTCCTTGTCATTGACATGCTGAATACAAGCAACTTAATGACGATCAATGCCTGGTAGACTTGGCATTTTTTACCGATCTGACCAACATGTTAAATGAGCTTAATTTACAGCTGCAAGGAAAAGACAAAACCATGGTCAATATGATTAGCCCAGTTAATCAGTTCAATCTACATGCTTCCGTTAGGTCAGATTATCTCAGGGCACAACGTGAGCTACCACAGCTATGCTGATGACACACAGCTGTACTTATCAATAGCACCTGATGACCCCGATTCTCTTGATTCATTAGCACAATGTCTGACTTATATCTCTGAATGGATGAATAGTAACTTTCTCAAGTTAAATAAAGAGAAAACTGAAATCTTAGTGATTGGCAATAATGGATACAATGAGGCTATTAGAAATAAACTGGATACATTAGGATTAAAAGTCAAGACGGAGGTAAAAAGCTTAGGGGTAATTGTTGACTATAATCTGAATTTTAGATCGCATATTAATTAGATTACTAGGACAGCATTTTTTCACTTAAGAAACATAGCTAAAGTTAGACCTCTTATATCACTGAAAGATGCTGAGAAATGAGTTCACGTCCGATTTGTTTTCAGTCGACTAGATTACTGTAACGCGCTCCTCCCAGGACTACCCAAAAATCGTTTGCAACGAGTACAGAATGCAGCTGCTACAATCCTAACTAGGAAAAGAAAATCCGAGCACATTTCTCCAGTTTTGATGTCACTACACTGGTTACCTGTGTCATTCAGGATTGACTTTAAAATTCTGCTTATGGTTTATAAAGCCTCAAATAACCTATATTCCAAATCGTAACCTCAGATCCTCAAATGAGTATCTCCTTAGAATTCCAAGAACAAAAGTGGTGAGGCAGCCTTCTGCTGTTATGCACCTAAGATCTGGAATAGCCTGCCAATGGGAATTCGCCTCGCTGACACGGTGGAGCACTTTAAAAAACTGCTGAAAACACATTATTTTAACATGGCCTTCTCATAACTTCACTGTAATTAAAATCCTAAAACTCTGTATATCCAACTCATTATAATAACTGTTCATGGTGGCTCTAAAATCTGTACTAACCTCTACTCTCTCTTCTGTTTCCTTTTCCGGTATCCTTTTGGTGGTGGCTTGCACCATCACCATCTACTCAAAGCACCGTGATGTTCCAACAATGATGGATGGATTAAAAGCCAGAAGTCTGTATGACCATCAACATCAAGTGAGAACCCTAACTACAAAGAGGACTGTTTCATTTATGTTAGGTAGAATGCCCAGAGGGGACTGGCCGGACCCGTGGCCTGGAACCCCTGCAGATTTTTTTTCTCCAGCCGTCTGGAGTTTTTTTCTGTTTTTCCTGTCCACCCTGGCCATTGGACCTTACTCCTTTTCTATGTTAACTAATATTGTCCTATTTTAATTTCTTATTTTGTCTTTATTTTTCTTTTCTTCATTATGTAAAGCACTTTGAGCTACTTTTTGTATAAAAATGTGCTATATAAATATAATAAAATGTTGTTGTTGTTGTTAATTCTTTCAAACGAAAAATGCAACATCTGTCCTCAAAGCTACAGCGCCTTGATTTGGGGAACATCCAATACCTCGCATCAGAGCTGGACACGCAATAGAAGGCGTGTGCGCAACTTCACAGCATACACCATACAGAGCAGATTGAAAATTGTCTGTCAGACTTTGACAAACGGTTTCAAGACTCAGCTTTACTTGAGCCAATCGCTACATTTATGTGCTATCCATTTTGGGAAGATGTTGAGGGTGATTCACTCGCATCAGAAATTGCAATACCGTTTCACCCTAAAACTCCTCTACAGTGGAGGATGAGATTTTGACACTACAGGATGACATTCAGCTGAAGTCTAGGGCTCATGGACAGTTTTGGAACTAACTCAACTGAGGAAAAGTACCCAAACATGAGGAAATGTGCTACCTCCTTGACTGCATTATTCAGCTGTATTTATTTATGGGAGTCAGCCTTTTCCCACATGATTATTAAGTCCAAATACCATAGTGACAATAAATGTATTGAATTATTATTGTGCCATAAGGGTTATTCAGTTATGCAAGGTACGCCAACAAATATTTTATATATAAAGTGTATATATATATATATATATATATATATATATATATATATATATATATATATAACATTTTTAATATAGGTAGATCATTTTGACCTGGTCATTTAAAAAGTAGCTCACAAGCCGAAAAAGTGTGGTAACCCCTGCCATAAGCTATAAGGTGACGATCTGAACATCTAGGATTAGTAACTACAAGGTTATTTGACCAATGAAGTTCAATAATCAATGGGGTGAGATGACCAACAGTGTGTCACGTGAAATACAGAAAACACTACCAGTTTTTCCATGTTTGAAGTTAAAGAGGTCCACAGATCTTAGCTACGTTTGGTTTGATATGGTTTCATTATGTTTGTTTCCTTAGAGTCCATGTTTCAACTATTTATATAACTCTCCTTCTCAGGTCCCATAATTGGTGCTATCTTCTGTATTTATCTGGACCAGGGTTTCTCCAGCTCTGGTCCTGGAATGCTACTGTGGCAGTAGGTTTTCATTCTGACCTTCTTATTAATTAGTGACTCATGTGTGATGCTAATTAACTTCTTTTGCCTTAATTTTAATTGGCTTGCTATTTAAGACTCTGACCCCTTGTTTCTTTTTTCCTTAATTAGCAGCCAAACAATAATGAGATACAAAACAAACCAACACATGAGCAGCACTTGTGTCTCTCATGCAATATCTGAAAACAAAGAAAGTTGAAGGTCTCAGTAATGTTGATCTGCTCAGACCACCAAAATATTTTGACGCTCTTAGAAAAAAGAAAATCAACAGTGTTTGAAATGTCTGCTATTGTAGGAAGAGAGCAGCAATGCTCCATTGAATTAAATAACAGGTTTAAAAAAGATAAAATAAGAAACTGCTTGGAATGAAATTGGTTGGAGTTTGAGGCTATGACTTAGCTGGTCATCTGTTGGCTCATTAACTTTCATTTCTGTTTGGGTGCCATTTAAGAAAAAAAATGAAGAAATTCAAAGTACCAAATCTTAAAAAACAAGTCAATTAAAATGAAGGGAAAATTAGTTAATTATCAGCAAAAGCTGGTCACTAATTAAGAGAAGGGTTGGAATGAAAACATGCAGTAGTGCTCCAGGACCGGAGCTGGAGACCGCTGATATGGGCAATACAGGGTTGGTGTTGCTTTGGGTCAATATACAGGATTGAACTCTTGCTATTAGCAAGGCCATCTTAGTAAGAATTCTGGTAGGTATATTTATACTATAGTTGTAGTCTGGAAAAAAGAAAAAATCAGTATAATACTGTTAATCAACGGAACACATACATTTCTGCAATGGACACATTCATTATTTAAGAACACACAGTGATACAATTTGTGATCAGTCTCTGAAAAAAACAGGAGTACAGTCTATGTAAGTACTGACCATGTGCTATGAATGCTCCATTGGGGTTTTACAGTAAGGGATGCCATTGACAAAGGAAAAAAAAAACAGCCATATTGAATTGGATGCTTTCAGAAGGTTGCTAGGGCAAGAGGATGATAGGATGTCACAGGACAGATCTCCTCTGGGACTGGTAGCAGGAGAACTCCTGCAGTACTTCCTCAGGATGCTAGGAGAAAGTAATTCATGAAGTGTACGAAATCCTCAACCCTAATATAACTGAGAGAAAAACAAGAAGTAGCAACACCTGCTGGCAACTAGAGGGCATGTGGACTCTAATAGGAATATATGGGACAACTAATGTCTCAGAGGTGTAGGGACATAATGAGCTGCTGGAGAATGTTTGAGAAATGAGCAGATACAAGTAGATGCCCCCTGGGTGGGGGTTTACACTGCCTTATGGCCACAGCACATTTAAGTGTGCAAGCAAAAGGGGAATTTGAGACAAAACATCAACAGGCAGGACAAAGTAGACCAGGGTTATGGGAGTAGGAAAGAGAGTGAAGGAAGGGTGTGGGAGGAAGAGTACTTTTGTGAGGTGCAAGCCCTTGGATAAACAATAATAATAATAATACATTTTTATTTATACAAGGCGCCTTTCTAAGAACTCAAGGACAAAGAACAAACAATAAATAAAAAAACACATTATAAACAACTTAAAACATCAGAAAATACAGAAAAATATAAAAATTAAAACCAAACAAAGCCACTGTAATCATAGAGAAAAAGCCATTTTTAACAGATGGGTTTTAAGTTTACATTTGAAGGTTGAAAATGATTTGATATTTCTAAGCTCAGTAGGTAGTGAGTGACTGAGTTTGGGAGCAGAACGGCTGAATGCTCTGTTCCCCATGGTGGTTAGACGGGAGAAAGGGACGGTCAGATGGATGGAGGAAGAGGATCTAAGGTTACGGAAGGGAATGGCAACATGAAGAAGGTTGGATAGATATGGAGGGTCGAGATTATGAATGGCCTTGAATGTTAACAGCAGAATTTTAAAATCAATTTGAAACTTAATCGGGAGCCAATGAAGCTGCTGCAAGACCGGAGTAATACGGTGAATAGATGGGGTTCGAATAACGATGAGAGCAGCATAATTCTGGTCTAGCTGAAGCTTATGGACAGATTTATTAGAGAGACCAAAGAGAAGTGAATTGCAATTGTCCACACGAGAAGTAACAAGACTGTGAACAAGACTGGCAGTGGTATGGGGAGTGAGGGAGGGGCAGATGCGATTAATTTTACGTAGGTGAAAGTAAGCAGACCGGGTGATGTTATTAATGTGAGATTGGAAAGATACCCATAGGGGCTAATTTAGAGTCACCAAAGAACCCAACCAGCACATCTTTAACAATGTTGGAAGAAAACCCATGCAGACATAGGGGGAATATGCCAACTCTACACAGATAATGGCCAAGTGCCGGATTGAAATCTAGGACACAAAATCTTGCTATATGAGTATTTTTCTAGTTCATAATGATTTTAATGCTTGGTTCTTTGTAGCTAAAAAAACTGGTTTGTGTTGTTCTGTTTCCTTTAGAGCTGTTCAGTTGTGATGGTCAATTTTGTAATCTTATCCTGTAAATCAATCCCCAGATTGATGTTTAATTGATTATGTTGACCTCTTTTTGGATAAAAGCATCTGCTAAATGAGTCAATGTAAACAGATCCATGAAGTGGCACTTCTAACGTCTGCACTACTATGTCACCTCTGGCTTGGCATTAATCAGCTGAAAAAGTAAAAAAGATAACCTAACCTTTGTACACCAGAGGACTGAGACCATTATAATGTGCAACATTAACAAGAGGAAGAAACTACAAAAATGTAACCCCTTTATCAAACACCTTTCAAAAGTTAGACGTACTACAATTTGGCTTCACAGTAATGATATTAATAATTCTTTACATTTATATAGAGCTTTTCTTACTACTCAAAGTGCTGTTTTTAATATTAAGTATTTATTTCTTTCCTTACTCTCATGTAATCCATAACATTCTCCTCAACTAAAAATAATTTTGTCTGTGCGGGTTAAGGTTTGTTTAATACACTCTTTCCCCTGCCTCACCCCTTCCTAATCTAACTTATTTTAATGATCTCTCTCATTCCCTACCTCTTGTTATATCCTCACTCGTTTTTACATCTGATATTTGTAAATTCCTATCTTATTCTTCTCAGTGGTTTCTCTATCCACACATCTTTTCAAGTTTACTCAATTCATCTTAAAATAACTTGTCCCTTCAGTCTGGTTTTGTTTCTGCTATATTCAGTTTATTCAAAAGTTGTTCTTGATCCAAACAAACTAGCTGTTGACATAAAGGCAGAACCATGTAATTTACACCATAAGTTTGCTGGTTAGTTGCAGCCTCTGCCATGCTGTGTGATTCAGAGGAAGTTTGTTAATCTGCCTGTATCCAACTGTAAAGAGTTGAAATGTATCCTGATGTAGTAAGTCATCTTGCATAAAAGCTATGGCCATTTTAATATGCAATATGTTATTTTCAGAAGTACACATTCAATTGTAATTTTTCTTTTTTTTGTCTTAAGCCTTAAGACATATGTTTGCACTTAAATTACTAAACATGTAACAAATCATCTGTTTAAATTGGATTTTGCTCTCACCACAGCGCTGAGACAGCTGCCATATATGTTGTAAGTGACCTTTACTGCTGCTGCTGCTGGTGGTACTAAATAATCCGCTGTGATTCTAGTTCTTGAACTTACTGTTGACTTTAACCCTGTTCACCATGACATTCTCCTAAAGTGCCTAAAACACTGTGATGGGCTTAAAAGAATGTTCTTCTTCTTGATGTGCTCCTTCCTGTCTTGACATATGCAGCCTGTTGGGTTTAGTTGTGAGTCAAACCTTTTACAGCATGTCTGTGTGGTTTTTGCTTGGTCCACTTGTTTTCCATAAATATGTGTTGCCACTGGTACACTTTATTTGCTAACACCACTTAATATGTGTCCTGGTGCATTGATGCACAATCAGCATCCAGTAGACAAGCTTGGCTGTTGGCTTTGGTTATACCAGGGCATGGGTGTCTCCTAACTTTCTATAACTAGACATGAAGAAGACTAAGCTGCTTGTTGTTGAAACAAATAAACTAAATAATTGCAATCAATTCTTATCTGATCTTGGCACCTGCAAACTATATTAATAGTTCATGGTCACAACCTTTTAGCCATGCTCTACAGCAATCTCAATGTTTGGAAATAAATGAGGATATTTGTCTACCATCTGTGGATCATTAGTAGCACATTGCTCCAATACTTTCTATTCTTTTCTGATACATACTTCCTCCTTCATGCCTTCTTCACCTCAATATTAAATAACTAGTTTTCAACCATCTATATAACCAGTTACGGCGCAGACTTGAGCATTCATAGTTTTCCTACTCTTTCTCTGTACGTTTAGCATTTGTTTGCTCAGAGGTTGATGTGCTTGCTGCTTCCTGGGCAGCTCTTCTTTTCTCCACCCTAGCAGCCCGCTTCTCCTATTCTTTTGTTGGCATCTTTTCATGTTAAAAGTGATTAAGTCAATGTTTGTGTTGCAATTAATTAGTATGTTTTCCTTATTTTTTCACTTAAGCTGTCACTCAAGTCTTCAATCTGCCTCAAGAATGATTTAAGATATGAAGAAGTAGTGGAAATGACGGCAAAGGTGGTAAGGATGAGAACGGTGCCCTTATTAATGTGTTGCATGGCTGCCCTGCTGGCTGCTGCCGAGAGTTGATTCTACAATAAAATAGAATAAAAATAAAAAGAGAAATAACCTTGGAGGTCAATCATCACCCCGAAAGTGGATAGTAGACGTCATGTAATACATGTGTACCAAATTTCAGGGCAATAGTTCAAACGGTTTGCAAGCTACAGATGATTTAAAATCCTGGACAGACAGACAGACAGCCACAGTAGCGTATTATATAAGAAGATGTGGCACTCTAACCAGTGTTGGTTCCCACCATGCAACAGATAGTCCTCAGGTTCTACAACCCTCAATTATATTAGTGGATTAAAGAATGACTTTTTGAGTTGTCTTCTTGGTCAGAGTCTCAACGAGTTATGACAAGATGTTACTACCAGAGTTCTGGCAAAGAGCAAATGCTATGAACATATCTCCCGTGATGTGCTCAGCTACACTAGGTTTTTGTACAATATTAAATTATCTGAAAACGTCGAATTTCAACTTCTCAGACTGTCAATTTCTCATTTGAATTTGGCAATTTATTCATTCTGTTTTGGTTATTTTGAATGTTATGTTTTTAACTATTTTGTTGAATTTTTATGATCTGTGTGACTGATCACCGTGCTGTGTGTTGATGATGTGGGGTCACATACCATTTGAAAGAAAGGAAGAAAGAAAGAAATTAAAAGTGACCAAACATGTTAAGGATTTGGGAATAATCACTTTAATAATGAACCGCGTTAATTGTAACCCGGGACAGTGGCACATGGAGATCTTGTAGAGGATTCAGGACTATAAATAAGTGGCTTTGCACAGTTTAGCTGCCTCAGTCAGTCAATCAATAATCAATATCCATTTTGTTGAGTATATTTTATGTGAAGTGTTTTCCCTAATTTGAGTACATCTGTCATTTCAGTAAAAACATTATGAGTATGAAAACAAAATTTGTTTTGGTAGAATATTCTGTTTCATTATCTATAGTATGTAAGTAAGACATATATATTTTCATTTGTTTTAAAGTAACACTTTGAGCTAGATGTAGTAATAACTTATCATACATATGTTAACTGTTGGAATCTTTAGTTTTAAAGCACATCTACAGCAAGACAAATACTCCAGTTAACAGGAATTCTATAGTTCTGAGCCAAAAATGAAAACTAATTTTATTCACCTGATTTTATAATCTTTTTTATAAAAACATAATCCTTTGTGCTCTTTTTATTTGTTTTGTACTGGGAGGTTTTTCTTATTTAATTTTTACCCTTTTAGATTATCAACAAATGACAGCCACTGTTGCTGTAAATTTAATGTAGATGCCAAATAATTATTTTTGGACTCAGTCATGTAGATGTATTCTTAGAAATACTCTTCTTTACTATACAAATTTATTTATAATATAGTTATAATAATTGGAATGTGATCTCATCTGTTGGCTTTATATTGTTAGGTGGGCACTCCTTTTAAACTGACTTTTGTAATGTGATTTCACCTTTTCTTCCCTGAAGAGTCAGTGAATCACGGCTGGATCAAATGAAGAACAAGGGCTTGAAAATGAATCATTTGTTCTGGAGGGAATCTCTTAAGCTTGGCTGCAAACTTCAAAAGACACAAAACAATCCTGCTGCCTCACTGGGTCCAACTCTAATGTCTGCCTGCTGCCTGTCAGTGGCAGTGACTCATCCAGATGCATACTCTAAACAGCTACTAGGTGACTGCAGCTTTGACTTTAAATTTTAGAAGATGCAAATTAAACATAAAGATGTTGACATTTTGTTACTTGAACTCTTCAATATTGCTTTACAAGCTTGTAACTAATGATTTAGTGTGGTTTGAATTATTTCCTTTGTGTTCTTTGCTGCTGTTTTATGGTCCTATAATAAATCTTTATGAAAAAGAAGAGGAAGGCATGCAATAGATCTTACTAACATGAAAAGTGCAACTAGAAATGAAAACAGTTTTTTACCCAAGCTCAAAAAATAGACTATTAAATACCTCTGTCTATAATTATATTTAATTAAACAGATAAACACTGCAGTTGTCATGACCGAAAAAGACATGTGTACCATAATGATAATAATATACATTTACAGTAAGCAAACTATAATATAGTATACTGTATTAATAGGGAAACATAGGACTTAACCAAGATGAGTCAGATAAACCATTTTTATATCATTGATTGTATGCAATGCATAATTTCTCCTACTTTTATTTTAATTTTATTGACTTGAAGTTTCACAATAGAACATACAGTACAGATCAGTAGGACATGCAGGAGTACACCTTTTATAGATATATTACCCCTAAGCTTACCTGAATGTTCTGCTTTCTGTTTAAATATTTGACTGTTTTAAAAGGGAATTCTGCTTCATCAATATTAGTCTTATCTTTAAAGGTTTAACATTAAGATTAAAGAAAACTTGGATTATGTCCTCCAAAGAGTTTCTCTTAGTCTTTCGTAATTTATGTATGCAAACAAGTTTTCTTTTGACTTTTTAGATAGATAGATAGAAACTATTAATCCTGTAGGAAATTGCATGGCTGCGGTGGGCTGGCGCACTACCAAGGGTTTGTTTCCTGCCTTGCGCCCTGTGTTGGCTGGGATGGGCTCCAGCAGACCCCCGTGACCCTGTAGTTAAGATATAGCGGGTTGGATAATGGATGAATGGATGGAAATTGCATGGATACAGCAGCAAACAAAAAAGGCACAAATATACAGAACTTACAATAACAATTATCTAGAAGTAAATTAACAGAGTATAGGTACTTAATAAGTGTAAAGTGATAAGAATTGCACATATTTATCAGTTACAATTTCACAGTACAAGATGTCAGTCATTGACGCTGTATACTGCACATAGCGTCATTGTCTGTTAAGCCCACTGCTAGTCACAATACCATTTCAGCTGAGGGGTGACTCATTATAGAGCCTGATGGCTGAGGATAGAAATGACCTCACATTGTACTCCTTGGAGCAACACAGTTATTTCACTCCATTATTGAAAGTGCTTTTCTGTTTAGCCACAGCCTTATCTTATACAAAGAATGAGAGTCAGTGTCCAGGATAGTAAGCCCCTTCTTCAGTGATAGTTTCCGTTAGTTTGCTATTAAAATGACATCTTCAGTATTTCTGAAAGACGTGTCTTTTACGTTGATCACCATATCTAAACTGTCAGGCTATGAGTGAATGTGGGTGTATGCGTGTCCTGAGCTGGACTAGTGTTCAGTCTTGAATTGTCTTTTGCCATGTGCCTGATGATATCATAATAGGCTTTGACTACTGTAACCCTGTAATTCAAAAAGCAACTTAGAAATTATATGGATACATTTAAACTATTTGTTGTAAATAGGAAAAATGAGCTGCAAAAGTAATATTATCTACTTATTTGACTTTAAAATACATTCTAAACAGGCTATTTGTTTTAAATAATTAAAAGAATACAGTATTATAACCTTTTCGGCAATTTTTGTTGTCATCTACATATAGCTAAAACTTTATATCCATTACATCATCTGTTTTCTAACCCATTTAATCCAATTAAATGACACAGTGTGGGGGTTACATTATATGAAAAGACAGTTTAACTGCTATGCTGTTATGGCATGGTAGAAAACCCACTGTAATGAGTATTCAAACAGAAACAATACAAGGAAACATTCACAATAATGCTAATTTATTAGCTTTAAAATCTCAAACAACACAATAAATTTACATGAGCTTACTCATGCTGTATGAGAAGTATGCTTCAGATGCAGTCTATACTGCTAGACTCTTATATGGTTGTTTTAGTAGAACTTTTTACTTAAAGACTTCAGGAAAAACTTATTTTATACTGCTTCCTTTGCTGTCTTTAACATTTGTGAATAAATACTAAGCTATTATTTTGGACAATGCTACTGGTAATTATGGCAAATTCAATAGTATTGTTTGGTTTCTACTACCCTCCAAAGAAGTGAAATACTAAAGTAATACTCCACCAAAAACTACAGTTGTTTTTAAATCCATTGTGATGGCCAAGAAAAATTTTTCACTCATGTTTTCATGGAGAATGGAGGTAACAAAGCTACTGGCTTCAGTGAAGACAAACAGGTGCCTCTTTAGAAGAATAGCAAACAATATAAAAACGACTATGAAAAATACCTTAATTACTTGTGTCGCATATTTTACAGTCAGTTACTGTATCTAGTCATTTGCTCACAACATCCAAAACACATTTATTTTTGCTAAAATATAGTTAAATACATACTTCAGGAAAGTGAGAGGGGTGCAGTAAGGTTAAATGATTTCAAGCGAATTCAAGTTTATGAATTGAACTTAGGGCCAATGAATGAGCTGGATGGGGGTCTTCAATTCATAAAGAATGGAGTTTTCTTTTTGATAATTCAGCTTCCACACAGCTTCCCATTTTCTTTCTTTGCTATTAAAAAATTCTCCATATAAGCTCTTGCTTAAAGGCAAAACAGGCAATCAACTCCACATTCTTACAACAACTCACATAGTCCCACATATACCAAATTTCATGGCCATACCCGGAGACATAATCTGCTATTTCAAAACTACAGTATTTTTGGACTCTTGCTTTAAACATCAAGAAAAGTGACATTTTATTTTGTTTTCTAAGAAATGCTTTGAAAGTATTCTAGATAATTTAGTGTTATAAATGAAAAGAAATATGGGTTTTGACTTAAACTGCACACCACAAATTTATTAGACACTTTTTGTTAAACAGAAGTCAGTGATTACTCAATCAAAGGCAGAAAAGAATGAATAATCAACTAGTGAGTTTTATTCTAATATGAACTTGGACTTTTACAGTACAACAAAAACAGATACAGATTATTTGATATTGAAGTGGTGCTTTTGCATACAGTATTTTAGTAACTTTTTTAGGTGTATTTTTAAAAATTGCCCATCAACATTTCATTTTTTTGTATTATTGTGAGTGCTGCATTAACCTATATGTACTACACAAGTTCAGATCTTATAGAAAGCATAAGTAAAGGTGGTCAGTTCATTTAACCAGTCTGAGTAGGACATGCCCTTTTTTCTGAATTCCATTTAACTTGGAAGTCGGATGTTGGAGCAAGGAATGATGTCACACCTGAATTGACTGCATTCCAGTAAAACATTAGGAAAACCAACATGGACACATCCAGTAAAACCTTTCCTGTGCTTACTCCATCAAAATATATAGCAGTTGATGACAACATACTACACAGTGTTTTGTGTACCCAAACACCATAACAACATGTCTACAGATAGAAGCTGGGCAGTATTGTGTGTACGACTGATTTAATGAGACAGGAATAAACAAAAGTGCTAATAAACAGTATACTAGTACAGCTTTCAATAAACTTCACAGTGTGCATCGCCATTTTAGATTGATATCATGATCTGAAGTCAGAGAAACTTGACAGACCGGCCCAGAGTTTCTGAGTTCCAGTTGAAAATTTCAGCTAGAAACATGGAATTTCTGACTTCCCACTTCTGATGGAACCTCTCTGCTCAACTTCTAGTGAAGTCATGGTTGATTTTGTAAACTGACAACCCAAACTGCACTCAGTACTGCAGATGTAGTTTTATTAGCATGTTATCGAGTTTTAACAATTCATATGCTAACATTATAGTTGTTTTTTAAATACTGCTGCACATTGCTTGAAAGCTAACATTTTGTGTCAATGCGATCCCATAACGACTGCCACCTTAATACTTACTTTTAATTGTACGTATCACTGATGCTCCGTTCATGGATTGTTCCTGCCTCGCACTGTATTCTTGCTGGTGCTGGCGCGACACTGGAAGGATAGATAGATAGAATAATTAAACACGTACTAATAAGATATTTCAATGTTCCTTAAAAGTTTTGAAGAATCAGCGTTCTAAGCTTACAGATGGCTTAACATCTATTACAGAGCTGATTGTGTGGTGACTGGGTATTTGGAAAAAGAAAAGTAAGGACAGGAATTGGGGGTTAATACGTTTGAAAGAGACAGTACTGCTACAATAAAGTATTTTATCGAAGGTCACACATGGCGCAGCAATTATCCTGCGTGAGACATGAACAATCACTGCGCCACCGTGTTCCCATGTTTAATAACATGCTTTAACTCCTATCATCATGAAAATGATATCACATATACATCTCAGTATTTTAATTATTCAGAGGGCTGTAATATTACGAATGTAATGGATTCTGTGTCCTGTCGGAGGAAGAGAAAGTCCGGAAGCATGTAGTGATTCATACACATAGAGCACATAGAAGATCAAATACAAAACAAAGTATTTAACGTGCTACTTTAGTTACGATGGGATTTGAGAAACTAGTAAATAAAATGATTTTAAGATGAAGTTTATTATGTTCTACTTTAATGACAAAATAAACTACGTGATTAAAGTGGAAATTTAGAGATTAAAGTTGACATTTCGTGCTTTTTTTCCCACTGTGTGCCTATTTTTTTTTTCTCTGTACCCTAATAAGCTTTCATATGACACTCAGACGGTGGGCTACGACTCGCGTTTTCACGGTGACTTTGATATGTGACAACTTCTTTTTTATTTCGGGCACTGTGCGACTTTGTGAACTTGAGCTTTCGAGTTTCTCCGACACGCTATGTCACTCGATTAACTTCCTTTTGTTGTTTATACCACTGTTTAAATCAACAAGTAGTACATTTTTCCTTGCCTCCACTTGGTATTTGCTGAAAATCTTCTATTTTCCCTCGTGCTTTTGCCATTGCCTTTTCACAGAAGGCTGAGCTTAAGGGCTATTTATGTTGATTTGCATATTCAAAGAGGCATAATTCTGGGAGGAGTTGGGATGGGACAGCAAGCGCGTGCACGTGTGTTATTTTTCACGCTGACCAGGATTTATGGAGCGGAAGAACTTGGAAGTTGGCATACGCACAGATTTATACATCTGGATTTTTTTCTGCGTAAGCACTTTTCCGCTTTTGTCCGCACGCCATGTTAAAGTGTGAATTCTACGCACGGAGTTATGCATGAGGCCCTGATGTGTTCTCTTTAGCCCATTAACCACTGTGGAATCCAGTACTGTAGATATCCACTAAAGCAAATAACTCCTAGTTTCAGAAGCCAAGTAAAACACTTTTTGAAAACATAAGTAAAATGTGTCACATGTATTTGTGTGTGTGTTTGTACTATTGCTCAGTAGACCCAACACACTTTATTAGACAGGGTCTTCCCATTCTAAAATCATGATGTCTGTTTCAACTTGATTTTTTGTCTTCAGCTCACAATTTCTTCATGGTTTTGAGGTAAAGTGTATTAATTATTAGTCTTTTATACTCCTCTTGGTGGATTCAAGTTGTACTACAACTTTTCAGTCATCTAACGCCTTTCCTATGTAAAGGGGTTACTGAAATATTTTTATTAATGATGTAGAAATAATGTCTGTTACTTACTTTAGCACTTGGTACAATATAATAATGCAGTTTTAAAATTGTATATATTATAATCCATGCTAATGGAAAAAAACATTTCTGTGTAAGATATACATGATGTATGTAACATTTTAAATTGTCTTTTTCATAAACAATGCATAGGATAAATGTATGTTGCATTACTATTGATTTTGCACAAAATCTGCACCTACCTGAATAAAAAAAATATATATTAAGAAGGATCTCAGCTAAACTATCAAAATGATTTATAGATGTGCAGTTAAAACAATAGAACAGACCCCACAAATCAATGTGTTTACATGCTGTTTATGTGAGCAGTGTCTATTATTTGTTTACTCAGATGCTGGGTGCAATATTATCAAAATTCCCCCAGTTGTACCAAACCCCTGAACAAAAGGTTTCTATTTTATTCATTGTTTACAAATGTAAATTGATTAATGGGTAAATAAATGTTCTTTTTTAGAATCTCTTAATTCAATGAAAAAATAATACAACAATAACACAATCTATAATATAAACAGTTTAAAGCTTTTCCCTTTTTCTCTCCTTCATCTCTCATTCCTTATTCGAGCTAAGAACCAAAGCAAAGCAGAGGAACTATAGGTTTAAGAAGGACAAAAGAACTGTACCCAAAACAGCTGGTCATTTTAGACTGAAATTTTCCAATTTCAGATACAGTATTATCATACATCGCTAAACCACTGGACATTGAGGGCACTACAGGGTTATTCTCATTGATCAAAACTTGGCAGCAATATACATATTTAACAAACATAACTATAGCTGTATGGAAAACATTTGGGCACATGCATGCATCACTGGATCTATAAAATGACAAAAAGTTGATCCAATCTCAGCAAAATACTAGTTTATTTAATTGACCAGGGGCCTCATGTATAAACGGTGCACACACACAAAAATGTTGCATATGCCCATTCCACGCATACATCACAATATATAATAACTAAACTTGGCATAAAGCCTCACACATTCTCATGCCAGCTTAAATCAAAGTTTTTGGCCTGGTTTTGCAAACTGGTGGCACCCAGCGTCAAAGCAGTACTACTGTTTCTGGGTGGCTTCCCTTTATTTTTTAGATTCACATCCCCGGCTTTAACGATATTAACCACATATTGTTTTTTAGTTTAAGGCATCTGATTGTAATCAACCTGTAACCATATAATAGTGCAATGAATGCCCAAACTGTTCCAAATACTATAGCTGCTTTAGTGTTGTTGCTCTCAGTGCACATGTATTTTAACCCAGTGTATCTGAGTGTGGAATCACAGCCATACAGCAGCTGATCGGAAAGCTCTACTGCAGAATGTGTCAAGAGCGGGGAAAAATATCAGGATAGAGCTTCTAGCACACGCTGCCTCAGGCATGTGCACAGTCTATTTGAACTTCTCCCATAAGGCAAACACTGCAGAGCCTTTCCAGATGACATTTCATGCTTTTTTTCCCACTGTGTGCCTATTTTTTTAATTTCTCTGTACCCTAATAAGCTTCCATATGACACTGAAATGGTGGGTTACGATTCGCCTTTTCACGGCGACTTTGATATTTGACCATTTATTTTTTATTTCGGGCACTGTGCAACTTTATGAACTTGAACTTTTGATCAACTTCCTTTTGTTATTTGTAAAACTATCAAAATTAACAAATAGTATGTTTATCCTTGCCTCTACTTGGTATTGGTTATGGGAAATAGCAGGGTATGTTGACATCCATCTGATTCACTCTCTCTCTCTCTCTCTTTCAGGCCACACCTCTTCGGAGTAGCAGCGAGCAGAAGCACAGAGCAGCAGCGTCTCCCACAGGCACATAGCCCTTCGCAAACACCAGAGTAAGTTCAACTGAAGTAAAGCCAACAGCTGACCAGGTGAAATAACCGGCAGTGAGAAATCAAAGTTGATCGCTCAGCTGGTGGTGGAAACTGAAAGTCGATGGTCACTTAGTGATTCAGCTAAACACAGAAAATGGCAAAGCACCGCAGTTACTACAATAACGGAGAAGATGATATCAGCGCTAAACATAAGTTCTATCTGCTCTCTGCCCGTTGAGGGCACGTTTATATGTTGTGTGTCCTGCAGCATGTACAGTTCAGGTTTTCCTGCCGACAGTGTAGATAGCTTCACCTGCCAAAAGTGTTTAGTTAATTTAGAGTTGGTCGGGAAAATATGCGAATTGGAGGACTGCGTTAGGAGCCTGATAGCAATTAGGCAAACTGAAAATTGGATTGACTCGATTTGTTTAGACAATTCGGCTACTTCTGATTCAGCTTCAGTCTCTCCTGGTCCCACTGTAGTCAGTGTGCGGTCGAAGTCAGCAGCACCAATTCAGCCACAGGGCAAGTGGGTAACAGTAAGACGGGGGTCTAAGAAGCCAAAATTTAGTCCCTCGGCACCCAGGTCACCAATTTGGACCCAGAACAGATTCTCAGCACTCTGCAGCACGCCTGTGGAAACTGAGAATAAGAAAATGCTCATAATTGGCGATTCCATAGTGCGGAATGTTAGAATTCCAAACTATGTTAAACCAGCAGTTAATGTCAAATGCCTCACAGGGGCCAAGATTTCTGACATAGAGGAAGCATTGGACCGTGTCGCCGACGATGAAGTATCTACCTTATTGCTGCATGTCGGCACTAATGATATTTATTTACAGCAATCTGAGGTATTAAAGAGAAATTTCAGCTCTCTATGCACCAAAGCTAAAATAAAATGGAATTTAGTTGTATCTGTCCCCTTACCAAGATTATATAGAGGGGATGCGATTTATAGCAGATTGCATACCCTTTACTGCTGGCTAGAAACCTGGTGTGCAAATAAAAGCATAGTGTTTGTGAACAATTGGGATGATTTTTGAGAAAGGCCTGGACTTTTCAAAAGAGATAGCCTTCATCCTAACTGGAGGGGATCTTATGTATTATCCCAAAATATGGCAGCAAAACTGCCTGATTGCCTGATTGACTGATTCGAGCACCATCCAGGCCACAGTCATGTGATCTTAAATCACAGGCTGTTGTTTATCCCACCTGTTACAATCCTGAAGCTGTTACCCATAATCCCTGTTGTGGGGCATCCAGTAAATTTACTCTTGATGCAAACCTTAAATTACTTGATAACCAAAAAATAAGGTGTATAATTAGACCAAGGGATAAAACCAGACCCTCCACCAGGGGCATCTGTAATAGACATTTACTTCAAATTAAAACAAAAAATATATCATCAGTTCAGAAAGAAGCATGCAGTTTTAAATGCTGCTTATTGAACATTTGCTCTCTTGGCAGTAAAGCTGTTTTGTTAAATGATATTATATTAAGTACAAAATCTGATCTGTGTCTTCTCACTGAAACCTGGCTTAGTAAATGTAACACTGTTCCCCTAGCTGAGGCGTCACCAGCCAGATACTCTTTCCTTCATAAGTCTAGAGATTCTGGTCGAGGAGAAGGCCTTGGAATAATTCATTGTAACAAAATACAAATCACATCTAAAAATGTAGGCGACTTTACATCCTTTGAGGCATTCATTTTAAATATTAAAACAGATTCCAACACAATTATAGTGCTAGTCTACAGAGCACCAGGGCCATATTCATTGTTCATGACTGAATTTAGCAGCCTTTTATCTGATTTGGCTATAAATTATAATCACACAGTACTGATAGTGGATTTTAATGTACATTTCCACATTGATGTGGAAACTGACACTTTTAGCAAATGTTTTACTTATTTCTTAAATTCAGTAGGATTTTGTCAGATTGTCAAAGGTCCAACTCATAATCATAACCACACATTAGATTTAATTATAACTTAACAAAGTTGAAATTCAAAATGTAAATATTACTCCATTAAATGAAGTTATTTCCGATCACTACTTAATTACATTTGATTCAGTCCTGCCCTTGCCAACGCACTCATAGATTAAAACAAAGACAGTGCGACATCTAGATTGTAATTCTGCTTCAAAATTTATAGATACTTTGAATAAGTCGAGTGTAATTGTGGAAAACCATTTAGATCAGTTAACATCAAATGTAAACGTGGAACACAATTTAGATCATCACATTATAATGGGACTTTGAGAGATGTTCTGGACACAGTGACTCCTCTTAAAACAAAAGTGATCAAAGCACATAGAAACTCCCTGGTTTAATGAAAACACTTGAGCTATTAAATTAGCGTGTCGAAAACTGGATCGCAGATGGAGAACAACAAAGCTACATGTCTTTCAAATTGTATGTACAGAGAATAGAAAAAAATATAAAAAATCTCTCTTTAAAGCTCGCTCAGATTACTATTCTACAATAATAGACAGCATTAATAAAAATCCTCAGGTACTGTTTAGAACAACTGCTAAATTAACAAGTGGGAATTCAGATCTACAGTGCAAAATACCAACAGATATTAGCAGTACAGACTTTATGAACTTCTTCAATGAGAAAATTAAAAATATAAGATCCCAGATCTCAGCATCACAGTACAAACAAAATACTAGCTTAGCAGACCCTGTCTCACATTGCATTCAGCACTTTAGTAATTTTAATCTTTTAACTGAACAGGAAGTCTTAACTTTAATTTCTAAAATGAAACTCGCTACTTGTTCCCTAGATCCAGTGCCAACAAAAGTAGAAAAAAGTAGTGCAATGGTTGTTCTTGCAGCACCTATTCTACACATTATCAATAGTTCATTGTTGCATGGCACAGTACCTGATGCACTAAAAGTATCAGTCATTAACCCATTACTTAAAAAGTCAGACCTAAACCTGCACATACTAAATAATTATAGGCCTATTTCAAATTTACCCTTTCTCTCTAAAATAATAGAAAAAGTAGTCGCCAGTCAGCTTCAGTCACACCTTACGCATTACAATTTATTTGAGAAATTCCAGTCTGGTTTTCGCACTGGTCATAGTACAGAAACGGCACTAACACGGGTTGTAAATGACATTCTGATATCCTCTGATGAAGAAAACTCCACTGTAATTATGTTGTTATAATTAAGTGCAGCATTTGACACCATTGACCAGACTATTTTACTGCACAGGCTAGAAAATGATGTTGGGCTTACAGACCCCGTGCTCGCTTGGTTTAGTTCTTATTTATCAAATTGATTCCAATATGTACAGAAATGTGCTGACAGTACTCCATCATTATACACAGAAGTTCAATATGGTGTCCCGCAGGGCTCAGTATTGGGACCTTTGCTGTTTTCACTTTACATGCTTCTGCTGGGATCTATCATTATTAAACATAATGTTAATTTTCACTCATATGCAGATGATACCCAGTTATACGTACGTTTCATTTAGATCAAATTAAGTTTCTCCAATGTTGTCTTTAATTAGTTGTGTTAGTGAATTAAAGGAGTGGATGGATGAGAACTACTTATCTTTAAACACAGATAAAACAGAGATGTTATTTGTTGGAGGGAATGACACTGATCACAACAATATTTTGTCATCATTTAACTCAGTTGGATTCACCATTAATTTTACTGAATCAGCCCACAATCTAGGAGTTATCTTTGACTCTAGCATGTCATTTAAAGAGCATATTACAAAGTTGTCCAAATCATGTTTCTTCCATCTTAAAAATGTTGGGAAATTAAGGCGCTTTCTAAATAAACAGGATTCTGAGAAATTAATTCATGCATTTTTTCTAGTAGTATTGACTACTGCAATGCGAAGTTCACTGGCTGTTCAAACTGTTCTTTATACAGCCTTCAGTTAATCCAAAATACTGCTGCAAGAATTATTACAAGAACAAGAAAGTATGAAAATATAACTCCAGTCCTTAAATCCGTACACTGGCTCATGGTTAAGTTTAGGGCAGATTTCAAAATCTTCCTGTTAACATATAAAGCATTAAATGGCCAAGGTCCGGCTTATTTGTCTGTACTTATCATGACTGCTTATGATTCCAAGGATTAATAAAATAACAGTGTTAGGTCGAGCTTTTAGTTACTGGGCCCCTAAACTGTGGAATTGTCTGCCTGCTACTATAAGAGATGCCCCTTCGCTCTCAGCTTTTAAATCCCGGCTGAAGACTCACTACTTCAGTTTAGCATATCCTGACTAGAACTGCTGATTAACTGTACAGACTGCATCTCTGTTGTTAATCATTAGCACTAAAACATAAGTAACATGATAGTTATAATTTGATACTAACCCTCACCTATTCTGTTTCTCTTCTCGGTACTCAAATGTGGCACTCGGTGCCACAGCCCACCTGCCAAGTTGTTTTGCCTGACAAAGGTAAAGTCAACCCTGATGGAGGATCACAGGAATCGTGGGGTAGAGGGGTCCTTTCATCGGATTGGCAGGCCAAGCAATGTTTCAGCTGTGGAATGGCCAAATGGGGGAGGCAGCTTGACGGATGAGGTCTCCAGGACTCTAAACAAATCCAAATCATATTATGTGATATCATCTGCTGTCAAATTCTGGACTGTACTTGTAAAATTTTTTTTTTATACTGTATTGAGGATTTGTTCTGATCTGTGTATTGTATTGTATTGTAGTGTATTGACCCCCTTCTTTTTGACACCTACTGCACGCCCAACCTACCTGGAAAGGGGTCTCTTTTTGAACTGCCTTTCCCAAAGTTTCTTCCATTTTTTCCGTACAATGGTTTTTTTTGGGAGTTTTTCCTTGTCTTCTTAGAGCATCAAGGCTGGGGGGCTGTGAAGAGGCAGGGCCTGTTAAAGCCCATTGCGGCACTTCTTGTGTGATTTTGGGCTATACAAAAATAAATGACATTGTATTGTATTGTATTGTATATTCTTTTTTCCCTGTGCTTTTGCCATTGTCTTTTCACAGAACACTGAACTTCAGGGAATATTTACATTGATTTGCATCTTCAAAGAGGTGTAATTCTGAGAGGTGCGGTAGGCACGTGCACGAGCATTTCATTTCATGCAGACCGGGATTTATGTAGCGGAAGTGAGTGGAAGTTGGCTAATGCACGGTTTTCTAAATTTGAATTTTTTTGTGTGTACATACATCTCGACCTTTGTCTGTACGCCATGTTTTATTGTGAATTCTACGCACGTCGTTATGCATAATGCCACAGGTGTTCAAATTTTTGCACATGCCAAAATTACTTTTACTTATTTTCAAATTGTAAATGTGAAAATAAACTTTAATTACGTATTAAAATATAAGGAAATATTATTTCAGTTAAGTAATTGTAGGTTTAACTTTTTGGTTATTGATGCATCTTTTGATTAAATTTTTATAATTGATAGTCAGCCCCTTTTTTTATCTTATTGATTTTATTAAGATCACACAACATTCCATGCAAATAAATAAATTTTTACAAAAATAGGATTGAAAACAAATTAGTCAGTCCCTTTTGATTAAATTACAACTATTAATTGCTGTAATAGCAATAAATATCTGGTTCTTAAAAGAAAAAATTTTCCCAAGAAAATTTTTATGTATTATGCATGTTAGATTTTTTTAGAATCCATCCATTATCCACCCGCTGTATCCTAACTACAGGGTCACAGGGGTCTGCTGGAGCCAATCCCAGCCAACATAGGGTGCAAGGCAGGAAACAAACCCCGGGCAGGGCGCCAACCACCACAGTTTTTTTAGAATGTTAATGAATGAAAAATATGTCATAAACTAGTACTTTTTGTATTTTTGTTTTTGGAGCACAACTTTATTGACATGATCAGGAGTTAATTGCATATGCAGTCTTTTAAATAAAACAACTACAACAATATATTATCGTATGATCAGGAGTTGTATGTGCAGTATTTTAAGTGTCCAGTGATAAGCCAAGAACAGCCTCTGTCAAAGAACAGATAGTCCGATCATGCTAACATAGCCTTTTACAGCAGTTATGATACATGTTAAATCTGTCATTGACTCTGTGGTGCTGTGTATGACAGAAACATGCTACTTAGAACAGGGTCATGGGGAGGAGTGAATTAGTATCCACAACATTTTCATCATGAACACAAACAACCACTTTGCTTTGAACATTCAAAGGGTATGGGTGGCAAATGTTGTGTCTGTAGTCCCACTGATTTCATCCGTCATTCTTCATCTATGCAGTTGCACATTATTGTGATATACTGTACAACACCAACACAGAGAAAGTTGGGATGGCACGGAAAATGCAAATAAAAACAAAAGCAGTAATTTCTAAATTCACTTTGACTTGTGACTAATTCATCACAAACAGTTTACAGAAAAGGTATTTAATGTTTAGTCTTGTCAGCTTCATTTTTTGATAAGTATACATCCATTCTTGCCTTTGAGGGTCTGCAACACATTCCAAAAAAGTTGGGATGGAGATATTTAGTGCCAATAATGAGATATAATAAGAAAATAATGAGGAACTAGAAACAAATAGTAAGGTGATTATAATCACTTTGTTATAAAAGTTGCATCCAGAAAAGCTGTAGTCTTTTACGAGCAAAGATGGGCTGAGGATCACTAATTTTTCCACAAATGCATGAGAAAATCATTTCAAAAGGTTAAAAGTAATGTTTGTCAAAGACAGGTTGTAAGAGATGTGGGTATTTAACCCGCAACAGTACATAATATAATTAGAGGATTCAAGAAGTCTGAAGAAATTTCGGTGCATAAAGGGCAAGGGCTCAAGCCTAAGCTGACTGCCTGTGATGTCTGGTCCCTCAGACGGCACTGCATCAGGAACTGTCATTCTTAAAAGCGAGGATCCTTATTTTGCACACAATGCATAATAGACCTGTTATACTGTACCTCAGCCAAGATTCCTCACCTGGCTGTAATTCAGTCCCTTGTTTTATGTAATTGTTGTGTCATATATTTATGGTAATGTTACTTTTGTTAATTGTCTGCTTTTGATCCTTTATGTGTCTTGTGGGTGGTTCCCCAAGAGGCCGATCCATGTGCCCGTCACCACCAGGGACTGCATTCAGCCCTATAAAGGTGAGGGTTTCCCACAGTTCCTGGTGGTTCATTTGAATGTCCTGGGGAGTTGGTGAGCTTACTTATGCATTTGGTTTTTGCTGTGCTTGCTTTTGTTTTATCAGTGGATTTTTTGAGCTTCTGCTCTGTTTTTTGACAATTTACTCTTTGCATTGGATTGCTTCATTGTTTTGGGCAACTCCTATTACCTTTTATGCTCCACTGAGCTTCACTGTTGTTGAAGAACATTTTTGAAGAATAAATCTTTTTTTTTAGAAGATCCTGTGTTTGCTCTATCTAATAGTAGTTTGACAGTATATCCCCATCTTATGGGCATTTCTGAGCATTTTTAGGATTATCTTGTCTTTTGGGACTCTCAGTTCATAACACTATCATTCAGGTGTGATTTTTAGTGATTCTCAACTATTTGTGTTGTCACAGTCACAGTGAGAAGTATTGTAGTAACAGGAGGTATATTGTAGCAATCCTTATTCTTAGAATGATGCAAAAGAAGCCAGTTTGATTTTTAAATAAATATCTAAAACATAAGATTGGAGAATACAGCAAAGAAAAAAAAAACATGGAAGTGTTTGGCACTTTGAATTAGTTCTCACGATTTGTGAGTATAAGGCACCACGACCAATGGAAAAATTGCAATGTTTTATATTTTCCCATCATTTTATTTTATGTATTGGCATTTGGATGTTGTGTGATGATAAAATTAACATTCAGCCATTTTGGATTTCGGCTATGTGTGTGTGAAGGTCAAGGGTCGAGTCAGGTGCTCTGTCATTTTCTGAACTTCATTTACATAGGAAAAACCTTTTGTATTTCCTGGTAGTTTTCTTTTGACTTTTTGTTTTGACCATTTGTATTTTGAACGTAAAGCTCTTACAGCCTTTCCATTTTGCTTACTGACTTTATTGACAAAGATGAATTGGCTCCTATTCTGTGCAGAAGATTCTTTTGTAATTGCCCCCAAAAAATCTCTTGTTCATTCTCACAAATATTTTGAACTGTGTGGTCCTCTTAATAAAAATAATAATTCTTTACATGTATATTGTGCTTTTCACACTACTCAAAGCACTTTGCATAGTGAGTGGGGAGCCACTTCAACCACCACCAATGTGCAGCATCACCTAGTTGAGTGTCGGTAGCCATTTTGTGCCAATACATTCACCGCACATTAGCTGTGAAGGGGTGGGGAAGTGAAATAGACAATTAGAGACAGGAAATGATTAGGGGACCAGAATAACTAGGCCGTGGTTGGTAAGTTAGTGAGAACATCAGGATACACCCTAATCATTGGAGGATAATGCCATTTTTACAGCACAATGTCACCGTCACTGCACTGGGACATTGACATCTGCATTCAGACCACACAGCAAGTGCCCCGTGCTAGCCTTGGCAACACCTCTTCCAGTATTAACCCAAATTTCCCCTGCTTAGTCTCTGAGTACGCTTAGCTTCATAAATAGACTAGCTGTCCACTGTGGCTTCACCTGCGTAGTAATGAAACAGGACACTCCTAACCTCACGCTTCCCCCTCCCCTTTCCCCGCAGTATCTGTCTTGGATTAGGATGAGTATATCATTCCTGCAAGCGAACTATGATTCTTAGCGCGATGAAAGAAGTCGCAAAATCAACAGCAATATTCAAGCAAATTCCAGAAAAAAGCCAAATCTAAATCTGTTAAGTAGTTCTCTCATTTGCTAGCTAAGCAGAAGTTAGGTACACCCACCGAGGCTGGAGCGTGAGTGAGGAGGGCCCGGCCCGGCCCGGCCCCGCTCCCCTTGGCCGCTGTGTATCTCTCGGATTCACGCAAATAAATCAGTACCACAAGCGAACTATGATACATAGCACAATTAGAGACAAAGCAAAATCAACCGTAATGTTGAAGCAAATTAAATCCACTAAGTAGTTCTCTCGTGAAAAGTGGACAGACATACAGACAGACTTTGGATTTTATATGTATAGAGATGGTATCTGTCATGACATACAAGGAAGGACTGAAGTGAGCATGTTGAGAATTCACAAACTGCACAAAGAAAGAGACTGGAACTAATTGGAAATCTAAGAAAGATCCTGGTGTTGGCAAAAACACTTCAGCTTTAATAAGCATGTAGAAAGATTAAGGATGCACAGGACGTAAGGGTTAAAATATGGCATTGCCTCATGCCAATCTATTGATCTCAATAACTACGTAATTAATTATACTTGATCACTGGAATTGCTCACAATGCCAAATTCTTGGTAAGTAATTTAATTTAGTATTTCGTATATCACTTTATGTTGTGGCAGGCCAGACCAAGCCGGGATGCCTGGAAGGACCAGTAGTCCGTCTATACGTTCCCGGGGCCACGAGGGGGCAACCGCCCTGGATAAGGATAGGACGACGGGGACAGGGCAAGGAGGCTTAAGCCCATTTATTAAAAAAACAAGACAACTTATATACATCGTTGAGCCCATGAGATTGGCACTTCCGCCACACCTGGGAAGGTGGAGGAAGGATCTTCCAGGGACGCCCGGAGTGCTTCCGGGTGCTTATGCCGGAAGAATGTCAGTGAGCACCTGGGGCAGGTCCGGGTGATTATAAAAGGGACTGCCTTCCTATACTCAAGGAGCTGGTCTCGGGTGCTGGAGTAGGACGAAGCTCCAGTGCACGGAAGAGAGGCGGCCCACGGACATTGAAAGGCCCAAGTAAGGGTGCTTGGTGCTGGAAGCATTGTGTGTGTGTGGGATTTGGGTTTTGGGACCTTTGTTTAATAAACGCATGTGTTTTAAGAACTGACGGTGTCAGTCTGTTTGTGTGTGGGCTGAACTTCTCACAATGTTCAACAGAAATCATCCTAATTGTTTTGGGTCCATGCATTGGGTAGAAAACTACAATTCCTCTTCTTTAGGCTGAAACAACCCTTTGCCTTTACTGTTTGAAACCACTGGAATTTGCAGTCATTTGTTAACAATTCTAATGTACTTCAAACTTTTAATGTGAACTGAGGCTGCAGTGCCTTCTAATTAATCAAAAAAGCCAAAGGTGCAGATGAAAATTAACGGACATACTGTACGCCCATTAAACCTTTAGTCATTCCCAAAGGCAAAGGAGTTTCACATAAATCATGCAAAGCATCAAAACAGTTTATTTAGATGCAGCCAGAGGCACATGAGGACTGAGTGAGGCTGGCCTCAATTAAATCAGTTTTTTTATTTATTTATTTTTTACTTGGGTTTCAGAGGGAAGCTCAGTCCCACTTACATTGTTACATCTGCCACCACTGAATTCACCCTTGATTTGCAGCAAGCATTTATATTCCATTCTTTCTTCAAGGTGTTGTGAGCCAAGTATTTATGTATCACATGTGTTGCAAATAAATCAAGAAATGAAACACAGATTTTGACACTGGGTAGAAGAGCAAGCAGTTTTATTAAATCAGTGTTCAGCTCCACTGTAGCTGGAATGTCTTCTGTATGGAGTTTGAATTTTTTACCAGCATTCACATGGGTTTTTCACGTCAAACTAGGGCTACAAATATATAATTAGGGAAAATGTAAAGGATATTTCCCAGCTGAAAAATAGAAAGGAAGGATAGAAACACAATGCTGCAGCTGTGTACATAACGTGTTATACAATTGGACAGCTGAAACATTGTGTTTCTATTCTTTTTTTTGGTGTGGGTATTAAACATTCCATTTTTGCTTCTTTTACACACTGATTAAACAAAATATGCCTTAAAAACACGTCATTCTTGCTAATGTATTTTCTTAAAGCCTTATTTAAGAGTTCTGCTAATTTCATGGTTTTCAATTTATATGCTGCCTTTGTAGCATTTTGCATATTTTAGAAAATTTTCTTGACAGCAAACAATTAAGCTATAGGTTTATAATTTATAGCAGCATTCAGTGTTCTGAAAATAATTAAACTAATATTGCCTAGTTTTTCTAAAGTGGCTTTTTTGTCATTACCTTTAAAGTTTCAACTGATTCTTTGTGGGCTATAAATCACTTCCTATTGCTTCTATAAATGTTTTCCTTTCAGTACTTCAGTATTATGTAGTATCACATTGTTATTGTCTTATGCTAAAGGTGTTATTGATGTTATCCTTAGGGGCGGCATTTTGGTGCAGTGGTTAGTGCTGCTGCTTCACAGATTTATGGGGATTTCGCACATTTTTCCCATATCTACATGAATTTTCTTGCAGGTACTTTGGTTTTCTTTCCACATTAGAATAACTTCATAGTTTGTGTGTTTGCTTCACACTTGTTTATATTTGGCTCCTTACTTTCAAATACCAGATCCTCCACTTTCAAACGTATTTTATCCAGTTCAGACTCACAGAAGCCACAGCCAATCTAGACATCCTCAAGCACAATGTAGGAACCAGCCCTAAATGGCGTGTTAGCCCATTACTTATTCTCTCACTTGTGATCAATGCAGAGTTGACCAAATGCACACGTGTTTAGGATGGCAGAGGATGATGGGATTACCGTAAAGAACAACTAACAAAAAGCATAGTGTGTCTGGACTGGTCTTGAAACCCAGGATTCTGGAGCTGTGAGGCTGTATCACTCTTCTTCTATTAGTTCCATCCATCAATTATCCAACCTGCTATATCCTAACTACAGGGTCACGGGGGTCTGCTGGAGCCAATCCCAGCCAACACAGGGTGCAAGGCAGGAAACAAACCCCAGGCAGGGCGCCGGCCCACCTCAGGGCCTTGTATTAGTTGTCTGTTTTAAATATACTTATTCTATTTGTCTATGTAAATATTGTTTTATAATGCTATATCTTATTGGTAATCATGTTAATTTCTCTTGGTTGTGACTGTTAATCTTCACAGGACTTTGAAGTAAAACATTTCTGAGAATTATATGAATTTCTCCAGTGTACCATTGTCCCTGAGGTTCTTGAAGTTAGTACAAAATACTTTACATGGTTTATGGTGCGGCCACCAGGGGGTGCACCAGCTCCCCAAACCTGACACAGACACCAGGCATAAGTCCAACACACGTTTTCTTTTCCACCTTTTTCTCCAATACATAGCACAGTACAAAGCACCAATAAATAACACAGTTCAACAGTTTCTCTTCTTCTTTCTCTCTATCCGTCTTCTGCTTCTACCTAATTCACCCCCGTCCCCCCTTTATGCTGCAACTGGAAGCACTTCAGGTGGCCCATCAGCATTATCTGGAAGTTCTCACACGTGTGGTGGAAGCCTCTGCAGCTTACCCTGGTGGCTGCCCCAGATGTCAAGATGGCTCTGCCAAACTCCAGCTCCCATGGATCCCTGTGGGAATCCGAGGCACCAATGCAACCGAGGGGGACTGCCATCTAGCACTCCAAGGGAGGCACTGCTCTGTGCACATCTGCTCTCCCGGCCCTTCTTTTACGATGGCCTACTGGCTAGCAAAGGGCACCAGCCATCCATCACAATGGATACATAGTAAACTCACTTTACAAGACATATTTTACTTGTAACCTAGAAACTATTCCAAACACAGTACAGTTAAATTAAGGTACAAAATTGTATATTACAAAATACAGTGCTGAAACATAAACAAGTACGTAGTGTACATAAGTTGTTTTGTTTTTTTAATAATTAAAGGAGTCAAAATTTTTCCTAGACTAAAGTCAAATTTTAGTCATCTAGCCCCATTTTGTTAGAAAGGGGGCAATCATATATCAATTCATACCTGTTTTATGGTCCCATTTCCAAATTGGGAGGAATAATTTGATCAAAATGACATTGACGATAAGTGCTGTCATATGCCACCAGCAAAAGGAATGGGATGAGTACAACTTAATTAAAACAAAGACAATATGAACTCCCTCGGTGATAACTCTAATTAGAGTATGCTTTGTTAAAACAGTACATCTTCAGATATGAGGTAAATGATGAGGCCTCACTAATATCGGTGTGGTTTGTGAAAAGAACAGACAAAATGCTCAGAAAAGGGTTGAGGTGCAATGAGGTACCCCATTTAATGGTGGAGTTTAGTTTTAACAAAAGTAACTAGGGGCTTTGATGACACTAGTTGTTGCCTGTCTCCTGAACTGGTCTTTGAATGATGAAGGCTTCCTGTTATTGACTGAACTGATAAATTTTTAATGGATCAAAAGGGTGAGAACTGTGATGTGGGTGACGTCTGATTGGTCAGGATATTCTTGGCTGAGGGTGGTTGACAAAAGCAGGAAAACTGTTATGTAAAGGTTAGATTATTTCACACCGTACTCTTCCAATTGCACCCTGTGAGAGAGATACTGACCTCAGACAGTAGATTATTCTAGAATTTGGGATCTGTAGAGCTAAATAGTATAACTACTACACTAGTTTTATTTGTCCTAGAAATCTTATAAAGACTTGCATCTTTTACTCGCAATCTCTTGCTATCAATATATTTGTGTTGTTTGCAAAATGAATATTTGTCTATGCTGCTCTGTACAATGTATTTAATTGTGACGGGTTCATTTCTCTCTGTAAAAAACTGGAGAAGCTGACTAGAAAATGGATGGGAGGAAAGATAGGCTATTTCTTTAGGCTGCATGGTGAATACATTTCTGTGTTTTAATTTATAGTAAGCTTTCTGTTTCAATTTAAATAATTTGACAGTAACATTGGCATTAATCCATTATGATATAACTATCAAAAAGAATAATATAAACTTTCTAATATTATTAATATTTTAACTGTAGCAATGACCCAGTACTTTTGAATGCATATGATACAATTAAACAAAAGGTTTTTTTTTTTAACAAGTGCATGCAGTCAAGGGTAAAATTAGATGAAGGGCATTTAATTAACAAGTTAATGTTCTTTGTAGCAACACAATTTTTTTTTTTTCAAATATGGCATATTTGCTGATGAGCAAATGCTTTAATTGTTCAGCTCCTAAGAGCATTAAATGATAAATATAGAATGACTGGGTGTCATAATGCTGAACACTATTAAAACGGAATGGATAGCAGTGATAAGAAGATTCATTTGAATTATATTTATTGTAGTGGAAAAATGAGTAGCTAATAAGAAAAAAATACACAATTAAAGAGCCCCCAATAAATGACTAGATCGGTAGATAGATAGATATAGTAAGGGAGAGTCAAAGAGAGGGGAAGAGAGATAGAGAGAAGGTGAACCAAACTGGCAACAAGGAGAGCATTTGAAAGAGTTGTAAGACTTCCTGCTGGAACCACTTTGTCCATTTAACAGTAAGATTAGTGAAACTGGCAGGCGAATATCACTCTCCTACTTAACTCTTTGAGGGCTGAATATTTTTTCCAAAAAACACAGTTTTCTGAAAGCACACAAAGCAATTGTTTCACACATAAATCAACATAAAACATCTTTTGTTGCATGTTGTAGCCACCAGTTCCTAGTCTCTTGTGGCTCAAGCCGATCATAGGTGGCACAACTGCTGGCAGGAATGCCATGCTGTCTTCGTGGGGCATGGGTGGCAGCAGTGGTCGCAATTGCTATGCAATGCAATCTGGTCTGTACCTCTTGTCATTGTAAGTGGAAGTCAAATGATAGGTGTAGGTGCACCAGCTACTCAAAAGGTGTTCAGCATCACGATTAGCTGATGTTGGTATCTCACATTCATTTTCAGCTACTTGCATCAAAATCGGAGACTAACAAGTCAGAGTCAAATTCAATGGTAATATGTAAAATGTTTCCCAAAGAGTATTTTGTGTTGAGCATTCGCTTTGATATCTTGCCAGATGTCTATGCCATTTTTGCCATTGCTTGCTCTTCGTTACTCATGCGAGTGCAGGTAATCTCAGTCAGACTAATGAAGCTAACTTTCTTTCTAGCAAAGAGAGTTGAACTAAAACATAACAGTAGGTTTAGTCAGTGCTTATAGTTGATTACCACCTTCAACACCTCCTCTTGACAAAAGTCTACATCTGCCCTAAAAGAGTTAAAGAGTAAAAGGGAATTCATGGCCTCTAATTTGACCTCTAATATGGAAGAGAGAGACTATGTTGAGTGAGAGCAACTGTAAGAAATGGCCCTTCATGGACCACTGAAAACGTATGCATCCAGTGACATTAGGAATTCCCTAACAGAGCTAGAGTTTGGTGACCCTGTAGCAAAAATAGGGCATTTAGGAGGTACAGTTGTAATGAATTGGACACAGGGCTTAATGTCAAGATGCTAGAATGATGGTTCAACTGGCAGGAGAAAGGGACCAGAGTCACAAGAAAACAATAGCAAGAGTGATAAGAACTGAGGAAAACAGTACTTAGGTATATACTAAATTAGGTAAGTGAGCATGTTGACCCAACAGACAGTCAAAGATTCGAGACCTGTATAAGGTGGCCCAGAAAGGCTACAGAGTTAATTATTTGTATCTGTTTATCAGTATATTGTGTATTTAACTGAAAATGAAAAACACTGCATAGATTTTGGCATCCTTAGATCAATTCAGAGTTTGCTTATCTACCATGAAATCACCCACTATGTATCCCTACCCCTCTCTTTCTCGCTCACTCTTTCTAAAGTTTTGGAGCTTACGAAGAGGATATTTTTTGCTGTAACTTGACCACCTCCAGTGTGCACACATCTCACATAAATTAGCAGACATGCTTCCTCATCTGCTCCTGGATATTTTTGTCTAATCAGGCACTCATTCACATCACACGTGAAAAGTCAGTGCAAACATGTCAAATTTATATTCACGCAAGATGAAGAATCATCAAGCATAAGTTGCACTGAATTCATTCTGATGTTATTATCATTCCAAATGAGCACGCTCAATCATTAAAATTCATATTTTTTTTCTCATAAAAATCCACAGTAGTTGTACCTAGTCACCTGTTACTAATTAGCCAGGAAGTAACATTCAAAACTGACATTGCAAGTTAGCTAGCAAAAATATCTCTGTGCAAATATGTCTTTAGAGGAAAATTGATGCAGAGAACTATCATGAATGGACTACAAAGTATGTCTTAATGATGCCATAATTCTAAAACGATCAGCCGACCTCTCTGATCTGTAATGAAACCTTTGGTATTATAAAAGAGTACAACATGAGCACCTTTATCTTCAGAAACATGGCACTTTCAATTAAATAATAAGTTTCGTATTTTTCAAGTCAAATTTGTTTCTTCACAATCATGGTATATATTGATTTGCCGGATGAAATTGCCTTCTAAAGTGATGTATATTTTAAAATAAATAAATAACTAGCCTGCTCTTGCATTTTATAATGACATTGATGGGTACCCAGGTCCCAATGTGGAAAAAAGCCTTAAAGTTTATTGAATACTGTATGTCCAATTTTTAAGCCCAAAAATGTTATCAAGTGTTGACTTGCATTTTGAGATTGCATACATATTGTAAAAGAGCAGCAGCATGTCATTTTAAGAATGAAAAAATAATCCTTTTCCTTCTTCCAACCTTATCCACCATAGATTGGGGCACAGAGCAGGAGAATTGACACCTTGAAAGTAAGGTATGATAACAGCTGAAAAATACTCACCAGTTCATAAACGCATGGAGAATGAGCAACAAGTGCTTCCTTCCTATGTGTGAGGATGCTGGTTACAGGACAACAAGGTCTTCACTGATGTATAGGTATTAAAAGAAATACATTGTAGGCATTTATTACAGCTTGTTAGTGATAAACTGATGAATAAAGTTGCTAAATCTGTCAAACTCTCTGTCAGCTGCAACTACTACAGGTAATGTTCATGTCTGGCAGCAAATATTCAAAGTCAAGTAATAAATGGTGTCAATCAGGCTGATCATACTGTATATCCCTAGTTATTGATGAATTCATAGACAGCAGGCATGTGGAGCAACTGTGTATTTATGTTTGATATTTTGATCGGGCAGAATTCAAAGAGAAATAGCAGGCACTTGAAGGCAGGGGTGGTTAACGATGACTGAGCATCTGCCCCCTTATGTTGTAAGAGTAGATTTCAAGCTGTTTGTGCTATTTGCTTTTGAAGGGGATTCATTCCACTTACTTTTAGGCACTGACTTTACAGTGTAATTAAAAAAGCAACCACGGAGTGATTATTTAATTATGCTTTTGTGAACTGTAAGGTGTGAATTATTTAATTTCATTATGAGTTCTCTCCAATGCCTTGCATGCTTTGTTACCATTCGGCACCTGCACTCATCAAACTTTCTTCGTTTAGATGATTTTATAGATAGCTGAAATTTATAGATTGTACGTCATTTTGATATAGCTGAATAAAATATGTTGAAGGGTGACTTGGGGCCAGAGCAAACTTCCACAGGCTGCTAATTGATGATCCTAGTTATAGAGTATTCAATTCACAGAAGTCATTAGTTATTGTATATAGAACTTAAGAGATTTTAAAATTGATAATGTGCCCTCCACTTTTGATCAACAGTATCTGTAGTATAGAATTCCTTACAAAATTCATTTTTCTATGTATAAGTCAAAACCTTTGCCAGAAGGAGCCCACATCACTACTGTAGTCTTCCCTAAGTGTACATGCTTCGGTATGTATCATCTAGACCTAATCATTTAATATCACAGTGTGTACCTCTAGATAATCGCAGGCAATGGTAGGAAACATATATATATATATGTTTATAGTTATATTATTTTATAGATGTTTATATATTCATCCATCCATTATCCAACCCGCTATATCCTAACTACAGGGTCACGGGGGTCTGCTGGAGCCAATCAAAGCCAACACAGGGCGCAAGGCAGGAAACAAACCCCAGGCAGGGCTCCTGCCCACCGCAGTGTTCATATATTTTTATATTAATTAATATATATTTATGTTAATATCTCAGGCAAAGAATGGAATTAAGTTATTAATGATATAATTTCTTAATTATTCTGTAGAAATAATTTTGTAACTTATCTTTAAATTCTGTTGTGTACACATCCTGCTATATTATAGCTGTCTAAAATATATGAAAAATAAGGCCCTAATTGTGAGTGATGGAGTATAGGTTTAGGAACTGTCCTAAACTAAAAACATTTTGTGAAAAGATTTTTGCTTATCTATGTGAATATTCCTATCCACTAAAAGACCGGTTCCGAGTGAGATTAGATTAGGGTTAGATTCACTCACAGTGATTTCCTACATTACATTGTTAGCATGTGGATTGATTGATTCCAGATAGACTCTCCATAACTCAATAAAAAAAATTTATATTATTTCAAACTCTCCACTGAATAAAGTAGCTCTTCACCGAGTAAGGGCGGCATTTAGGTGTAAATTGTGATTGAATATGTTTTAACTCTCCCTTTGAAATGTTGCATTCATTTCCTTTATAAGTATAACGTGATGTTTATAGCATTGTGAGTCTTAAAATTAGCTCTTCTTTTGTTGAAAGGGAGCAACATTTTTGATGCCTATACATAGATATCTCAAGCAGGTCACTTTCAAGCCACAGGAGCTATGGTTTTCCTAACAAGTTTATTTTGAGTAGTGAACTGCTGTGGACTCACACTATGAAGCATCTCAGCTTGAAGATTTGCCTTGTGGTGGACTGTTGTTGGTCAGCTCCAAACCCACTTCTTCTGGCTCAGAAGTGATTTTCTTGTAGCGTGAGCTAAATGGAGAGCTCCATTAGTCAGCTGCACAGATACTGCTTCTGAATGCTGTGAGCAGAGCAATTCCTTGTAATGCCAACGATCCCTCTCTGTGTCAGCCCCCATTCTTTCTGTGTAGGATCACTGCTACACTCCTCTCACACCACAGAGCATGTCATTTTGAAATATTGGACTGTGGTGACGTGCTGGAAGTGAACCATGAACCCACAGCCACTAGCACAGAGGTAAGCTCCTTGTGACTCCGGTAGTCAGCCGCACAGATGCCATCTCTGAGCACTGTGAGTGGAGCACATCCTGGTGATGTTAGCTGATCTCTGTCTGTGTCAGCCCTCACCTTTTTTGTGGAGTGTAGCCACTACAATTAGAGACTAACTTCTCAATTTAACTGATCTCCTAACTGAGTCAGATTTTCAAAGACAACAAATTTAAACAAGTGAAATGGCTTTAGGTTATTTCGATATGAGTAGGCACAGTCACAAAATAGTACCCCATTGTTGCAATACTTAACCTTTGTTGTTCTTTTCATAAACATCATTTATTTTTATTAATATCTTTGTTTTTGTGTCATTTTTAATTCATCTGACAAATAATGATCAGGCATACAGCAAAGGTGTAATCTGGTCCTTGTGCTTCCCAGAAGCAAAAGAGCAAGACTACAACCAGTGGTGTGTGAGGATAACAGTTTATTTTGGTCATCCCAAGCCACATGCCTTGTATTGTTTTAGAAAGGGCTACCTAGGTGCAGGAATGACAAACGACTTTATCAATACTTGGGGCTTCCAACTGGGTCATCCTGTTTAGTTGACAGAAAAAGTAAATGAAAGTAACACCCATTCGAGAGTTGCGTCTTGCATGCAGTCCACTAAGCAAATGATGCTGCCTTTTGGGATACTAAGGTCCTTATAGCTGGCAATTTGGAAGGGGTGGAGTCATGTGGCCTCACTGGGCGGTTTCCTATTGCTGTTGGGAGAAAAGGAGAAAAATAGTTAGTGATAGCTCCCTCTCTCATCTCAGTATGTTATTACATACCTTGATAGATCCCAGAAGGAGATCCTGTCCCTTAAAGTGCAATTCAAATTTCTGTCTCGATTGTGACATTTACCTTTATGAGTTCATGTCAAGCATCCCAGAAACCTTCACTGCTGTAATCTGATGGAGAAACCCTTCTGACAGATTCTTTTCAAATTTAAATATGTTAATATTATTTTATACAGTAATTGGGCAATTACCTCACAACAATATCACAAATTAGGACAACAATGCTCCATATGTAAAAAAAAAATTAATTCATTTTAAAATTAATTTTAAATACATCAGTTTTATTTTTTATCAAATACTAATAATAATCAATAAATAAGTACAGATGCTAATGTAATTTTTTTTTTTTTTTTCTTAGTTTGAAAAAAAATTAGGAATATCCTTATAGCCCTAAAATGACCTAAATAGAAATTAACCATGTTGCATTTTTAAACAGCTTTAGAAAGTAGAATTAGCAAAATACACAGAAAGGAGAAAAAAAAGTGGATTATAACCAAGGACACAAGGAATGATAAATTCACATGCTCTGTTACCTAATGGCGATATGAAATAAGAGGCTCATGCATATTTCAAAACCAGGCTTCACCCTTTTTAATACTGGCAGCTCCAGTATGACCCAGGAGATCCTGATAAGTTGAATGGTGTGTCTATCCTTGAAATACATCCCACAAATCTACTAAAAGCTTATACATGTGGAAAGAAGCACATACGATTGAGCTAACATTAACAATGAGTTCTAGTAATTCAGCATATTTTCATTTTTTAAATACCAACCAGTGAAGAAATGCTCTAATTATTGCAGTTAATTTAAGTAGATTAGATTAGATAAATTTTAATTTAGATGCATACAGCAGAAGAAACTGAAAAAAGCAAAGATATAGACTCAAAGAACAAAAAATACAATCAATCAAATAAATAAATGATTAATTGCAAAATGAACTTAAAGAGTATTAAGTGTTCACAATAATGGAATTGTGCCACCCTGGACTAACTGTTAAGCTAAATAAGTGTACACTTAGAGCACCAAGGCTACAGTGGCACCACAAAGTTTTTTCCCCTAGCTGTCATGCCCTTAACGTTTCATTGCCCAAAAGTGTTGTGTTCTACTTTAATCTGCATTGTTATAAAAAGTTTCTTTTGCCATGGTGACTAAAGTTTGATGGTGTCATCAGATATCACTTTTGTTTGGTGTAAGATTTTCACTTTCATTGATTATAAACACAGCTGGCTGCATCTGGATACCATTTTTGCTCATCAACTAACTTGGGTAACGAACAATTGAATTATTATTTTTTACTGATGTTTCACATAAACAAGGTAAATTTTAAATTGTTATTTCACCTTCAGTACTGATTGAGTCTGAATGTCTTGTCAGTTAAGCGATCGAAAAGTAGAGAGGGTACTGTTGTTGGGCTGTGCTTACACGGGGCATCAGTTGACCTTAATCTGGCCCTGGAGTTGTGCATTGGGTCACTCACCTGCTAAAAATATGCATGTTAGATCAGTTTTATTTCTGGTGGATTTGGGTGTGGCTCATAACTTTTAAAATACTGGATGGCACTTGACCAAAAATATAACACTACTATGACAATATATTATTGTTTTCTGTAACTTACTGTATGCCTCTCCTCTGAACCTTTTTCCCTCTCCAGGATGGCAGCTGATTTCTAAAGCAGCAGCAAAAAGAAAAAAATCTTCTTATATAATACGCTACTGTGGCTGTTCGTTTGTCTGTCCAGGATTTTAAATCACCTCTAGCTCACAAACCGTTTGAACTGTTGACCTGAAAGTTGGTACACATATACTATGTGATGTCTACTATCCGCTTCCGGGGTGATGATTGACCTCCAAGGTTATTCCTCTTTTTATTTTATTTTATTGTAGAATAAACTCTCGGCGGGGCGGCACGGTGGCACAGTGGTAGCGCTGCTGCCTTGCAGTTAGGAGACCCGGGTTTGCTTCCCGGGTCCTCCCTGCGTGGAGTTTGCATGTTCTTCCCGTGTCTGCGTGGGTTTCCTCCGGGCGCTCCGGTTTCCTCCCACAATCCAAAGACATGCAGGTTAGGTGGATTGGCGATTCTAAATTGGCCCTAGTGTGTGCTTGGTGTGTTTGTGTGTGTCCTGTGGTGGGTTGGCACCCTGCCCAGGATTGGTTCCTGCCCTGTGTTGGCTGGGATTGGCTCCAGCAGACCCCTGTGTTCGGATTCAGCGGGTTAGAAAATGGATGGATGGATGGATAAACTGTCGGCAGTGGCCGTGTGGTGCATGCATACAGCGTTGTTCTCATCCTTACCACCTTCACCGTCACTTCCCCTACCTCTTCATATCTTACATCATTCTTGAGGCACATTGAAGACTTAAGTGCCAGCTTAACTAAAAAATTAAGGAAAAATGTATTAAGTAATTGCAACACAAACTAAATCAGTTTTAATGCAAAAAGATGCTGACAAAAGGAAAGAAGAAGCGGGACGCTAGGGTGGAGAAAAAAAGAGCTGCTCAGGATGCAGCAAACGCATCAACCTCTGAGCAAATGAATGCTAAATGTACAGCGAAAGAGTATGAAAACTAGGAATGCCTAAGTCAAATGTATTCACTTCACGTTATCAGGCAGTGCACCATTACTGGTAAATAAATAAATGATCTGGAGTGCAAATGACCAACAGTACTTCCCTACTACCACACAATTACAGAGCACACCAACAGAAGCAGAATGATGACTAAAATATAATTATTTTGTGAACAAATCTCACACTGCAGCACACTGATAGATTACACTCCAATGATAAAACATGAATACACAAATAACAGTTATCTTAAAGGATTAACTGAGTGAAAAAAGTCCTTTGAATGTCCAGCTATAGAAATACTGTTGTTTTTTTAATGTTTGTTACTGCGTGGGTTATGCCAAACCACTCCTCAATACTGGGAAACCTCCTCCCACAGGCATGTCAGGCCCTCTCCCATGTTCTCCATAAAATGGTAAAATGATCCTCTCTTTCGACTTGCCTTCCATGAATAAACCTGGGATCAACTGACTCAAGTAGGAAGCGTAGTTTTCCCTGTAATATCCACAACTTTTCTCTGGTGCTGTTCCTTGCCTCTTTTCTGCCTTCTCTTTTTCACCTTTTTAGGTATGATCAGCATTTCCCATTTTAGATTTTATTGGCTTTCCAAGTCAGGTGATCCTTTACAGGTCATTTTTAGGGTCCTAATTCCTATTCTGATTTTTGTACTGTAATGATGAATAGATCAAGCATACATGACGATTTTTACCACTGTTTCTCTCTCTATCCTCTGACATCAGAGATGCCAGGTTTTAGTCAGTCAGTTAAGTTTAACTTCTACCAGTGCTTATGGGATGGAAAGGGAAAAGAATGCCCACTCTTCTGTCTTCCAACAGGAAAGTTATGTGGAGACATTTTTTATTGATCAAAAAACAATCAGTGTTATAAAAAGGTAACATACAGTAGATGAAAAAGTATAAATCCACATGTGAAACATTGCTTTAACTTTATTGTGACTGTGATTAACTTTTATATTTTGTGTTTGCCGTACCAACATATATAATGTCAGCATTACCAACTCCTTAAACATAACATATGATGACCACTAAAAGGTCAGGTTTACAGAACAGCCTATAACAAAAATGAAGAATAGGAAGATGAGTACTCCTCCTCATGAGTGTAACCAAAAGGTGCAAGCCAAAATAAAACTAAGTGGCCCTTAAAGGATTTATTTCACATTTGAGCCCGGAGGTCCTGAAATGTTTAGTGCTCTGTCATTTTTTTTTGTCTTCAGGTGTTTTTAAGAAAACATCACCATTCAAAAAACATCCAGTTAATAGTAGTTCTGTGGCTAGAGAGAGGCCATTGATAAAAATCTGACACAGGGACAAATAAAGTTCTATCTGCACATCTAAGTATCGTGTGTGTCAACAGTTTAAAAAGAGCTGTAATAGTACACTGAACCACACATTACTTGTCACACATCGAGTATATGATAGTTGAAGACTCAACTGAGTTCTACTCATGTCAACAAAAGACAAAAAGATGCATTTGCAGTGGACAAAGGAATATGATCATTACACACAGTAGGAGTAGAAAACTATTACTTGGTTCTTGCTTATTCATGATGATGGAACAACTAGGATAAGGACATAACTTAATGTGTTTATGAATCCATTATTACTGAGCACAGTAAGATGATGGTGACACTAGAACAGTGTGCAGTGTTGTTTCATGGTGCACATTTGATACAAGTAAATCAATGTTAGAATGCCACAGCAACATCTTTGCTGATGGCAGCAATGTATTCATCTGTGAATGGGTTTCTTTAGCAGAATAAAAATGAATGAAAAATGAAGTTCTGTGACAAGGACGGGGCTAAATTTGAGTTTAGAACTGAAGGAATACATATTGTGAAGGCTAAGTGGTAGAAGGGACAGGCCAGAACTCTGAGAAATAGGAGGTAAAAGACAGAATACCTTATTGGTATAGGCAAGCCCTCTAACACGCACACTGTGCCAATAGATTTCTTGTTCTGTCAAATTTTCTTAGTATACCTATTTTTCATTATATCAGGTTCTGTTTGTCTTTTTTTGCTTTTTTTTTTTTTTTACTTTGATTGTCCAGTGATTTAAAGCTTTGTTTTTCCTTCTTGAATGTTGACAAAAATAATTGACACTTGTTACTGACCCTTTTTCAGTATTTCTTGCAAATAAGCTTTCATCTTTGCGGCTCAGAAATAATCATTTACACTGTTAAAAATCCATCATTCCATGGTCAGATCTATACGTCTTATGTGGGCCATCTGGCACCATCTGTGTATCTTCTCCCTGTGTTTGCAATCATTTTCCACCTTACAAAGTAGTGCTTATTTAGTTAATTTCCATCTCTAAATGTGCCTTGTGTGTGTGAGTGTAGGTGTGTGTGCATGAGTGCATACTTTGATGCATTGACACACAAAACAGTGTCAGTTTCTGGCTTGAGCTCAGTGCTGCTTAGATAGGCACTTATTCTCCACAACACTGAAGTGGATAAGCTGAATGGAAAGTGGCTCGATGAATGGATAAAAACATTACAGACTTTAAATGTGAATGTGATTGAACAACTATTCAACTTACAATATGTCTGAAAAGGAATTAGAATGCAAGTTTAATGCAGTCCATATGAGCATTCTCTTGTTTGGAAAGCTAGTTAAAATAGTTAACTAAGCAGTAATTAACAAAGGTATACTCTAAATGAATGCAATAAATCCTTAAATATAGATAGCATTGCCTTAATAAAAATCTTTTTGAGGCACGCTCAGATGATCTGAAGTCCTTAAGTCCTCTTACATTATGGAGGATTGGTGGCAAGTTTTAGTTATGCCATTACCATTGAAGGTGTGCAATGCTGAGGGTTACAAGCGGGCTGCAATAGTTTTCCTTTAGGTTTTTCTTGTACTAATGCTCGGGAGTACTTCTGGCGCTCTCACATTGAATCCAGGAAATTAGAGTCAGCCATCCCTAGCAGCACCCAAGAATCCCAACAGGGCTGCCCATGCAAAACTGTACCTTCCATTCAGTCCTACAGGTGTTCAAATGGGATGCATTTTAGAAGGATTTTGCCACCCAGTGTCCTGGGGAAGCAACCACATGGCCCAAGGAAGCAGTCTCCCCCATCCATCCAGGCAAAACTAACCAACCTGATCGGTATGTCCATCCTACCTTGTCCCACATCCTTTCATTAAAAGGGCCTCCTGGCCGGGATGCCAGCCAACCTATTTTGTCCATTACAATTGTCAGACTTTTCTTATAGAGTACCTCATTAGGAGATCTGGCATATTCATAATATATTCTGGACTCTCAGTTATCAGTTCTGACACCTGCCTAGTGTACAGTTTATTTTTCAGAGAGTCATATGAAACCATTTGTCCAAATAAAACTACCTTCAGAGTTTTCTAGAGTATTCCTTCTGCATTGTCTCTAAAAATTATTGAGTTATTTGAAGATTAATACTATAAAGTCCTCATCTGTTAATGACATAAGGCTGACACTAGTTGTGACTTGAATATGTGGTATATATTTATTTAAGCTCCAAAATAACAGAAGCGTATTTGGAAATGACAATAGCATTGTACTTAGAAGCTTTAATAGTTAACAGGAATTTATTATCAATGAGGAAATAATTTTTGTGCAACTATGATGTACTGGTAAGAAGAAGGAATATTCTCTTGAATTTTGTAATAAAAATCTCTATGGGTCTGATAGATTGTGATCCGTAATAAATTGTGTAATTGTCTTTGCAGTTTTAGATGTTATGCAGACCTATCCAAGTGTTTAATTAAAATGCAATTAAAATCTACAGCCTTTGTAATTTTATGAGCGCTCATATTAAGAGTTAATGTGAATGTATTTTGTATAAATGTTCTGTCATCCATATCAAGTGCATATATGTATACCGCAGTTACTGTAGATTTGAAGAAGTTCACACCGCCTTGACATAGTGCTCTTTGGAATTGGATACTACAGTATGTCAGTTTCTACAAGTGGAATTGTTTTATGGATTAAACTTCCCATGCCTTTGGTTTTCTTTTATAGCAAGAATAAAAGATTGGAATGGTCCAGTCTATTTTTAGTTGAAATTAGACCTTATTTGTTAAATGTGCATCTTTTAACACTAGAATTACCAGAGCCTATGAGAAAACTCGTAAATCCGGCCCACCTTAAATCCGTTTGCACCTCTCCATCAGTGTCTTTTGTCCTGTAAATGTGTCGATTAAGACAAGCAGCAAGCAGCCTGCTTTTCCATCACCCCACCGTCGCAGAACGTTCACAAAGTTCTCCCAGCTCATGCCTTGTTTGATTATCTCAGAGGTGAAGTGCTGGAGTTTTAGAGTGGAAATAATAGACTGTATTTGGAACACATGCATTTCATGTGTTCCGTTTCTACAGTAATCTGTGTAAACACATTGTTAAAACAGAAACTTTTTCAGATTTTAGTAATAAATGTTACAAAATGTAGGCATAAACTATAGAATGTGTGAAGCCTGAAGTCCAAAGATCAAATAAACACTTTCACAAAAGGTTCAAGGATGATACAACAGCTTCCGTGGTATAGCAGTAAGATTTGCTAGCTTGTAATCAAGAGTCCCCGGTTCGATCCTGACTGTCTCCTATATTTACTGTTTTCAGTAGTGAGCTGCTCTTATTGTTAATATTATACAGTACACACATACATTTGGTTTGCATCTGTAACAGACTGTGTACATTTATAGTACTGTACTTGTAAAAATTACCGTTTTTTTTTTCCACTTTTATTCTCTCAGTCAAGATCATGATACATACTACCGCCCTAGGGACCTGACGCTGTTAGTTTTTATTTGAAACTGGGAATAACTGTAGATGTGAGTAGTGTTTTGAGGCAATGGAACTGGACATTCTCTGATCTGGAGGGATAAAAGCTGACACACAAATGTTGGTGAATCTGCCTTCTTCATATTTCACCGTCACTTTATTTTTTTTAATTCAGTTTTATTGAGTGTTCCTGCTCACACAGAATATATGATATTTGGAATTATTCATTTTATGACCTTTTATGAGGTCAGTTCAGCACTATATGCAATCATCAAATTCAAATGTTAACAGTTCACACACACGCAAGGACCATCCTTCCTACATTTACAACATGTGTACCTGTTACAATGCGCACAATTCTCTCTGTGCTGTGGTTTCTATTACACACCTGAAAGAAAGAGACAATATATGTGACATTTTGAAGAAATCATTTTATGACCTGAATAGTACGAATCAGAAAACATCATCGCACTAATGCGATATTAATTGAAAACGAACAGCGTCAGATCGGGTGTGAATTTACGCTGGCGCTGTTACTTAGAGTCAAATCAGGAGAGGCAGGGGGTGTTAGAGCGTGATCGTGATTGAAAGAATAAAACTGAAAAAAGCTCTCTTTTACAAGTACCATAAATTTATACCCAATGTCCCATATATTTGTATCTAAAATATATTATAATTGCTCTTGAGGTGAATACCACTTTGCTAAAGTCAATGGTATGACACACCACTTATCTTATAGTATAAACCAGGGCTGTGGAGTCGGTAGATAAATCCTTCGACTCTGACGTTTCTGGTACTTCTGACTCTGACTCCTCTGTTTTAATATGCTAATGTATTTTCCATGTTGATTGAAGGAAGGCAACATACATGTCATTTAATTCAGAACTACTGGCTAGGAAGCTGACTCTCTATCATATTGGCCAGTTTAAACAAAAGACAAGAACCCCTGAACACACATCAGGCCATAACATACACCTACACCTACATCATTACACTTGTTTACACTCAAATGAACTTGTTAAACACATTATATCTGAAATAAAATGAAAACACTTTTTGTAATGTACCATAATCCAGATTACAATATGTGAATGTCAGGTTGTATAATAGCTCAGCTGAACTTCACACTAGTAGTAACACAATTATGCACTGGGTTTTATTCTTACATCAGAGAAGTACATAATTATGACTATTGTTTGTGAAATGGGACATTTGAACTTGCAGTATTTTTTTTTCATTATATTTTAAATATATTAGGAGTCGGAGTTGGTACATTTTTGCCAACTCTGACCCCGACTCCAGGTACCAAAAATTGTCTCCAACTCCTCGACTCCGACTCCACAGCCCTGGTATAAACTCAATGTCATAATTTTGTTACATGTATTTATGTTTAAAATACACATATTACAATTCAACATTGCCATAGTTGTGTTTCATTGATCCATAAGAGTTGTTTGGATTTGAAAAAAGGCTGTCTGACAGCACTGATGTCCATATGGCATTTGTAAAAGAGGACATACCTGTAGACGAGATAAAGATTTGGAGCAACACCATGATCCTGCATATTGTAAAGACGAAAATAAATAATGCTTTTCAGCAAAAAGGACTATCTCTGAATACACAAGTCTGAAATTATACTATCCTAAATGGAAACACTTCTGGTTAAATACAGGCCAGGCAGGAAGAGGCGGTCCAAGTGGGCAGATACCGGAAGTGACATCAGAGGTGGTGAGGTTGTCAATCATCCAGTCCAAGGGAGGAAGAGAATAGTGAATAGAAAACAACACAACCCTTTGGATCAATGAGGAAGTACCACTGCCAGAGGCTTTAAGCCCCAATAGGATTTAAAAGAGAACCCTTCACATTGATAAAGATTGGTTCAATGGGAAGGAGACACAAGTTTGATGAGGTATGGAGGGAAAGAAGAAACAAGAGAGGAAGTGATTGTTACATGTGAACAGGAGCAGACTGGCAAAGAAGTTAAATTTGTTATCATTTGTTGAAAAGTTGAATAGAATTTTCTATTGCAGTTGTTTTAAATCCATTCTCCCTTACCTTAATCACAGGGAATTTCACTTAGGAGTGTTAAAGATGGACAGTATCATTATAAATAAATAAATATGTCCGAGTGACGAGGAGTAGTCTGAATGTTTTGTGTGCTTGTCACATTTATTTCTTAGAACATTTCCATACACATGATGTAGCTCAAAGTGCTTTACAAAATGTAAAAGAAATAGCTGCAAGAAAAGAAAAACAAATTAAATTAGGTAAAAAATAATAATGAATAGACTGACACAATGGATGTCAAAGGAGCAGTGTAAGTGTAGGTTAATGATTCATACAAGGTTTAAATGTAAAGCATATTGTAGCAGTAGGCTGACTTTTAAAATTTACGTTCAGGTGAGATATATAGGCCACCTCTGCAGTGACCTGATTTTCAGCAGTCATGAACCTGAGGAGATATTTTGGATGATTTCAAAGAAGATGGTGCAAATTGGTCAAAGGCCATTATCATACTGAAGAAAGAGTTAAAAACAGTAAGGAGTGAAGAATGGGCTTTAGGAGAGACAAAGAGAACAAGAAAGAGAGAGACAAAGAGAGTGAGATTACTGCAAATGAATAGGACAGGAGCAGATCAGGAGAAGAAACAGTATCAGTTACAAAGCTTGAGGCATTCCACATACCTAGTTCTTGTAGGAGGCTGGAGGTTGGGGATCACATTGATTTTAATAAAGCAATAACTTTCCCCTTTTAAATGTGAGCTGTCAAAGCTGTGTGCTATCCCTGTTTTCTGTCTGTTTTACTTGTTACGATAGTTTACATTGAGGTAAGCAGAGTGCAAAATGAATACAATAGAAAAAACCAAAGCAATAAGAAGTCACAATGCCTTTGTAGGGGTGAAAAATACAGTTTTTGAACAATCCATTAATCATCCTATAACATATTTTAGAATAGTAAAGAAGGATTTTATGTGAATGAACAGTAGGTGTGTTTTATTTATATATTGTACAGACAAAACACAGGTTCAACACAGAGTTTTGGGGAGTCAGCCAACAACCCTGTTTAATCAGAAATGAAGTGGCACACAAGGGTGCGAAAATCACAACATATCTGTCAAAATAGAGATAGAGAGTAGAGGTCAGGTCGATCTCCTGGTTCAGACGGAATACCCACTTCCTGTAGTCCTGCTCCTTCTATATCAGGCATGTCAGACTCACTACCATTGGTGTGCCGCTTCGACACCATACGTGCATCAGTGGGCCGCACTGTAACAAATACTATTATAATATTATACAAAGTTACTGTAGCTTTCTTTCCAATACTGAAAACTTAAAAAATGTAACACTTAAAGTTTAAAGAAAAGCAATTTATTTCCATACAATTTCCGTACAACAACGTACAATTAGAGTCTTAGCCTTTTAGCTAGGTCCTTATATAGGAGTCTTACAGTCTGAGATCTAATTCTTTTGTCCTGACACTTGGCATCTCTTGTTAGTAACCAGTTTGTCAATATAAGGCTTGAAATCTTTTGCAGCTGCAACTTTTATGAGTGATGAAAGGTGCTCGACAGTAAGTCTTGAGTGATGTGGGGTTTTGGTAGCTTTCATTAATGAAAACAATTTCTCACAAAGGCAAGTGCTTCTGAACATAGACAGTACTCTCGATGCCAACTTACGGATCTGCACATACGAGGGTGGCAGGTAAGCATACAAGCCTGGCACACCAACTTCATTGTATTTTGCCTTCAGAATAGAATCTGACTGCAGTTTAATCAATTCCATTTGGATATTCTCAGGCGCATTCTCAACATTGTAAGAGTATGGTGGCGTAAACAGTGCAAAGTCCTGTTCATGTGAACTGAAATCATGAAAACAGTCACTGAATTCATTGCTCAGTAATTCAAGTTGGAAAACAAATCCTCCAAAAATCAAATTTTACTTTACTAAGTTTACTTCAAAGTTTATATTGTAAAATAAGCCAATATGCAAAAAGCCACCTGACCTACACTAATTATACAAACTCAAAATCACAAAAATATGTTAATAAACAACTCACCAACTTCTCGCATCCACTTCAGATCTTCAGCTGTAGTCTGCACTAACTGTTTGTTATAATACTAGCACAAAATTACATAAAACTAGAGCAAAAAAACGTGAAAATATGCAAGCTATTACTACTCGTGATGGTCAGTTCTGCCCAGTGGCCAGTCTCAGCAGCCCAGCCAGTAGTGTAGCCCAGCAGTGGCGGCTCTAGGTTTGTGGCAGCCCTGGGCAGAGAAAGAATTGGTGGCCCCTTCGCCCATCAATGTCAATATGGTATCTTATGCACGGCGAATGGCCACGTCTGTTGCGGAAACTGCATAGCCGCCTCGTGCTCATGACACGCTTCTATATGCGTGTGTCTGTAACTTGAAAACCAAGTGGCAGCCCATGATATTCTCATTACGGCAGAACATTATAATACTACACATAGCTTACTGCTCCAACTCTAACGACATTAGTAAATACAGCGTACTAATTAACAAGAAACACAATGTTTTTCGGCCACATTGCTGTCAGCTGTGTCGTTATTTTCTCTTTCTGTTTTATATTCAATATATATTGGCGTGGCGGCCCCTGGGATTTGGTGGCCCTGTGCAGGTGCACAGTTTGCACATGCCTAAGGCCGCCCCTGCGCCAGGCTGCTGCAGCCTAGCACTTCAGTTGCGACGTCGTGGCTCATTAACTTTGGCCAAGGTTCGTGGCTATACTAGAAGATGATGTTTCCGGTATCGTAATTGCCATGGGAAAACACGCTTTTGTCAGAAGGCAGAAGTAAGAAAAGTCAATAAGTAACGGCGAAGTGCAGAATGATTCAGTCACAAATGATAGTAATAATTTTGTTTAAGTTTAGTGCTAACTAGGATCCATCATGTGGGCCGCACAGATTTCTGTTGCGGGCCACATGCGGTCCAGGGGGCCATGTGTTTGACATGCCTGTTCTATATGGTGTTCCTGGAAGGGGGCGAACATGGTGGTGGGAGTGAAAGTGATGTCATGGCTCTTCTGGTCCTGTAGACAGAGAGAAAAAGAGCATTAACATGGATGCCCTCTCTTGGTTCAAAGTTATATCACTTACCTTTCCAGAGTCCTGAAAATGACCCCATACCACTCCTTCCTGACAATATATATATTCTCTGTATATAGATAGATAGATAGATGGAATACTTAAATTCTTATCATTGACTGCTCATCTTTCTTGCAGATCTTGGTTAGAAACTGTCTTTGGACCTACTGATGCGAGTTCCAATGGACCTGTACCGTTTACCAGAAGGAAAGAGTTAGAAAAGCACCTGTGCTGGATGGCTGAAGTGTTTTATTATCCTGCTTGCCTTTCTAAAGCAGCAAGTATTTTATATGTCCTAAGCAGTGGGCAGCTGAGTGCTTTTGGCCCTTATTTTACGAGTACAAAGGGCTAGATTAACTTGCATGGAATTATATTTCAGGTTATAAATATAATTTAAAAATGCATGCTAATCAAAAGTAGATGGCTGTGGAACACAAGTATACAACAGAAAATGATGTCCTCCTATCCCAGTTCTAATACTCTGTATATTAAATTAATAAACATACAGATCTGCTTAGCTTCAGTGGAGATTTGAAATGATTTAGGGGCAGCATGGTTTAGAGGTTAAGGAGCACGACCTGAAAACCACAATCCCAACCATTAATTCATTTTATTACACTGTGTGATGCATTCCACGTACCTGAGCTCTACTTACAATTATTATCTGCCTGTGAGACATGCACTGTAAGTGAAATGTACTTTGAAATAATGATGTTTAATATGTTTTGGGCTTGTTTAAATTGAAAAGCTCTCCAATAAATGAAGGAGATCTAAAAATAAAAAGCTCCAAACATTAACAGCAAGCACTCTTAAGAGGTGGAAAAGTTAAAATGAAACATTGTGTCAGGAATTATTTGTTATTATTGTTATGGTTGTTTGTGAGTGATGTCATTACAAGTGCCGTTTTTGGTTTCATTTCTAACACCTGATGCTTCCTGGGATAGGCTCCAGCTTCCCCGCAACTGTGGTCAGGATAAGCAGGCTTGGAAACGAAAGGATGGATGGTGCAGATAATTATTGAAATGGTATTAGCTCATGCATGTTCTTTCAGATGTGCACTTTACATTATGATTACATCAGTCTTTTATGAAAGACCAAGACACATTAGCTTGGCATCTGCACTTTAAATCTTAAAGTCAAAGGGCTTGTCAGCAAAAAAAGACAACCTTCTTGATCAGTTCTCTTGTACTTTTTAGGTTTTGCTTTTTGGTTTTGAATTTTGCATAGGCAAAACTGCTCAGATCTTGCTTATACCCTTTGGTTTTGGTCATTGTATTGAATTTAGTGATTGCTGACTTTGCGTGTCTCGCATCTCTTTTGAACCATTTCTTTAGCCTCTCGACACTCTAAAATAAAGAAACAAATCTGCACTACACAATTGCTTTTCAGACAATTGTACATGCATGACATAAGGTAGCTAGTAGAGTGCCAGTCTATAAAAAGAAAACCAGTTTTTCAAATTGATGTACTGTACACAAATAAAAAATTCAGAAATTCAAACAATGGGCTGAAATCAAACCTTGCTCAAGCAGTATAATGAAATCCAGTTTTGAGGTTATTAAGATGTCAGTATATTTTTAAGTGGAAGACAGTAACAATTCTTCTGCAAGGTACAAGTCCATCACATACCTCATTTACTCACTCACGCTAGGTCAATTTATAGTTACAAATCTTAAGGCCTGCAAGCCTTTGGGAGTACGCTAAGGAAAATCCATGTTGGCAGTTGGATGGAGAATGTGCAGACTCAATACACACAGTAATTGGGCCTAGTATCCTGAAGCTGTGAGACAGCAGTGCTAATCTGTTGATCTGTTCAGCTCCAACATGCCTCCTGTTTCTCTGGTGGGACTTTCTGCCATAAATATTTCAAAAACACTTTATTCTCACTGTGGTCTGAGTTTTTTTGAAATGGCGTATGCAGAATTTAACCACTCTAAATCCTTTGCTTTTATCAGTCCATTCCATTATATTATGCTGGCCGGACACAAGTTATTTTTCTGTCCCACTTGGTACTCCATCTGTCATTCAACTCTGGCTTCCCATCCAGGTAATAAACCATCCTCCTACCCGGCCAGGATGCCCTTTCTCCTCCTACACAATCCAAAAAATGCTGTTAGGATATTAGGAACAAATATAAGTACAATGCTATCTAAAAGACAAGTAAACATTTTCTCCTAAAATAGTCATAATTTGGAGCATTGCAAAAATATGTGACCTTTCAAGGCTGGTATGTGACAAAATTGTTCACAGTTAGGATTCTGCTTTTGATAGATTTTAGAGAATTTGATCAAGTGGCACTTTAAAGATATTGGAAAATAGTGACTAAGGGGCCAATTTGCAACCTTCCACAAGTGGTCTGTTGAGCTGATATCATGGTATGGAAAACATTATTAACAGACGAGTGAGAAAAGCTATACTTAACTCATAATAACAAGTGACAGTATTGAAATAAGCAATTTGTTTGTCTTCTTCCTATCTAGTTTTGTAATCATCATTGATTACAGAAATTCTTCTGCCAGTAGTACAAGATAGTTGTTTTTAATTCATCGGTCGATTTATTTTAAGGGTTTGTTTACACTGTCAATTTTTTCCATGTCCAAGCATGTTTGTCCACGTGTAACCTCACATAGTCTAGTTCGTTTAATTAGTGTGACTGCGCCAGGCCGGATCAACTGTACTGTGCCCTGGCCCACTTTGAAAGGTGGGCCCGAACATGCTACAGTAGCATTCGGGAACAGTGTGATCACTAAACGTGCCTGAGCACGGAAAACAGACGTGACGTCAATGATGCAACATTCTCATTTCACTCAAGACCATTTGAGTTAAAAACAGGTTTTTATTCTTACCTTACACATGAACTTGAATTGTAGTTGGCAAGAAAAGCTGCAAATTCCTCCCTTAACATCATTTGTTACCATAAAAACTTTCTTGTAGGTGCAGCACGATTAACAGCAAAATGCTGCACTGCACACTCAATAAATCTGTAAGAGGGCAGAGCATTATCCTGCCCTACACGACTCCAAAACAACTACAAAATAAGTTAAATCATTTTGACTTGCATGCTGTCTCTCTGTGTTCTGATCTTGTTTTGGCTTTGTACTTTTGGGCCCAGAACGTTAAGCACAGTGTGAGTACAGGCCAGCGGGGGAGTAGAAAGGGGGGACAATTGAGCTTGGGCACAGTACGGAACAAACATGCCTAGAGAAGTACACCCTTCTTACTCTAATAATACAAATATATGGTTATAGTAGGGCAAACCCTGTCCCTAAAATAGAGAAATAGAAGAGAGAAACCAGAAATAGAAAAGATGGGAGTCCATTTCACAGCACATTCATCCACACCAGGCCAGTTTAACATGTCCAGTTATTCTTGGAATATGGAAGGAAAATCGGAAGCACCCAGTGAAAAGCCTACACAGACAAGGATACAACATACAAATCTAACACATATAGTGAGCAGGCTGAATTTATAACCCAGGACCCTGTAGCAAAGTATTAAAGAGTGTAAAGGAGAAACAATACATTTTTAATATAAACAGTAAAAAAAAACACCTCAGCAATGCTCAAAGTATCTGCGAAAATGAGATCAATTAAACTATTGTAACAGAAAGAAAAATTAGGAAAAGCAATAATGTATAAGGAAAGAGCATCAGAGGTTTTATACTTCCTTAGATGAAAGTCACTTTCAGATATTGTGAGTAATAGTTTACCATGGATGTTTGAGGCAGAAGCACAATTAATTTTCTTTTCTGAGTATTCAAGAAAAATGCATTTATAAAAGGATAATTCCCATTGAATAAGGGGAAATCCAACATTAATTTTGCTACAATTATTCCTAAACAGAATACTCTTCTCTGTGGAAAAAGACAAGAAAAAAGACTATAAATTGGGAAGAAGAGAGACGTGAGGTGGTAGCTGAACAATGAAACCCAAAAAACTAAACAAATAGGACATTATAAAGATAGATAGATAGATAGATACTTTATTAATCCCAAGGGGAAATTCACATAATCCAGCAGCAGTATACTGATACAAAGAAACAATATTAAATTAAATAGTAATAAAAATGAAAAAAGTTAGCATTTACTCCCCCGGGTGGAATTGAAGAGTCGCATAGTGTGGGGGAGGAACGATCTCCTCAGTCTGTCAGTGGAGCAGGATAGTGACAAAAGTCTGTCACTGAAGCTACTCCTCTGCCTGGAGATGACACTGTTCAGTGGATGCAGTGGATTATTCATGATTGACAGGAGTTTGCTTAGTGCCCGTTGCTCTGCCACAGATGTTAAACTGTCCAACTTTACTCCTACAATAGAGCCTGCCTTCCTCACCAGTTTGTCCAGGCGTGAGGCGTCTTTCATCTTTATGCTGCCACCCCAGCACACCACCGCGTAGAAGAGGGCACTCGCCACAACCGTCTGGTAGAACATCTGCAGCATCTTACTGCAGATGTTGAACGATGCCAACCTTCTCAGAAAGTATAGTCTGCTCTGACCTTTCTTACATAGAGCATCAGTATTGGCAGTCCAGTCCAATTTGTCATCCAGCTGCACTCCCAGGTATTTATAGGTCTGCACCCTCTGCACACAGTCACCTCTGATGATCACAGGGTCCATGAGGGGCCTGGGCCTCCTAAAATCCACCACCAGTTCCTTGGTTTTGCTGGTGTTAAGATGTAAGTGGTTTGAGTCGCACCATTTAACAAAGTCTTTGATTAGCTTCCTGTACTCCTCCTCCTGCCCACTCCTGATGCAGCCCACAATAGCAGTGTCATCAGCGAACTTTTGCACGTGACAGGACTCTGAGTCGTATTGGAAGTCTGATGTATAAAGATTGAACAGGACCGGAGAAAGTACAGTCCCCTGCGGTGCCCCTGTATTGCTGAACACAATGTCAGACCTGCAGTTCCCAAGACGCACATATTGAGGTCTGTCTGTAAGATAGTCCACAATCCATGCCACCAGGTGTGAGTCTACTCCCATCTCAGTCAGCTTGTCTCTAAGGAGCAGAGGTTGGATGGTGTTGAAGGCGCTAGAGAAGTCCAAAAACATAATTCTTACAGCACCACTGCCTCTGTCCAGGTGGGAGAGGGATCGGTGTAGCATATAGATGATGGCATCCTCCGCTCCCACTGACCAGAATTGACCAGAATTGGGAAAGTAACAGTCCTTTAAACCTTTGGGATACAAAGTGGACAGAAGGGTTCAGAAGAAAAGCCCATGAGGTTGTGATTATGGGTAGTGATGTAAGTAAACAATTTGTATACTGAGTTTGTTGATACTTTGGACTTCTAAAGGCTAAGGGTATAGTTTTGAAAAAAAAATGTATAAGAGGTATATCTTCTGTTATATATTATAGCCAGACAGGATTTCAGAGCTAAGGTATGTAAGAAGTTGTATTCAAGGATGAATAGATAGCTTGGTATTATAGAGAATTGAATAAGTAGTAGAAAACAGTATTGAGTGATAGGAAGAGGTATTGGGATACTACATGCTTTAAACATTATCCTCTACTGCAAATTAAACACATTAATAGAAGAAAGAAAGTGTTTAAGTGTTTAAGATCTGAAATGCATGGAGTCCCAAACTGTCAAACAGTTAACCCCAATTCATTCCTGTGCCCTGTGATGAATGCTCCCTCTTCAACATTTCCTGAAGAGATATAAAAGACAAATTGGACAAGTTTCCTCCTGCCTGATTCCTGTCTCAATGAGGTTTTATTGAAGACAAGATCGATTTATTTCGTATATATCTCCAAATTTAATTTGTCCACAATGGATATAGGCAAGTTTCGTTATATAAAATGCAAGAAAATGCATGAAAAAAGAATGGTGGTGACCAAAAAAAGAAATGTCAAGAACAGTTGTCAAAGCAAGCCGTTAACAGAAGGCCTGCATGATATTTCAGAAATCAAAGTTTAATGGCAGAAACTAGAAGTCTGTTGCTGAGATAAATACCTTAACAGTTACCATGGTTACCAATTTGTTGGATAACTTGGAAGAGCACTGATGACCTTTTTCTCTAGTTGGTCTGATGATGTCAGTGCTGTGCTGTTTGAGTGGCAATCACTCATCAAAATGACAGTGTAGAAGAAAACGAAAATGATGTTGGAAAATTATACATTTTTAAGCAATCTAAAGCACAATTCTAGCTGGAACCAACAGCAGAAATTGGTTCAGAGACCCAAAAAAATTAAAAAACAAAGGCAAATCATAAGTCTAAGTTTATGGTCATTGTTTTCACTAACTCCAGGAAGTCTCAGAGGCTGAAGGAAATGTGTAAATCATATGAAAAGTGGCCATGTTGCATGATGTTGGTCAGAAGAACATGGTAGTGTGATTTTTGTTTTCAGGTTGCATGTCAGTGTATGATTTGAGTCTTTTGCTTAAGATACACATATCTTATGTGTCAGTATTCTACATATACATTGATAATTTATTGCATGCTTCATAGTACCGGAGTAAGATTTCAGTGTTCAGCCAACACTGGGGTAGAAATGGGATCCCTGATTACCATGTACCATGGAGTTTTTTACACACTGAGTGAGACCTATTCTTCTCATGTCACCCAACTCCACCCAAGCATTTGTTCTTCTGCCTTCCACCTCCCCTTTAACCACAGCTGTTCAAACCACCTTAGTTTGTGTCACCACAGCACAATACCTGTTTAATGTTTATCTCCACACCAAGTTTCTCTTTCAGCTCAGTATTCATCTTCCTTTCTCTTCTTGACACTCCACATATTCACCCAATCATTCTCATCTCTCTTCTCCTTGCCTTGCTTTATATTCCAACTTCATTTTCCACCTTTCAAGCCCAAATTTCAATCTTGGTCTATTATGCTCCATGCATTACCAGATTCAAATTTCACCAACTAGTTTTCCTCCCTCTTAAACATGGTTTTCCACACAACTGTCACCAAATTCAAACTCCCGAATTCCAACACCCCCAGCATTCACAGTACCAAAACTAAAGCCCCTGTGGACTAACCTCATAACCATCAGCACTGACTGTGACAAGCTCATTCAAGTCACCACCGAGTATTATCACGAGCACTACAGGTATTATCTCCATCATTCTGCCCAAAACTCACTTTCTGTACATTGCTTCTGCTAACCCCTAGGGTGTATGCCAAGGCTATATTTATCCGTTTTTCAATATTAACATCTACACCACCGTCACTCAGTATCTCTCACTTCCATCACTTTGCTTGTCCACTTTTCTGAAACAGATTCTCCAACCCCAGCAATGCTATTAACACTCCCCAGTGAAAAACAAAATAAGTACCTTGCATTACTCCATCTAATCATTCTTGCATTTTTCCCTTTCCACCTTGACTGCTGTATGCCGCATAAATATACTCTCCATCTGTTCAGTACTTCCACCGCTTTATCTGATTTTTCTGTCATTCTCCCAATATTCCAAGTCACAATCCATATACTCTATTCTTCATACCATTTACTGCCTCTCCTACTGCCTCTCTCTTGCCACCAAACTGTCCTCCCCACAACACATCAGATTTAGGACTATCATAAATAATGTTTTCCCTTGACTGTGATTTGGCCAGGTTTCTGTTTTAATATAAGGAGGTTGGGGCTACCATGGTGTACTGTATTATGTGCTGTACCCTGCTCATGCCTTGTAACTCTTATCTATTTATTTCATTGTAAAGGGAGTATTTGAACAGAATTTTTAAGGCCAGATGTCCTTCCTGATGCCACCTTCCTTTAGTTGCTCATAACAAAACAAAAGTGGGATGATAACCTTATTCAAACCCAAGGTCAGGGGGTATTATCTGGCTGTATAGCATATTAACATGACTGTCAAGGTTGTTCTTTAATTTTTCAGACAAATCACCTGTGTCTTGTTCTACTACATTAAACATTGAATTGAGTTCAGTGTGCAAATCCAAAAAATATTACTACAAGAACATTAAGATTTTTAAATGACTGTTTTTCATTGGTAGTATTCTGTTAGAAAGTAATGAAATTCAAGGTTGTTCTAGAATTTGTCAGTTGATTATTTTTTGTTTGTCATGACCACATCCAGTATTATCTGAAAACCAAACTTGGCCTTGCCCACATTGACAATTTGCTTTGTATGGCAGTGTGTTTGGTCCATTTTATGGTACATTGAACCTTTCTCGTGTGGGGTTAACATACTTAACTATGTTGCAGGTTCCTTCTTTATAGTGCAATGCTCAAACGATATTGTCTTGTGTTCTTGCTTCAAAGTTCACATTCTAGTTTTGGGTTTGGTTGTGCCTTGTTCTCAATTTCTATCTCTGCCCACTTTATTTGGATGTTTTCTTTCAGTTAGGTGTTTCTAACACAAGTGAGATGTTTACTTGGAGTTTGGATTTAAATGGTAATTGTTTATGTATAGTAGGACCTCAGTAGAGAAAGAAAATTAATGTTATTCAGCAATGACACCACGAAACACTGTCTATGCACAAAAAAGACTGTCAACAATGATAATCTAACCTGTGCTTCATTTAGAAATTTGGGGGGGTGGGTTGTGGGTAGTGTGGTCTAGGAGTCAAATCAGATGAGCTTCAGACTTCAAATTCAGTCATCAGTCAGTATGAGCCCGAGTTACTGAAGCTATACATGAAAAAAAAACTTGAAAACAGCTGTACCATTACTCTGTATTGTAAAGAAACATAAAATAGTTTAACTTTAGAAAGACTCTACAAACAAAGATTGTTTGTTATTTTAGTGTAAGGAAATTTGCCCTTGCCTCAGAAACTATAGAGTCAGTACTGTCTCAGTTAAAATCTTTGAACTGAGTTGGCTGGGATTCTATATGATTGCCCTGAGCTGCAATTGCTCAGACTCTGCAGGATTTTCTTTCTTTCTTTCTTTCTTTCTTTCTTTCTTTCTTTCTTTCTTTCTTTCTTACTTTCACATTTTCAAAATGTCTTTTATCCACTGCCTCCAGGTCTATGTGTATTCTGCCTACAGCAATAATCTACTTCAGCGGATTGGTCCTTGGACTGTATGGCACATTAGGCTACTTACCTCTGCAGTGCTAAATTGAACTGGAAGACTGATTTCTGTGTTTAATGTGTAATTGTTGTCAAGCCTGCTACACTTTCAGGTAAGAATATTTTATTCTAGGGTACTAGGATCTGGTAATTGTATGTCAAAGCAAAAATTACCTTTTTACCTCATTACATGACTCCATGCATATTTTATTGTGAAATCACTGTGTTGATCAGTGCAAAATTTAAGAGCTGCGGGGTGCCAGAGATTCATTTCAGTTGAAACGCCGGGGGAGGTGGAATATAGGAAATGAGGTGCACTCATCAGTGATTGCGTGATAACTCCAAGGACATGTTTCCATGCTTCCAGCTTTGAGGGCAAACAGATTTTGAACAAATAAGGAGCTGTGTGTATCCTCTCTGGTCAGCTCTGTCACAAAATGAGTATGTGTAGTGATGGCTGCAGGAGACTCACAGGGTAGCAGAACTTCTGCCACTGAATATGGCTCATATTGCTGCATGTGCTGTATACTGTCCAATCTTTGGAGAAGCCAAACAGTTCGATTTGAGTCTTTGAAAATTATGCTGGAACCTAATTTAACTCAATTTGAATCAAACTTGAGTTAAACAGTAAGGAAGTACATTTGGCAAATGCTGACATAAAATGTTTAGATTTACATCCCTCTGTATTTTTATAACATCTGATTAGGATGCCTCCTGGATGCCTCCCTGGGGAGGTGTTTTGGGTATGTCCAACTGGGAGGAAACCTCAGGGCAGACTCAGGGTACTGTGGTACAGCGGGTCCATGGCTCAGATCGAAAAGGCCAGTTTTTAAATAAATAACCGCCACACTCGTGGTTTAAAGAGGGGGCGTGGTAGTGTGGCCAAAGCAGTTCCCAGGTGTTTCGTGATGCGGGCGGTCCTCGCTTATGTGCACAGGTGAAGAATCATCTGCATCTGTAATAGATGCCGGGAACTGCTAATCGCCACACCTGAACCACGTCCCCATAATATATATTAGGAGCATGAGTGCGGAAAGGGGGAAAAGGAAAAGAAAAAGTGAACGGAGGTTAAGAGAGAAGAAGATAGCTGGAAGCGAAGGAGCCCATGCGTGAGGGAGCAAGTGAGTGAGCAAGAGCGGGCTTGCTGTAAGAAAGAAGGCAGCTGGGCAGTGAGCCCTAGAGGGATGTTTGGCCAGCAGTCGGTAGTGGTCGCTCCCGCTGAGCGTTAGTGAGGAGTGGGAGTGACCGGAAGGAGGATGGTTCGCCGCATATGGCTGTGGGAGTCTGGGACTTGGGAAGTGAAAGCCCCAGTGTGAGCACCCTGGTCACTGGGGAGTCCAAGTCACCGTCTTCTGGAGCCCAACAAAGCCAGGGATTGGAAAGGCCACCAGACCAGCAGAAATAAGAGAAGGTCAGCTGCCGGTAGGGTGACTCTCCTGGTGCATAGCCTGGATGAGAGAAGCAGGGGAGTAACCAGTAGAAAGAAGGCACCGGGCTTTGTTTTTAAAAGGACTGCTTCCAGCCATTGTTTTTAAGGAATTCCATCCATCCAGCTATATCCTAACAACAGGGTTACAGGGATCTGCTGGAGCCAATCCCAGCCAACACAGGAAACAAACTCCAGGCAGGGCGCCAGCCCGCACACACACAGGACAATTTAGAATCGCCAATGCACCTAACCTGCATGTCTTTGGACTGTGGGAGGAAACACAAGGAGAACATGCAAACTCCAGACATGGAGGACCCGGGAAGCAAACCCGGGTCTCCTAACTGCAAGGCAGCAGCGCTACCCACTGCACCACCATGCCATCCTTTTTAAGGAATTATTATTTGGATTTTAACCTCCACATTTTTCACTTGTTTTTAATGGTTTTAATGGTTTTGTTTTAAATAAAAGCACTTTAGACATTTTGCTCCATCCCCTTGCTTCATTGTTGATGTCTTCACTGTCCAGCTCATCCGGTTACATTACCGACAGTGTCGGGTTCGAGAGCTCCCCAGAAGTCAGATGGGAGCATGGAGCAGAACCTGCATCGTCACAGGTATCCTGGAGGAGGTAGCAGGGAAAAGGGACATCTGGGCATCTTCGGCTAGTCTGCTGCCTCCTAAACCTGGACCAGATTAAGTGGCAGAGAATGGATGGATGGATGGTTTAAGTGTCACTGAATCAACTGTACACTTGAGAGTGGTGTGTATCAGGTTGCAAAGATGGAAATCCCCAGCAACTGACCAGATTTGGTGGCTTTTAAGGGGAAAGCCCCATTATAAGTGTGTCCTGTATCAAGAATGTTGAAGTTAAATGAGAATGTAAAATGAATTGAAAAGCCTCTTCATGTTGTATTAGTTTATCTTTTCATCACATCAAGACAGCTCACATTTAAATAAGACAGCAAAAGAACATATCTAAATTCAGCTGTTTTTTATTTTTTTACCAGTGACGGAGGACGGGTTATTTTTCATGTTCTCTTTTGCATAATAGGATTAAGCTTAATATTACTAATTAGTATAAATAATGTAAATTTGGGAACACTATGCCAACTAGCTAGATAACCAACTTAGTCTGTCTCAAGTGCTCAGTCACACTGAACTAAACTGAACTGTACACTGAACACCGTACTAGTAAGTTGGAGCCACTGCTTTAAGGAATAGATTTAATTATTTCTTTACAATCATGGTATGCATTCATTTATACATTTAAAAAAATAACATGCCTGCCCTTGTAGGGAGTCTTCTTGAAAATAAAAGTTATCTGAACTGGTGTCCTGTAGCACACCACTTTAAGCCACAGGAGCAGGCCCTCTAGTTCACTTAAGAACATCATTTCCACTGTAACATTAAAGTATACAATGGTTGTCTAAACATTTACTTATAAAATACCAAATCTGTCCTTTAAAGCCTGTTTTCTCTTCAGCAAGGACTGGAAGTCCACCAACATGGAAGATCCCTAGAGGTTAGAGGTTAGGTTCTTGGGAACAGAATTGTCGAAATACGTTCAGTGGAATGGAGGTCCCCAGCATCTTCGTCCCATGTCCCACTAAATATTTAAAAAAACTACACTTGGCCTAGTTCCCTCACTCCACATTTTAGAAAGTTTTTAATTAAGTAGGAGCCTCATGTATACAACCTTGCTTAGATTTCCATACTAAAATTTTACTTATGATTGAGAGGCAAAAATGTTATATGCACAAAAAAGAAAAAACATTGGATTTATTAAATCATTCTAAATCAGTCATATGCCATTCTAACTTCCTTTATAAATCTGAAATCAATATAAACCTATGCAGGCATGCATGAACGTTTAGGTACTTCCTGTTACCTCCCATCAGTAATCATGTATGGCTTAAAAAATGCCTTTTTTGAATATTAATTGCCATATAAACTTGGCCATGTTCCCTGAGTCACATCTTTATTTTAAACCATGGCAGAAGGGAGTAGAGAAGGAAACTTCAGTAAATGTGAACTTAACATATTATTGATTGAAATGAAAATCCACAAAAACATTATTTTTGCTGGTACCTCTGGGAGAGTCACGAATAAAAGAAAAAGACAAGAGTGAGAGCAGCTGAGTGCAGAGAGCAATAGCAATGTGCCATCATGAAGCAGACACAAACACAGTTTGAACTGATGCAAGCTGTATGCATAGAACTGCAGGATTTTAAGAACATTCTTATTGAACTTCTCAAAAATTAAATCATTTTGTCAAGTAAATGTCATTGTTGCAATACATACAAGTCTCTTTACATTCAACATACAAAATATAAATTTCTTTGATTTGCCATTACATTGATGTCCTGTCAGACAGGGTCTGAGTCTGGGGAGTGCCTTTCGTTATACAGTGATCCCTCGCTATATCGCGCTTCGACTTTCGCGGCTTCACTCCATCGCGGATTTTATATGTAAGCATATCTAAATATATGTCACGGATTTTTCGCTGGTTCACGGATTTCTGCGGACAATGGGTCTTTTAATTTATGGTACATGCTTCCTCAGTTTGTTTGCCCAGTTGATTTCATACAAGGGACACTATTGGCGGATGGCTTAGAAGCTACCCAATCAGAGCATGTATTACGTATTAAATAAAACTCCTCAATGATATACGATATGCTTCCCGCGCGGTGCTTGATTGTTTGCTTTTCTCTGACTCTCTCACTCTCTCTGCCTGACGGAGGGGGTGTGAGCAGAGGGGCTGTTTGCACAGAGGCTGTTTGCTTAGAGGATGCGGACTTCACATTGCTCCCTTCTTTGCGGCCGGCCGCTTTATCGCGGTGCTTCAGCATACTTAACTTAAAAGACAAAAAGCACGTATTGAGTTTTTGATTGTTTGCTTTTCTCTCGCGCTCTCTCTCTGACATTCTCTGCACATGACACACATTCCTTTGAAGAGAGGATATGTTTGCATTCTTTTAATTGTGAGAAAGAACTACCATCTCTGTCTTGTCATGGAGCACAGTTTAAACTTTTGACTAAAGGGTGTTATTTCATGTCTAGAGGGCTCTGATAATGTTAACAGTGTGGGAGAGTTTCTAAGGGCTTAAAATATATAAAAATAACCAAACAAACATATGGTTTCTACTTCGCGGATTTTCACCTATTGCAGGGGGTTCTGGAACGCAACCCCCGCGATCGAGGAGGGATTACTGTATCTCCTGTCTTGTGGTGTCTGCAGGTTGGTAAGTTGTGGGAGAAGTCATGTGAACCTGAAAGAAATATTATGTAAGTTATGCTGTGTGTTTTATGACAAAACTTCCAATGGCAGCATTAGCATTTTTGGAGGATATTGTCAATGGCTGGCAGGCAAGGAGCAAGCTTTCAGGGATTCGCAATGATTTTTGGCCCACAGTCTTAAAAGCCAATTTAGATTTCCTACAACTTTCTCTTGGAGTTGTGTGCAAAATTGTAGTCAACATGGCACAAACTACCACACAGAAATCACATGATACCTGTTCCTCTGTAGGTTTTAACTATCAGAGGCTATCAATCGACAGACGATTTTTCAGTGTCATCCCTGTGCCATGTTATGTCATATAGGATGAAATAATTAAGATGCCATCCAATTTCCTTATGTTTAGGGTGAACAGGCCAAATCAAAAAGCAATCTGCAGCAACTGCTGATTTTCCTAATGTAATTGGCCCAACTGACTGTGCACATGTTCTGATAAAGCATAGAATAAATTTGCTTTAGTAAACAGAAAGCACTTTAATTCAATTAATGTACCACCAATATGTAATGCTCAAATGTGTCTAGTTGTAATTTGGCTTGGCTGAACCCACTATTCCTTTATTTTAGCAAATAGTTGTACTGTATGTGATGCAGACCTTAGGGTCATGTTGTGTGTGATGGTTGGCTCCTTGGTAACGCTGCCATTGCTCAGTATGTCATATAACACACAGCACACCCTTTTTATAGACACAAAGGCTACACACTGAAGCAATTACATTAAGCGAATGCATCTGGCCTCATTACCAACACTGAAGACAGCTGTAATGACTGAACCTGTCAGTTAAAGGTGATATTAGTGCAAGAACATTAGAATGTGACTGACATATCATTGAAATATGCAATGAAATGAAACATCAAAAAAGTCTGCATAGGACTCACGGATGCTCGTGTTTTACAAATTGTGATTTTTGTGTGAGAAGAGACTTATTTACATTTTTGAGTGTAAACATGTTTTATACTGTAGTAGTAGTAGTTAGGCGCCGCCGTAAGTGGCAGCCTTTACCGCAGCTCTGTGTACGACTTTATCTTCTTTATCTTTCTACCTTTTTCTCTATCTCTCTGATCACTTCTACCACTTTCTTTTATGTGGACTCGTTTACCTGGACACTTTTTACTACTTGGACATGGATTTTTACACGCCGAGACTCATCTATTCAGGTAGTCAACTTCTAGCACTGAGAACAAAGGCCCGTGCCGATGTGGTTCCCTATTTACCTGACAAGGTAACAACAACAACAACAACATTTATTTATATAACACATATTTATACAAACAGTAGCTCAAAGTGCTTTACATAATAAAGAATAGAAAAATAAAAAACACAATATGAAAACAAAATAAATCAGCATTAATTAACATCGAATAAGAGTAAGGTCCAATGGCCAGGGGGGACATGAGACCATGAGACCGCCCAGTCCCCTCTGGGCATTCTACCCAGAAGGTAAGAGGGTGGTATTGTGGCAGTAGAGCTGGCGCTAAGCTAAAGGCTAAGCGGTTAACAAGGAAGTGGCGATACAAGCTTTTGGTGCCTTCTGTGATCCTGGGAAATGTGAACTCACTACCAAATAAGATCGACGAGCCGGCTGCACTGGTGAAAAATGTCAAGACCTACAGAGAACTAGCATCCCAGATGCTAACATGGAGCTACCCAGGTTTAGCACAGTTAGAGCGGACAGAGACACAAATACCTGCGGGAAGCAGAAAGGAGGAGGACTCACTCTCTATGTGAACACAAGGTGGTACAACCCTGAACATGTAAATGTCAAAATCTCTACTTGCTACAGGGACATCGAACTGTTGGCCAAAAGTCTGCCTCCCTACTACTTGCCCAGAGAGTTTGGACACGTCATTGTTGTTATTGTTTACATCCCTCCTCGGGCGGACGTGGAGAGAGCGTGTGACATCATCCACTCCGCTGTTGCTAAGCTACAAACACAGCACCCCGAGGCGCTTGTGCTAATTGCTGGAGAATTTAACCATGTGACACTGGACAAAACATTACCTGCCTTCTCCCAGTATGTGGATTATAACACCCGGGGAAATAGGACTGTTGACCTACTGTATGCAAACTTTAAAGACGCATACAGTGCCACACTGCTGCCTGCGCTTGGGAAAGCAGATCATAACCATTGGGCCCGTCACCTACCTCCGGCTACAACCCGTGGTGCGGATTAACGTGGCGGCGTCTGGCGGCTGACCTCTGTGTCCACCCGGCTTTTTTCTTCCCCATTAAATGCGGTGTCTTCAGGAGCTCCTTGGTGGTTATCCTGTGGCCCCTGCTGCAGGTGCGCGCTTCGGTGCGCTGTGTTTGCCTGTGGCCTCAGTTGTGCTCTATCGCGCTGTACTTGCCTGTGGCCTCGGTTGCGCACTATCACGTTGTGCTGTGCGTGCTGGCCTGCAGCCCCTGCCGCGTGTGCGCACTTCGGTTTCGCTGTGCTGCGCGTGCTTGTCTGGGGTCTTGAGTGCACGCTCTCCGCGCTGTGCCGTGCGTGCGTGCTTGTGGCTGCATCGGGAGCACGCTTTCCACGCAGCTGTTTCAAGCACGTGCCTCGCGCTGCTGCGCTTTGCTATGCTGGGATGGATGGATGGACCGGGATTCTGCCTACTATGCCAGTGTGATAAAGGCACTATATTGCGTCTGACCCAGCACAGACTGACCCAGAGGCATGTGTAAAATCCAACAGACTTTATTTTTCTTCAGCTGGAGGGCACGTCTTCCCCGTACTCCCTCCAGCCACAACACAGTCCCAAAAGCACTTAGTTTGGTTAACACACAGCTCTCCACCTTGGCACCACCACTCCTCCCAGGCAACCTCGTCCTCTTCCTCCCAATTCTGACTCCTGAGTGGTGGATGCTGGCCCTTTTTATAACCCATCCGGAAGAGCTCCAGGTGCTTGATCAGCTGTAGATAATTGCATTTCCAGGTGGGGCTGTAGAGGTGTCCAGTTTGGCTCTGGGATCCATGCAGCACCCCCTGGCGGCCACCCCAGATCCCCACAGGGTTTGGGAGAACTCCATCTCCCATGAAACCCTGCGGGAAATTGAGGCACCATCGTCAACCAGGGAGGCTGCCACCAAGCATCCCGGGGGAGGTAATGAGGAGCCCATGGCTGCTCCCCCGGAACATAAATAGAAGAGGCGTCCCGACATTTTTTGAAGTATTAACTATACAGTAAATTGAAATTTTAGAATACTTTTTTTTAAATAAAACATGCTATTATATAGTGCAGGGGTTGCCAACTCCGTTCCTGGAGGACCACTGTGGCTGCAGGTTTTCATTCGAACCCTTTTCTCAATGAGTGACCTGTTTTTGCTGCTAATTAACTTCTTTTGAATTAATTTTAATTGACTTGTTCTTGAAGACTCAGACTCCTTAATTGTTTCTTTTTCCTTAATTAGCAGCCAAACAATAGTGAGATACAAAATGAGCCAAAACAACTGTGTTCATTATATCCATCCATCCATTATCCAACCCGCTATGTCCTAACTACAGGGTCACGGGAGTGTTCATTATACAATATCTGAAAATAAAGAATGATGAAGGTCTCAGGTATGTTGGTCTGCTCAGGTCCCCAAAACATTTTAACAGTGCCCTTAGAAAGAGAAAATCACCAATTTCAGAAATGTCTGCTAATGCACCATGAGAGCAGCAACAAGCCACTGAATTAAAGAACGGGTTTATTTAACGATAAGAATCGGCATCTCATTAAGCAACTGGCTGAAGTGAAATTGGTTGGAGTTTGAGTCCCTGACTTAGTTGGCCTTCTGTTGGCTCATTCACTTCACATTTCATTTCTGTTTGGGTGACATTTAAGGAAAGAAATGAAGCATTTCAGAGGAACGATGAAGAAATTCAAGGGAACAAATCTTAAAAAAGCAATTCAATTAAAATGAATTCACAAGAAGTTAATTAGCAGGACAAACAGTGTACTCATTTAAAAATGGTTAGAATAAAAACCTGCTGCCACAGTGGTCCTCCAGGAGTTGGTGACCCCTGTTCTAGTGTGACTTTTCTCTGACTAAAAAAAGACAAATTCTATTTTATTGTGTACTGGATTTCCAGCTGACTCCAAAGAGTTAATTCTAAACTACAGGAGAAATGTAGTTTCAGCAGAAGAAAGAACTCATAGAATTTCTTGAAGATATTTCTTGAATTATAAGAATTATAAATACATGAACGTGGAATGAGGTTAGACCTGAATCAGTAAATATGACTACATTTGTTTGATTGTCAGGTGACAGATTTGTTTTTTTTTTTTCAAAAATTGCTTTCCTCATTAAATATGCATTCAAAGATAAACGCTTTACTCTTTAATTGATTAACTTGTCACACTCTGACAGTATGGAGCAAATGTAACAAAATGACATATTCAGCTTTAAAAGCCTCCTTCTTATTAATTCATACACATGCAAAAAACATTCTATCAAAGAATGAATACCGTGTTTATTTGGTGTAGTTCATTATTTCTATGGCAGTAATAAACAGTAACAATCACGCCTAATTTTCAAAAAACTGAAATTGCCTTATTTATTTAAGAATTTTGTTACAGACTACTATTTATGAAGCTGAAATAAATCACTAACATCTTACAATAATAATTTTACCATGTGTAAAACAAAAAAAAAGTATATTATTACATATATGAGGACCTTGACTGTAGCCATGAGGATAGACTTCTAGTCAGAAATAAGAAAAAAAATCCTCAAGAGTAATAGAAAATGGCAGGCCAGTGATGGCTCAGTGGATTGTGGATGCAAGACTTTAACTGCCTGCTATACAGTTAGTGTCTTAAAAAAGGAAGATTGCATAATGGTAATATTCTACACCTTGCAGATTAGTTTTCCTTATTTCATCTTTGCTTACTTGGAAAGGGAAACAAAATATAACAATGTTACTTAATATAGTGGATTTTTTCTCTCATGTTTATGCTAACTGATGAGTGTCAACTGACCTGGGATTCACTGAGTTTGGATGTGTGTGCTTGAGTTTAATGGACTGACACCCTGTTGAGAGCTGGTGGTTGATAAAGGTGCTGCCAAAAGCCATTGACCAAGCAATATCTCATTGGCCTAATGGCTTTAAGTTTACATTTCATAGTACACGATGGGTGCATTATAGAGTGCTATTAAGCCATACTTACTTTATTACATTTATGCTGTTATTATCATTGTCTCTGGCCCTATACTTTACACTGAAATGGAGCTGTTACCTTTTTATTATATTTCTTTGCAGCTTGATACCTTGTGCCAGGATGCCTTCTTATGCCCATGCTTAAAAGATTTGCATATATCTCCACGAACTCCTGACCACACTCACATACACACCCATGCACTGCTATTTCTCACACCGGAGTTCTCTCATTGGCTCCACCTTCAGGGTAAGTGTCCCCATACAACTATTTAAACCAAAAATTAAATCTATAAATAGATACACACATCCATGCAAAACTGTCACATTGCACGATTTGCAGTCCTATTTTCTTTATCTGTTTGTGTCAATTTTTACCTCTCTCCCTGAACTTTCCACACTGTCTCACTATTTCTGAATGAAACAGTTTGCTGGCTTGGGGACATACGTATAGTAATGTGGCCCTTTATGGTGGCTTTCATCATCATCACTGATGTAGTATGACTCTTTATGCATACTCTATCTTGCAGCAGAGAGACAGGATACATGTCTAGAAAAGGAATTGGGAAGACTGAAACAGGTCAAATTACCTTATGGGAAAAAGAACAGGTGCTAATAGATTGAGAATATGCTGATATAATGGAAATTGTCAATTATCTGTACCCACAAGAACCAGGTAAATATCATGTAGTCTGTGATGGCGCTTTACACATAGCAAGGTCCATGGGCATCTTTAGTCGAAACCAAGCGACCAAAGTGAGAGGACAGAGAGATACAGGCACAAAATCTTCTTCAGAAAAATACAAAAGCCATTTATTATATGCACCCTGAATCAGAGTCGTGTGCCAAGTAATATATTATTAATAAAATCAGTCCTTGTGCACTAATGCAATCAAAAAGCAAAGAGCAATTATAAATAGGTAAAGATATAAAAACAGTCTCAAGTTCTTTCACTCTTTACCCTCCCCAACATTACCCAGGACAAAGAGACTTCACTGAGCACTTTAACAGACCACTGACTAGGTGACACCAATTACTGCCTCTGTTCTCAGACATTCCGTGGAGTTCAATTTGCAGGCACTGCCATACCATGTTTCCCAAATCAGGACCATCAGAAGAATATTTAGCAGACCCAATCAATTCCCATTGCACCTGCAGCATCCATTCCTCCCAAGTTCTTGCCTCCACCTCAATAAACAGTTAGAGGACTAATCCCCAGAACACTGCATCACCTTCATCCCCTATCACAGGGCTTGCAGAAGGCTGGTATGTTTTACTGATCAACTACACAAACAGAAGCTAACCCTTACACAAGCCTACATAGTGATTTAGATATCCTCGCAGGATGACTATGACCAGTCCCAGTCAGACAACTCTCCATCCTCATCCATAGGCTTGCATGCTGCCAGACTTACACTGCTATGTTCGATATTCTAATTTCAGATCCTATATCAATGAGGTCTCAAATCCTTCCGTCCACATGTGTCTTCACACAGAACAGATCCACACTCAGGTAAAACCTCTCCCACAGTTTCTGCTAACCAGTACCTCACCTGTCACTCACCATCCACAGGCCACATTGCACTGCCATGTCGGTTTGCCAGGTCCTGAAAAAATGACAGCTGAAAACTCACTTAATAACACTAGAGACCAGCCCAGTGTATTTTCCCTTTATACAACAATGTACAATATTAAATTAAAGAGTAGAATGTTTTGAGATCTTCCCCTACCAAATGGGATTGTTGGGGGTCTTGGGTTTAGTGTTTCTAGCTTGCTACTAGACTGGATAGGGAGGGGCTCTTATAGAATGTTAGGTGTGGGAATGTATTTGCAAATCCACTTTAAAAAATAGCTAAAAAAACTGCACAACACCAATTGAAAGTTTTACCCACTGTAAAATATATAGACAAAAATCCAAACGATTTGGGGATTCCACCCTGTATACTTGAAAATGACCAAATAAAACAATAATATGTCTTTACAGACTAGAGTCCAAAACCAAACTGAAAATTAGCAAGAACATGGCCATTATATATCTGGCAGGCAGAAGGAAGTGGGTTCTACAGGACCAGGTGCAGAAATTATGTCTCTAGGAGGCCAGTTCTTCTGATGGTTTGCAGAGAAAAAGAGGAGAAAGTGCTAGAGAACAGTGCAAACTCCTTGTCCGGTGGAGAAACACATTTATTCAAGCCTGTAAACTGTCTCCAATATGCACTTGTGTGAAATGGCACAATGCTTTCCAAAATAGTCCAATCTGGTGTAAAACCTGCACATCTGACAACCTTAATGCCAGAGTGTCAGAACAACGTGTTGACACATTGATGGTTAAATAGGCCTCTTGCGCTCACACATGCGCCACTCCACTCATGGAGCCCTCCTGTGCAACCATCCTGCCTCTCACGCTGGCACACTGCACTGCCACGTACAGCTATCCAGCTTCTTTCATCAACTTCCCTCGCTGCACCATACCTCCTCCTTCCAAAGAGGTAAGAAGAAAAAATGCTTTCTCTTTTTATCAATGAAGGGTAAACTAATATTCCCTGTCACACTATTTCAGGCTCTCATCTAGCCCCACAACATGGCCTTACCACACATTGTTGGACTAACTGTATAAGGGAGCTGATAAGTATGTTTTACACTCAAAGCATGGCATTTTGGGGCTGCTGGAGAACTGTTTGGTGGTTAGCATTATTGAGAAAGGCCTTTGAATGCAATGCTGTTCTGTAGCGAGAATATGCCCTGCAAAATCTTTCAAGTACCTTCGAAAAAAAAATCATTCAAGCTGCAAACTATATAGTAATGGGGTATAGATTTTGACAGACTCTTTGGAACCACCATTCCCTGTCTTTTATTTAATGCCTATAATGTGGACATTATTTTTTTGATTCCTGAATCAAAAAGTCACAACTTGGCATGCTATCATCCTTGTGTGATCATCCTAATGGCCAAACCATATTCACCAATGCTCTAAGCATCTTTTTGATGTTTTTCTCCTAAACCTTCACCTCATTCATGCCATAGTTGGCCTACACTGAGCTGTTCTTGTAAACTGAGCATGTCTTGTGCCAAGAAACCCAGAATTTCTCCACCTGTTTCCCATATAAGTGTCTTACAATCCACCAGGGGGTCTCTGCAAATCGAGTGAGATCATCAGAGTGGGGAAAGGTCCCCTTCGCAAGGACAGGTCCCCTTTGCTGAATTGAGTATAATCGTCAGAGTGGAGGAGAAGGGATTGTTGGAGAGGTCGTTAGCATTACAGGGAGATCACCCCCCTTCATGAACCACTAGGCAGCAGCCAAGTGGTTGAGAACCCAATGGGTAAGAAACAGTGAACAAACCAGTCCACCACAACTTTTTTCATAGCCTTGTAGACAAACTCCACACTTAACCCAGGTACAGAGAAGTATTTTCACTGGGCAAAAACTTTGGGATGGGATCTTCTGGTAGATGACTGCATCACTAGAACCTCTGATGTGAACAGCATTAATTAAAGTATTTATTTTAGATTTTAGAGGAAATGTCTAGCAAAGCAAGGGGAAAGGGCAGCAACCCCAGCCTTAGCTCACACTTCCATTTAACCAAGAGTGATATGATCCTCCCATTCATAATAAATATAACACACTGTAAAAGCAATAATTTATTTTTCTTTTTGTTTTATATCTGTATTTTACTAAAACCACTGAAATAAGCTTAGTTCTGTACTTTAATTAGTGGATGATCTATTGTGCTTGTTGGTGACTACAGCTGATGTGTTTTTTTTAATTCTATAAATTACTCCAAATTGGCCAATAACTGATTACTTTAGTGTCAAAACCAATGCAGGGTGACTCACTCCGGGCATTGAACCTGCATTTGCTTTTAGTGTGAGGCCACTGGCATGACACCATGACAAGAGAGAATGGTTATGTGATTTAGCTGAAGGCGAGGGGAAAAAAGTCATTTCACCTAGAAAGCATGGAGAATGTTGTGCAGAAAAGGAAGGTTCAAAATAAAATTAATACACAGACGACCATAAATGAGGGAAGAAAGTCCATCAATGATAACAATAATAAACTGTAAGAATAATTTGACTTTTTTGTGAATTTTGTGTAATCTTGTGTGTGTAGATGTAAATCCGTTAGTTAAACTACAGTATGTTATTCATATCTGCAGTGGGCTGGCGTCCTTCCTGGGGTTTGTTTCCTGCCTTGCACCCTGTGTTGGCTGGGATTGGCTCCAGCAGACCCCCATGACCCTGTAGTTAAGATATAGCGGGTTGGGTAATGGATGGATGGATGTTATTCATATGGGTGTGATACAATTCCATCCAGTTTAGCTCTGTATTTACTGATGGAGTCTCTGGTGTGACCAGTATTAATTGACAGATGAATAAGGCCTATAATAAAATCCAGTCCTTCCATTAATTTTCTAACCAGTTTAATCCTGGCAGCCCTGGCTACATATCAGTAGCCAGTCATGAATGGGCTGCCAATTCTTTGTAGGGAATAATGAAATTACCTTTAAAAAATAAAACTTGACTCCCAGTAGGTAGCATTGCTCCGACCAACATTTAGCCTCTGATTCAGTTTCTGGATTTCCATATTCAGTTTGTATTTTCTCCTTGTATTTGTTTGGGTGTCCAAAGGAGACCTGAATTTTCTCTCTCAGTCCAATCACATGCCATTAAGTTAATTTGTGAAATGAAACTAATGGCAGGTATGTGCTCCATAATAATCGGTAACTGATTGGTTTCTGCCATGCTGAATTTGTGCATAATTTAGGAAAACCAATGGTAAGTCCATCTAAAAAATGTACTCACCACGTATCATTTCTTTGCTACAATTAATAATGGAGCATAGATTTTTTTAATTGAAAGCTAAATTTCTAGAACACTTTACTATTTAGGTGAAATATTTTTAAGTGTATCAATATCAAAAACTGAAGCATATTAGCTTATTGAAACATACTGATTTTTGTCCCCAACATTCCCATTTCACTTTAATCAGTTAGCTTTCTTTAATAAACAAAATACAGCAGCATTTGTCAAAGTTAAACATTTGGGACAAACATTTGGCACTCTGGTTGATTTTTGCAGACACTCTATTTCAGTTTTAGGTTTTCAAAGGAAATAATACACCAAAGTCTTTTGACATGGCACTTTTCCAATGATAGGACCCGACGGTATGAAAACAGCACTAATTAACACACTCCCTGGTATGAAAACTCTTGTGTATGCTAGCTTATACTTTGTACTGCTTTCCCATGGGACGTTAGATATGGATACACTTTGAAAAGAACTCCCTCATCTCTTGCCTTTTAGGACTTATGTCCTATTAAGAGCAAATTAAGTTTCTAAAAAACAATATGTTGACTATTAGAAAGTTATGCCTAGAAATCTGTGTTACTTAGATTATAATCAGACACCTATACCAAAAGATAGCAACTGAGAGAAAGAAAATCTGATTCTTCTAAGTCACACGATAATAGATGTTTATTGGTTCCTAGCATTTATGATCTCAACTGAAGGAATGTCTCTTTTGTTTTTCAATATTGACACATTTTTAATGAGTTTCATTTCTAATGAACAGACACAATATAGGAAGCAGGCCATCTGAATTCAGAAAGAATAATTTCATATAACATACAGCGTCATTATTATTATTAGAACTGCCACCATTATTCAAAGTTTCCTTTCCATCAGATTGGACCTTAAGCTTTGTAAAACTGAAAGAACATGACTCTGCTGAATGGCCTCCTTAACGTAAATTTGTTATGTAACTGTCCTATGCTTAGTAGACCTTAGTGTAAAAGTAAATCATTTCTAAAAATACCAACATTTCATTCAAATTTCACAAAGCAATATTAATAATTAGAACTGATATTGTTTCCTGCAAAAATGTCATGTACTATATATACAGTATATGTTTGGCAACTGATTTCTTAAATTTTAAGTCTTTGGTCCTGAAGACTAAATATGATATATTGTTGTAAACTGGGTGTTGGATTACAAAGCATACTAAACACAATGCAACCCTGGCAAAAATGTAAGCTTTAAAGCAATACTACACCCAAAAATGATCAAAAATGTCCTTGAAAAATCTCATGTTACTTGTTTGGCATAATCCTCATGATAAGTCATATGCTCAGAATGTACAACACACATACATTTTTCTAAAATATTTTCAAATAAATACTTTTGGAAACTCAGAGCAGTGCAAGAATAGTAAGTGCACGTTCAAACAGGATTGCATCCGTGAATTGAAGACCCACCTCTTCCCATCATTTATTGGTCAAGTCTGCTGTCTTCAGCTCATTAGAATGCATTTTCCATTTTTGCACTGCACTGATTTCTGGAAGTATTTATTTAACAATATTTGCACATTGTGAGCATATGACTAGATGACCTGATGTGTATTATGTAACATGTGTGAATTCTTCATGGCTGTTTTTTATAATGTTTGCTGTTGTCCGGTATTGTCTCCATGGACTCTCATTCTATCAGAAGCTTTGCTATCTCCATTCATCTGTCTTACCAATGACTACAAACCACATGTGATAAGTAACATAAAACAAAATATCATTTTTGGATGTCCTTTAAGACCACCTGAGAACGGCGGCATTGAAAGACATTCAAATCACACCCACCTGCCATATTTTATTTTCTAATTGAGACTGTAGCTTTCTGCTGATGCTGACTGTAATAAGTTGCCATCTCATGTTGCAAAACAGTTCATATTTACTTGATTAAACTCTTCAAATTGTGTTCTTGTCACTAATCAGTAAACTATCTTGCACTTTTTTTGGTAGTTCTGAAGTTTATTCTTCTGTGCCTTGCACAGTACCTTGTGATAGATAGATAGATAGATAGATAGATAGATAGATAGATAGATAGATAGATAGATAGATA
>JANRMT010062792.1:103930658-103943658 GCA_026402145.1 Polypterus bichir lapradei | reverse complement strand
ATAATAATAATAATAATAATAATAATAATAATAATAATAATAATAATACATTTTATTTATTTGTAGGTGCCTTTCTAAACACTCAAGGACACCGAACAATAGACAAAACACAGATTATAAACAAAAGTAAAATACAGAAGTTAAAATCAGACAGAGCAATTGTGATCAAAGAGAAAAAGCAGTCATAAACAAATGAGTTTTAAGTTTAGATTTGAAAAGTGAAAATGATTCAGTATTTCTAAGCTCAGGTGGTAGTGAGTTCCAAAGCTGGAGAGCAGAGCAACTGAATGCTCTGCTCCCCATGGTGGTAAGATGGACAAAAGGGACAGTCAAGTGGATGGAGGAAGAGGATCTAAGGATGCGGGAGGGAATGACAACATGGAGGAGGTCGGACAGATATGGAGGGGCAAGGTTGTGGATAGCTTTAAAAGTTAACAGTCAATGCGGAACTTAACTGGAAGCCAGTGAAGCTGCTGCAAGACGGGAGTGATATGGTGAATAGAGGGGGTTCTAGTAATGATGTGGGCAGCTGAATTCTGGACCAGTTGAAGCTTATAAAGAAATTTGCGAGAAAGAAAAGGGAAATACAATAATCGAGACGAGAAGTGACAAGGCTATGAACAAGGATAGCAGTGGTGTGGGGAGGGGCGAATACGATTAATGTTATGCAGGTGGAAATATGCAGACTGGGAGATGTTATTGATGTGGGACTGAAAGGATAAAGTACTGTCAAGCATGACACCCAGACTGTTAACCTGTGGGGAAGGGGAGACAGAGGAATTATCAATAACAAATGAAAAATGATCAGTTTGGGATAATGTTGATTTTGTAACAATGAGGAGAACCTCAGTTTTGTCACTATTTAATTTAAGAAAGTTTGAAGAAAACCAGGATTTGATTTCTGCTATGCAATCAGTAAGGGAGGAGGGTGGAAAGGAAGCAGTAGGTTTGCAAGTGAGATAGAGCTGGGTGTCATCAGCATAACAGTGGAAGCTAATGTTATATTTACGAAAGATATTGCCAAGGGGAAGGAGGTAAATAATGAAAAGGAGGGGCCCCAGGACAGAGCCCTGGGGCACACCTGAAGTAACAGCGGTGGGTTGGGATGTGAAAGTTTTAAGCTAAACAAACTGAGTGCGGCCAGAGAGGTAGGATCTGAACCAATCAAGTGGAGTGTGGGTAATGCCAATCGAAGATAATCTATTGAGAAGAGTAGTGTGACAAATAGTGTCAAAGGCTGCACTCAGATCAAGAAGGATAAGAATAGTAATTAAACCAGAATCAGCTGCCATAAGGAGACCATTAGTAATTTTTATAAGTGCCATTTCTGTACTGTGGAGGAGACAAAAACCAGACTGGAACTGTTCATATAGATTATTTTGAGATAAATGAGAATGAAGTTGAATAGCCACTATTTTTTCAAGAATTTTGGAAGTGAAGGGTAGATTAGAAATAGGACAAAAATTACTGAAATTAGTCGGATCGGGACCAGGTTTTTTCAGTATTGGGGTTATTGCAGCAGTCTTAAAAGATGAAGGAACAGTACCAGTAGTGAGAGAAGAGTGGATTATAGCAGAAATAAGAGGGACCAGAGAGGGGAGGCAGGCTTTGACCATAACTGTAGGGAGTGGGTCCAGTTGGCAGGTGGATAGCTTAGACTTACAGACAAGATCTGAGATTTCTGAGAAGGTAGGAAGCTGAAAAAAGGAAATGGGGTGAGTTGGTGGATGAAATTCAAATATAGTGCTGGAGGAATCCGTATAGAGAGACTAGTGAATCTTCTGGATTTTTTCATTAAAAAAGGACATAAGGGAATTGCAAAATTCAGTTGAGTAAAGGTGAAAAGGTAAAGAATCCAGGGGTTGTGTGATATTGTTAAGTAGTGAAAACAATAACTTTGTGTTTCCTTCATTGGAAATAATGAGAGTATAATAGACAGATTTAGTTTGGGCATTACAGTCCTTTTAATAAAGTATTTGCTTTTTGTACATCTCTTTGTGAACAAAGAGTCCAGTTTTTTTATATAACAAGTTGCCGGCCTTTGGCTTTCAAAAGCTGAAGTTCAGGCGTGAACCAGGGAGCAGAAAAGTAGAAAGAAACAGATCTAGGTTTTAATGGAGCGACAGAGTTAAGAATACCATTAAGTCCAGTGTTATAGTGTGAGACCAGTTCTTCAGGAGTGGATTAATCATCAATGTCTATAAAGGAATCAATACTAGAGGAAAGAGAGTCTAAGTTAATATTCTTAATATTACAGAAACACATGAGACGGGAAAGCTTAGTGTTGGAAAGTGCAAGTTTAACATTGAATGAAATAAGAAAGTGATCAGTTATGGGGAGTTCATCTGCAGTACAATCAAGCGGGGTAACTCCAGAACAGCAAATCAAGCCCAAGATATGTCCTTTGGAGTGAGTGTAAAAATTATGTAATTTTCTGTAGCTGCACAGCACTAAGGTCATGTCACTTTTGACCTTAGTAGTTCTAAATGTTTGCTTGACTGAATTAGCACACTGATAACTAGGCATTACACTAGTTTTTACACATTACAATGTTGTCTAAAACCTGTTTTTTCTTAGCATAAATATTGGGAAATTAAGCTATTTTCTGAATAAAAACGGTACTGAGAAAATAAGTCATGCATTTAATTCTAGTAAGGTTGGCTGTTTCAGTAGATTGTTTTTCAAACCATTCTGTATCTAACTGTCTATTAATTCAAAATGCGGCTGCCAGAATCATCACAACTATCTCCAGTTCTTAAATCTTTACACTGGCTTCCAGTTAGGTTTGGAACTGATTTCAAAATCCTCCTTCTTACATATAAAGTCTTAAATGGCCAAAGACATTCTTACTTATCTGAACGTATTATTACTTACAAACTAGTTTATACATTAAATCAAGGTGCTGGCTGAATGAAGATTCTAAGAATTAATAAAATAAGAGTTGGGGGGACTGATCTGCCTCCATGACAACCTCTTCACCCTAGCATACCTGAGTAAAGTGGCAGATTAGTGCATATTGTATTTTTGTTATTTATTCATTTATACCCTGTTGCTATTCTCTGTATCCTATTCTACTTCCAAGCTGTTTCCTTGTATCTGGAAAAACACCAAATGTAGCCTACAGGGAGCCTTGAAAACCAAGACTGAATCCAAGGATAAAGTGATTTTGTTTGCTTATAATATGACCCAGCACAGGATATTGTAGATTGACCAGGAGGTGGATCGTAGCCAGTTGCTTGAGAGCTCTGGGACTAACCTTGGACCCTTAGGGATTTGTTTCTCCCTGGGATGCTGGGTTTTTATGTTTCTCTTCTCTATTTTAGTGAACTGTATAGCTCAATGATAACATTATGTTGTTAGGATTTTTTAATATTAATTATTTTGAAATTACTTCATTTAACTATATGTTTAAACTAATCTGTATTTCATCGTGTGTGAATGTGTTTTGTACAGTTTTTAATTTGTCTTTTACCTGTATACTTGATACAGTGCTCTAAACTAGTTATTGGAGCTCTACAGAATAATAAATTTATCCAAGTTACAGTTCAGCATTAATTATCAATCCACCGATCAGTTATTATTTTATATAACAGTGGGCTACCGCACATTTTTTAACATACTATAACTGCCAACGTTTTGCCAAGGAGTGTATCCACATATCTATTGCCCTACCCCCCTAAAACAGATTAAGTGAACGTAAAAATAAATAATTTATTGTCACACAGCATCTTGTTTTAATATATTTTCAATTAAAATCTTACCGTACATTTCAATGAAAAAAAAAATCCAGAGATACACTGCTACTTGACATATCGACATAAATCTGCTTCAGTATTTGATCTTGGAAAGCAAAACAACACATTTTCCCATAAAATAAGAATTGAAATCGAAATATATGATTGTTGTCTGTGTAAATAGTTTAACATTTACAGCCATACTCACATATTTCACAGTCTTATTATATGAATGACAAGCTGACTAATTAATCACAAAACAGTTGGCATCATCAGTCAAGAATGATTGCAACCTTTTGTGAGTAAGTTCCATACATGTAATGATGGAACTGTACAAACCTTTCCTTTGTTTTGTTTCATGTGCATCTTTCCACCTTGCTCTCAATTTGCACTTTCTTGGATTCTGCTGCCTGGACCAGCCCATGTTGTGTTTCACATGGGGTATGGATGGCAGCTCCCATTTCAATTTTGGAACAGGCTCATCAGGCTCGTTTGCTATGGAAAGTAGTGTCAATATCTTGTTAATTGGAACATTTCTCGCTTTGCCTGTGAAACTCTCAGTGAGTCACATCATCACCTTCTCATACAGTCATCTCTTAGCATTTCAGTGGGACCTGTCTCCAAACAGAAAATATTGCTTAGCATATGTTTGCTTTTTACATAACCAGTTATACAAAATTTAATTCCAGACTTGCTGGGTTTTCCTGATATGTACTGAGTGAAAGGGAATCAACACTTGGATAACAGTTCATCGCCATTGGTGTTCTGCCATAGCTTATAACAAATTGTGCAGTTGTTCATAAAGGTGTGAGAATCTTATAATGTGCTACCATGGCTGTTCGTTTGTCTGTCCAGGATTTTAAATCACCTGTAGCTCGCAAACTGTTTCACCTATTGACTTGAAATTTGGTACACATATACTATGTGACGTCTACTATCCACTTTCAGGGTGATGATTTTTATTACTCTTTTTATTTTAGTTTTATTTTATTGGAGAATCAACTCTCAGAAGCGCGCAGAAGGGTGGCCGTGCGGCGCATGCATATGGGCGCAGTTCTCATTCCCTACCACCTTCGCTAATCATTCTTGAGGCAGATTGAAGACTGAAGTGCCAGCTTAACTGAAAAATGAAAGAAGACATACTAAGTAATTACAACACAAAAACTGACTTAATCAGTGAAAAGATGCCAACGAAAGAAGAGAAGCAGCGGGCCGCTAGGGTGGAGGAAAGAAGAGCTGCTCAGGAAGCAACAAGCGCATCAACCTCTGAGCAAACGAATGCTAAACGTACAGAGAAGAGGATGAAAAGTAGGAATGCTCAAGTCAAGTGGATTCACTGCACATCATTGTGCAGTACGCCGTTCCTGGTTGTCTAATAAAATGATGTCAGTGCACAGAATCAATGGTTGCACACCCAAATCATTTTTTTCCCTTAAACAGCACCTAATATATGCTCAAATTCCATATTACATCAGTCATTCTGGCTTAAGCCATGGTACATTCTCCAATGTATGTCCAAATCAAGCAAAGTAAAACAGTTATTGCCGCATGTTCATACATTGTTGAGTCTAAAATCTGTAAAACTTAAACTGACTCGAGAGAGACAGTAAAGAAAAAATAAAAAGGGCTGAGAGAGGTAAAAACTGTGAGTCAAAACAATCTTTCATCAGAGCCAAAATGCAGAAGTGAAGAACCAGAGCATGAAATGTATTAATGGAATGACAATAAATAAAAGACTTTAAAAAAAAAACTGCAAAGGAAAGGTTTTTATCCGTAAACTCAGATAGGGAATAACCGCCAAAGGCAACCATTTAACTTCTTCAAGTAATTGATGCCTGGCATTGTGACCCTTGTGACCACATCCCTGGCAAACCAGGACATGCACCATGATGGCAGATCACAGAAAATATACATGGTGTTGTTGCAAGATGTTAAAAATTATTCAACTCTGCCAATTTACTTTAAATGCAAAAAAAAAAAAAAAAAACACAAGATCCCAGGACCTGTAAATAGTATAGTGTATCAACTAATGCAGTTATAGCTGCAAAAAATTTGTAAAACCAACTGATTATAACAGAAATGTTTTAACATGCCTCATTCCACTGCTCTGCTTTTTACCCGCAAACTTGCTCTGTTCTCTCTGTGCCCTCTTCTTTTTTCTCCATGTGGAAATTGATGCAGCCTGTGTACTAATTACTCCAAGTTGTGTAAAGAATATCTTGATGTCATTTCAGCTGAGTGTTTATATGGTTTTTACCCACCTTAACTCAACAGGTGGGATCAGCAAACCATCAGGCTACTTTTCACATGATACATTCTGTGTTAATACACTTTACCTGAGGAGTGGCAGCGTGGTATGTGTTGGTCAACTGTGCTGCTGTGGTTTCATTGTACTTGCACTACATTACATTTTCTGGAAAGGCCTTAGGTTTATGAAACAACTAAGACCACTGTCCAACTGCACGTCGTTTCTAATTTCAAAATGCCAATCAAAAACTTTGATGGTGTGTTGTGTGCACACACGATAAAAATAATACTGAAGAACTGAAAAGGGCAAATTATGCAATAGAGGAAAAGTCACAATGAAACAATGAGTTATCCATTTTTATACAGCATGCTGTGTCACTTTTGCTGAAAATATGGAAGAAAAAGAATTACTTGAGAATGCTGGCTTAGAGAGAGTAAAAGAAATTAGTAACTTTTACTGTTTCTTATCAGTAAACATTACTTCAAGCCCATAATATGATGAGGTTGTTCTGAGGTGTGATTTGTAATAATTTTAAATCAACTTAATTTTCAGTCATTTTATAGCATTACCAAATAGTGTACTGCTTTCTCCTGTAATATGGAGTCTTGCAGCACTCTCTATGTATTCAAAATCGTGCTGTACTTGTGTTCAGTGGCCAATAACTGAAATAAGTTGAGCACTTACAGTTTTTCAGATATATTTGTGATCCTTATCACACGTATTGAAATGATGTAATTATAAGTGTGACTTTTTATGACTATAATATAAATGTTTGCAGAACAGAACCATCTTTTATTTATGTCAATAACAGCAGCAGGAGAGGATTTTTCAAGATTAAAAAAATATGTAAATACATCTATATGTGAGCTGCAGGAGAGAAACAAATCTCACCTTGTGTCAGTCTTTGGCAAAAAACAAAATAAGAAAATGCCTTCAATTTGTTTTCTGAATGGAATTTTAATGTAAAAACATGATTTAGCAGAGCAGCTATTTAGGAAATGTCAAGGATGGATAATAGCATGACATACAACCTAATGAAATACGAAAAATTTAAAAACACAATGTCCATTGGCTTAGTAGGCAGACTTCTAGACTGCAACTCTACATGTGTAAGTGTATCCTATGTATCTGAACAGTAGACTTAAAACAGAGAGCAATATGTCATCATGCTAAACAAGAGAAGGCAGCATTTTGAGTGAGGGCTCTTAACTAATTCAAAGTCATCTTTGGTGACTTTACAGTGCAATCTCTTGTGACAACCACTCACAGTCAGACTGCAGTAAGACTTGCCTTTTGCCACCTTGATGTACATTTGTCTCTAGCCTATAGTAAAAGTCCACACTTTTTGCTAAGTGTCAAGGACAAAATTACAATTAGATCAAGAAAGTGGTAGCTGAGAAAGTTGTAGTTATTTCATTCAATGCAAGTACTTAATTATTAAGGACTAAAGAAAAATCAAATCAAAATGGGTGTGTCTGCTACACCTACATTCTAATGTGAAGAGCACAGTCACAGATATTGACATCATGTCTAAAGAAAGATTATTGAAAGCATCCCTTAAATAAAGCTCCAGTTATCCAAGCCAAGCAGCTAGGCAATATAATATATCACTTCAAATCTTATATCACGTCAAATCTTCAAAAGCATGGAGTGGGATAATTCCATTACAGAATTAGGAACATTGGTGTGTCTTTCTGACACTTTCATTTTTGATGTCACTTTCACTCCCCATTTTTTACAAACTGCATCGATTTTCAAAAACTGCCACTTTTTCCTGCTTCAAAGGGAACACAGCATCTTGGATGAGGCATTATGCTGCATATTACGAATGAAACACTGGCCAGGTTTTAAGATTTCACATGATGAGTAAGTGATAAAAAGAGAAATGAATTAACATATACTTTTAAACTGTGAGGGACGGCCCATGCCTTTAGCCAGCCATAATGCCCTCGGGATGGTAGGACCAGGGTAGAGAGCGTGCACAGGGTATTTTCTCCCCTGGAATGCTAGAAAGCAGCCCATCTGGGTTGCAGAGGTGCCTTGGATTCCCACACAGCACCATGGGACATGGAGTTTTTCGGTGTAGCCTTCTTGGGTTCTGTGGGTATCGCCAGGGGGTACTGCAGGGACTGGTGTACCCTACTTCATTGGGCGCCACCCTCAGACAAAGTGTAAGGAAGACCAGATGTACTCCTGGGCAGGAGGTAAAAGGAATTGCTTACCTCACACAGACGAGCCGGGAGCTGGGAAGAAGGTGGACAACGCTTGTAAGGAGGAGTGGAGAAGGCAGTGACAGAGAGAAAAAAGGAAAAGAGTTGCTTTATTGTGCCGAGTTGTGCTCATTGCATATACTTATGGCTGTGGTGGTGGGAAACATTTGATAAAGAACAGTTCCCATGAATAAAGATTCTTTGCCTTTTATACTTGGGTCCATGCCTGTTTGTGTTAGGTGGGGCTGGAGTGCCCTTGGTGCCCACAAAACACAGAAATCTTTCAAAACATACACATTGTGATATGTTCCTAGATGGCTACTGGATGAATATTTTTCTTCCGACCAATTTTTTGTTATTAATTGGCCCACTGTCTTAATTACAGTAAATACGCCATTATTTGATTGTTTTTACCTCTATTTTATCAATCTAGAAATTCACAACAGGGTTATTTTTTATGTTTTTAAAGGACTTTAACACGTTTAACTAAGCAATACTGATCTTGTGATTTAAGATTTGGCTATTCTGTTTCTGTTAAAAATTGATCTGTTGCTTCCTAATGATGACAGAGCAGAAAAAGCAATTAAATAGCTTCTCTGTGCATTTGAAACCTGTGTCTATTCTTTGTTAATTGACACTACTTAAAAAAGTAATACTCCTTCTAATTAAAGACATCAGGTAATTCACTGTCCTTTCTCCGCTCTCATTTTGCAAGAAAAGAGACAATTTGATGTAAAACCTGTATTTTTAAAAATATATTTTAGTAATTTAATTTTCAGCTTCTTGTTTCAGTTTTTTGTAATGTTTGAAGTCTAATTTGTTTGCACGTGATGACAGCCGGTCCTCCCAGCGTGGAGTTTGCATGTTCTCCCAGTGTCTGCATGGGTTTCCTCCGGGTGCTCCAGTTTCCTCCCACAGTCCAAAGAAATGCAGGTTAGGTGGATTGGCGATTCTAGATTGTCCCTAGTGTGTGCTTGTTGTATGTGTGTGTGTGTGTGTGTGTGTGCCCTGCGGTGGGCTGGCGCCCTGCCCGGGGTTTGTTTCCTGCCTTGCGCCCTGTTTTGGCTGGGATTGGCTCCAGCAGACCCCTGTGACCCTGTAGTTAGGATATAGCAGGTTGGATAATGGATGGATGGATGATGACAACCTAAAAAGACAGGAAACAGGCACTAAGTACTGAAGAGAAGCAGCTGCTGGATTTCAATAACATTGAAATCATGGAAATCCATAAAAAAGGTAAATATTATTGTCTTATTTCTTTAATGACACAATTAATGTTCCTTCCTTGGCTGGGATTCCAATCAGAGTTTTATGTCTTTTTTGTTAATTTTTGAGTAATTTCTTTATGTTAATGTTTCTTTTGTCTATTATCTGCATTGTTTCCAATGCCTTGGTTATGTTCCAGGTGTTTTGTGGGTGATCGCCCAAGAGGCAGGGCCACCTGCCAATCATTACCATGAGCTACCTTTTACCCTATAAATCCAGAGGGTCTCCCATAGTCCCTGGTGGTTCATTTTGAATACACTAGGACGTTTGTGACGAGTTTCTGTGATTTTGCTACAATTTGCATTTTTTGTCAATTATTGGACTTTTGACATTCTGCTCCAGTTTTTGACTTTGCCTTTTAATTCAGTATTGGGACTTGTTTGCTTTGGATTTACTTGTGTCTCTGGCAATTCTATTTTGCCTTTGCGCTCCACGCAGCTTCATAGTGATTGCAAAAGCTATTGTGAAAAATAAATCTTAAATTTTTTATAAAGAATCAGTGCTTTCCTTTATTACTATCTGGAGTTTGACATTCATATGCCCCTTTAGTGGGCATTTTTTGAAGTGCTTTTGGAACTGATTGGGATTTATGTACTTTAGGAGTGAAGCCGGACATATAATAATATACATCTGCAGACAACCATGACTGAATTTTGCATAAAACTGGGTGGGAACAATTAGACAGCTCACTGAGTGTCACATTTCTAAACCAATCCAACACCTTGTGAACACGGTCCTCAAATACAGCTGGTGACACTTTGGACTGCAAAGATGAGAGGTGCTCACGTTAACCTGGTCCAGCAGAGAGCAAGCTTCTGTTTATTAGGGACCATCTACAGTTGAAAAATCTAAAAACCATATTAGACATATAAATGTATGTTGTTTGTGTAGAGAGCACATTGAATATGTTAAAAATAAACATAACCAGATGCAAGAGAACAACCCTTCTGTAGCATCAGATTATACACTGGCATTCAACAGCATCAATGGATGAATGATAAACATGAATGATATGCTGTTGCAGGTGCTATGTGTGCTCTTTATTGTTCCCCATTACAATGGTAATATAGTAGGCAATGCAAACTTGAAAGAACTGGCAGTTATATTCAAGAAAACATGAGTAGCAAAGCATGCATTGTGGAGAATGGCCGGCCGTTTATCCCGGCCAATACCCCCAAGCCGCCAGGTGGAGCCCTCCTTGCAGCATGGAGGTCCCCAGAAGACCAGCAGGGCAACATGGACAATGGAGTTTTTATGCACAGCCCTGCTGGATGCCATGGGGGCCACTAGGGGACGCTGCAGGGAGGAGTAATGGATATTTTCCCTACGCCCCGGAAGCACACGTGGACAAGAGGAATGACGTGCTTCCAGGGTGAAGAAAAGAACTTGTACCTGACCCGAAAGTGATTGAGAGTCACATGGACTGGGGATTAGGAACACTTCCGGGTCAGGAGATATAAAAAGACTGTGGGAGCTCCCAGACGGCGAGCTGAGCTGGGTGGAAGGGTGGCAACGCGTCTGGGAGCTGGAGGATTGTTTTATTGTGTATTATTGTGATTACTGTTAGTTATATGAGTATAGTGGAGGAGAGGGTGTTTTGTACACTGTGGCAAGAAAATAAAGTCAACATTTGGACTTTTACCTGGTGTTTGGAGTCGTGGACAGGGGTTCAAGGGAGCGAGAGCGCCCCCTATCTACCACAGCATTTGAAGAAAATAGTGTGTCAAACACAAAAGGACTGCAGTTAAGAGACCTGATAATGAAGAGCCACATGAGAAGCAGATTTCAGTACTAAAAACAAGATATCTGGTTAACGACACCAGTAAAATCAGGAAGTAGGCTGTACAGCATCCACCTTCTGAGTGCACACCTAAGCAAATAACTAAATAAACTTTAAATTTCTGTCTAACTGGAAATGTAAACATGCCATGACAAAATAGTCACTATGTTTTAATGCATTGTTTATCCATAGCCCACAATGCTTATCTAAACTCTATTTGCTGTTGTTATGTCATATAGTGGTGGAATAGTAAGGGCCACTTCTTAAGCAGATGTGCTCCAATAGCTACAGTGGTCTACATTTGTGTGTGTGTGTCTGTCTGTCTCCACTGTTGCAACACTTATTTCAAGTGCAAATTAATTATTAAGCTTTAGTTACTTTGTGTTACTGAGCTCCTGAATGGATAACAGCAATTTTAGCTTTTTATTTTTTCTCAGCGTCAAATCTTTTTTTTTAGTATCTTTTGCTCTCTCTTTATAACCCCAGCAGCAGTTTAAAATGCATGGATTAGAGAAATTGGGGGCGGATGTTATTGGAAGAAGCTCTGTGAGTGTTGCCTTTGCAGTGCAAGATTTTCACTGCTATCTACTATGCACTTTTAACATGTTGTCCCCAGATGGGTATTCTCATTTGAGAATCATGTCTGACTCTGCAAGACCACGTAGTCCATAACAATAAAGGTACAGTATAATGCAGTAAATAATATTGAATAATGCAATCAAATATACTTTATCTTGGCTCTATAGTGTGCAATAAGCGTCATCCACAATCAAAATGATCCTTTAATTGTTTTGAATGTGGAGACACCATGGTTCACACAACAACCATATTATCAGATTAGAAGTTTACCCTTGTTCACTATCATAAATCCAGTAAATGATGATGGCAGTCAGTGGATAGTTGTACTGGAGTGCTGGGTTTTGCTCCTGGAGGACCATAATAGCTGCAGGTTTTTGTATTCAACTCAATTGCTTAAATAAACATCAATAACTGCAGCTTATTGCTCACGCACTATTTTGTGCATTATGAGCACCCTTGGTTTAATGGAACTGGTAGGCAAATCTGGCCGTGGACTGCTGCCACTGTTGCCAAATTTCTTTCAGATTGAACTTCTTGTGTAATTAGGTGAGTTGCCTGAACTCTTGATCTGCTTGAGTTTTTATTTGTCCATTAAATACAGATAGGTGTTAATTGTGTTCACACTTATGTATTAAAGTATATTCATCTTTTTGTTTCATTTTATCATAATCTCTCATTCAGTTTTTTTTCTTCTTCTTTCTTTTTAACCATCAGCGATTTATCAGTGTAGCGCAAATAATTAGCTGGGCATTTTTTTTTTGTTTGTCATGAAGAAGCTGTCTTAATAAAGTATTTTAGATGTAAATGAGAGACAACTGAGGGTTGCTAATCCACCATGGACCAAAGAACATTGGTATGATTTTCTGAGAAAGTAAAATGCCCACTAGTAGGATTTCTAAGGTAACAGCTTAAAACAAAGCCTTTTACATAACTAGAAAGCCTCATTAATTAAAAAAGTGGATGCTAAAAACCCATTTGGTCGGAATGAAAACCCACAGTCATGATGGTAGTCTACAGTTAAGAGCATCTGTCACAAAGGTAACCTTTTTTGGAAACAGTGTCATTCCTTATTATTAGTTGTTTTAAACTCTTTTAGTAATTTTCTTTTACATACTATTTCAGATATGTCACTAAATGATAGATAGATAGATAGATAGATAGATAGATAGATAGATAGATAGAT
>JANRMT010062792.1:103869018-103930648 GCA_026402145.1 Polypterus bichir lapradei | reverse complement strand
GATAGATAGATAGATAGATAGATAGATAGATAGATAGATAGATAGATAGATAGATAGATAGATAGATAGATAGATAGATACTTTATTAATCCCAAGGGGAAATTCACATACTCCAGCAGAAGCACACTGATAAAAAAAAAATATTAAATAAAAGAGTGATAAAAATGCAGGTATAACAGACAATATTATGTTTATTATTACACCTCTTTCTTGTTTGAAGTGTTATGTGTGTTACCATTCGGAGTATGAGTGAAGAAAAGCAGACATTCCAGTAACAAAGAGACATTGTTGAGCAACAGGCCTGTATGTGTGAATTCAGTGTTACCCAATTAAACTGATCCCTACTGTAGCTATTTTAAGAGGTGTAATATCTCAGCAGGAATCAGAATTCACATACAAATACGTTCTTGGCTTTTTTCCTATTCTGTTTTTTATTAATTTCAAAATATATTGAAAACCAGTTTATTAAGCATGTATCCTTTATATATTAATAAAGGAGTTTAACAAGCCTAGAAATGTAATATATTATCAAGTATAGAAACAATGAAACTTTCATGTGGTGTCAATGACTGTTTTCTCAGTTTTTAATAAAGCCAACCTTAAACTCTGTTAAAGTTCTTTATTGTCCAATGCAGGGTGCAGATACAAGGGAAAATGATAAAATTAATTCTACGCTACCAACCAGGTTCACATTATACTCTTTTTTTTGTTATAGCGCACATGTATGCATGGGTCAAAAATATATGTGAGGTTGTCCAACTGCAATGGTAGTACAAAAGGTAAAGATACCTTCAGGTGACAAAGCTCAAGGGGGATCTCTTTGAGGATGCGAAAGAGACAGAGAGAACCATAATGGGGGGAATGACAATTGAATACCAGATTGTGAAGGCAGAGGCCATTACAGTCTCAATATAATTGTCGCCAGAAGAGAAATAACAGGCCAAAGAAAACATACATAAGCAGCACAGTGCACACAATTCCTCTGTTTACCTTATTTATAGCAACTTGATAGTTAAATGTTACATGTTTTACCTGAGAGTTTCTCAGAAAAAGGATATTTAACAGAATATAATTTCTACTAGGTTGGTTTTACTAGGTCGGTGCAGTGGTTTTCACTGCTACCTTACCGTTCCAAAAGTTTAGGTTCATAAAATGGACAAAGTATTATATTTTTGTGCTTAGGTGTTCTTTGTGGTAACCTATACTCCTCAGGTCAGGTCAAATGATTATGTCTCAAGGGTCAAAGAAAACATCATGTATTGTTTCCAGTCCGCCTTTTCCTTAAGACCCTTTAGTAATTGAGGAAAACTTTGTACCTCTACATTGGGGGTAATGGCACCCTAGCAGTAGACCATACATGGCTACTGTGTGCAATTTCAGATCAGAAATCCATGGATATGTCACTATTCTGAGTTTAACAAAGGTGCCAGACATTGATGAACAGATAACTTACAGTAATTTTTAAAATGAACTTAAACCTTCTTGGCTCTACTGAGAAGTGATGGAATTAGTTGATTTCTGAAGAGCTAGGTAAACCATTGTCATTTCACAGTAGGGCTATTGGAAATGACATTCTGAAAAACTGTAGACACACATGAGTCTTTAGTTAGTTCTATTTGCATTTTCATGGATAAAAAAAAAAGTTTAGCCTTGAGTATAAAAGTAAACTTTTTGTGACAGGATCTTGGTTCAGAGAAAAGAAATATCATTTAATTCTAAAGTGGAACCAACTGATGCAGGCAGTGTGGTGGAGTTGTTAAGGACTTTGGACTTGAAACCCTGAGGTTGTGGGTTTAAATTCCACTACTGACACCATGGGACCACGAGCAAGTCAATTCACCTGCCTGTGCCAGAACTGAAAAAACAAAAGAAATGAAACCAATTGTATCTGAAAAGTTGTAAGTCTGCACCCTGTGTTGGCTGGGATTGGCTCCAGCAGACCCCTTGACCCTGTGTTTGGATTCAGCGGGTTGGACAATGGATGGATGGATGGATGTTGTAAGTCACCTTGGATAAAGGTGTCAGCAAAACAGTAAGTAATAATAATAAAATATTATTTTCACCAAAAATGGTTTTTCTTAAACAAAAATGCATTTATTTGATCTAACAAGTTACCTAGATAACAAGGAGGTTTTAAGCCATGAAGTGATAGGATAATGGCATTTGGACCCGGTTCTGTCGATATAACATTTGAAAAGCCCTTAAAAGGATTAGGGAAACAGAAAGAATATGGGTGAGCAAGCATTTGATAGCTGTGTGTCCCGCTAGTTCATATAGCATTTCTAATGCAATTACACAAGGCCCAATATGCATTGACTCGTGTTTCACACTTTTTTTAATGCAAATATCTCAGTCATAAATCACATGACCAGAAACTGAGGGACACAGTATTTAAAGAGACAAGTCAAAACAGAAAAGGAAAGAAAATCCTAGTGTAAGAAAAATAAAAACAGTAAAATAAGTACTATATCATCTCAGTTGTTCATCCATCTGCTCTATAGTATAGTTTATTATAACAGAATTCCAAATATCTACCACTAGTATCAAAATAAAGGAAACATGTACACATGATAGATATACAGTTTCGTGTTTGGAAATATACAAGAGAAATGACTGAGGGTGCATATGGTAAATATTTGAATACATGAGATAACAAAGGAAAGGACGCTTTCTGTTTTTGATTTTAAAGAAATACATATAGTCATTCAGTGTACTGTTAGTTATTCATGTCAATAATGTTTTTTTTTTCACGTGTACTTTTAATGAAGGGCTGAGATGAGAGCTGCCTCATTTGGATGAAATCACTGTATTTTTTCTTTCATACTCTGGAAAATAAACAAGCACATCTTTTGCTCTTCAGGGCAGTTTGCTTTTGAAATTTAAGGACAAGTAGTTCATACTAAAGAGCAAACAGCTTTAAAAAAAAGAGAAAATGTGAGATTTAATGAATGTATTTATTTCATTGAGAATATTGTTTTTTTTTTTCTTGTCTGTTCAAGTGTCGGATAATAGAGTGTCACCTAGTGCCACCCAATGTCATAGGCCAGGCTCATGTCCTCATAGCCCTGAATTAGATATAAAGGGGTTGAAAATTGATAAATAGCTGTATGTTTAATCAAAAACTTTGTAAAGTATGTCAGTCACAATGTTCAACATGTTTTGAGTGCTCTACTGGTAAGTGAAAATCCACATGGGATACATGAGTATGTGGTGAGATTGCCACACTGACATTTCAGCAGTTTGTAACTGTAGAAACATTACACTTCTCTATCCAAGGGCAAGTATAGAGTACCATTTTTTATATATCATTTTATTAATTACAACTCATACATGTTAAGTGATTTGTTTAGGGTCACTTTATACCAGGAATTAACCTGAATTTAGTTATCTGCATCGTATCTGGATATAATTTAACAGGGTTATATTTACACCAGGGGCAGCATGGTGGCACAGGGGTAGCGTTGCTGCTTAGCAGTAAGGAGACCTGGGTTCGCTTCCCAGGTCCTCCCTGCGTGGAGTTTGCATGTTCTCCCTGTGTCTGCATGGGTTTCCTCCGGGTGCTCGGGTTTTCTCCCACAGTCCAAAGACATGCAGGTTAGGTGCATTGGCGATCCTAAAGTGTGGTTGTGTGTGTGTTTGTGCCCTGCCTGGGGTTTGTTCCTGCCTTGCGCTCTGTGCTGGCTGGGATTGGCTCCAGCAGATCCCCGTGATACAGCAGGTTGGTAAATGACTGACTGACTGATGATTGACATTTACACCAGGCATCTGAATCGTGTCTAGAGAGAGAGATCCAATATCATCTTCATTCCATGTATTTGCTTACACCCAGTTTAAACATGGTAATTCTCCATTTCTAATCGGTTGTAGTCAGATTCTATTCAATTGTGACTGAATCATCAAAAGCATGTGTTAATGCCAGAACTGAAGGAGGCCATGGTGAGTTAAAGTACAACCAGACATGTCTTTAGATAACAGGCATATTTAATCAGCTTTCAGTTTTTGCTTGGGTACCCACAAAAGTTCATCTCTGAGATTTTTAACTTTGGTTGCTACCTCATGGTCTCCTTATATCATCTCTTCTGCACAAGTCATGCTACACTGTAGCAGTTGTAGAATTTTGTAAACTTTTCAAATTAAGCTATTACTGATCACAAATTATGAGGAGTTATTCCTCTCAGTAGTGGACATACAATTCTTGTACACTTCCTTCATTTTGTTCATAAACACATATTTCTGGTAATGGCTGTTTTATTGAATTTCCTTTTAAACATTGTGTGCCTGCTCCATCGTCTGTATGGTCAAGTTGTCACGATTTTTAGCAATGTTCTGATTTTAATCAGTCTCTTGTAGCATTTCATTACTCTTCCTATATTCATTTTATTAAACTATCTATACTTATGCTTCTCAATTTCTTTTTTAATATTCCCAAACATTTGCCAACCATCTTTCCATACAACCCAATAAGAAACAGAAAAGGAAAATAAAGTTCTAAAGTTGCTCTGGGGCTGAAAAACATTAGTCAAGCTAAGGACAAAAGTGTCCTCTTGCTCTTAATTATAAAAATCATGCTCAGGTTTATCAAACACGACTGACAAACAGCACTCTTGAGTAGCTCTTTACATGATCACAACAAAGACATTGTCCTTCCAAGGCCATGGCAAACTTCATTAGGCTTTACATTCGTAGTGAACTTCATGAAGGCCCATCTGTAGAAGTCCTGTCTAAATGTACAGTAAATGTTTTTGACTTTTTACAGGATGTTTTGCGATGTTGTGAATAATTCAGGTAGAATTTGAAATGTTAGCTGAGTGTATTCTGAGTACAGTGAATTCAGTGTTTTTAATGGATGTGTCACCAGGACTCGTTCATTAGATGATTTCTTCAAGGTTTTCCTTATGCTGTACTGTCAGTTATAAAATGACTTAATGCAGTACCTTTTTTTTTTTAGGATGTTTATATTCATGTGGTAATGATTTATATGTCTTTTTAGGTAAACCGCATGTTAAATAAACTCAAGTAAAGGCACATATCTCATTTATTCAGTTGTTAAGGGCTCTTATTGACCTGATGAACAATAGCTTTCTGCATTTTTTAGTGGTAATTATGAATGTCTAGCATGTTTTCTAGCTAACTTTTCCTTTTTTTAAACATCAACTTTATCAAGCATTTTATCGTGAACAGTAAAACAGATAATATTTATGAAAGACAGCAAAGTTAAAACACCAAAGAGGGCCTCACTCTAAGCTCAGGAAAAGGCTGCCACTTGGAATAAAATTAATCTGTCTGAATTGAGCTGCAAACTTCATTACTTTAGGTTTGATGAACTGCATTACATTCCTGACCCAGTTTATTTCTGACGGAGAGCCAACTTGCTTCCAGTTCGAGGAAATTAGGCATCTGGCAAGAATGTGAAAGCCTTGGAATATGAAAGCAGCTTGGTCCGAGAAATATTACCGGGCACAAAACCAAATAGTCATATAAATGGATTGGTTCAATATTAATTCTCAGTATTGCAGAGAAAGATTTAAATATAAAATGCAGCTTGTGACAGCACCAAGACCTACACTATGTACAAGTAAAACGGTAGTGTGCTTACATCTGTCACAGGTTGGATTCCCCCCAAGGAAGAAAAATGAACAGCTTGTTTATTCTTAGCTTATTTTTCTCCATCTAGTGCTTTCTAGTTATGGCACAAATGGAGGATGAATTATTAGTCTATCTACCACATACAGTGTAAAGCTTCTGCTTTACTTCTGAAAAACTGCATTCCACATCCGACTTCTTCAAATAATAAATTAAAGATAACAATGGGGCATAAAAGATGAAAATAGAGACACTTTGTATTATTTTGAAATTCAGAGCTCACATAAACTGAAGTATGAGATAAGCACTCACAGTAGTTACAGATTATATATACATTGCCAGCAATGTGTGAAAAGCAGGTATTATATAGAAGGCCTAGGCATTTTATAGAATGTGTGACATTTTTCGGCAAAGCAATAAATGTCTGTGTTACTTTAATATGCTATACTGTATACTTTCCCTAGGCCTAGGCATTATACAGAATGACTTACCGGTTTGCCTTTTGGCATTGCATAAAATGCCTAAGAAATGTTTGAAATGTTAATCGTTTCATACTTTGACATCCCATTTTTGACATTGTATAGATTTCCTAGGCCATCTACACAATGCCTAATTTCACACATTGATGGTAACCTACATATGATATACTACAGTTTGCCACACCAGGGGTCTGGATGAGCTATGCAAGAAAAATGTCCAGGGTGGTGCTGAAAATTGAAACAAGACCTGAAAGTTCACATCAGCAGAAAAGGAAACTGCTTCATTACTGGCACATAATTTCAGGATGACAAAAGAGAAGGACAGGCAGAGGAAAACACAGTTTCTATGATGCTCTCATGTCGACCAGAACTATGTCTGTGACAGGAACCCAGTTTAATCTAAAAAGAGGAATCCCCACTCTGCTAACTAGGAGGTGCAGCTATCCCATTGGTGGGATATATATATAGCTACAATATATGATATTACACTGTTAAATTATATTGATTTAAAGCATCATATAGACTTGGATATAATTTCTGGGGGTATACAGTATGTTTTTGCTGCTCAAGTGCTCCTTGCTGGTCATAATATACTGTATGTGTATATTGCTGCACCAGTCAAATTTAAAAAATAAGTGCTTTTTCATTGTACTACAAGAAGAAATAAATAAGTAAAACTAACAGTACTTCTGACATTCTAACATGCAAATTTATTAGTGGCATTAATGACTTGTTTTCAGTTGAGTGTGGCTGCAGACATCCATTGTCAGGCCAACATTCCACTGTGGTGAATTTATCCTTATTTGCTTTTATGTAAACTTGTCCCTTGAGTTGTATACAAATCTAATGTAGATGTTGTGTTAAATGATTATAAACAAAACATGATTTAAGGGTACTGAACAGGGAAGCATGATGAACAACTGGATGACTTCTTCAGTGCTTGTAGTAAGATCCTTACATTTATAAAGTCTGCCACATCACATGCATTCTAAATACTGCAAGCATAAAATTAACATTTTAGGATCAGTCAGTATGGTAACAGGGAAGGCCCCCCACAGGGCTGTGTACAGTATGTGCAATATAATGCATTTCATTCCTCAGCCATTGAGTGCATCTTCATATATAATGCCCATTGTTTCAATTGTACAGTATAATTTAGCTGTAGTAAGTGAACTGCAATGCACCCTTTTGTATTATCTGAAAAACATTGATACATTAATAGTAAAGGGATTTTAAATAGAATCCTGCACGGGTTACCTTACAGATTTGTAACTGTTTTAAGTGTGACTATAAATACTAGCATTCCCCTAGATCTGGATTATTTAAGTATGTGTCAGGAATGCATGGTTGATTATTTTTTAATTTGATTTTGTCTATATGTATATTCATTTTTTTTTCCACTTGTTATTTTGACTTTGCCAGTTTACAACAATTATTAATTTGCAGTCCAGTAATCTAAATTAAAATTAGGTATTGCCATACCACCTTCAGCTTTAGATCTCTGTGCAGTCACTGCTTTAATGTGTGGCCATTTTGAATTTCAGATAAATTACATATTTTATGGATGAGTGAGGAATTACAAGTCTCAAGTAAAGAAATGTTGGGGCACCAACCCACATTTACTTCTCAATCAAGAACAACAATACAGATGCCTAAAAGTAGCACTGTCGGGATTTGTGATGTTAGTGGTTTATCTCAATTGCACAGGAGCTCTGTCCTGTGTCATGCTCAGTTCACAGAGTGACACCTCCTTCTGCTGACACACACACACACATATATATATATATATATATATATATATAGTGAATAAGGCGCTATATAAGCGCCCGACCCAGCACAGATTCACACTGAGGCACGTGTAAATTGAAAAGAAATCTTTTATTTTTTCTCTTCAGCCGTGGGGCATGTCTTCCCTGTGTCCCACAGGTCCAACACAGTCCCAAACACTTACACACAGTCCCAACACTCTTCCCCTGTGGGGCACGTCTTCCCCGTGAACCCCACAGGTATAACACAGTCCCAAAGCACCTTACTTTTACACAGCAATCCTTCTGCTGGCACCACCACTCCTCTCAGGCAACCTCGTCCTCTTCCTCCCGATTCTGGCCCTGAATGGTGGTTGCTGGCTCCTTTTATGGCCCTCCTGGGAGTGCTCCTGGTGCTTGCTCACCTGTTCCCAATTGCACTCCCGTGTGGGGCAGATGATTAAACCAGCTGGGCTTAACTATCTCTGCCTTGCCCCCTGGCGGCCATCCCAGGTCCCCACAGGGTTGGGAAGAACTCCATCTCCCATGAAACCCTTAGGGAAACCGAGGCATCATCAACCAGGGAGGCTGCCACCAAGCATCCCGGGGGAGGTACTAAGGAGTCCATGGCTGCTCCCCCGGACCATATACAGCAGGGTCGTCCTGACTGGGCATGGGACCCAGCTGTCCATTACACCACCCCTCTTCCAGATTAGTCTCGTGGGACTCAGCGGCCAGTCCTGCGAGGGCTGGTCTTCTCCATAATGGGAAGTCGGTGTCCTCAGCACTACGGTTCTGCCCTGTGGAAATATAAGCAAATGGTCTGGGGGTGTTGCCCTGACATCGCTGCCATTTGGACGTCCTCACAGGACAACACCGCCAGATGTGGCCACAGTTGTGTGCTGCAGTTGTAGTACACTCGACTCCCTTTAGTTCGACCTTTGCGAGAGTGGAAGCAGGCAGGAAACTCCTGCCAATTCACCCACTCAGTTGAGGGTTCCAAGCGTCCCGGGGGAATGTACTGAGGAGACTCTGGTGCTTCCCCCGGAACATGAGCAGAAGGGCCGAGCATGGAACCCGGCCATCCATTATATTGCCCCTCTCCCAGATGAGACTCGTGGGGCTCATCGACCTGTCCCGCGAGGGTCAGTCCTCTCCTGTATAGGGAATCAGTGTCCTCTGCTCCACAGCTCCGCCCTGTGGAAATATAATAAACAGACCTGGGGGTGTTGACCCGACGTCCCTGCCTCTGGGACATCCTCTCTGGACAACACTTCCAGACGTGGCCAGAGCGGCTGCAGTTATAACACATCTGATTCTCCTTTGCCCGACCCCTGCGGGAGCGGAAGCAGGTAGTAAACTCCTGCCCCTCCTTCCTATCAGTTGAGGGCTTATGGCAACTTCGCCCCTCTGCTGCATAGCCCATCCGTGCTTTCCCGTCAACGGGCTCATGCTGCGCTCTTTCCGGAGTTTCCGGCTTCTTCTTCCGGCTCTTTTTCTTTCCCTGAGGTGTATTGGTGGTCTGAGTCCCTTTTTGGGAAGAAGAGGGACCCCTCACCATCTGCACCCCTCTAGACGCCCGTGAGACCGGCACCGGCAGTTGGGGCAAGGTAGTTTGGCAGCTGACATCTTTCAGCTGCCTCTTAGCACGCTCTCCTGCCACGTTATCGGTGACCGTGGTAACGTCTTGTGTAGGGGGCGGGCCAGCCTGGCAAGCCATGTTAATCGTGACGGCCGCTTCTATGCTCCTCCTCCCCCTTTCTTTTACAGCACAGGCTTCACTTACTTGTACTGCTCTGTCCTGCAGGCTGGAGGATGACGTACCGCGTCTGCTGAGCCATCCAGCAATGGTTTCCAACGGTGCGAAAAGCTTCTTGTCCAGACCTCCCTTCACCTCCTGCAGGACCTGAAAGATCTGGGCCAGAGACTGCAGAGGTAGGAGGACCGCCTCCACCTCGCGTGCAGCCCAGGAGAAGTCAGTTCTATCGGCCAACGACAGACTTGAACTCACCTCGTCTTGCGCCAACTGTGAATCGCGGAGGCCCTGTGCTTTCTTTACAGGCACCTCCAGGACACCTTCGGGAGCGGGGTGGAGGTTCGTCGCCCCCGTCTGGATACCGCTGTCGACGGGCAGCCGACACATATCCACCCACCCCTTACCTATTACAGAGATAGGTTCCTCCTGCTCCGCTGGGACAACCATACCAGGGACGTCTTCCGGGCTCTTGTCTCTCGACCGTTGTCCAGAGTCGTATAGGGCCCTCAGGTCAGCGTCGCTCCCCTTGGAGCTCGTCTCACCGTTGCGCCACGGACAGGCATCAGCTGGCCATTGACAGGGATTCGGCTCTTTTGTACCTAGGAGGCAGGCAGATGGAACAAATGCATACCTCACCCATAGTGAATCATCTCTGGGTCCATCGCCGACCTTTCTATGGATCCCGTTGCTCTTAACGGCATGGCCGTGTCTGTTCGCTGGCATTCGATCCCGCCCGGTTTTCTTTTTCCCCATTCGGTATGTTGTTCCTGCGGGCATCTTTCCTGCGGCTCCCTGCTGCTTGTGCAGGAGCATGCCTCGCGCCGCTGTGCTGCCTCGGGAGTGTGCGCTGCGCTTGTAGTGCGCTCTCCGCCTCGGGAGCGTGCTCTGTGCTAGTAGTGCGCTCTCTGTCTCGGGAGCACGCTTTGTACTGTGCTGTGTCTGTTCACCTGCGGTTATGTCGGGTGCGCGCTACTCGCGCTGTTGTGTCGTGCACGTGCTTCACTCCGCTGCATATAGCAGCACGCTGTTATGCCGGGCCTTCACACAATATTTTTGTAAAGGTCCCGGTCCAAATGGACGTACCGGAATCCTGCCGGCTACGCCAGTGTAAATAAGGCGCTATATAAGTGCCCGACCTGGCACAGATTCACACTGAGGCACATGTAAATTGAACACAAATCTTTTATTTTTTCTCTTCAGCCGTGGGGCACGTATTCCCCGTGTCCCACAGGTCCAACACAGTCCCAAACACTTACACACGGTCCCAACACTCTTCCCCTGTGGGGCACGTCTTCCCCGTGAACCCCACAGGTATAACACAGTCCCAAAACACCTTACTTTTAACACAGCAATCCTTGTGCTGGCACCACCACTCCTCTCAGGCAACCTCGTCCTCTTCCTCCCGATTCTGGCCCCTGAGTGGTGGTTGCTGGCTCCTTTTATGGCCCTCCCGGGACTGCTCCTGGTGCTTGCTCACCTGCTCCCAATTGCACTCCTGTGTGGGGCCGATAATTAAACCAGCTGGGCTTAACTATCTCTGCCTCGCCCCCTGGCAGCCATCCCAGGTCCCCACAGGGTTGAGAAGAACTCCATCTCCCATGAAACCCTTCGGGAAACTGAGGCATCATCAACCAGGGAGGCTGCCACCAAGCGTCCTGGGGGAGGTACTGAGAAGTCCATGGCTGCTCCCCCGGACCATATACAGCAGGGTCGTCCCGACCGGGCATGGGACCCGGCTGTCCATTACAATATACATACATATAATGAAAAATGATTGAGTAGTTAACAAGACTGAGTCCAAAACAGAACTGAATACGTGGAGATAAGATGGCAGTTTTAAGGGCTGGTGGAGGAAATGACCGGACCAGACCAGAAGTGACTTCATCAGAGTCACTGAACCCGGAAGTGACGTCATCAGAGTCCCTGGACCCGGAAGTGACATCATCAGAGGCTCTGGACCCTAGTGGGATTTCCCTGGAATAGTCTGCAAGGAACTGAGAGAGACAGTCAGCACACTCCGCCACCCCCATGTCTGATGTAGTATTACACTTACTCAAGCCCTTTAGTTGCCTCCTAATCAAAACTGTTGCTTTGTTATATTCTCCACTGTTGTCAAGCTGAACTGACCAGTGCACATGGCAGGCTCCCTCAAGTAAAGGCGATATCAGCCATTCTTTATTTCTCTGACAGAGGACTACCTATTAACAACATGCTTGATGCTTTCCATCATATTACCAAAACTATTTTAAATGGATCTTGATCTTTTCTCGTAATAATGAGAATTCCCAGCTATACAATCAAAGAAAGGTGATCTAGATGGGTCTACTGCACAAGAGAATTCCCTGGAAAAAGAATGTTTTTATTTCAATTTGAAATACCTATAAAACCATTTCAGTGTACCAATTTTGCTGACAGTACTCACTATTCTTCTATCTACTCCCAATTTAAAGATCTTTACAATCCCTGTCACTGTCAAGATACTTTTGTTCCCAGGGTCTTTCAACCTGAGAAGTGCACTCATCTAAGAAGAATGATTGCATACATACAAAACTCAACTGAAATTTCACATTTTTTGGATTATAATGAATGTACGACTTTCTCATTTAAATGTTTTATTTTTTCTAAACTGTGTTATAAAAAATAACCTAGAGGAAGACAAGAGCATTTTTTGGAGACACGACTGTACATTTTTGTACGGCAGATGGGTAAGGATGAAGGAAAAAATCTTCTCAATTGTGGCAAGATGATTGCCTCCTTCATAAATGCTCTGTCCTGCTCTCTCTTCACATAGCAAAGTCTGCTACCAAATGCCAGATTTCAAAATGAAGGGAGATTGATTTTTTTTTTGTTTCTTTTGTTTGGATGAAATAATTGTTGGACTACAGAACAGTTCCTTTCTGTGTTCCACAATAACAGCTCAGGTCTGACTGGGAGGCTGTGTTTGTAACAGTCAAAGCCTAACATGGCTTGATCAAAGCTTTCTCAAACTGGTTTTCATATACAACTTTCAAATACATTTACTTTACTGTATATTACTTTAATATACTACTTTTTATTGATGTATATTATAGAAAGTTTTAAATTATGGTGACATGGTTTGTTTGTTGGTTCATCCATCCATATTCTAAACGAATTCAGAGTGACTTGAAACCAGCAGCTATATAGGCAGCAGTGAGCATAAGGTCTGCACAAACATATTATAGTAACACTTTACACTTGGAACTTTCTAAGTGCATGTGTTAGTGAATTAACACTGATTTATAAGCCCTTAATAAATGCTTTGTTTGCTGTCAATAATACATAGAAAGCACCAGTGACACTTCTTTAGTAATAGCTAACTATAGTGCAGTATAAGTCACTGCATAACAAAGACTTATAATGACAACAGTTTAGAATTTGGGTTTCCCACAAGGTATCTGTTAGCTCCTTCCATAGCATACCTTAACAAAGCCTTGCTTATTTTAAGGTCATGTCACCTTACATGACTACCAGTCAGAGGGGATGTCAAACCTGACAACTGAATTGCTGATTTCATTGCTGGAGCAATGCCAGTCCACACGACTAGAAATCGTTGGGCATGTCAAATTAGGGGACTACGTGATGACTTTCCAACACAATTTTGCACTTTCAGAGGATTGCGTGCTTGTCTCTTTTTTGTGTTAGCCAATGATGTGCTGCCTGACAGGGCCAGGTGATGTACAAAGTGTTAATAGATACTGTGAGTTCAGCTTCAATCTTGGCCCTTTTTTTCTTTTTTCCACTCTGTGGTGGTATGTAAAATGAAAGACATCAAGCAGTCGAGCCTCATGCACACAGAGTTCACTCCTAAAGTGTACAAATTAAGACCAAAATATTAATTGTTTGAATTTGTCAGCCAATTTGCAGAATAATTAGAGTGAGACTTTGGGTATGTCAGACTATGTGACCATGCCTCTAACTCAATAAAATTATGTAAATGAAAATTGCTGAAAAAGTCTTGTAATGTGACAAGGCCTTTATATAGCAGTAGGTGGCAAATTGATACACAATAGCAAACTCTTAAAACCTCTAGTATAAAGGGTACCTGAAATTCCTCTGGAAGTTTCTAATAGTACCCACATATTCAGAACGGGGCGGCATGGTGTCGCAGTGGGTAGCGCTGCTGCCTCGCAGTTAGGCGACCTGGGTTCACTTCCTGGGTCCTCCCTGTGTGGAGGTTGCATGTTCTCCCTGTGTCTGTGTGGGTTTCCTCCCACAGTCCAAAGACATGCAGGTTAGGTGCATTGGCATTTCTAAATTGTCCCTAGTGTGTGTGCCCTGTGGTGGGCTGGCACCCTGCCTGGGATTTGTTTCCTGCCTTGCACCCTGTGTTGGCTGGGATTGGCTCTAGCAGACCCCTGTGGCCCTGTAGTTAGGATGTAGATGGATGGATATTCAGAACATTATTCAACACATACGGTGTCTTAATTTAGTTCATTTAATATTTAGCACAAAATGCTTCAGTAAATATCACAGAACACTTGACAGTAAACTCAAAGAAGTCATCTTGGTGACCTTCTAGCTAGGCATGCTAAACTACAGACACAGCTCATGGTGAGCTCAGCTCTCCACAAGAGATATACCAATGTTAAAGGGGATAGAGAAGCAAAGGAGTTTTGTGTTCTTTCCAAGGAGTGTAACTGAAAAGTGGCAGTTATAAGTGGCCACTACATGCTTGTTAATTCAGAGAAACCATTCACTGAGGCTGACAGAAAGGGCAGAATGTGACCAAAGACTCAGTGTTAGGTTCATTGATGTCAGTGGTCCTGTGTTTTCTCCCTGACATAGAAGGCAGAAGAAATTCATAAATCCTAGATTTTCAAACATGAGATCTTTTCTAAAGAGAAAGTCATAGTCTTCCTCTTAAAGAAGTAATGAATTAATATTTGTTGTCTTCCACTTTCTGTGTTAATCTTTTGAACTTGTCCCATTGTATCTAGAAGTACTAGCAATATTTTGATTTAAAAAAAACCCCTAGATATAATGAATTTTTTAACTTGCCTTCTTTTCAGAATGCATTTAACATGTTTTTCATGTATTACATTGAAATGAAAGTATTAAGGGAATCACTTAGTCAAATGCAGAAGAGAACAGCAGAAATGTCCCAAGGTTCCAAGAGTTCTAAAACTTGCCTTAAAGCAAAAAAAAAAAGAAACTAGGTTGATTCATTTTACATTTACAGCTCAGAGCACTTTAATGACATATTTCTAACATTTTAACATCTAACACAATGCAGTTCATGAGGCATGTGTTCAATGTTTAACACTTTCATTTACACATTCTGGAACAAGCAGTAATTATCGTCAATGCTATCATGTTTTTTCACCTGGCTGTTCTTGGACTGAATAATGATAAGAAATCCTCATCCCTGGCAATGGAATAATGTTAATAGATGAAATACACAGAGTGACAGGGACGCTTGTTCTCTTTTAAATTTTGAAAGCAAAGATGATTTCAGAGTTTTTAATGTGAAGATTAATTTTTTAATTGCTATGGTTGGATTTTTTTTTTTATCTGCTCAGTTATTTGAGAGCATTATTCATAAGGTCCCGTTTTTGGCTGAGAACAAGACTGCTTTGGAAAATAGTGAACATGATTTTTACATCATACATACACATCAGTTCTGATCATTCTTTGTTGTGACTATCTCCAGGGTTGGGACGTCTTTTTGGACTTTCTCTTTTTAATTTCCACTGTTGCCAACTGGCCTCCTCACTCACACGCCAGCCTCGGGGCGTATCTTACATCCGCTTAGCTATCGAACGAGAGAACTACTTAACGGATTTAGATCTTTTTTTTTTCTAGAATTTGCTTGAACATTCAGGTTGATTTTGCGACTTTTCTCATTGCGCTAAGAATCATAGTTCGCTTACAGGAACGATATATTCACGCTAATCCAAGAAAAGGGCTTCAGGCAGAGGGGAAGGGAAAGCATGACATCAGGAGTGGGGAGTCAGTCTACGTCTGCGTTTTGGATAACTTGTCTCTGCTTAGCTAGCGATACTTTTTTGTTTATTGATTTTAAAAGTTTGTCCTGTTTCACTAATACTACGCAGGCGGAGCTGCAGGAAACGGCTAGTACATACTAAATAATACTTACGGCAGTAGCCATCACTCCCCAGCTGCCACAGACATATTATTATTAATAATGCTGACAACTGCAAGGTTTGAAAATATTTTCTAGTAAGAATACAGTCTTTACACAATATTAATATATGTGAGAATTCTTCTTATTATTATAAAATTAATTATTTTTAGCATGAAACAGTTTATCACTATTATTTATAATAAATCTATGATTACAAAAGGTGTGAGCACAAGAATCCTTGAATGGCTTTTTGTTCGTCCTCTCCCTTACATAAGATAATTAAAACATTCTGACAACAGTTATTTGAGGTCTCACAAAATGTGACGTTCCTTTTAGGTTTGTTGTTCCTAACTGAAGGACCTGTCAACTCTGGTCTATAACATTTACTTCAAGGCTAAAGACACATAAGGACAACAGTAGTCCTCATTCCCTTGCTGCTACAGATACAGTACATACTTCACAATAGTGAAAAGGACTCTAAGGTCATGATGCTGTCTTAAAGAATCTCACAACCTGATACTGTAGGTCTTCACAGTGCTGAACCATTTACTGGACAGAAGGAGAGTAACAAAAGGTTGTGTGGGTTATGCTGACTCAGGTAAAATGTTTAAGGGTTATATTTCAATATAGGAGAGTTGAGTGAATCCACAGTTGACACTATACTGTCATGATCCATCCAGAAAATGTTTTTGACCACATTTAGACATTATCTATACTAATAAAAGGCAAAGCCCTCACTGACTGACTGACTGACGGACTGACTCACTCATTCTCCAACTTCCCGTGTAGGTAGAAGGCTGAAATTTGGCAGGCTTATTCCTTACAGCTTACTTACAAAAGTTAAGCAGGTTTCATTTGGAAATTCTACACGTAACGGTCATAACGGTTGATAACGGTCAACAACGTCCGCCATGTTGAACTTTCTTATTTATGGCCCCATCTTCACGAAATTTGGTAGGCGGCTTCCCTGCGCTAACCGAAACCGATGTACATACTTATTTCGTTGGTATGATGCCACTGTCGGCCACCATATTGAACTTTTCAACAGTCTTTGTTACTTATGGGCCCATCTTCAAGAAATTTGGTACACGGGTTCCCAACGCTAACTGAATCCTACTTACGTACATATATACGTCCATAGCCTGCAGCCCGGTCACCGTGTGAGGCGGCGTTGGGTCCCCCATCCCAACGCCTCCCACGTTGTTGGCTGCCTGCCTATATAAAGCCGTCCATCGCTCCGGTCTCTACATTCCCTTCCTTGCTTCGCCACGGGATTCACGTCTCCCTACTGATAACTACAGCCTTTTTATTTAATCCACGGCTTCTCCGCTGTTTTATTGTTCGTTTATTACGATTATAGTTATTGTGTAGGTATTTTAGACTTACTTTACATTGCTCAGGTACCCATTTCCTTTATCATTCCAACCGTACCCCCATTAACATGTCTATCGAGGTGATCACCATCGATCAAAGAACTGTCACTTACTGAGTGGTTTCCATGCTCGGAGATGGCACCTGCCTTTTCCATTCTCTTTGTTACATATTGCACGGCCATATCAGGCTCACTCTTGATATCCGGTGGAACATTGTGTCTTATGTATTGAATAACTGAGACAGGTTCAAGGTGTGGACTGATGACGGTACAGGAGATAATTATACTACACAGGAGCACTATTAGAGTGAAATACTTAAGCCCTTCATCTATGGTTCTGCATGTGAGTTGATGGCTGCTGCTGAATTGTTCGGTTGTCGCTTTCAAGTATACCGAAATGGACAAATATTTTACACCTTTCGACAACCGCCAATGCCTCTTAAACATCTTAGATTGACAGGTGACGATTTCAGTAGTGGACACTTTGATGTTTATGAATGTTTAAACTCTCAAAAGCTGGATGTGAAGTTATCGATGAAACCGGTTGTGTGCTTACAACGCTTGACAGATGCCGAATGTCACTTCAACACAAAAAATCCTGCAAATACTGTCGTAATTGAAACAAACCATGAAACTTAAACTGATTATGACAGCAGCAATCCAAGCTGTGAGATTTGAAACAAGATTACTGTTCACATGGCCAACTGTACGTTGCATGCTCAAGAGTAAGCTCAGCGCACAGCTTGGTCATATTACAACCGGAGGGCCGAACTCACAATGTGGTATACCAAGAGATCCTTAACAAATAATTATTGGCATATTTTCCCTCAGTTTAAAAAGGTTTAATTTTCTTCTTAATAAAAATTTTAATGCAGTACTTCGCCGCTGCGAAGCGTGGGTATTTTGCTAGTTATTTTCATAAATGTGTGCATAGGAAGTATCTACAGGGCTCTGATAAGAAAATCCTGCAAACCCAAAAACCTGAAGGATTGTGATTGGTAACACATCCTTCTTTCTCACTCACAAACTAGAGGACAATTTCTGAGTTAACTTTGATGTCAGTTCTGGTTTCTTCCTGGAGGTACAACCTCTTCTGTCTCAAGGTATATTTAATGAACACTGGTGGAAAAAGTTGGAGACCTCAAGGAGAGATACTCTCAGAAAGCCCTAGGTCATAAGCTCCAGAGAACAGGAGATGTCTGCAAATTTGTTTGTACCTTTTTCTTTTTCTTGTTTTTGCTATTTTAAAATGGGGTACCTGGTTGGTACTCAACCCTTCACCCTTCCTTTTCTTATCTTAAATTGTGCATTTATAGTGTACTAGCCATCCCCCGTGGCTTTGCCCGCGTATTAGTGAAACAAGGACATTGAGGAGGGCCCTGCCCAGCTCTCTACTCCTGACGTCACTCTTCCCCCTCCCCTCGGCCCGCAGCCTCTGTCTCGGATTAGCGCAAATATATCGCTCCTGTAAGCGAACTATGATTCTTACAGGGATGAGAGAAGTTGCAAAATCAACCAGAATGTTCAAGCAAATTATAGAAAAAAAAGATCTAAATCCGTTCTGTAGTTCTCTTGTTCACTAACTAAATGGAGTTAAGGTTACGCCACAAGGCAGACGTGTAAGTGAGGAGGGCCCCACAACCCGATGAGTCTCTCTCGGATTTGCACTAATAAATCGGTACCGCAAGCGAACTGTGATACTTAGCACGATGAGAAAGTTGAAAAATCAGTGTAATGTTCAAGCAAATTATAGAAAAAAATCCAATCTAAATCCATTAAGTAGTTCACTCGTGAAAAGCGGACAGACATACAAATGGGTCTAAAAAACTATAGGAATTTCGCGGTTGCACCTCAAAATTTTTTAAACCGTTTCTTAGTGAGCACCTATGGGCCAAGGGTAACTACATTCCAAATTTCAAGTCCCAAGTCCTCATGGTTCGGGAGATTTCGTAATGAGTGAGTCAGTAGTATTTGGCTTTTATATATAGATTTGACCATTTTGATAATTTGCCATGCAATTTTAATTTTTCCAAGTAATTCCAAGCAGCTATAATGTTTATGTTTTGTCACAGTGTGAAAGTCTTGGGTTGGCTCCACTCTCCCTGGTTGCTTCCAGTAGCCTTTTGAATCCGGAACCATCAATAGTCAGGAACCAAGATGAGCCGGGGCAAATGAGGGCACACAGCACCAGCAAGGGGTTGATACAGAAGTGCCAAGTGCTTTTATTAAAATCCAGCAAACAAACACTATAAAAGATCTTCAATAAATAATCCAGTAATAAATAAGTCCTCCATAAAAGCAAAGTGATATATGGAGGTAAAAATCCAAATATATAGATCCAATAAAAACGAGGTTAAAATCATGGTTGAAATCTGTCCATCCATTTAAAATAAACATGAGCCCCAGTGACTCTCTCTGAAATCTGGTGTTTCCTCAGCTTATCCCATCAGGACCTTGCAGCATGACAAGATGCCCGCCGACAGGTGCAGTCTTCCACTTATCCTGGATAAGGGGTCCTACTGCCAGTCCATTGGTGCTTGGAAGACTCGAGTGCCGAACCCCACTCACTTCTCCCTCAGCCAGTCTGTCGGCGTCACCAGGGAGATGCTGCACAATGGGGCCACTCCTAATGCTCTTTGCTGCTCGGTCTGAGCTCCCCTTCGCCAACCCAAACCACTCAAGCACAGGCCTGCCACTCGCCTCTCTCTCTTCCTGTAACCTCCATTCTGTATTTTCTCTGATCTAATTCCCTGTTATTTTCTCATCCCTCTCTGCCATGCAGGCTCCCTTCCTCCCTATACTGCCAGATTTGGTGCAGGTGTGGTCCTCTGCCTACTATGAGTTGTGAGTGAGATACCTAACTGAATTGTTCGTATTTATATGTGAATGCACGGTCAGCCAAGCACCACAATAAACCCCAGAATGAGCTCCAGCAGAACCTGCACTCTCTAAGACCCAATTATTTGTTTAAAGCCACACTTCACCATGGACCTTTTGTCACACACCTTGCCCCTCCAGTTGCCAGCACGGGAAGGCTTCACTTGCCTTCCAACCCAGTGCAACTGGTGCCGAAATTCTGTGGCATGGCCCTCCAACTGCACTAAAATTATAACAGCACTAAACAAATCCCTTCTGAAACAATTTCCAACCTCCCTTCTAAAGCAGGACCTTAAAAGAATAAGAACTTTAAAATAACAGTATAATCAGCAATAGAGAGTTCATCTGATGTTCAAATTTCTAAAAAGTCCTCTTCTTTGTATAAAAACAGTCAGGCACCAATCCCACTTGCTGTTCTCTCTTCTACTCTTTATTCCTCACTGACACTGGCTGATCCTACTGCTGCCACCATTTGTGACGATTACACATTTAAAACTGTGCTTCGCCACTGACCTCTTATCACACACATTGGGTGCTGTTCATTTGACTCACACAGTACTACAATATCATCATGCTGCATATGTAAAACATGGTGGGATGGTGCAGTGAGCAACCTAACTGTTGGAAATTATGTTGAAGAAAAATACAGTTCATTCTCATTTTCTCCTTAGCCTTTTGAAATCTTGAGTTTTGCAAGTTTTCTGGATTTTATTTTAGATCTTTGTTTTTACTTTATCATCACAATCTGTTTGACCTTTGAAATAATGACCTTGGCCTTTTTTCTTTACCTCTCTAGTATCTTGATCTTTTATCTCCTGTTCCATTCTGTTTGTCCATTTTTTAAGGATAAACCTGACTTTTTTCCATCAGAGACACAATATCTCCGATTTCAAAAGCAGTGCACATCAATCTTACTAGGTGTAGAGATACTGCCATAACCACACAGTAATGGAGGAGGTCAAGACACTTAAGTAACAGTCTTGTAGAAAGGGTCATTAATTCCTGTCACACTTTGAAATTCTTAAATTATCTGAAAAAGAGCAGCCTCTGCTGAGCTTTCACGATTTTAAGAGATATTCTCACCCCATTTCTCAGGAGGCCTGTCTGTATTACAAGATGCATATTGTGCATTGATTGCTTGTTTAGTAGCTTTAGTGTGGAAACGTCCAAATTATACAGTTTAGCATATTCAGTATCCTTTCAGATAGGAATACTCATCTCAGTCCATGGAGACAAGTTTTTAGTTTAATTTCCTATTCTCCTGTTAGTGCACTCAGTTTGTAAATTGTGCTGTGAATCTTACAATGCTATGCATTCTTGTAGCTTGATGTGGCTTCCCTTTCTGCATAGCTCAGATAATATCAAACTTTTTGTTTTGTTGTCAAGACTATGCCTGGATTGGGATGGGAAGAGGTGGGTATGAATGAGTGTCTGTTCATATTTATATTAGTTATAATTCTCCTCTAAAATTAATGTATTATCCTTGATATAATGTCAGTCAGTCATTTTCTAACCTGCCTATTCCTGAACAGGGTTGTAGGGGAGTGCTGGAGCCAATCCCAGCCAATTTATGGCACAAGGCAGGAACAAATCCTGGGCAGGGTGCCAGTCCATCGCAGTTGACATTTAAATGATGATAAAAATCTGATCACAAAAAAAAAGAGACTGTGTATTAATTGTGGGACAGGTTGGTGCTCATTCCTGCTTTTTTTTTAGTATTTTGCTGGTACTTGTGTTTTAAATTATAAGCAAATTACACTGAACAGGCTCATGTGCACATGACAGTGAGTAACCGATTCATGGAAGTTAACTGTTATATTTTAAATTGCTACGCTAGAGAATATAACAGTCATATATCAAAGTTGTAAAATACAGTTCTATGAAGTAGAATTCTCAAATAACACTTAAGTTTCCTGAAGATTTATAGGAAAATTACATTTTAGCTGTGGGCGCAGATTAAGATTAAGAATTTGGCTACAATAAAAACCAGCAGGCACCTTGGAACTCCATGGACTGAGGGGAGTAAATATTCCTCCATCAATTTAATGACCCATCACAATCCAGCTTAATCGTGCAGAGCATGAAGGCTTATCTATGACAGGACATGCTAACACACATAAGTGGGAAGCAAACCAGACTTTCAGTTAATTCAAAATGCTGCTGTAAGAATCATTACACAAACCAGGAAATACAAACACAAAACTCAAATTCTCAAGTCCTTACACTGGCTCCCAATTAAGGTTAGGGTAGGGTTGCCAGATTAGAAAATTAGAAATACGGGACACTCTTAAAACCTCTCTCTACATTACTATATATATAAATTTATACATGCCCCCTACACACCCAGACCAATATATTATATAAAAGTAGAGACATAAGTTAAAAACATAAAACAAGGATTTTAATGGGTTGTGAGGAAAACAAAAGTAAAATCATTTGAAAATTATTTAATACAAGCTAAAAAAAAGTTCTGTAAAAGTGAAATCATTTGAAAATATTTATTTAATACAGACAAAAGAGAAATATTATTATTATTTAATATAGACAGAAAAAAAGTGGGCCGTGGCAAGTAGTAAAAACACACTTTGTTGATGTTGTATGTTGCAATTATGATACAGAACTGCACAGCAGCGCGGCTGGAAAACAAAACGGTAACAGTGTCGCTGTCCTCAGCCAACCATAGCAACTGAACAAGTTGCAAACAGGCAGCAAACACTAGTTTTCTCATTATATTGGGTTATTTTAATCAGGAGAATCTGAGAAAAGAAAGTTTAATTACTTATAAAGTTACAACTAAGTACCGTAAGTAGGTAATAAAAACATATTTTTATTATGAAATTTGAAAATGAACTACGGGACATGTGGGTGTCCCTTAAAGGTCAGTACGGTACAGGGGACAAAATGATCAAATACGGGACATGTCCCGTATATAAGTGACGTCTGGCAACCCTAGCTTAGGGTTCATTTCAAAAATCTCCTTTTAACTTTTAAAGACTGCTTACTATTCTGAATTTATAATTACCTACAAGCCACAGCGAATATTGAGATTTCAACATGCTGGCCTACTTCCAAGGATTAATAAAGTAACAGTGGCCCCAAATTACAGGGCCCCAATTCTGTGGAATTATCTGCCTGCTGATATAATAGAGGCTCCTTCAGACTCAGCTTTTATATCCAGACTGAAGAATAACTACATTAGTCTAGCATACCCTGACTAGAGCTGCTAATTAGTTGTGCATACTGCATTTCTGTCTGTAAGTCATTTGTACAGAAATATAAGTATCACAATATTTTTTAAACCATTACTAACACTCCTCCATTTCTCTTCACCATATCTGGATGTGGTACTTAGTACAACTGCTCTACTGCCAGGCTGCTCTCCTATGTATGGGGAAGTCATCTCGGATAAAGAAACATTATAATCATTGGGTGAAAAGATTCTCTAATCAGACTGGACGGCCAACACAGACTTCACTATACAAAACCCAGCAGTAGGTAGATGGCTAGTTGGCTAGTGACTTCGTTTTTTAACTTTCTTGTTTACAATCTTTAAGTTGTATTGTACTACCTGCAAGGAAACTCATACAGACACTAGTAAAATGGTCCAATTCCTCACAGTGACTGATTGGGAATTTGAACACAAGCTCCAGAAGCTGTGCAGCGGCAGCAATAACCGCTGTGCCATGGAGAAAGTAGCCAGGTTTTAGGACATGTTTACTGCGAGCCTACTTGAATTGAATTCCTCAGTGTTGTTCATTCCTGTTACAAATTAAGCTTTATCAGCTTAAAAGTATTCTTTCCATCCCTCATTATACGTCTACATTGTTATCAAATATTTCCATATTTTCTCACATGTCTGTAGTAATTAAACTTACATTTCTTTATTCATTTCCACTTTTCTTCTGAATCTGCTGGAAGCTTTGCACCTTATTGTTTTCTTAATAATGCTTTCTACACTGGCTTGTATTCTTTAATTATTTACCTGTATGTTAATTTAGAAAACTAAGTTGCATTTCTGTTTAAGTTTCATCTCAATTTAGTGTCTTTGGAATTTAATTAATCAATTTTTAGAGGAACACTCTGTAAACAGGAATATATAACCATCTCTCCTGCAGCAAAAGCTGTTATTTGTCCTCGAATCATAAAAAATGACACTACTATCCTTTGTCAATATAGCTTTTTATTTTTTTAGTTTGCTTATTTCTAATAATAATTTGACAAGTTTAATATAATTTTCAAGTCCTTCCAAAGTATTACTCAACAAGATAAGTTATTACTTCTATAATAAGGCATTCTATAATAAGGCAGATATTTACATATATATCAATACCTTTGGGTGCTGTATAAAATAGATGAAAACAGAAACTCTACTAGAAAAGAATAACCAATTGTCATGATTTATAAACTCTTCTTTTTTCAATTAAATAAAACAACTAAAAATAATTATAGAAATTGATATTGTCTACCTTTCACTGGTATGTATTTATTTTGGAAATTTCTATTACAAAATAAAAAGACTGATTCAAATTAACGCTCATCTTTTCAATGTTAACAGGCTATATTTAAAAAGAGTCATTTTATATTGTTACAAAGCAAATCACTGTAGCACAAATTTGACTAGGCATCACCCTGATAATGCAAAAAGGGTCTTTTTGAGGGACTACCCAGCACATGTGACATCAAAATGTCATCTGATGGATCAATGATTCTAGCACACTGCTACTTCTGTTACAAATATCACCACTTCATTACATTACAGAGTGACAGAGTTGCAGAGTAAAGCTATTTGTGTATTATAAAGCAATATTCGTTGTTATTCGGGGCTATGATACACTAGGTAGCAGTATTCCTGGGTTAGGATTCCAACATGGGCACCCGCAGGGCATGCTAGGACTTGTAGTCCCATGGGGCAGACCTCTTGTGTTCCATGGAGGCTGCCAGAGGGAGCTGGCAGGATTCACAATCCCTACTTTCGGAGATTCCTGTTTAACCTAGAAGTGCTTTCAGTGGGCTATGCCCTGACACCAGAAGTACTCTTGGGTCTCAGATAAAAGGAGCTGATCTGCCTCAGCTAGTCAAATTGGAATCGGGTGGAAGACAGACAAAGCTCACCTGAGAGGAGTGGAGGAGAAGGGAGACAGAGAGAAGGAGGAGGAGTTGTTTGATGCATTTGTGTAACACTATAGCATGCATTTGTTGAGGTATTAGTGCTCAATAAACCTTTTATCCAAATTGGGACTTGTGTCGTTGTAGTTGTGTCTGGGGTTTAGGGTGCTGCAACACCCCGTAGTGGTTACGACTTCTAATGGAAGACTGGAGCAGTAGATAGTGGAGAGTTTTTATGCTAACATTTTGGTCATTTTCAAAATGATGTTCCTAGGTCTCCTCAGAGCAGCCCAGTACACAGTCTCACAAGGTCATGGCAAGAGTATTCCAGAAGCATCGGGCACAGGACAGTCTGGGATGAGATTCTAGTCAATTACATTCCCGTATTTCCACAGAAACATTTAGACCCACCAATTTCCCTAACATGCAGATTGGTGGGAAGAAATCTGCAGTAAGTTGTGCTGTGTATTACCTGTGCAAAAATTTGTATACAATTATCACTGTCACTAATTTTTGAATACTACAGTAGATACTGTAACATTTATTTTCTATTGTTTGTTAGATACTGAACAAAGAATATAAAAAAAATAAAAATTAGATAATATTAAAACATCGTTCTTGTGAAACACCGGCCTAGTAATTGGCCATTTGATGCTACCAGCATCAATTGTTTCATTGCCTGTACAGTAATACACAGTATTCCTCCCTCCTTCCTTTCACAAACTGGTAAACTAAATAAATGAGCCTTCTTTCATATGTCATCTAAATAGAGAATACCTTATTAAAGTGCAAGTTTAATGATTGCCTGAGGTGTGAGAGGCTTAATAACAAATTGCTGTGTCAAACACCTTTTGACCCTGAAATAATGTTAACACCCACTGGCCTGCTTTTAAATTTGATAAGCTGTATAACAGCGGTACATCAAATCAATTTTTATCCCATGGATACAGTCCTGGTTAGCTGGTATTGTGATCCCTTTAATCAATATGGTCAAAGTGCTTGTCAGGCAAGCATCGGACTCTGAAAGATGTCGTCGTTTCATGGTGCCCAAAAGCTTCTCTGAAAGAAAGCAGAACTAAAAAGAAAAACGGGAGACCTGTCTGCTTGAATCTTTATATTAAAGAATATTTATCTGTGCTTAAACTTGACTGTTATTAAAAGACAAATTTAATATTTTATTTCTCATTTTAGTTGTAACTTGATGCACTATTAATTATGCCAACGTATCTGTGTTCACATAAAAATATCAACTTAACTATTTTGGAAGATCTATTAGTCATTAGGATTTTTGGTTTTCATATTACTACAGTGTTTTATTTCTGTACATTACATTGTATTTTTTTCATGTTTCTAACAAACAATATCTTTTATTTTTATTTTTTTATATTAATGATCTAATGTGCTTATAAGGAGTATTTGTAAATGTTGCATTGTTGCTGCTGTTTTCACTCATGGTACTCTGCTTCACTTACACATCACAAAAGCCTGCGGGTTAGGATGATTGGCAACTCTAAATTGGTTCAGTGACTGTGCCCTTCGATGGACCATCATCCTGTCTAGAGCTGGTTATTGCCTTCACTCAATTTTTCTTTTATATAAAAATGCACCATCACAAACTGCTTTACAGGGCAAACAATATTCATTCAGTATCAAATATAGAAAGTCATCAGTACAATGAAAAACATACACAAGTACAAATATCTGGATGAGCTTGGGTGTCAAAATGACATTTTAAATGGCATGTCTGAGAAGTTTCAGAAAATGATAGAATTCATATTTCCATCTACCCATTTTCCGTCTGTGGTCAAGGTGTACAGGATCTTAACAGCATTAGAACTGCTACCTGTGTAGGACACAAGACCACTGCAGGACATTTTCATGTACATACTCATGTTGGCTAAAGTAAAGTCACCAGTCAACCTACAGTAACATGCTTATCTTTGGGAAGTGGGAGGAAATTGGAGTGTCTGTTGAAAATGTCTACACAAACACAAGAAGAATGCAGAACCCTAACACAGACTGTGAACTCCAATGTAAGTCTCTGGAGCTGTGAGGCAGCTACTTAAGTGTTTTTAGCTTGTCTTTAAAGAAGACAATACCATGAAAGTAAATGGAACTTGACTGAATTGAATGTGATTTATGGTTCACATTTAATAATGTTACACATACAGAATATATGGCTCACAGTCAGTCAGTCAGTCATTGTCCAACCCGCTACTGTATATCCTAACACAGGGTCACAGGGGTCCGCTGGAGCCAATCCCAGCCAACACAGGGCGCAAGGCAGGAACAAACCCTGGGCAGGGTGCCAGCCCACCACAGGGCATATATAGCTAACAAATTACCAAAAATAATTGAGTATACCGTAGGCCTACTTGATATTTCTGCATCATAGTCTGGAACCATTTGTAAATCCAAAAATCCAGCCACTCATAAAAGCAACATGGCTCCAGAATTAGAGTGCTCGACAGAACACAAATGCTGCACACCATGAAAATGCACACTGCAAGTACTTCCCACTGTGCCATAATCTCCTCTCTCAGAGCTCCAGTCTCAATGTGACAAGAAGGCAGGCTTTATGCACACAGACGTTCATCTGCTAGAAGCCTGTGGTAGATTTTTAAATAACACAAGATGGAACACACACAGACGGATTAATTTAGCGCAAGTAACGCAGTGGTGAACACAGACCCCCTACTTTATGCCAATTTTGACACGTCTACACAAGCTCACTATATTACATTTGATCTTTTTATTTACCAGAAGAATTCCTAATACACACTTGCACACTCCAACTTATTTTATTAAAATCCTAATACTATCCCCAAATGATGCTTTGGGATTTACTAAAGCATCCTACAGAGACAGTGTGCTTTACATATGAGCATAGAATCTCTTCCTTGAGCTGTTTTCAAGAATCATCAGTGTAATTATCTCATGTAAGCTTGCATTATACTTGAAATGTGGAGTCTGTTTGTCTAAATTTTACGACCACCTGGTGTGCCTTCTAAATATCTGAAAAAAATTTGTATTTTAAATAAAAAATAACATTTATAAAAATAAAATAATAACATTGTAAAAAAAAAAATCTGAAATACTAAAGCAACAATGCCTTCTAGGCTACAGTTAATGCTAGATTAAGACCCCCATGGCCCCAGGGTGTTGAAGCTCAAAATGCCCCCTCACCTCATTACCCCTACCAGAGTAGTAATACATTGTGGTAAGTGGCCCAGACACAGACAGGTGGACACGTTCAACTCACCCAACAGACGTTTAATATGCAGTTCCATATTTGCAATAGTGCACAACAAACCCCCAAAGTCCCCAAAAGTCCAGGCCTCTCACACTATGCCTCTTTCTCTTCAGGCTGCCTCCTTGCCTCCTCCAAGACCCCGTCTCCTTCTCTCTCGACTCCAGCCATTGTATGAAGGGAGGCGACCCCTTTTATAATCACCCACATGTGCTCCAGGTGTTTCCCGACAATCTCCCACCGAAACGCCCCAGTTTGGCAGAAGTGCCGGCTGCATCCCCAGAAGCACTCTGGGTGTCCCTGCTCTTCTTCCCCCGAGCACTTCCGGGTGTGGCGGAAGTGCTGAGGTCCAGGGCTCCAAAGGCATAGGGGCACCCCCTGGAAGTGACTACGGTTGAGCTTCAAAGCTCTGTACCCGTACCCCCCAAAGGTCCCAGGGCGGTCGCCCCCACATGGTTTGGGGAAGGCGCAAGCTCTCCTCTGGTCCTCCTGGGTGTCCCGGCCGGGTTGCCTCCCCCCCCCCCAGCCATCTCTGACAACATGTACTTACAAATCATGCACATCAGGTACAGGGACAAAAGTATAAAAGAGCCCGAAGCTTTATATTGGGTCAACTTCATGTTTATTTCTTGTTTGTATGGGTATTGGAATGAATGTAAAAAATGAACTGGTGAGTGCAACATCACATCTGTGGGAAATCAACTTTTTCTGATATCGCAGTTAACTAACTTCAATTATACATTTTCAAAAGGCTCATGGCCACTTTGTGGCAAAATGGTGATATGTAAGTGAGCATTTTGGAGCCAAATAAAATAAAAGACCAGAAAGGGGATCCTTTGGGTTTGGCATTGTCTTGCGTGCCTTATCTCCTTCACCAGCTTCATTGTCTGCCATGTTGCTGGTCACATCTGTTGGTGACTGCTAAAGCTGCTTGAAGCGCTGTTTTCAGCCCTTCTTGACAATCTGTAAGGTCAGTCTCTTTAGTCTCAGCTTGTTCAAATTCTGTTACTGTCAGATAATGTCTTTTGCATTGCTATCTTTTTAAATTTTTCTTTCCACTGCCTGTGATGACCCGTGCCAGCAGCCTATAGCACCCTTCGCTTTTGGAGCATCAGTAGATCATAACCGGGAATGAACCAGTCACAAACAAAGAGACACACAATAGCTCAATGTTCATATCATGAAATTTTTTTCATTGAAGTGCATAAACTCTGTGAAAAGAAACAAGTCATTTTAAAATCATAAATTAATCAAGAACAGTAGCATGGAGAGTCATCACTAGAAGGGTGTCATTTAAAAGTCAGTACATCCAAACATGTTTTCTTTTAACATTCCAACCAAGCGCCCTCATAAAAGTCTTGCCCACAGTGCTGTTACAGCACTTCTGTCGTCTGGGTGCTCTTGAGTTAATGGGTGAAGACCCAACAACTTCCACACATAGTCCCCATCAACTGTATTGCCTACAAAGCTCATTCCTTCCCTGGACTAATCCTCTCACTCCAGCCATGATCGCAATCTTTCACTGTTCCTCCATAATTAATCATAGGGCCCAGATCCACACTGTAGCCCCTGCTCCTCTGCTTCAGGACACCTACTCTGTTCCTTATGCACTGCACTTGGCCTTTGTCGCTCTGTACTCTTCTTTTGATACTGCTCCACCTGTTCCTCCCTGCCAGTACTCAATCTGGCTCCTTTTAAACCACAGAGCTAATCAGCACTTGCCCTTCCATTAACTACTCTGTCACTCAGGTAGCACACTAATTAGCCCCAGGGAAATGGGTTCAGCTGTGATGCCTCATCTAGTGCTAGGCTTGGGGTTGTACCACTGGGTATTCATTTTGAAGGACTGTCCAAGTGGACCTATTCTTGTTTACAGCATGGTAACACATCAAATGTTCAATCTCATCAAAGTGAACAATCAGACAACTTTTCCGATTATTCTCGCCCATATCAACCAACCAGGACTCCTATGTTTCTTTTAAAAGCTTTTTACGTATGTCCGATTCGACAGGTCTATAGTCATAAGGACTGAAGTCGGGTGAGGATTGGTTGCTGGACAGTGGATTGCTGTCAGCGTCAGTACTATCAGTTAAAATATAGTCTTTTCCTGTTATTTGTCACTTTTTGTCTAGCACATACTAAGGTCCACTTGTGACACAGTCCTCAGGGTGTGCACCCAAATTACCCTGATGGTAGATCCAGACAGGGCTACAGTAATAGGTTGGTTCTTGGCAAACATATACTCTAAATACAGCATAGTCCTTCACAGACCCACCTAATCCTTTAATCTAAGTTCATGGATACTCACATCAAGCCTCTCCTACCAGCAGTGGATGTAAGGTGTGCTTTCCAAGGGGCCCATCCATCAGAATCCATACAAATTCTCCCATACTCACATTCAAGGAGGGCCAGTTTAGAACTATCAATTAAATCAACTTTCATGTCTGTGTGGCTGTGAGAGAAAGACCCATGCACACATGGAGGAATATGCAAACTGTACAAAAACAAGGACATACCCAGGGCGCAGGATTCATAAACTCGTAGTGCTACCTGCTGTGCCACCATACAACCCCAGGGAAAATATGTTGCCCAAATATTGATATAGTGGGTATGTTAAAATTCCTCAACCCAAACATAGTATTGGCTTAACTACAGATTTTGCAAGTACTGTACAAGCCTATAATTCCCCTATTATAGTAGTCCTTTACATTCAGAATAAACTCAAAACCAAGAACATCCCCATGTTCTCTTGAGAACTCCTTAGACCCTCTGCTAAACATATTTCTGGGATGTCTTTCATACACCCTGATCACATTTTTCAGGATTTCAAACCTGGCTTGTGTATCTTTTCAACCCAGGCTTTCTCCATTGTTCATTTACCACTGCCCTCCTTCGGTGTACACATCTTAAACAGTGTAGAGAATATCATGGCCTCACTCAGTACAAAGTGCATCCAGCCAGTGGCAGTTCATCCATTCATCTTTCCATTTTCTGAACACAGTTAAGAAGTTGTCTGGAGCCAGAAGCGGGGCCATTCCTGGCAAGTCAGGAACCGGGACAGAACACATCAGGTGGAACCTTAATTCCAAGGACTCTGTCCAACTGCACTCGCCCTTCAAAGGGAAAGCTGTTAGGAAATAAGGCACCTTGATGTATGGCATAGAGTGGATGTGTTTCTTTGTCTTGAGCAGTGAGCTCTCTGTTCCCCCGATGCCACCTTCCCCTTCATAAAACAAGTCTTATTATCATTCAGCTTATGTTTCCTGTCTGTCACTCAGTCTGACTTGCGTCACGTTATGCTTCAATGTGTTCTTGTCAATAGGAGCTTAATTGGCACTTCAGACGGTGCTTCTGCAAATAAAACTGACTTTCATTGTGGCTACTTAGGTAGGTAGGTAGACTTTTATTACCCCAGAGGGAAATTTATTGCATTTGGAAGGTAGGAATATAGGACATTGTTACACTGATACAAAAATAAGCCATAAGACAACATACGACAAACATGGTTATAATCAATACACACCCAGATGAAGTTTACAAATAAGAATATTGTACTCAGACAATACAAAATTTAGTCGAGAATTGAGTAATATTCCTACAACTGCTAGAATGTTAAAATTCTTATTGCTCTGAATACAATAAAGATTTTTTTAATGTTACACTGGAGTCTTGAAATTTAAATCTAAATTCATGACAACAATTAAACTCAGGCAATAGAAGATGTCCACTGTCTTAAAAATCGAGTCAGCGTTCTGTCTAACTTGTTAGTGACACAGCTCAGTGATTGGGGATCACTGGCAAGTAATAATTTTATTACTAGTTGTGACAATGTTGTTCAGGTTGACAAAGCAAAATAGAAAAATGTCACAACAGTTTCAATAAAAGGTTTATTAAAAAATATCATTATAGTTTTTGCCTACTTTAAAACAATTGAGTTTCATTAGGAATAATAGCCGTTTCTGGCTCTTCTTACAGATTTCTTTTATACTGAGGTGAAAGGTTAGCCACTTATCAAGGACTTTTTCTGCTTTTTCTACATCCACACTCTCCCCTTGTATTGCTGAGTGAAGGGGAGGAATAGAACGCATAAAATCTACAGCCATATTCTTGCTTTAGAGATATTTAAATCCCGCAATCAAACACATACACCAACAACTGGTCCCTGACTGTCCTCTTTACTGTGTAATAGACTCACAATGACAGAGTCATCCACAAAAGTTAAGATATGCCTGTTGTTATACAGCATGAATTCCAGAAGTCTTTGTATACAAAATAAACAGAAGACAGACAGCCACCTTGGGGGTGATCAAGTGGATGAAGTACACTATCAGTAAGACACCCATCAACACTCACTGTTTGTGTTCTATTAGTTAAAATGTCCACCAAGTTCAAGTTGGAGTTCAAACAGAAATGTGTAGTTTATTCCAATGGCCCTACTATCTTAGTCACAATAATATTAAAAAGTGAAAATGATAAGAAATGGTGGTACAGAAGAAGACAAATATAATAGTGACAAAAATCAGATAATGGCAAGCCATAGTAAGCATTGAAAATGTAATCACTTGCTTGGAAAATGCTTCCCATAAAGTCTTTACAAGATGGAAGGCACTGTCCTAAAGGGAGCAACCTGTAAAAAGTACTTAGATGTTTATGTTGACACCATGTTTTCATAATCTAAGTAATGCACTGAAGCAAATAAAACTGCAAATAAATTGTTAGTTTATAGCAAGAAACATTATGCTTAGATTATATATAAGGCACTTGTGATAAAGCATCTGGAGTATTGTGTGCAGTTCTCATCACCACAATAAAGAAAAGACATAGCAGCACTTAAAGTTGTGAAGAGCAGAGCAACCAAGTGCATCCCCGGATTTAAGGACATGTCCTACTGTGACAGACTCAGAGAATTAAACCTGTTTAGTCTCGAGCAGAGAAGGCTGTGAGGGGACCTAATTCAGGTATTTAAAATCCTCAAAGGCATTAATAAAGTACACCTCCAGCAGAATTATTTCAACTTAAATGTGAATAATGTAATCATTTACACCAGTGGAAATTATGGTGATTTGCAGGACTGAAGCCAGGAAGCACTTGTATATTCAGAGTTGTGGGAATCTGGAAGAAACTACCAAGACATGTAGTTGAAGCAGAAATCCTGACAACCTTTAAGAAGAATCTGGATGATATATTGGGGCAGCTTAACTATTAGCTAAACAATGATGGCTAGAATGGTCTCCTCTCATTTGTCAAATTTCTTATGTTCTTATTTACAACAGATAGCTTCTGTGTGGCTGTTGCCATTCATATCGGCTTTCTGTTTTGTACCCTTTGCTGCTAAGACTGACTCTGGCACTCTTCATCCTTGAATTGATATATGCAGCTTCTGTGAGCGGATAGATAGAAAGGACTTTTGTGTCAAACCTTAAAACTTTTTTGAGAAAACCAAAATGGCTGGGCATGAGGATATGGCAAGGTAGATTAATATAAGGCACACAACAGTAGAATTGGACTTCTAGGATAATTTTGTCAAGGTGACCTAAAGGAACAGGATCATACTGTCCGATTTCAGAAGATATTGTCGGGATGGGGAACACTAAAGAGTATATATGTTCCCATTCCAAAATGAAAAAACAAAATCAAATCAAAATTAACAGGTTACTTTTATATCTGTAAAACTTCCAATGCTGCCTTAGGTGCAAGTTGCATTGATAATACATAATATCACATGGAGAGAGCTCTTCTTATGTGTACATAGTGGAAAATAAGGTTTAATATGAGATAAAACACAACCAAAAGGCAGAGACTGTTTCAGGAGAAAAAAAATGCCTTTTATTGATTATTTTTGTTTACATAGAGCAAAATCATATTACTTTTATTCCCAAAACAGCAATTGGCTGTGAAATTACTGCATACAACAAGAGAAAAAACTGTCATCTACTAGTACAGTAGCTAACAGCTCTAGAGTCCTGCTTGACCCTGTTATGTCCTGACACCTATGGTTCTTGTTCAATTTAGCGACAATGCTGGTTGAACTGGACCAAAATAGCTAATATGTTCAATGAGAAAAAAAACCCTCCAAGTTGGCAAAGTTCAAAAAAATCATAACTTTCTTTTTGAGCCACATGGTGCACAATAGAATTTGCATGTTCTTTCTGTGCCCGTGTGGGTTTTTCTTAGGGTTGTCCAATCTTCTCCCCCACATCTCAAAGATATTAAATGGACTTGCTACTGTTAATAAATGCTCAAGGCTCAACAAAGCATAGAAAAGGATTATGTGGGTTCACAAAGTAGATTCATGAAATGCACAATTTTATTTTACAAATAGCAATGAAGTAGTTCACAAGTGGCCATGTATAAAGAACGACTTTGGAAACTGCAATTAGCAGTAAAGTTAAACTGTTGACGGTGGGCCAACTAAACACCTGCTCAATTTTTTTAAAAAATTATCTTAAAATGCAATTTCTTATTTGGGAGAAACATCAGAGCAAATTGCATGTCAAGCATGCCTTGCATAAGCGGAGCAGATTTACAAGCAAAACATTTTACTGTTTTTTTGTACGTATTTCACCATCCTGTGATTTTCTTAAGGTGTGTTGCATTAACCAATACAGAGGCAGACTTATGTTTGTTCTCCTTTTTCATTATTCTGCTAAGTATCATATATGGTATTATACGGACTCTAAGTAGCTAGCTTGTGGTATCATTATTGATGAGTGTAAACTCATATATGGAAAGCTTTATCTTTGAACGAGGATGCACTATTTAAGTACTTTTCCTACAAAATGGCTACTAGACGAAACTGGGGAGGTATAAATCTTCAGAAGCATTCTCTTTGCTGTATAATAGAAGCAGGAGGGAGTTCCTATGGGTAATGGAATAGCAGAGTAATGGCAGTGACAGAGTACACATTGAAGATTAGAATACTCTTTTGTATTTTATTACAGGAAGTAGCCACATAGCAATGTACATAACATGTCTGTTATCCTGATTGTATTTCATATTACACTTTCTACAGTAAGAACCTCTCAGTTTTCTAATTTTCTGGATCAGCTTTTTCTAACATAGGATCAGGAATATACATCATATCAGTGTAGTATATTCTTTGCAGTAAGCAGTAAATATAATAAAAGTTTTTCTTTTATGATTATTTTAACTTGCATCCCTCATTCTGACCTAATCAACCTGATTTTGCATTCCCTATATTGACATTGTTTGCTGTATCTCCTTGTGAGATTGGGGCTAGGAGCACAGAGAAGAACCAGTGTTTGAAATGAGGAACTCTTGGTACCTCTCTTTTCCTGAGAGAAGAACTGGAAGTTCACTTGATTGGGCCATGTCCTGAAAGGTCAGACCAACTGCCATTGGGATGACTTGCCTTGTGAGCTCTGCTGATGGATAGCCTAGAACTACCTTTTTTAGCAATGTGACTCAAGAGAGGCCTATAAAAGGAGGTCGAAGAAGGAACAAGGACAGTTTGCATTCAACTTTCTCAGAGAAAAGAACACCTTTGGGTGGTGCTCTATAAACATTCAATCGTATAAATCCCTGAGAAGTGAAAAAGTGGCAGACTTTCTTTAAGACTGTCCTGGGCAATAAAACCTTTGTTTTTGGAAACTATAGATTGCTTACATTGAGTTTTAGTTGTGTTCCAACAAATAAGGATGAACTATGAAGAACTAAATTATAAAGGATTTTATAGGATTAATGCAATTTAACTACAGGGTCACTTTTCATTGAAACCATCCTCTCTTAAGCATATTTCCAATATTGTAATGTATCTGTTTAAGTCAGTTTACAACTTAATGGTAAAAAGATTGGAAAACAGTGTAGATACGTATAGCATCAAAGCTTTTGAGTCATCAATCACCAGGACAGCTAGCCAGTCGTATGTGTGTAATGTTACATGTCCCAGAGGCCCACATGGGCCTTCAGTTTAAAGTTTTTACAGCAATATAATTTCCAAATTGGAAGAGCTGTCTGTAGTTTTGTCCTATGGTTACCAAAAAGTATCAGAGGGTTGATCGGGGATAATTTCCAGAAGTTGCAGCTCGATTACATCAATGGTGCGATGGTTTTTAAAGTGGTGGTGCATGAAAGGTAATTGTCCAAGATTCTATATATTTCCAATAAACTTTCATGGTGGTTTAATTTAATTTTGATTTTTGACAAAGGTGTTTCATTGAATTAGTTTATTGAATTTATATTTTGGTCTTTGATTTATTAAACTCCTGCTATTGAACCCTTACCCCGTTGTCTGATTGTGTTTCTGACTGTTCCATCTCCTGGTTGTATTCACTGTAGACCTACCCGTCAGTTCCATCCTGGCAGTGCAAAGGCTGCATTTGTTCTTATTCTTTTTTTTAATATTTGTAACCATTTGGCAATTAACAATGAAATGCAAGCGACAAGGAGCCATCAACTCACCATCTAACCTGGTTCCATACACACCGTTGTGTATGCCTTATGAAGTATCTATTTGAAAAAATGTTTGGAAAGACATGGAAAACAAAATAGTGAAGAATGGAGGATTAATAAACTGCTGCCAGCCAAAAACAGTGAAAATTATTTTTCATTTTTTGATCAAATTTGTGCTCCAAATGCAGCACAATAGAGGAAGCAGAATATTATTTTTTTCAACAAGATTCAATTCTTTCATTTTACTCCACATAACAAAAAATTGGCTTTCAATGCTTTACAGCTAAAATGGCAGTTTTATGCAGGGAAAGTCATGTGCTGTACTCCTGCGATTTTTTATAACTTGGGAGTCACTGCAGGTTTGCATAAAGAAGGCAAATAACACTTAACAGTTAAAGATAACTCTACAGTTAAATTACACATGATTGTCTTCCTATGAAGCAAAGGATTTTGTTAATAAAAAAAATGACAGATTTTATTGGGTCAAATAAATATTTCCTTCTTTTGATTTTGCTGCTTGCACCTAAATACTTATCTACTGTACCAAGAATTTTTCACCAAGAAAGAAATTTAATTTCCACTTCACCAAGTCCCATTTCTCAAAAAGTAATTGTGCTATTCTTACTTTGACAAAGTATCGCCTGTCTGAAGAAACTGTAACAATCATTACTTTCTTGAGAGGTTTTCTCATGAAAAATCAGCAGATAAGATTATTTGTTGCCTTTGCCAAAAATGAAGGTTTATAGTAATGTAAATCAGCATTAAGTCCTGGTACAGTGTGCATGTTCTTCTATTACAGTATGTATGAGATATTCTTCTTTCCCTAATTGAATGACATCCTGCCACATTGTGAGTGTGTATGTGCGGTCCTATTTGTGTGCAAACTGTAATAATATTTTTTATGTGAATTGTGCCTTATTTCTGCTGCTGGACATTTAAGTCTACAATCCCTATAAGACTGCACTGGATGCAGTTGGGTCACTTAGTTATTCATTTTCTTAGACTCAGTAAATATGGCGTAACAAGGGGCTGCAGCCTATTCTGACAGCAATATAGGGTGGTCCAGATCTAATTATGAAATTTTCATTACGCTATAACTTATTAAGTTTAGTACATAGAAAATCACCCAAAAAATCCCGGACCATCGAGAAGTGTGCAAACTGACAACATGAAGAATCGTTTTCGCGCCAAACTAGAATCGTCCCCGCATAAATCAAAGACGATCTGGATCTGTATAATTAGATCTGGACCACCCTGTAGATGGAACAAACCCTGGATGTGTAGGCAGTCTGTTACTGGACACACTCTCACTCACACACAAAGCGACACTTATGTCTTTCAAATTTGGTGCTTCCAATTATCCTAACCAGCATGAATAGCACGGTAGAAAACCAGAGCACTTGAAGAAAACCCACAGTAACCCAGGGAGAATGGGTGAGCACTACACACACATCATCGGAGATAGGATTTATGAGGCAACTGTGCTACCCACTGTACTGATATGCCAACCTTGTTTATTAAAATAGAAATATCCTTTCATTTTCCTCAGTCAATATTGGAATGGATAATTGCTAAGGGAATTACACATTTTCAAAATAAGGTCAGAAACAAAATAATCTTTATCATCTGTCCAACTCATTGACAACACATAGCCATACTGTAATCCCATTGCCCCAGCTTCAGGATCTGGTCATTTTCCACAGATTGTCAGCATTTCAATATTGTATTCAATAAAAATAACAAAGTGAACATACAATTAAAAGAAATAATATTGGGAACTACACTGAATGGAATTTATTTCGTAGAACATAGCATTGATTACAAAAAATATCCAATATCCAATGAGTGGCAGTTCTGAGGGCAAAGACGCTTCATTAATTAGAAAAGTCAGACTCATTCAGGAAGGTCAACTCTTTCCAACTGTATGTTTGTAGTAAAGCATCTCTGAAAACACAACAATGAATTGCAACTTAAAGCAAATGGACCACAGTAGGAGAAAGGCATGCTAGGTTCCACTCCTGTCAGCTAAGAAGATTTAAATGAGGCTACTGTTGGCATTTGATCGCCAAAACAGTATGACTGAAAACTGGAGCACAGTTACCTAGTCTGAATAGGGATTACTGCTGTGAAATGCATAAAAATCATAAACTCATCCTGCTGTGTTTTAATGGTACAGACTAGTGGTGGTGGCAGTGTAGCAATGTTTTCTTGGCACATGATAGGCTTGTGATAGCAAGTGATATCTAATAACAACAGTGTCATTTGAATTTCACAGTGTACCTAAGCATTGTTACTGACTGTGTGCTCCTCTTTATGCCCAGTCTACTCTTTCCAAAATAATTAATTCCAGTAGAATCATGCATCATGTCACAAAGAAGGAATCATCTCAATCTGGTCCTTTGAACAATGGCCAATGGCCTGTACAGCACCCAGACCATACACAGACAAACTTTTGGATGAGGTGGAAAAATGAAAATACACTATAAAAGCGCGGATGACAAAACTGCAGTCAACATGGGCCAAGATCACTAAGGTGTATTTACAGCATCTTGTTGAATCCAAACTCACAATGAATTCAAGCTGTTCTAAAGGCAAAACAGGGCACAACCTGTCATTAGACAGATGTGCCTAAGAAAGTGGCTGTCAAGTGTATGTTATTGTCATTGTGCATGAGTTTCACCTACAAAGGCTTACAATATGTTGCCTGTCATAATTATATGTGAGGCTATTAGATGTCAATTACTTATTTATAACATTGAGTTCTAAAAAATCTTGATGATAAAGTATATAATAATGCACTACATATATTTTTATGAAAATTATTACATGTGCTCAGTTGATTTACCATCAGTTCTAGAAAACAACTTTAAACACTGCTGGATGAAAGCATGTTGTATAATTAAAGATTCTAGCCAACTCTGCAGCCAAGTGTGATCAGCACTGCCCTGTTCAGAAACAGTAAACAGGTAATTTTAAGATAAATTTTACAGCAACATACAATATGGAGGTCAAGATATATTTAGACTCTAAACATACATACAATAAATGTATCTACTTATATGTAAAATAAAATTAAAACAAGTGTTTCAGTTAATTTATATATGCTTTTAGAATCTTAACATTCACACAATTTCTTTCAAGAAAAAGTGTTACATATTCTGTAAAGGGTTGAATTTAAAAGCCTGAGATACTTTACATATTATAAGATATATTACAAGCATTTTTAACACGGTTAAAATACAAAATGGAAATTTGGTATATATCAAGGGCCCTTCTATCTTCTTATATAATACGCTACCGTGGCTGTTCGTTTGTCTGTCCAGGATTTTAAATCACCTGTAGCTCGCAAACCGTTTCACCTATTGACTTGCAATTTGGTACACATATACTACATGACGTCTACTATCCGCTTTCGGGGTGATGATTTTTATTACTCTTTTTATTTTTATTTTATTTTATTGTAGAATCAACTCTCTGCAGCGCGCGCAGCAGGTGGCCGTCCTGCACATGCGTATGGGCGCCGTTCTCATTCACTACCACCTTCGCCAATCATTCTTGAGGCAGATTGAACATTTAAGTGCCAGCTTAAGTGAAAAATAAAAGAAAAAGTACTAAGTAATTGCAACACAAAAACTAACTTAAACAGTTTTAACGCGAAAAGATGCCGACGAAAGAAGAGAAGGGTGGAGAAAAGAAGAGCTGCTCAGGAAGCAGCAAACGCATCAACCTCTGAGCAAATGAATGCTAAATGTACAGAGAAAGAGGATGAAAACTAGGAATGCCCAAGTCAAGTGGATTCTCTGCATGTTATCGTGTAGTACGCCATTACTGGTTTATAATAATAACTGATTATTACCAATAGCATATTTTTTTGTTTATAGACTGTTGTAAGCTGCTAATGAAGTACACTGACACAAAAGTGTTACCCATGTATCAACAGACTTTTTAAGCTTGTTGTTAAAGAGCCTAGTCATTAACAACTTGACAGAGTATGAACAAAACCTAAAGCTGGGTTTATTATTGAGGGTGACATACAGTATCCACACTAAAATCTTGTCATAAGATCAGGAAGGATAACTTGATCAAAATGGCAGCAATACAAAGAAGACTAACTAAAATTGCCATACAGTTTTTCAGTAGTAAAACTGAGAAGACTACACCAAGCAGTGTTGGAATAATTTTTGCCTCACTAATAGGCCATCAGCTCCGGATCCTGGTAACACATACTTAAAACCCTACCCCCTAAAACAGTAGATTGCCAAACATTAAAATAGCAAAAGCTTGATTGTATGTAAAAATACATGTCTGGGATATTGGAGTGAGTATGGACAGATTAAATGAACTGCAGATGAGTGCAGATGTCTGTCCTAAGTATTGCTTTAGCAGTTACCTTGTCTACACATCAGGTAAGAGAACTGGGTTTCATCTTGCGGAACAGCAACTGCCACTGTCTTCAGATAAACCACCAAAGGAGCTGGAGTAATTAAATAATTGTCCACTGAAGAGAATCTCAAGAAAGCCAGCTCTTTCGTGGAAGATAAGCCAAAAGTTCAGTTTAGTCTTTAGCCCTTTCTCAAGGACAAGAACTCTTTTTAAGTTCTCTGACATCAATGTTGAGTCTATTACATCAGCTGCACATTTACAGGAGTCAGAACGTCATGCCTTATTCCATCTGATAACTATTGATTTTTCAGTTGGTGCTCCAAAACTGATCCAGTAACTTGCCTTGGGTTGTGCAACAGTGTTATGATTCACCTTATTTTATAACTTTTTTTCTCCAAAAATATATTTTTTCTTCAGACTTTTAGAGATAATCCTGGGATTTTTTCAATCATGGAGACCACATATCAAAATTACTCCTTGATAAAAATGTTTAACATAGTTTAAAATCATTTATATTTGATTTGGCATGGGTACTGCTATGTTGTGCTACTTGTTGTCATGATAGTTGCTAGGGTTGTGGCTTTTAGTCTCATCACAAGAATGGCAATATAAAAGCCTATACAGAATCAAAAAGCAACATCTGGATTGTCTGGATTACTCTAAATAGTTTATCACTGCATTTTACTATTGATTTCTCAGTCTTTGATCTGTTGGTTCTTGTTTTTTGACATTGTACATGCCTAACATTTTGGTTGCCTGTATAATAGTTTTCTCAGTTACAACCTCTTCTAAGTTTTTAACATTTCTCTCCCGGTTTTCCTTTTACAATCTGCTTTGTAGCAGAACAGGATATAAGGAGACTGCAACATAATGAGCTATTTGGAAGATTCAAGGGCAATCTCCTAGAATGCATGTTTGTGTTCTTTGCCATTCCCCACCATATATTGTACTTATGTAATTATACTACTTCTGTTACAGTATATAGTTCTGAGCTTGCTAGTTAATAAATTATTTAGTGTAAATCATGGCTGATATTTAACTCTACTATCGAGAGTATTAACGCTGAAATGATATAACTCTTTTTCCTTGTGGGCCCCATGCTCGAAACTTAGCCTCTGAGGTTCACCATTTGAGTATTCATAATTGGTGAATATTCTGTTTATAGTTAGGTTCTGAGCTAAATGTGACACATGTTAAGTTAGGCTGCCTAGCCTCTGAGGTTTTATTCATGTAACATATGCTAAAGAAGCTACTTAACCCCTGAGGTTTTATTCTAAAGCACACACTAATTAAACTTAATCTCTGAGGTTACATATAAAAAACATCTATTAGTCATAGTGTTATTTCTTTCTAAGGGCATATTACCTAAAGAATTGCAAATAATAGTAAGTCAGTGCTAACTAAGATATTACATTGACTTATAATCAATTCATAATTTGCAGTAAAAGTGATCTTTAAATATTATTAATAAATTGAATTCTGATTAAGAGATCTGAACCCTTTATCGTTGTTGGTTAAGTGGGGGGTGACAATTGTAGCTTAAAGCTGATGAAATAAACAGTTAAAATAATATCCATGAAGGCATAATTAATAAATGCTAAAAAAATGCTAAAAAGGTCTACAGCACACAATTTATTGTTTATTTATATTAAAATGTTAGTACACCATTTCTATATAAAAAGAAAAACTTTTATAGGTAGCACTGAAACTGTTTTAGTATTTTCTAATCCAAAATAAAAGAATATATATATATATACAGTATATTTCATTCTGTTGGGAACATAAAGAAGTATGAATTAGTTTTCTGTACAAAGGTTTAAACATGTATAATATACTCACATTTTTCTATAGTTTATTTTAATGTAAACGTCTTTAAGTAGGAAACTGGCAGGTGGGGTGATTACAAAACATAGCAGTCGTCACAAATTCTTTGCAGCTTCTTTGAGCAGCTTCCACCCACTGAACGATGGCACTTTAAATTGTTTTCCTTTGTTTTATTATAGCCAAATCCTCCAGCCTGGCATGGAGTTGTTTGGCCAGGAGCAAGTGGAATTCAAGAGAATTCTTTGACACAAGTAGTTTTCTTATTTGATGTTGCATCATGAGGTTATTGCAAAGCTCCCATGTCAAATTCATAGTAAATTACCTTCTGCCTTCTTTCTTGGCCATACATTTGAATACAAATTATGTTCATTTATTGCAGCAAAGTCTAGTGGTCACCCGCGGCTCCCTTCTTTCACTGGATAATGCCGCGTAGTCTTGTCAAGCACATCCACACCTACCTATAAAAGTGATAAAATATAGATATGTGATTTTTTTTTTAATTTAGTTTCCATAATGAGCTGTTTAGATGAAAATAAGAAATGATTTGGGAACTACATACCTTAGTGTGATTGTAGATTGTCACAGAGTCTGGTTTCTTTTCTTTGTTTCTGCTGATGCTGATGATGGGATGCATAGTGCTGATAAGGCAGGAATTCTTTTTTGCTTGTATGTGTAGATAGTTATTGTAGCTTTACCAATCGTCATCATTTCAGCTGAGAAATTTTCTCTTAATATGTTTTTTGCAGAGAGCACCAGATGTTGTCTCAGTTAGTTCACTATGGTGACAAGACTTGTTTGTTTCGATCCGCTTGTTGGTCAGGCAACGCAATGTACACAAATTGTTAGCTATGACACTTCCCCCTTTGCCAATGAAAGTTGCATCCTCACATTTGTTCTCCTGGTGGTTGCATGTAATCTTTGCCTAAATACAGGATAGAGTTTAGCATATTCTTGCTTTTCACATCAGCAGCTACTGTACCTAGAATTTGATGCCATACTTTTCAGCTACAGTGCATTCTGGAATGTGACTCAACATTTTCATGTCACAAAAGCAAAGAAAACTATCAAGGCGACTAGTTATTCCTTCTTTTGTTTACATTGTTGGGCCTGGCATGTCAGTGAAGACATTGTGAATGATATTATGGCTAAGGCTTACTCAATCCACTCTGTGCCATCATACACTTTCTCCTATCTACCTATGGAAACCAAATCTGACCCTGTGGTGTTGGACTCAGTTTCTGCTATGGTACACCATCTGATACCCAGGCTCCTTCCTCAGTAGTCACAAAGATCCAGGCTCGGAATCAGATGATGCATCACTCTCTAATTCAAAGTCGATTTCAGACCCCCCAGTAAATGCAGCAAAGTCCATGGTCTGAAACATCCTTAAAGCCTCCTTAGCATTCATCTTGCTTTGGCTTCATCTATTGTTACTCAAAACTGAATGAAAAACATTGCAATGCAAATTACGGTCAGCTACTATACATTTTTTTGGTAGCTTAAATAAGTGAAACACCTGCAGTTTTTAGATTAATCTATTTAAGATCTTTTTTATTACACATACTGAAATAACGAGAGGGGTTGTTTGTGATTTTTTTCTGTGATTAGTGTGTGTGATCAGGATGAGAGAGAAAAAAAGTGATTCACATTTGGGTAACAACATATAGTAACCTCAATAATGCCAGCTAGATTTTATTTTTCAATGTGAAAAGAATATGCAAATGTGGGCAAGTGCATGCCAGAAGAAAAAAATGCAGTTCACATTTAGATACCAACATTTATTGGCATTGCTTGTGGCAGTACTAGTGGGTCGTCCATTTAAAAAAGAGAAAAATAGAAATCTAAACATTCACATTTTCAGAATAGACTTTCACAATTACAACTACATAAGCCTTTGCAACGCAGCAATTTAGGAAAAATCAAGGAAAGGCAGGGATGTGACACACCCACAGATGAATTAATTAAAGATGTATAAAAACACAATGCCAATTTACATCCCCTGTGGGGCATCTACTGTTAGATAGATAGATAGATAGATAGATAGATAGATAGATACAACCGTCTGGTAGAACATCTGCAGCATCTTACTGCAGATGTTGAACGATGCCAACCTTCTCAGAAAGTATAGTCTGCTCTGACCTTTCTGACATAGAGCATCAGTATTGGCAGTCCAGTCCAATTTGTCATCCAGCTGCACTCCCAGGTATTTATAGGTCTGCACCCTCTGCACACAGTCACCTCTGATGATCACAGGGTCCATGAGGGGCCTGGGCCTCCTAAAATCCACCACCAGCTCCTTGGTTTTGCTGGTGTTAAGATGTAAGTAATAATAATAATAATAAGATGTAAGTAATAGGCCATCAAGCTATTGTTTCAATGTTTAAAGAGAAAACAAAACAAAATGAACAGCCACAGCTCTAACAATTTCAATCTAATAATCAAAACACTAGTTTTAGCTGTCTTTGGAATTTTAAATAAGACTTCATTTTGAGATTGCAGTTTTTCGCACTAGGGCATCTTCTGTATGAACAAGTTCTGTTAGGTAAGGAGGCTAACACCATTTGTGACTATGATTACAAAATCAGCACTCAGGTTCAGTTGTTCACTTCATAATTTTAAATAATTCCCTCTGACCCTGTGGCCTAAAACCACAGGAGTAAATTTCAACTTCTGTCTATCATGTGTAATGCAATAACCAGATGGTGAGACTGGTGGAGGGAATTTCAGAAAAAGAATTTCAGATAATTTCCAGTGCTTTTATCACATCTCCTGTTAATTTCTATTTACCAAAGCTGAAAATATTCATCATTTCTTTATACAGTAGTTCATTTTTTTAGTCAAAGATTTAGTCTCCATCCTATAACCTAACTAGTATTCTTTCTCACTTCAACATGTGTTCTCAATCACATCAGTTGTCAAAATTCTCTTTGGTATGCTAAGTTGTCAAAATTCTCTTTAGTATGCTAATTGGATCCAGTTTAACAAAGACAAAATGGCTAAATTACTTTACCAATGGCAAAAATGCAAGGGAGTGAAAAAGTTAAAAAAAATCTGGTAGCAGAAATTGTTTATGATGAGAGCACCTGCTTCAGGACTTCATTAGAGAGAACAATTCAGTGCTTTTGAGAGACTGGCGGCAGAAGCAGGAGAGTAGAAGATTTACTAAAGGTTGTAATGGATTGATTGGAATGCTTTCCAATAACTAACAATGATTTCAGCTGCAGCCCATCTGCTGAGACCTACCATCACAGCTGCTGGTTTCATTTTACATTTTACTTTCTGATTCAAACCTTTGCATCAAGCATTTCTTAACTTTAATTCTGGCTGTTTTTATGACAAAACTTGAGCTGAAATATAAAGCAGAAATTAATCTGGTCTAAATAGTGTTCTTAAGAACTTTACATTGTGTTGTTTCCAACAATATACAGAATTAAATTACTTTTTAAAAAAATATCCATGAAATTAAATGTATTAAAATTGAGCACTATGAAATTCAAGAAAACTGACTGAGAAAGTCCAAATTATAATGAAAAACATCTTGTACAATATTTTGAACTGCATTGCACAGTACTAAAGTTTATTACAAATCATGAGTAACAGTCTATAGCCACTGCATGTTTACTTTTTTGACTTTGTGCAAAGTTCTGTACAAGGCCTTTTTAAAGTTTGGAGTTCTGCTGTAGAGTGAAGAAATCCATTGTATATCTGCATTAAATGATGTGCTGAAGCAGTTGTGGATTACTATAAAGGCTGTTAGTCATTTTCTCTTCTTAGACATGTCCAAATCATTCATAATTGAAATTTCAATTTTTTATTTTATTCAATATTTTTTGATTGTATAATCTCTCTTTCTCTCTCTCTCTCTCTCTCTATCTCTCTCTCTCTCTCTCTCTCTATATATATATATATATATACAGTATTTGTCACAAAAAGGACACAAATTCATCAAGAAGGTTAGGGGCAGCCACCCGCATAATTAGTTTCCTGGTTGCAAAGTTTCAAATAAATGACAGCGCTGATGTGCACAAAATGGAGTCCAAAACAGAACTGAGGGAATAGGGAAAAGGTGGAGGCTTTTAAAGGTCAGGGTAGCAAGTGACGTGAAAGGGGCCAGGATCGGAAAGGTCTTGAGCCATAGGCTCGAGCCCAGATGTGACATCAAGTGGGCCAGAGCCGTCAAGGCCTTCCTCTATAGACCTGGAAGTGACGTCAACAGGGCCAGGTTTAACTTCCCGTGAATGGTCTGCCTGAAAGCGAGAAAAGGAGTCAGTGCACTCTGCCACATCCCAGTCAGATTCAGAATTGCCCTCACTCAAGCCGTTTAGCTGCCTTCCAAGCGCACATGCGTGGATTAGTAAGGTGCGGTTCAGAGGGTGTTGGTCTTAAAGTCGTTTTTATTATTTGGATGTTCTTCTTTTTAAGCCTGCATATGCTTGGTTACTAATTGCTGTTTTTTACTATTGACTACTGGCACTCAGAGATGTGTACTGACTCTCTTATCCATACCATCCCATTGACCTGCAGTTCCCAGTTGTGGTGCTGAAAGCCAACTACTCTCCCAACCCCCACTCTTCAATTGCAGTACCTAAAACATTAATGGAGAACCCCAACCCCAAGCTCTACGTTCATGGTGTTGCAAACTCCAAGAAAGACTTAAACTCCCAACCGCCCAATTGCAACACTAAAATAGCCAAAAAATCCAATGTTGGTCTTAGTGGCACTTGAGTTTGTAATGGGGAAGCCACAAAAATTCTGTTGCAATGCTCAAAGCTACTGTTCGCACTCCTCATGCTTCACGTTAATAACCATCAGGATAACACATGGGGTACTTTAAAGGACTTCAAAGGGGAACTATATACAACTGCTGAAAAACAAACAAATACTGTACAGGATGGGCCATTTATAGGGATACACCTTAATAAAATGGGAATGGTTGGTTTATAAGTGGTCAGAAACTTGTAAATAACTCATGAAAGAATAAAGTTACGTTAAAACCAAGCACACCATTGTTTTTCTTGTGAAATTCCCAATAAGTTTGATGTGTCACATGACCCTCTTCCTATTGAAAAAACAAAAGTTGGATCCAAAATGGCCGACTTCAAAATGGCCACCATGGTCACCACCCATCTTGAAAAGTTTCCCCCCTCACATATACTAATGTGCCACAAACAGGAAGTTAATATCACCAACCATTCCCATTTTATTAAGGTGTATCCATATAAATGGCCCACCCTGTACTTATGTTAATGATGTAAAAAAGTGCAAATTGTAAAACATCTAATAATGAGAATAGTATATATCCAGATTTAACATTATTTCTACTCATTTTTCTGGTTTGTGATTGGTTTTTCTACTCTTGATGGATTCTGATTCTGGATTTGTATATTTGGACTTGTTTGCATTATGGTTGCCTTTTTGGCAACTCTTCTCAGCTCTTTTCAGCACCTCTTGTTATTCTGGTTTGTTAATAAATACTTTTCAATTTCAAACAATCCATATTGCCTTTTTGTCACAAGCCAGAATTTTCCATGGTTTCTCCTTCTTGTGAGGCATTTTGGAACATTTAATAATTTTGGGGCTAGTCAAGCTAAAGCCTACTATGGTAGTTGGGAGTTAGCTGGACTGGGTGCGCCTCTTCTGAACTGGTTGAGGGTCCTGGTCTGCTTTTGTGGATCTTTTAGAGTCCTTAAACCATCTTCACCATGTCAGAGATTCCAAAATATAATACAGTCATATGAAAAAGCCTGCATAATAATTTACTCTACTTTCAACAAAAAGGATAACAGTGGTATGTCTTTCATTTCCTAGGAACATCGGAGTACTGGGGTGTTTTCCGAACAAAGATTTTTAGTGAAGCAATATTTAGTTGTATGAAATTAAATCAAATGTAAAAAACTGGCTGTGCAAAAATTTGGGTACCCTTGTAATTTTCCTGATTTGAATGCATGTAACTGCTCAATACTGATTACTTGCAACGCCAAATTGTTTGGATTAGCTCATTAAGCCTTGAAGTTCATAGACAGGTGTGTCCAATCATGGGAAAAGGTATTTAAAGTGGTCAATTGCAAGTTGTGCTTCCCTTTGACTCTCCTCTGAAGAGTGACAGCATGGGATCCTCAAAGCAACTCTCAAAAGATCTGAAAACAAAGATTGTTCAGTATCATGGTTTAGGGGAAGGCTACAAAAAGCTATCTCAGAGGTTTAAACTGTCAATTTCAACTGTAAGGAATGTAATCAGGAAATGGAAGGCCACAGGCACAGTTGCTGTTAAACCCAGGTCTGGCAGGCCAAGAAAAATACAGGAGCGGCATATGCGCAGGATTGTGAGAATGGTTATAGACAACCCACAGATCACCACCAAAGACCTGCAAGAACATCTTGCTGCAGCTGGTGTATCTGTACATCATTCTACAATTCAGCGCAATTTGCACAAAGAACATCTATATGGCAGGGTGATGAGAAAGAAGCCCTTTCTGCACTGACGCCACAAACAGAGTCGCTTGTTGTATGTAAATGCTCATTTAGACAAGCCAGATTCATTTTGGAACAAAGTGCTTTGGACTAATGTGACGAAAATTGAGTTATTTGGTCATAACAAAAAGGGCTTTGCATGGCGGAAGAAGAACACTGCACTTCAAGAAAAACACCTGCTACCTACTGTCAAATTTGGTGGAGGTTCCATCATGCTGTGGGGCTGTGTGGCTAGTTCAGTAACTGGGGCCCTTGTTAAAGTCGAGGGTTGGATGAATTTGACCCAATATCAACAAATTCTTCAGGATAATGTTCAAGCATCAGTCACAAAGTTGAAGTTACGCAGGGGTTGGATATTCCAACAAGACAATGACCCAAAACACAGTTCAAAATCTACAAAGGCATTCATGCAAAGGGAGAAGTACAATGTTCTGGAATGGCCATCACAGTCCCCTGACTTGAATATCATCGAAAATCTATGGGATGATTTGAAGCAGGGTGTCCATGCTCGGCAGCCATCAAATTTAACTGAACTTTAGAGATTTTGTAGGGAAGAATGGTCAAAAATACCTCCATCCACAATCCAGACACTCAAAGGCTATAGGAGGCGTCTAGAGGCTGTTATATTTGCAAAGGAGGCTCAAATAAGTATTGATGTAATATCTCTGTTGGGTGCCCAAATTTATGCACCTGTCTAATTTTGTTATGATGCATATTGCATATTTTCTGTTAACCCAATAAACTTAATGTCACTGCTGAAATACTACGGTTTCCATAAGGCATGTCATATAATAAAAGGAAGTTGCTACTTTGAAAGCTCAGCCAATGTTAAACAAAAATCCAAAGAATTAAGAGGGGTTCCCAAACTTTTTCACATGATTGTATTTATAATTATTTCTTGTCAAAGGTAAATCAATGAAAGTCATTTTAATAAATTGACTCAAATGATTCAATAAATGGTTGTTAACAGATGGTCAACATGGGATCAGATGAGGTGGATACTGTTTTCTTAGTATTCTAGCAATGTATAAGGATTCAGTAAAAACTTTTGAGAGCATTAAGAGCATATAGTATTACCTACCATGTCTTTTAAAAATCTTTTAATGAGATACCACACTAGAGGTCTGGAATCATAAAAAGTAGAAAAAAATTTGAAATTCTAATTGATTCATCATTGTCCTTAACCATACAGTGGATGCAGATGATTACAAATATGAATGAGGTACTGGCTTAATAGCACATTGCCTAGAGTACAAGTCATGCTTAAGCGCTATAGCACAATTGTAAAACCACATCGGGAATATTGTTTGTAGCTTTGTACTCCATGTGCCAAGAAAGACAAAGCAATGCTAATAAAATTCCAGGGAAAATGCCAGACATTATTTTAGTCTATTGCTTCCATTTTTTAGCAAGATCTTTATATCTTGTGAAAGTAGGAATAGGCTGAGCACTTCAGCAATGTTGCATGGAGGTTACTGGGTACTCTAGGTCTTTCTACATTACTCATCCTGACCTAAAGGAGTGCCCAACTACGGGTAACAATCTTCCAGATTGTGTCCCAAAAGCATGACATCCATAGATTTTTTCTTTTACTCCTTGGACATCTCATAGTCCTGTCTTCAGGCTCTTTGAAGATTTTTAGCTTTCCAGTTGTGCATACCTGTGGTGCCCAGGAGAAAAAGGGTCTTTCAAAGAAACAGATCTACAAATTCCTATATCAGTATGAAAGATAAATAATCTCAACCTACTCTTGCCTACAACACACATCCACCAACCTTATTCCTTCACTGAGCCCAACTTTATTATTGAGAACAATTGTGTCATACAGTATATAAATCAACTCAGCTTAGTATGAAATAATAGCATACTAATTAATTGCTAAACAATAAGCATGCAGGAGTTTAACGTAACATTCTCAAATCTCCTTAATCTAATTCAGGGTCTTGTGAGGCCAGAACTTATTCATGTGGCATTGGGCTAAGTGATGATACAATTCCAAATGTGGTACTAATCAGTTACAGGACTCACGCATGCTTAAACTCACACAAATTGAATTTCAAACTTTATGTTGTGACCTGAAATAATATTCAGACAAGAGCACTGTATCCTTGAGGCAGCTGTGCTTACCACTGCCCCACTGAACCACCTATAGGGCAATGTCAGTGTTTAAAATTCTAGTGTTTTAGCAGGTGGTACTTTATAAAAATCTGAGATACTCTTACCAATAGAAATAATAAATACATGTTAGTTTAGGGTAATATTAATTTTTGATTACACAATTATAGATCATATACACTTTAACTTCTACTGGTTTGTATTAGCCTGTGCCTTTGACATAGCTGTTTTTTGGAAAGCTGCCAAGAGTCGTATATCCAGTTGTCTCTAATTGCACCAGACTGCAGGACAGACAGATGTTGGAGTTCATGCAGTTCCCATTCTAACTAGAAAAATGGAGTTTAAATTGATGCTGTTTGTATGTGATTCTTTACATCCTTATGTAAAAATAAATATCCTCTTGCATGCTATTATTTGTTCCAGTAGATAATAAGGCTATAAGATTTCATAGATTGATAAAGGCATGTCTGACAATGGCTTCTCCTGGACTTCTGCAAGCCTTTCCCAATCTCTCTGAAATCCCAAGGGGGACAACCCCCTTTAAAAGTATGGTCACTAGACTGAGTAACCCCAAGGGGCACAATGACAATGAGGGACAAACAATTCCTAGAAACACCCATGCTCATGGCTCCTCTGTCTCTTTACTGCACACATGCCCCTCACTCAAACCTCCCTGAAATCAGTTATGCAAGGGTGAGTTGTCCGCATAGAGGCCACCAAATTCATGGAAGGATGCCATATTGGTAAATTCAGATCCTGAACTTTCATGGCAGTCCTGGCTTATCCACTGCTACCAGCCATGATTGACCATCTGCATGAGAAGATGCCACATCCTGCAATGTAGAGTTAAAGGCTGTTTTCCTTGAGGTAAGTGTAACCTTAGAAGCAGAATGTATCAATAACCTTAATTTTACATATGTAAAGCACAACCATACTCAGAAAATAGTCACTTGGCACAGATGAAGTTACTATGACCAGGTTGTCCATGTAGGTTTCGATCTGCAGATTTTGGATGCCAAACAGTTCATAGAGCCTTTGTGTTTTATTTCAGCTGATTTGGTCAGCATATTCAAGGCTAGAGTGAAGAGGAAAACATTTCAGCTAATGACATCTCCTGGACAGACCGACAGATAGGAGAGTGACTTGAGTGGTCAATGTCTCTTTGATATAATCACTTTTAAGATTACATTTACTGTAAAATGACTGGAATTTAATACCAGACCAGTTGTGTTTCCACCAGTTAGTGAAGTATAGCCACATAGACATAGTTATTAAGGCCTGAAACATAATGGACTCCCTTGCTTTTTCATCTCTCACCGATTAGTTAAGTGCCCACCTCTGGCTGTCTAATACATCCCTGGACTGTGATATTATTATAAGAGTTATTTAGGAGATGCTCAGTCAAGCTTCGAGTAATGACTGAATAAGATGGTTGAGAATGTGATGCTCCTGAAATGCATAATTTTTCTGGAACTCTACTCCCTGGGTACCCAGGCAACCTCTGTAAATCTCCACTGTTGTGTCACTGTCCTTCTTCTAATCACCTCCAATAGCTTTATCATAATTTTGGGATCATCTTTTGTATGCCTCATAAAACACTCAACTTGGTCCAAAAGCTGAATTTGTTTTGTCAGACTCAAAACTCCTCCTTAACCCTTTTCTCAACTCCATGCTGTTAAACTCACTGGCATGTCCCTGTGGGTTTTGCAATACCAGTGAATAGCATAGACCTTACTACCTTATTCTGTGCACACCAGAGGTGATAGTCAATGTCTTTTTTTTGGTGCAGTCAGGATGACCACAGGGCTACTACTTAAGTAGTGGTTTTGTGACTCCAAGGGGATTCTTAAGAAATATTTTCTTAGGCTTCCTATACTACCTGCATTAATGTTCTCTGTGAAAGCACATGAGGTTCTTCCAGAACTTCTGCTTCTCTCTCAACCTCTAAATTGCTGCTTGAAGTACATTTTCTGAAGCCTTGTATCTCTGATCTTCCTTGCTGTACAATATACTGGCTATTGTCTTCTTTACCATGTTATATCTTTTAGTAGCAAGGCTACAGTCTCTGCCATTGCCTCAAACCTTCTATTCCCTTTAACTGTCATCTCAAACATCTTATTGACTATACATTCTCATTATAATGGAGCTTCTTTTTCATTCCAGGTCTGAGGCCATCTGACCTCAAGTTGTTCTATTAGTTTGCTCAGGTATGAAGAAATAACACATGGAGGCTCTGTTCATTATGGGGCAATCCTTGGCTTGTCTTTTGCTTTTCATAAGAATTTACAGCTATGTGTTGTGTTGCCTCTTCCTGCCTTCAGTGTAGCCTTTTCAGTTTTTCTCATCATGTGGATTTTCACTGACAATGCTATTCTGAAACTGTCGTCAACAATACATTTGAGTGATCCCATCAGTGAAACCTGAAAGAGGGAAGCAATCTGCTAGAAGGCTTTACCTAAAGTAACTTGTGAAAAGGGACACAGGAGCTGATCCATTTAAAATAGTAAATAAAAACAATTTTGTAATTTGGAATTCACTATTATGTCTGATTATAAAAATAAAAAAGAAAGCAATAATAAACCATACATATTATTTCGTGATAGTCCTGGAAGACAATAGACTAACAGTTTAAATCTATATTTCTTAGTTAATCCAGGGGCATCAGTTTTCTACTCAGGATGCCAAGTTACATTTCCAAGGTAATGGATGATAAGCATCGCTCTAATTGTAGCTTAATCTATGTGATGACATTTATAATAAGAACATGAGAAAAGTCCTTATTGTTGTAGGAGAAAGATCTCAGTATATTTTGATTAATTGAGGCACAGTTATTATAGTATTATCAGTAATGATTACAGTGCTACATTTTTATATTTAAAAAGAAACATAAAAATACAGCATGTCTGCTCTTTCCAGTGTTTTTAGTTAGTCTGTGGCATTACTATTAATGTTTACTTTTTAAAGAAATATATTTCATTATTATAGCATTTAATCATATTTAAATGCCATGATTGATTTCAGTTCTTAATTGAAAAATTATAAACATATTTTTCAAATTTTTCAAACTTAGTTCAAGGGTGGCTGCAGTAAATGAATCTTGCCTTGATGAGTGAGGGGATTTGGAAAGGCCTGACAGCTCTGAATGGTGAGGAGCAAAGCAGCTTTTGCCCACAAGAAGGAGACTGGACCGTTGAATCATGGATAGAGAGAACAAAAAATACAGATAGCCAGTGTGTGAAAACATTTAGGGAAAATCAAAAAGTATTAATTTATAAAAAACAATTAAAAGGGGAGCTTACTTGGAATAGTATTTGAAACCGGCAATCCTGTAATGAGACCCACAGAATCTGGCTTTCTTTCTGATTGTGTGAGATTGCACCCTGGGAGTCAGCATTTAGTAAGAGCTCCAGCACCTTAGAAGAGAAGAAAACAGAGAAGGTATCCTTATGTCAGGACCAGCGATCAAAGGAAAAAATAAGATTCCCAAACATAGGCTAGTCCTCCAATATTTCAGCAGCAGGTGGAGTAAAAAGTCTTGACAGTTGTGGTCCCCGGCCGGGCTTGTGCCTCCTCCAGACCGCGAGGGGGCGTCCGTCCTGGTTATGTTGGGGACCTCGGGTACAGGGCTTGGAAGCCCAACCCTGTAGGGGCCAGTGGCCACCGCCAGGCCGCGCCCAGGTGCCTGAGGAACATTGGAGCCCAGCACTTCCGCCACACCAGGAAGTGCTGGGGGGAAGACGACAAGGGACACCCGGACGGCTTCTGGGTGCGCAGCTGGCACTTCCGCCACACTGGGGTGTGGCCAGGACTAATTGCCGGGAAGCAGCTGGAGCCCATCTGGGTTCCCATATAAGGGGCCGCCTCCCTCCAGTCAGAGGTGGATGTCGGGTGGAAGTGGACAGAGCTGGAGAGAGGACGGGAGGCGGTCAAGAGAGAAAGGCACAAAGGACTGTGAGGCCTGGACAGTTGGGGGAACAGTGCTGGAGGCACTGGGAAGTGCACTGAGTGAAAACTGTAAATATTGTAAATAAAAGTGTGTTGGGTGAACTATGTTGTCCGTCTGTGTGTGTCCGGGGCCAAGTTCACACAGTCCAATAGATAATAATAAAAGCAACACATCAGGCTTACAAAAGCTTGCCTCATCCGCCTGGCTCTTCCCAGTCAATGTGAGTATCGTCCCGCTTTAGTAACACCCATAGAGTAGAAACCTGGGACCTCTTCTTCAAGTCGTTTTGTGACACAGTGGAATTTTATTTGGAACAGGATGGGTAGAAGCTGTACACATGTAAGAAAGATCTTCTTCATTCAGTGGAGCTTTAAATGAACTATGAGATCCAGCCTCTGTGTCAATCTTCTCTTCCAAGTAATGTCAAGTTGTTGCTTCTCTGCCATAGGTATACACGATCCTGATGATTTGTAACCTTTCCACTTCTAGTATCCTAATAAGCCTGATTGGGGCCTCCAGAAAACGCATATTTCAGGAGGATACTGTCATGCTTTGACTTCTCCACAGTCTGGGGTGCTAAATAATGCTTGTATCTCAAAAGTCATCTGGTTTCTAGTATTTATCAGCATAAGAAGAAGTGTGTTGGCACAGGGCATACTGTACAAATTAACTTGGATGCTGTCCCTGGAGAAGCTCAATTTTATGTTGTTCTGTTTGTTCTTGTTCTCTTACTGCTTAAATCTGTTTCAGTTGAATTCCAGTAATACTCCACATTCTTCAATGAATCTGATCAAAATGTATAACTCATATTTCTTTAATTTTTGCACAGGCAGCAAATGTTAGAAAAGAGGGAGATGATGAGCTATTTATGACACGTCTAAAGATGGTGGGTGTCATGAGCTGCCTTGCCATATACTAGCAAGGCAAATGTTCTGTATTTATGAAATGAAACATAGGCGCCTGAGGCATCTGAGCTCTTCTACTTTTGTAGTATGAAATCTAAGAGCCATGCATTGTGGTACTTACTGAAACTGTGTTGACTGACAGGAAGTCTGGTGGTGACTTGGCTACTAATGACTTTTGTGTATCTATGTTTACTGCGTATTTTGGTGCATTTTGGTTGCAGTTGTTCATTAAGGATTTTATTAGATAATTTACATATTTTGTTTTTTTATTAATTGCATGTATTCACCTTCTGCGGTGGGCTGGAGCCCTGCCCGGGGTTTGTTTCCTGCATTGCGCCCTGTGTTGGCTGGGATTGGCTCCAGCAGACCCCTGTGACCCTGTAGTTAGGATATAGCGGGTTGGATAATGGATGGATGGATGTATTCACTTTAAGTCAAGTGAAAGCAGGGGTGTCAATACTGGCATACTAAGGGACACATGAAGCAGTGATATTTCATTTTAAGATGGTGAATAATTGTGGATAGATTAGGTTAAAGTATACTCTAATATGCTGTGGATAAATTAAGATATCATTTAAGACACTCCTTTCTGAGTTTGAAATAATGTATGAGATTGCAAGCTTGGAAAAGGCTCCTTGGCTGAAGTCTTTTAAGCACAACAAAGCCCCTTATATTGACAAGACAGAGCTAAAGAAAGATGCTATCATATTGTGAAGTCTTAAACATTGTGAGAGGAGTGTAAGTCCTACATAAAGTCCCACAGAACATTCCAGAGTAGCTTCACCCCCAACCAGCCAGCCCCAACTACTACTACAGTATTAGGCTTCAGGCTGTCTTGGCCCAAAAATGGGGAAACCTGGTTTATACAGTTCAAAATATACTTAATGTTCCAAAACACCTTACAAGAAGGGAGAAACCGAGAAAAACTCCAGCTTTGAACAAAAAGGCAGCAATAATCCTTTATTTATAAAAAAAATGAATAATGAAAGAGTGCTCAAAAGAGCAAAAAGGAGTTGTCTAAAAGGTAATCCTCAAGTGAGCAAGTCCCAATACTCTGTCCAGTAAACTAGAATACAAAAGCAGCAAATACATTCAAAGAACCAGAAAATTCAGTATAAATAATACTTTAAATATACTTCATTGAAAACGCTGCTGAGGCCTCTTCCCTGGTAGAAAATATAGCTTCTGGGAGGTCTAAGCAGCAGTGATGCTAGGGTGGCCTTGACTCTTAAGGAACCACCTACAAAGCAGAAGGAACAGTAGGACATTAAACTTACAGTATACAATTAGGATATCAAATATAAACATAACAGAAATAACATAAAAGTATGAAAAATACTAGTTCAAATGTAACAGAAACAACAACAGTGACAGCAAAAGAAAATAAATACAAGTCTGGGGAAATAAATCTGGTTGAAACACAACAGAAGCTAAACATTTAATCAGCAAAGCTGAGGCTTAAACCTGCTATTTCTCCGCAATATCCATCATGAAGAAGAAGTAGGGTTGTTACTGGACCTAGACATGCGGTCATTCTTTGATCAAAATGGGAGCAAGAAGTAAAGAGCAAGTTCAGGAAAGCTCAGGGCAGGAAAGAATAAGTGGAGACCTGCTTCAGTCCTGAGTAGAACAATTCTATGTGATTCATCACTACAAGTTCCAAAAGAATCTTTTTAATTTCCAGAACTCCAGAAGTCTAGAACCAAAATTCCTGGCTGACTTACTGTCTTAACTTTTGTTCTTACCAAAACTGCTTAAGAGGAAGCTGCAATGCAAAACAAAGGTACAGCTGAAGCAAAACTACTGAAGAAATGGATCTAGGATACTACTTTTGTTTTGTTTTGTTTCAATTTCAGCTTTTTTCTTTACTTGTTTTTGTCAATGTGTCTTACAGTGTATATCAATTTGGGAATTGAATTAGTTTCCGTATTTATTTCCATCCATTATCCAACCCGCTATATCCTAACTACAGGGTCTGCTGGAGCCAATCCCAGTCAACATAGGGCAGGGCAGGAAACAAACCCCGGGCAGGGCGCAAGCCCACTGCAGGGCACGCACACACCAAGCACACACTAGGGACAATTTAGAACTGCCAATGCACTTAGCTTGCATGTCTTTGAAATGTGGGAGGAAACTGGAGTACCCGGAGGAAACCCATGCAGACTTGAGGAGAACATGCAAACTCCACACAGGGAGGACCCGGGAAACAAACCCGGGTCTCCTAACTGTAAGGCAGCAGCGCTACCCACTGTGCCGCCCTCGTATTTATTTATGTTAGCTAATTATATTGTAATTGTTTTATGTTTGTACCTTTAGTTATAGAGATCTGGTGGATAAGGTTCCCCTCAGTCCTACAGATGTACTGATATTAGGGTCTCTCTGTTTAAGTGGGCCTTTGACGTCAATCTCCGGAGGCAAGGAGTTCTAACCACTGTGTCTTGGACTTGCCTACCGTAAGCTGGTATGGGCATCCTAAGTTAGAGGACATTTTTTACTACTGACTTGGTTTTCTTAAGAGAGAATTGCTGTTAAGTATAGGTTTTTGGTTTGGGGGATCTATATTTTCCCTTTCAAAATAAAGGTATCTAATTTAGGTAAGTAATTTGTTGTATTCTTTTGTCTACTGTTTTGAAATTTTGCAAATTTTATTTCAATCATTCTTCCAGTTGTTGTGAAAAGGTTTTTCCTTGTTTTGGTTGACTGTTAATTGCGAGCCCTCTGTATTAAAGTTTAAATGCCTATAGTGCTTTATCTTTCCATGAAGTGCCAATCATAACAGATATGAAATACAGCAGTACCTCCTCACATATGTTCTTAGCACTTGGAAACCTGCAAACCTCATTTCAGACTAATATTAATTCACTTTTCAATTACTTTTAATACATTTTAGGTTACAAACTGATTGATGAATTCGGTTTGAACTTTATTTCTTAACTAACAGTATAAAAAGTGTTAAACTAAATGCCTGCTTGTCTAAGGTACTCTCTTACTCTACTGAATTCCTTCCATTCAGCTCACAATCAGCTGCCAGAGTTTGCTTAAGGACAGGCACATAATACAATTTGCAGTTCACACTGTTTGTCATCTGTTTCACCTCTGCCACAAAAAATTGTCACTAGGAATAATTACATATACTTACATGCCTTTATAGATTATTCTTTCATGGACTCCCATGAGCTATCTTCTGTTCAGCATTCAGCACAGCACAAAGGTAGGGTCTTAAAGAAGTTATCACTTTAGACAGCTTGTGGGAAAAAAAAGACATCACTGAACAAATAAAGGCTGCCCAACAGATCAGTCAGCATGTGCAACAGCCACTCGTTTAATCAATATTTTTACTTAAATTAGTCATGCAATCATATGTTTGATTTTTTTTCTGTATTTGCATACAATCATTACACATAGGTTTAATATCCACTAAAAAAAAAGTATTTTATCTTTTGCTAGAAATATGAATAACTATATGAACTATTAAACACAACCCTTTTGAAATGTAAACACTGAGAGAGAAACTAGAAGACAACATTAGAGCTGCAGGCCTAGAATTTGTCAGAATTTTCGGATATACTGTAGATGTAAATAGAGTGAAGAAGAGGTAAACCTAGAAGAGTGTTGTCATTTGGCCAAATGTAAATAACGAAAAGGGGGCAGCTCCCATTCCATGCTAAAGCTCTCTTTTTGCCTTTGTGTTTTAATATCCATGTGCTGTTTTGTTGAAATTCATCAAGCTATCAACCCTTTGGACGCATTTTCTCTGAACCAAATGATCTGAGCACAGCTAAGCAGCTATCCACGTTCTTGGTAAACCAATAACTCTTGTAGCAACTTCTGACAATGATGATAATGCTTTGCTCTCCATCTCTACAGCTGTTTGTATGTTCCATCTTAAGCCAAAACGAACAGGCTAGGTAAAGTAAACTTTTGTTAAATGTTCAAGCATTTTGTCTTGTGTCATCTGTTTTCAGGAGAGTATGGGTGGTTTGGGCTAACATTAGGTACAAAAAACCACTTACTTTTCAGGAACAAATACACACAGGACACAAGCAAGTTGGAAAACTATAAGAATCCTTAGAAAGCCAAGGCACAAATCACAGTTTTATATGTATAATGTGACTGGGTAAACAGAATTGTATGAGCCGTTTTGAAATGTTGGGGTACCAGCTAGGTGTCCTTTTATAATAGGCACAAAATAGTAAAGAAAAACTGTGACACCAATAACAGAAAACACAGCATGTTGGCTGACTCAACAGGGATAGCTTCCACTTATGGAGGTTATTTCACAGGTGCTTGTTCCAGGCCCAGTTCAGATCCAAAAAGCAGAAGACCTTCTCTGGGAATTTTTATACAGCCCATTCTGGCAGGTTGGGACTGGCTCTGGGCAGCACAGTCAGGTCAGTTGCCCTCTCCTGGTGTTTTCTCTGAGCTACAGTTGGAAAAAGATAAACCATTAGCGTATGTACCCTCTGTCATCCCATCGTGATACAGAGCTAGGAAGGTCATCCCCAGGTGTACATGTGTATATATATATATATATATTGTAGGAGAGAGCAGGTATCCCAGATGAGATGGGGAAATATACATTACCTGCAAGGGAGACCAGAGCGACGCGACAAAAGCATATTGGCCAGATGACCAGAGAAATAACTTTGTGTCTGGCTGGCAGGAAATAATGGATGAACCAGCAATAGCTGGGAATTGGGAAATGTTCCATTCCCTGTATGCTAGGTGGCAGTGGTCCTTATATGGGAACCCAGTGGGGACGCCCACAGGGATGCTTGGGAATTGGAGTGCGGAAGTGCAGCCCTATCGGGGTCCCAACATATTGATAGAGGAAGCTGTCGGGGGAGGACCTCCTTACTTTTTTTATGGACTGAAAGAGTGGCATCAGATACAATCCCGGGTCCAGCATAAAAGGGAACCCGCTGCCACACATCGATGAATCTGAGTCATGAGGCAGCAGGCAAACACCTGGAGAAGGTGGGAGGATAGTGAGAATTTAATTAATTTTATTTATTGTACACTTGTGGTTTATTACTGAACGAAGGATTGGGAAGAAGTGCCTGGAGACAATAAAAAGAAATTATTTGATCTAATAATGTGTGGTGCTTTACTGTGTCTGTGGTTTGGGGCTCTGTATCTATATTATAGCTATAATGTAGCTATATCTATATCTGTCTATATCTATATCAATCTATATCTCTCTATATCTATATATACATCTATATATAGATATATAACAACGTATATTAATTATTATATATATATATATATATATATATATATATATATATATATATATA
>JANRMT010062792.1:103856948-103868618 GCA_026402145.1 Polypterus bichir lapradei | reverse complement strand
TTTTTTTGTTAAGTACATAACTCCACATGTGTTCATTCATAGTTTTGATGCCTTCAGTCATGAAAATAAAGAAAACACATTGAATGAGGAGGTGTGTCCAAACTTTAGGCCTGTACTGTATATATACATATATATATATATATATGTATATATACAGTATATTATATATAACAAGCCACAAGTGTAAATTATATGTTGTTTTCATAGCTTCTATCTGGAACAGGTGCATTGTTGCATCCTGGAATTATGTTAGAGAAAATTCACAATGATAAAATTGGGTTGAAAAGTTCATACCAGATGCATTTAAAGGTGTATGCTGCTAAGGGCTACTAGTTAAAGTGGATCTGTGCTTGATTTGTCAACCTAACACGTAAACAGTATTGACAGAAAAATCCTTATTTTAACAAAACAGCTCAATAAACCATAAAAATATACATTTAAGATAAGATAAACTGTCTACCTTAATGAAATTCCAAAATACTAATCATTTTTAACAAATACTGAAGATTCTTGTTTAGCCTATGCAGGAAATGCAATAATACCATCCGCTAACTACATTGTATCAGTTTATCAAATGAAAAACCAGCTATTGGGAGCTTTTTAGAAGCCAGACGTAAATGTGAAGAGAGTCATCAGTCAATTCATAACTGTTGGTGAACAGCAGAAGATGATAACTGGCATGTTTCAACACAAGTTTTAGTGTAAGCTAATTTGGGTGATATATTTTGACTTTGAATTACATTGATCTTTAGCAATGCAGTAAAAGCCTAGAGTCACAGTCATGTCATTGTGTTGATCATTCAATTTTATTTTGCTACATCTTATATGCTGCTCTTGTTAGAGGATTATTATTTTTGTTGTTATTAATGCTGTTTCTGTGGTTGTTCCTGTTGTTTTATGTTTTATAAAACTGTCCATATTCAGGTTTCAAGTGAAGAATTTGTATCGATTTTGTTTTTATTCTAAATAGCATGACTATGCCCAACAAATGGAAATAAAAGTCCAACATAACCTACAAGGCCTTTCAACATTTATTCAAAACCTCCACTTCATTGCATATCAAGGACCAGGCTCCTCAAATGCATCAGAGTACTTAATGCTTTGTTTAATAAAAGCATTGCTGCCGAATTTTTCGATTTCACCAGCCTCTGTACTCAAGCAATAAGTGTCGTCACTGTATTCTATTAAATGCGGCCAAAGTGAATTCTTATTATTTACAGTATGTTGTAGCCTATTATTTTTATCCTCTCAATGTTTATGGTAAGTCAGCACCCATAACAGGTTCAAATATGCAGTATATATTGGGTCATATATATTACTTTACATTTATTTTGCTTCATACTGTCTGCTGCAAACAAAAACTTTTTAATATTTAAATATTGTGACATCTTTCATTGTCAGTATTCACCTTGCTGTCCTAAGCAAATGGTGATAAATCTGCTTTTTCACCGACACTTTTTATTAATCAACTGCATATTGTCAATTTGAGAGAAGCTGTCACTGTACTCAGGACAGCTATCAGTTTTTCCAGAAAATCCTATCTTCTAATGAAGGTATTCAATCTGGCTTCTACCATTTTATTAATGACTTGGGGAAGACAGTACATAAATTGTGCTGCATTTGCCTTATTTGTTTTTTGTTAGAGTACCAGTTTCATTATATTTACTGTCAATTCTTTGAGATGTCTTTTAATTTTCTTCAATGCCATATTTAATTAAGAATTTAGAACTATGTCCATGTATTATTCAAGCTGCAGTAACAAATATGTAAAAATAAAGAATTCTTAGTAATATTTATGTAGATGTAGGCTCACAAATATTTAATAATGTTTTGTATTTTCAAACAATACTTCACCACATAATGGATTAAGCAGGTTTGAGAAATGCCAGGTTACATCATCACACCATTACATTTTAGCAAAGATGTTTATAAGCAGTGCTTTGTAGAAACCGACAAACCCGTGCCCACAGATACTGGGAATAGAGCTCTTGCACTTTCATCATCTTTATTTAACTTCTTTGAGCTCATGGAGTTTTTCTTCATTTTGCTTCATATAAATTTGCATTAAATTTTACTTTTGCCTTTTTGTCTAAAGGTATCAGACAACATAAATAAACAAGCATTGGCCTCCATCTTTCTAATTTTGTAAATGTAATTTAGTTTTGTGCATTACTTCATTTTTAATTCTGGTAATATCAGTGTTAACATGAGAAATGCTTCTTAGAAGTGAGTGTTTATTAAATTATTAAACCAGAAAGAAATTATTTTGCATTGGGATAAAGTCATTACAGATTTGTATAAACAAGTTATTCACCCTGTGAGATTAGCAGGAATTGCAAGTTTTTACAAAGTTTTTGTATTTTCTTCAGTCCTAATTGTTTTATCTGCAACTTAACATACTGTATTCATACATACAATGTTTATGTTGGTAAGGGTTTAATAAAAGCTCATATTATAATTCCAGCACTACAATGGACTTGCATCTGGTCCAGTTCTTGCCTTGTGCCCAATCCTGGAAGGATAGCCTCTTATGTCGTGCAGGCCTTAATTGGATTATGCAGGTCTGAAAATGTTATATTATATTAGAATGCCTATTATACAGCATTATATCTTAATCGGTACAATCAAATATTTGCACACATTGAAACTGTGGCAGTGTGAACTTAATTAGCATGGGTTTATAGACCCCTACCTTTGTGCTGCTGAAAATCATTCCATCTGTGTGATGTTTTTCAGTCAATGCAAGTAATTTTATTGCCTTCTGCAATAATATAAAGCCAAATTGAGAGATAGTACTGCAGAGTGTTTATCTCTTAAATATTTTACTTAGTGTTACCACCTAATTCACCTAATGGACATATTAGGAAATAGGAAATATCCCTCCTTAAATCCAAATTAAGCTTTCAACTTTAATTCATATTGGGTATTGCGCAACCAACAAGACTTAGTTGTATGTTTTTTGGTGCATTTGCATATAATGCACAAAGCACCTATTGTAATAGCTCATGTCTCTCTGTCCACATGAAACAACTGTATCACCTGAAAGTGCTGTGCCACTGTAAGAACATAATTCACGTGCACTGCATGGTGGAAGGTAGTGGAGTGATGAGGTCAGAGGTATGACAGTTATATGTATAGTTTATGGCATACAATAAAGTTTTGCAGTTTTTTTTCCCTTGCATCCAAAGCAGTGGTGTTAAAGTTGCTGAAGTTTTGGGAACAACAAGCCACTGCATGGTTCGCCCAAGTGGAGGTACAGTTCACATTGCCAGATATTACGGCAGATGACACAAAATACTACTATGTCATTGCAGAACTCAGGGGCTGCACACCATCCAGGGTGGTGAGCCTGATTGAAAATCCCCCAGACGCAAATAAGTATGTAACTGTAAAGGCATACAGTTTGGAGATGTGTGGCTTCACAGAGTCAGAGAGCGATGCTATCATTGCTGGGCCTTGGAGGCGCAAAACCCTCCACATTGATAGACCGTATATTAATTAGCTTTGCTAGACAGCCACAAGCCTTATTTTGTATTTAACGAACTGTTTCTGCAACAGATGCCAGAAAAAGTGTGCACTGCCCTGGGCAATGTGTCTAATGTTGACTGCTGAGAGTTGGCCAAAATGGCCAACAGCCTGTACTATGCTTCACAGAGCTATCTGTCTCCTGCTACCCTCATCAGTACTGTTAGCAAGCCCTCGGCTCACACTGCTCCTCCTCCTCCTGCCTCAACCCAGATAACTGACCTGTGTTTTTACCATGCCAGATTTGGCAAGAAAGTGAAGAAATTCTATGTCACTACCCTGCAGGACCAACTGCTCTTCATAACAGATGCCCAGTCTGACTACCTTTTTCCGTGTGGTGCTGGTGCGCAAGTGAGTGTGCTACCTGCACCACCTATTGATGTGACTTCAGTGAAATAAAGGCTCATTCCGGAGGTTGTTAGTGGCACTAAAATCCCCACCTATGGAGCTACCACCAAGTATCTGTACATCCAGTTGGCATCCCCAAAATTGCAGTCATCACCCCCTTTGGATTTTTTGAATGCCTGCACACACCATTCGGCATTAAATATGTTGCACGGACATTCCAGAGGTTGATAGACTATGTCCTCAGAGATTTAGATTTCCTTTTTATTTACCTGGACGACATTCTTGATTGACAGCTTTTCCAGGATTGAACACCTCGCTAATCTCCGAGCCTTAGCCTGCATGAGTTGATTGTAAATCCTTCTAAGTGCCTGTTTGGAGTGCATGTCATAGACTTTCTCTGACAGTGCGTTGCAAATGAGGGTGTGATTCCTTTGCCTTCCAAAGTTTCTGCTGTCACAGATTTCCTGCAATCTTACACTATATGCACCCTCCAGATATTCTTGGGCATGGTCAATTTCTACCACTGCTGCATTTGTTGAACACAAATCACTAGTTCTCGCAATGTCCAAAGTCACTGAGCCCTGGTTGCCTGTCAGCATTGACACCTAGCCTACATATCAGAGTTTACAACAGATGTCCAACAAGTTGAGAGTAAGAACAATGTGGTGGGTGACTGTCTCTCCCAGCTCGCATTCGTCCCCATACACATTGGAGTAGACTACTCCCAGTTACTGATTGACCAAGCTAATGACCCGGAGGTCCAGTTCCTGAAACTGACAGAAACTGGCCTGCAGAGTTGTCAGAGTTGCAGTTGGATGGCAGTACTGTCAAGCTCCTGTGTGACACCAGCACAGGTTACCCATGCCCAATTGCCCTAGAGACAGTACATCTTTGACACTGTACACAGACTCTCACATCCAGGGCAGCGGGCATCTCAATGTTTAGTGGCAGTGGCAAGTTTATTTGGAAGGTTTCAAAAAAGATGTTTGAGGCTGGGCAACAGCTTGTATGATATGCCAAAAGGCTAAAATACATCGCCATGTTAAACACCACTAATACTTTTCCTTGTGCCTGCTCAATATTTTAACCATGTTTGCGTAAACCTGGTAGGCCCCCTTGTTCCATCTCATTGTTTTACACACCTGCTCACTGTTGTTGACAGGACTAACAGGTGGCCTGAAGCTGTTCCTTTGATGTCCACAACTGCAGCAGAAGTTGTGTGGGCTTTTATCAGCACTTGAGTTGCACAGTTTAGCACACCCTCCCACATTACTTCCAACCAAGGTGCACAGTTTACTTCACAGCTATGGGCTGCAATTGCACAGGACCATGGGACAACACTATATCATACCACTGCCTGCCAATTCCAAGCTAACAGTCTTTGTGAGTGATTTCACCAGTCACTAAAGTCAGCCCTCAAGGCCTCTATTACCAATGACTGCTGGCTCGACTGTCTGCTGTGGGTGCTGCTGGGGCTACGTACATTTCCAAAAGAAGATGTGCAAGTCTTGTCTTCTGAACTGGTGTATGGTCAGCCACTCCAAATGCACATGGATTTTATCCCTAAGAGTTCTTTCCCCTGGGTTGCATCCCGACACCACTTTCCACTCCTGGTCATAGCAGCTTACTTCAAACTGCTACCTACCACCCAACAAGCTAACCTCACTCATTCACAAACTTTGTGTTTGTCCGGCACGAGGCACATTGAGGCCCACTGAAACCACCTTATGACGTCCCTTTCAGAGTCCCGGAATGCGTAGACAAGACATGACATAGGTGGCAAACAGCAGACTGTCTCAGTTGATTGCCTCAAGCCTGCGCACACGGATCCAACTTAGGATTTCGGCTCAGTTCTGGACCCTGTTTGTGACCTGGCTCCTGCTGTCACTGACACACCTAAGTCTACTGAGCATGTGGATGTTAGTTCTCCAGGTCTGGTTCCCACCCAGGCAACCCTCACTCAGACTGGGCCCTGACCAAGTGAACATTGTGCACAGGAATTCCGGGGGCTGCGCCACTGTAAGAACATAATTCACACTCACTGCATGGTGGGATGGAGTGTGGTGATGAGGTCAGAGGTGGGACAGTTGTATATATAGTTTACAGCGTTCAATAAAGTTCTGTAGTTTTTTTTTCCCTTGCATCAAGAAAATATTGCCTGTTTTTTTTCTCTCTCGGAGCAGTACACAACTCGGCCCCCCATGGACCAATTTTGTTAATATATGGCACACTTACTCTACAAGGACATTGTCGAGGCAGTTAAAATTTTATTGAGATAACTTGAACAGATCGTGCTTTACACAGTTTAGAAATTTCAAAATCCCCCATTGAGAAAAATTGGCAAATTTGTGTGCTCATCTATCTTAAAACAGAAACATTCCATGCGATTTAATCTATGAATTAGCTTATTGTTTCAGTTTTATCTTGATGGGGGTTAAGACCAACTTGTATATTTTCCTGTTTTTCCCTCTGATAACAGATACTAGTAGCCCTAATACAACTTAATAAAACACCAGCAGACTGCGTGCATGGATAGGTAGTTACTGTCTCTGTCGCTGGCTGCTCACGCAAGCGAGGGACAATCGGCATGTCAAGATGGGCACATGTGGGGAAACCTCTGCATCAGCAAGTTGTTTCTGCTTTATGAAGTCTTCACAGAGGCTTGAACATAAACTGAATGGAAGCAATGCATCAGAACTCTCAGTCCTGCGGATACTTTAATTTGTAACAGGTAAGTTAAGTCATTTCCCTAAACATAGAAGTATAAAATACAAGCATGGAAAACAAAAGGCAATCTAAATATGAATGTAGTACCTGTGGTGTGTAAGCCGTTGTGCAGAGCAAATAAACATTTACTTAGCAAACCAACCTCATGGCACTATTATCTGTGGTTTATATTGATTTGCTATTTCAGTGATTTAAACTGTGTTTACTAAAGTGACCAGACTTCAGTCCTGATTTCAGGCGCGATAAATAAGTAAAGGACAAAATGTCCGAGTTTTAACCGGCTGCCCGTCAAATAAAACATTGCTCTGCAGACACAGGCATCCTCACAATATATTTAGATCATTGCATATGAAACTCAAAGGGGCATAAAACCCCATATCCCCACTTCAGCGTAATGTAATATACAAATGATAAAGCAGTCAAAACTCCAACGAATAAAGCTACATTAAGAACTTCTGTTAAATTTGAAGAGCATCATGAAGGCAACAGGAAGCAGACAAAAACACAAAGTACTGCCAATTATTTGTTTTTTTATTCAGACACTGTGTGGAGTTGTATGTGTTCATTTGTGAAAGTGTTTTTTTTATTTTCCATACCCTGAACCTTGATGAGATAAAGCAGCCATTACACAAACAAAAATGGGTTTTATGCATGGACATACAAGATACACAACTGTCTCGGTCTGACACTTTGAAAATCTCCTCACCCTATCACGTATCATATTCACCTGATATCTATAATGGTCAATTGCAGTAATAAAGTTTGCCTTTCACTTCTGTTACTCTCTAACATTTGTCATAACTGAATAGCTTTGCAGGTCTCATTTCATGGAAATTAAAATTGCAAGACATGTTCAAGCCAAGAAGGAATTAATTACAAATTGTTGATATGTTAATTGCCAATCGCAAATTGTCACTGTGTGTGAATATGGGGTGTACACGTGTGAGTGAGAGTGGTCCTTGTGATGGATTGGCAGTCCACTGAGGGTTACGGTTCCTGCACAGCCTTTGAATGCACCTGAATGTTACGCCATGTGTACATTTTCTAAAGTTGTTGGTTGATCCCATCACCCAGTAGATGTTTTGGTTCTTGGTGATTGCTTTGTTTCATATATTTTTTTTTAATGAAAACATTTCCCCAGTGTTCATTTATAAATGATTTTCTGAAAACAGTTCTCTATTTACTAATGACTTAAGGGATCAATATCCAGCCATTCATCTATCCATCTTCTATCCTTCTCTATCAGCCTGTTATTCCTGGCCGGGGTCGTAGGGACCCATTTTAGGGTGGAATCAATATGCACTACACTAGTTGTTACATAAAATTTCAGTCAGTTTGAAATTTTTTGTTTTTGTACATAGCTTATATAAATTAAGTGTAATATAATTTGGCTTTAACAAAAAAAAATGCATAATTGATATAGAAGTTTAGCAAATAATTTATGGATTACATTAAATAACATAATATTCTTTTCTTGCTAAAAATGTATAGTTTACTGTAAAAAATATTATATTATATATTATTCTTTTTTATCAGACTCCAAAAGGAAACTAGTAGAGAACTACTTATATCTGCAGATGCATGGCTCTATAATGTTATATTTTACATGTCCCTTTTTAACATATAAATTGAGATGAAAGATCTGCAGTGGGCTGGTGCCCTGCCCGGGGTTTTTTATCTGCGTTGTGCCCTGTGCTGGATGGGTTTGGCTCCAGCAGACCCCCATGACCCTGTAGTTAGGATATAGCGGGTTCGATAATGGATGAATGGAGATGAAAGATGTGTACCTATACAATAATATACAACAAAACCACAAAGAATTACATTATTTATCTGATGCAAAATAGTAAATCAGCATATCATATTAAGGAGCAAAGAGGCAGGAAGTACTGGCTTTCAAATTGTCTTTATGACATGCAATAATTTTAATATGTAAAAGATGAAGCAATGATAAAAGAAAGCAAAATTGTCATAACTAGTACTTCCTAAACAACAAAATGACATATTAGAGTATACCAGAGCATTGTTGATATATAAAATTCAGATTGATTTATTTTTCGATAATGATTACCACTCTGGACAGACTCAGAGCATTTGCACAAATTTACAACTATAATGCAATAGCAGCTAATTGCTAAACCTCACAATAGTAATGTGTGTAACACTTAAACTACGTTAAATGACTGTAAAACAGAGCAGTTTCATTATGATTAACATAAAAAATCATGGCACTATAAAGTTGATTATAAAGGAAAATGGATGGTTGACAAAGGAGGAAAACATAAACCTCCCGGGTCCACATGCAGTTGTAACAGGCAATATCAAACAAAGGTGCAATTCTGGTGACCTCCTGTTCATTCTACAATATCATAAGTACTTGCCAGACAGTGTAAAATGAAGATTAAATTCTTCCATCATTGATCCTGATGGCTTCCAGACTGTGTCACAGCTCTGGTGTCATATCCTAGGAAGCAACAGTAGTAGTGCAGTAGCAAATTGACAATGTAGCAGTGGTGCCAAGTTTCACAGCAAGACAGAAAAAAGATAAACATAGAAGAGGGAAAACATCACATCCTAATGATATTTTTGAGCAAATGATTAAAAGATAGAGTTGCATTAGGTATCAGTTATGAATGTCTAAAGGAGTGTTCAATCTGAATTTAAATGCTGAGAATGTTAGGGCATCCCTAATTGAAGAAGGCAGATCAGTCCCCAGATTGAGGTTCCTGCAGGTAATTGAAAAGCTTGACCTCCCACTGTTATTTTATTAATTGTTGGAATCTTTAGTTACTGGCATCTTGAGACTGCAACATATGCTCCAATACATATGCGATGATAAGTTTAGATAAGTAAGTAGGGAACAAGCAATTTGTACCTTTATATGTAAGAAGGAGGATTTTGTAATCATCCCTAAATTTAATGGAAAGCCAGTGTAAAGACTTAAGGCAAAAGTTTTGTTATCATACTTAAATGTTCGAGTAATGATCCTTGCCAGTGGCACATCTATGTGTGTACCCAGTGGCCGACGACAAGTATACAATCGAGTGCAAAGGGAAGCCCATTAGATAGATAGACAGATAGATAGATACTTTATTAATCCCAAGGGGAAATTCACAGTAGTAAAAAGTGTCCAGGGAACGAGTCCACATAAAAGAAAGTGATAGGAGTGATCAGTAAAATAGAGAAAAAGGTAGAAAAATAAAGTCGTACACGGAGCTGCTGGAAAGTCTGTCACTTGCGGCGGCGCCTGAGTTTGTTTTCCAGACTAAAACAGCACTGTGTCCACATGCTGCACTGATAAAAGTATGATCAACTCCCTTTTAAGGAGATAAATCACTCAGGGGCATGTGAGGGTCTTAATCCAGCCTTGATGCTTTTAGTATCATTTTTGAATTAAAATACATTTTAATTAAATTTTTGTATTTATCCATCCATCCATAATCTGAATTTTCCTTAGGGTACAAGTGAGATAGAGACCATCCTGACAGCTTGAAGTGCAAGGCAGCAATCAACCCTCAATGGAATAGCAGTGTATTTAGATTCATACCAATGCAGTTTAGTAATTAACTTAATGCATATGATGTGAGAGGAAACCTGAGAACCCAAGTAAAATCCACGTGATAAAACAAATATAAAGCATATGAGACCCAGTTCCCTGTTGAACTGAGGCAGCAGGTTATAAACTGTGCCTCAGTGTTAGGCAGTCATTCTCAATTTAAAGTTAACTAGATATTTCTATTTAGTTTTCATTATTGCCACATGAGTAATGACATTGAGAGGTTATATCCACTAATACAATAAATAACTTACTCAATTACACAATTCATTGGAGAGCTTAGACATGGATGAATAAGTATGAATGGATGGGTGAATTGAGTTCATGTATGTATGACGTTCTGCTGAGAATTCTAAATCCAAAAACAATAATAACAAAATGGCAGATTAGGGGTTTCAATACTTTCTTTAACTCCAGCAAACATAACCTCACATTCTCCTCTGGACTGGAAGTGTAAATGTGATTCTGCTGTAATTTTCAAGTCTTAGTTTCTTTTGCTACCATAGTGGAAATTGCTATCTAATATGCATTGTACATAATTATAAAGTCACTCCATAGAATAAAAATGGACTAAGAATCAAAAATAGTTATTTAGTCTAGTGGATTTGATATTAGATGAGCAGAAGGTGGTTTGAGAAAGTGAGGTTGTCATAACATTGCTTATAGTTTCCAATGAATATTAATATAAATAGTTTCCACAAACAGAATTAATTTATCTGTGTCGTTCCTGTACTATATAAACAGTAATCAAAAAGAAATATTTCTATTATCTATTTTTCTCCAGATCTGCTATTCCTGCAAAGCCTTCAGTAAAAGCAACAATTTCAATAGCCATTTTTTCTTGTGCTTGTGCATTAGATTTGTGTTTAATAGAACAGCTGTTACCAAACCTCCTTACCAAAACAGCACAATAAATGTGCAAATATGTAGTTTAGTCTTGATTCAATATCTAAAGATAAATATAACACAGCAAATGGTAATATAAACATAAGTTCATTTCTTTCTAATACCTTTCCAAATGCTGCTGCCCTCTAATAAGTGGGTGCCCTTAATTGGCCAACATGCCAGTGGGTCTGTATTAAATCAGCGCTAAAAAGTAGGCCACTCCTGCTCAGTTTCAGCTTTGTTGGTGTACACCCATCTCTCTGTAATTAATATAGATTACAGTAAAAAAAAATCATTACAATACAATCCCTTGCATTGCAGTATATCTTCGGGTACTTTTACTTTACTGCACGGGGAAAACTGAACAACAAAGGCAGAACTTCTGTCTCAGAAGTGTATTTATCCATTTGTATAGCAATCCTGTTTAGATTTATCTCTACTGATAATTTACTTACATAAAAACTCATTTTGTCTTGTGAGTATAAGAGATTTAACAGTAGACATTATATATATTGTAATCTATACTAATAAAAGGCAAAGCCCTCACTCACTCACTGACTGACTGACTGACTGACTGACTGATTGACTGACTGACTGACTGACTGACTCATCACTAATTCTCCAACTTC
>JANRMT010062792.1:103779291-103830573 GCA_026402145.1 Polypterus bichir lapradei | reverse complement strand
AGATAGATAGATAGATAGATAGATAGATAGATAGATAGATAGATAGATAGATAGAATTTGTTGTATTTCATGTTTGCCATTGTTGTTTGTTGTTAGTGTTATACTACTGTGTTTAGCCTGTGAGAATTTGATAGTATTGTGCACATATTACAAAAAACATGAACTTAAAAATGTAGAAAAAATGAAGATTCAAGATTAAACTGTACTAGAACAGCAGCATGAAATATTTTGGAATATCATGATGGAATTCCACAGATATTTCTGCTTCTGTGTTCTACGGAGATGAGGTAGGATAGAATATAGGCTGCTATTAAAGCCTACTAGACCATATAATTCCCAACAAACCATAAAAAAGAAATAATTAAGTGAAAATGGGAGAAGGATACCTAAAAGCCATTACTCAACATGACTAGTGAACGTATAAGTGACGAATGAGTTTAGCAGTAAGAATATTTTGTCAACAAATCTTACCAAAGTATCAAACAGTTTGAATGATGTGGTATGTATCATGCATTATATGAATATAATGTGGTAAATAGCCTCATTATCTCTCCCTAATTGCTTCATAAGTACCACTTAATGTATTCAGTATATTAGGAAATCCAGCAATAGAACAAGATCCTATATTCATTTTCCTGTCCCCAGGAATGTAGGGAAAACATGAGTTGAAAACAAAATTCAAAATAACTGAGTGAAACACTGCAAGAAAGTGATTGTGCCATGCCCGTGGTAGCTTCAGAGCATCTTATGATGAAGCCATTAGCAGAAGTGGAGATTATTCCTATTTCTGAGATGAAAATCATTATTATCTTGTAAACAAACTTAGAAATGGAAGTATGAACTAAAATGGTTGTCCCTGTATTATAGATTTTCAAAGATTGTAATTCAGAATTTCTGAATAAATGTCAAAGAAGACAATCACGAAAGATAATTTGGTATATGGCAAAGCAGAAAAAAATATTTTTATACAAAAAAACAAGCAAAATGTATTGAATATTTCTATTTTAACTTAATGCAGAATCAGGACATTAACTGCTTCGCTATACTGACCAAACAAATAATCTTTAACTTTTTTTTATTGGAAATTCAAGAATAATGTCACTTTCCAAAACCAATTTGTTACATTCTGCCCTATTAATTCAAAAACATATAAAGAACAATTCAGTATAGTCAATCAGGCAGTCTTTTACAGAAAAAAAATCAGTCAAACTGAGCAGACGACTCCTTTCCATCCCCTTCCTACATTCACAGAGCTATATGACAACAGAGCCAAGTCTGATGTGGTTCTTCATTTATATTGTGACGTGCGAGTCCCTGTCTTGCACCCCGAAACACAAGGCTGAGTTTTAGTACTTTAGCAAAACCATCTTCATTCAGCTTGAAACAGGAGCAACACAGTTAATTATTGTAGCGGGATCTACCACTCTCCTATACACAGAAACAGCAATCAGGCAGGGTCGTGGCCAGGTTAATGGCCAAGTAATACTGTACCCTGCAGTTATAATGATCCTTGCATCACCCATCGACAACAGGCACTTGTAGCGTGACCGCAGTTGGCTCTGATTTGCTTTTGCTGCAAGCCACTACAGCACTGGGTGCCTGCGGTTGCCCAGGCAACTGATAGGCTGTCTTCCACAGATGCAGTGATCACGCTTCGGGATGCTCTTCTGCATGTTGTCTCGTTGGGGGAAGTCCCAGAAGAGTTTAGAAACCTTACAATATAATAAGATAACAGAAACAATTTAGCGAATACCTGCCATTCTTTTCTCAAAGCATTAATTTTTATATTGCTTAGAACTATTCAATTTTGGTGTTATTCCAAGTATTTCTGGTAGAGGACTGGGAGTGAATTTAAATCCAAGCTTATCTGGGACATAAGCAAATACAAATTCAAAATGGTCCAAGTGTGGAGCATTCCCCAAACATAACATCAAGTAAGGTGGACCCTTAATGACATTTTTCATAATTTTGATTTTGTCCTGGGTGCATTTTAGACCAGCTTAAATGAGTCTATAGCTGATTTAGGGCACAATTCACATAGATTGAAGAAGAATGCATTTTATGGATGGCTGAAATTCTAATTAAAACATCTGCTTCATATCATTGTTTTAGATCACGTAAGGCTAAATTCCTTCAAATCTCTTGGTAGAATATAGAAACACTAATCAATATCAAAACCAATGAGTATCACTTCTGGGATAGATGTTGGTGGAAATTGTGAGCAGTTAGTCAAGTTGTTTTTGACAAAGATTCTCACTTGTATATTTAAAAAAAAATGTGTTTTGTTGGAAGACTGTCCTTAAGAAGTAGTAACATGCACATAATTTATATCCCTGGTGACTTGACTTCCATAGACTGAAAACTGGTTATCATATATGCTGTGTAGTGGTCAGAGCATCCCAGCTTTAAAGTATCTGTGACGATGCAGGTTCTGCTCAATGCTCCCATCTGCTGTTTGGGAGCCCTTGAACCAAACACAATCGATAGTTATAACTGAGATGAGCTAGACAGTGAGGCAACAACATAGCAAGGGGATGATGTACAAAGTGCAATGTGCTTTTACTGTATTTAAAACAACAAAACAAAACAGTGTTCAAAGTTAAGTAAAGTGCAGTATCCAAAGTATAAATAAATAATCCATAAAAGAAATGTGGAGGTTAAAAGTACAAAAACAATCCTTTAAAACCCAGAGGTTAAAATGTTGCTGGAAGCAGTCCTTAAAATCAATAAGCCTGGTGCTTCTTTTACACTAGCGTCTCACCTGCTTCTCCCGTTTGGGCCATGCAACAGGCGAGACGCTCTCTCTGCAGCTGTCCTTTCTCACACACAGACACAGGTCTGGAGTCCACCCGATCCTGGCTTCAGTCTGGCACTCATCCCAGGCCCGAGACTTGGAATCCTTGGCATCCAGGACGCTCACACCAAGGACTTCTCCACCAAGCCTCCCGACCCCCGCTGCTGTCCCAGCCTTACGTGACCAGTCGCCATTCACTGGTCACTCCCGCTACTCGTTCACTCAGCGGGAGTGACCACTACTTCGACTCCCGGGTGTCGGCCTAACACCCAGGCTTCCACACAGCTGCTTGCGAGCGCTCGCTCGCTCGCTCACCTGCACCGGCTCTCTCTCTCTCTCGCGCATCCTGCTTTTTCCAGGCACCTCCGTCTTTCTCTCTCTTTCCTTGGTTTTTTTTTTACTCTCTTCCCTCTAACCGAATCGCGCTTCTATATATATTGAGAGGGCATAGCAGCTGCAGCACATTAGCAGCCCCAGGAACAAGCACAGTTGTGGGCAGTCCCTCACCTGTGCACTTAGGTGAGAAACGCCCACACCGCAGAGCGCCCTGAGATCTGCTACAACCACCACGCCCCCTCGCTAAGCCGTGAGCGCGATGATTACTTATTTAAAAAAACTGGCCTTTGCTAAGAGAGCTGTGGACCCATAACACCACAGTATCTGGAATAAATGATCGACTGCTGAGTTGCCAGTAAATTTTTTATAAGCAGTGTTGACTTCACCAAAGAAGCCTTCTGCCAAAATCTTAGTGTGGCCCAGTAACAGAACTGATTGTTAGGTAGTGCCAGTCCTCTTTGTAAAACACATGCCCATTTGATTTCCAGCAAAACTAAGTTACAATTGAGACTAACTTTTTAAATATGATTTTGTAAGTACTGTTTAAGAATGCCCTGAAAATGGCATAGAATCTTTGGTAGGATACTTGTTTTAACAATATTAATGCTTACTGCTAGAGCAAGGTGAGGGAATGGTATTCTAGTAACATCTATCTTTAAGGCAATCAGAAGTAATTGTACTACTTTAGTCTTATGATAGAATTTACTTGAAATAAAATGCTCTAGCTCAAGTTTAGTCAAGTCTACTGTCATGTGTACGTTGTACAACAAAATTGTCACATGGATGTTTCCTCATAATAGATGAAAACAATACAATACCAAAAAAATATACAGGCACACACAAAAAGTGTACATAATATCTTATGAAATGTTCCTAATATATTTAATACAAATGGCAATGAGCACGGGCTCAAGTTACAGAGCAGAGTATCATCCGCATTAAAAGATACCTTTTGTTCAACCCCTTTCTTTATGATCTCTTTTATATTCTGACTACTTGAGAAGAGAGGGAGAGTGAGAAGTTTAAAAGATACTGCAAAAAGCACTGGTGACAAAGGACAGAGGATGTGGTACAAAGTAATATGTTGCTGTAATCTAATTATATTTCAAAATAATTAAGTAGTATAACTCATTACAGGTTAATTCTTGCAATGACATCACAGTTAGTGATTACAATTTTGTTAATTGCATTACACGCACATTAATCAACTACAGTGTTAAAACCACCTTCCTAAAACAATGTATGCCTTCCTTGCCATTGAGACATGAACACCACCAGACTTCTGAATGTGTGCTGTGATATCTGGCACCAGAAAATTAGCAGCACATCCTTTAAGTTTTGTAATTTGTGAGGTGAAGTCTCCATGGAGTATTCTCGGTTTTCTTATCACATCCCACAGATGCTCAATCAGATTGAGGTCTGGAGAATATGAAGGCCAAATCAATACCTTGAACCCTTCGTCATGTTCCTCAAACCATTCCAGAACAATTTTTGCAGTGTGGCAGAACACAGCATCCTGCTGAAAGAGGCCACTGCCATCTTGGAATACCATAGCCATGATGGTGTTCATGGTCTACAACATTCTTTACATAGTTAGTATGTGTCACAGTAACATCCACATGAATCCCAGGATTCAAGATTTCCCAGCAGAACACTGCCCAAGACATCGCACTGTCTCTGCCAGCTTGCCTTTGTCCTATTTTACATCTTACTGCAATCTCTTATCCAGGTAAATGACACAAACACACCCAGCTTTGCACATGATTGAAAAGAACATGTGCTTCATCATACCAGGCCACTTTCTCCCATTGCTCAAGTGGTCAATATGGGTTCTCTGACAGGTCAGCTGCTATGCAGCATCATTGTGTGTTCTGACACCTTTCTGTCATGGCCAGAATTAAGTTTGTCAGCAATTTGTGCCACAGTACCTCTTCTGTGGGTTTGAACCAGATGGGCTAGTCTTCACTCAACATGCACATCAATGAGCCTTTAGTGCCTATGACTCTTTCACCAGTTCATCGGATTTTGGTAGGTACTAACTACAGCTTACCAGGAACACTTCACAAGACTTGCCATTTTCTTGAAGTTCATTTCATTTCACATCAGGTTTGAGGAGGCAAGTCCAAAAGTAGTTTAGACAGTGGTGTATTCCAACATGCATTTCAAGTTTTTTGTCACATCTCTTTAAACATCCTACAATGAATGGAGACGTCTCAGTCTCTAAGTTAATAGTCCATGAATTTAAGATATTTAATGTATTTTATGTAAATTCCTTCTTTAAGATGGCCACATTCTTTTTTTTGATTGGTAAAAGTACTGATATGGGAGAGACCATAAAGATTAAAAGTCAACTGTAAATACTGTAATAATGTGATCAATATAATTGTAAAATCAACTCCTGTCGCTTGAAAACAAGGTATTGTTTCAGTTGGTGTGTGGTGTAGTTCAACTGTATGATGTGGCGAAAGATTTTTTTCAAACATTTTTGAACCCTTACTCTGCCCGGTACTGGGACACATGTTTAAACAAGCCTGGAAAGGGAGCAAAATCAGCTAAATGATGACTCACGTATACAGTAATTTATATCTTTAGGCCATTATTATAATATGCATTGACGTGACAAACGTGTTAAATCTAAAAAGTAACAATTGTGATATACAGTATAAACTCTATTTTAATTCCCTTTCTGGGGGCTAATGTTGCATATTTGCAAAGAAGAACTTTTTTTGCAAAGAAGTTTTTTTTGTCAGTCCATCTTAGTTACCTGTTGTCATTTCTCAGGATTAGAAACCAAAGCGCAATAAAAACCACAGGCATGATTCACTTCCTGTATGCAGAAAGCTGTAAATCTCTTTCCCTACAGCATATTTATAGTCTAATGTTTGGTTTGACACAACATGGCTTGTTTGGCACTGCTTGAAGGACTGCTATGTAAATGGTCATTTATGAAAGGAACACACTTTTAGGATCTGGTTTGATTTTTTTTTGCCCATGATGATGACTGGCTTAGAAAGACAGACTGCCTGAAATCGAACTATTCATGTCTAGGTTTTAACAATGGTTGGCTTTGTGGTAACAAGCCCCTGCCAGAGGGAACTAGCTGACTGATCAGGACAATCTCATCCAAGATTCAGCTCCATCCTGTCCGATATGCTGAAAGCCATAAACAAGTGACAAGTGCTATTCATTTATGGTTTGGTTTTACATGCCAACATAAAAATGTCATTTTCAGCAGTGTCTGATTTTCCAAATGTAATTGGGGCAATTGATAACACTCATATTGAAATAAGTCAAAACGACATTGCTTTTGTTACCTTTAAGCAGTTACATTCTGTTAATAGACAAGTCATCTCTGATGCCAAGATGAGACTGACAAACATTGTGCCTCAGTAGTCTGGAATCAAACTATAATTAATTTATTTTGAGAAAAAGTTGCATTGATCACACTGCTTGCTGAAGGTGCTGTGCATGATGGGTGACTTGTGGGTAAGGTAACTGGCTGAACCCGCAGTTTATCATATGACCTATACTATTGATTATAACAGGAATCATGTTATATTTGCCAGGTAATTGTGGCTACCTGTTCAGACACTGGCCCCTTTACGCCTTTTGCCAAACCCAGAGTGCAGAGGAGAGGAGCTTTAATGCTGTACAAGGAACACCATGGGACTCTTCAAATGCAGGTGGCGGTGTCTAGACACATCAGGTGGGAGGCTGCTCTACCAGCAAATAAAGGTCTGCAACATTGTGACCACTATTGTACAAGGCTGATTAGTATAGTCCATATATAGATGTTTCAGGGTGGAAACCGGGCAGTGTTCAAGGTGTGTTCATGTTCACTCATATACAATATGATTGTAATTTATAAAGGTAAATGTGTAGAAATGTGCCTACCCCAGGTTTTTTAAATTGATTTTTTTTGGTGTATGCATTTTCCTGTTTTTTAATATAGTGGTGGCTCCGAGGCTAGGGATTTGCACTGGCAAATCCCATAAATGCCAAAAGTGACTGTACTTCGTTGGGCCATTGAGCAAGGCCCTTAACCTGCAATTGTTTTGTCCTGGGTATGACGTTAATCTGCATCCAACCTTGCATGTAGGCCCTCCAACCTGCAGGAAAACACCTGGGGGTTGGTGGCAGAATTGGCACTCCAGCCACCATAAAAAAACTCACATTGGTTCCATTGCATCTGAACTTCTGTGGTGCTGAGGTGTCACCCGTTACATGGCTGCACTCAGGTCCTAATCTGGGATCCTGAGTTAGTTTGCCATGAGGTGGGTGCGCAATGCGCTGTATCAGCGTGTGCTCCTAACTTCTCTTTTCTCTTAGCATAGGCATATTTTCATGCAAAGTTTTATAAATGAGACACCCAATTCAGCTTGACAAGACTTTCAAGCTGAAGCTTATCATTTAGCTCTATCAGTTGAAAAGGTTAAAGTATCTCCATATAAAGATGAACTGCAGGTAAACATGAACTGAACATGTGCAGAAACAGCCTGTCATCAAAGTGGAGCTCTAATCTACACCTAAGATTAATCACCGATCCAAAGTTGGATTCTATAGTAATCTTTCCTTTAAAGCAATATTTAAAATATATATTATTTTACATATTTATATTCTGCTTCTGGTGGCACAGTATTGGCGTGGTTAGCATTGTGCTTCAGAACTCCAAAGATCTGGGTTCAGTCCTCTACCTGATTACAATCTATTTATGTTTTCTCACTGTTCTTCCCACTTCCCAACGTTCAAGGTGGGTTAACTGGTGATTCCAGAGTGGGCTGCTTCCAGTAAGTGTGACTCCTTGAGTGTGTCCTTTAGTTGGGTAGAGGTGCATTTGTGACTGGTTCCTTTCTTGCAGCTCCAGATCTCCATGACCTTCATTGGGAATAAAAAAAATAGAAAATGACTTGATTTTTTTAAATAAAATTGATCTATCTTTCATAATTATGCTTCAGTGATCACCAGAGCTGGCAAAAATTGGCACCAAATACTCATCTATGGGCGGTATATCTGCTTTATCTCCTTTCTCAAGCTGGCAATGGTTTCTCAATGGCAATGGCTCCTTTTAAGGAGCAGATGGTATATCAGTGGTTGTCACTAAGAGTGGCACCTTCATATATATTGTGGGACCTGCTGTGGAGTAGCTGCTGTTTGAGGACAGCAGAACTAATTCCATGTGAATGGTGGATGGGATAATTTGTAAGATCTATAGTCTACAGGAATAGATAATGCCAGATAATGGAAGGACTTCCATTGTATGGAACTGTAAATAGGGTATTCATAAATATTCATCAGCTCACCCACTGTCTATGTCCACTTTATCCAACTCAAATAGGCTGGAGCCTGTTGTGTCAAAACTGAGTGCCAGGCAGGAGTTCTCCCAGGTGCTGTATGGTAGGTATTTTATTTGCTGCGTGTATCAAACTGCATTGCCTCTATGAGGGTACAAGAAGAACAAGTGTGTGAGCAGCCCTTTGTATTTTTTACTCCTCAGTGCCTTGGAAGTTTATAATTATGATTCACTCAGTACAGAGAAACTACTGTCTTTTTTGTGATGGCGCCATTCCTGGCATTGTGATTATAAAGAGGGCAGCTATTTTAAAGTGCTAATAGAATTTAACATACAAGAGGAAGAAAGCCTAGTCAGATAATAAAAGACTTTGTTTGCCTTATCTTCTTTTAATGTTTCGCAGGCACTTTAAAGCAAAGAATAAGGCTCAATTTTAATGTACCCAACCACCGTAAATGCGTCTGTGAATGCACTGAACCCTTTAAAAAGATTTTATTATTAGTTTAAAAAAGAAATACAATTTACTGCTGGAAATAAAAGTGATATAGTGTTTACAGAGATTTCATCAATGTCTTTCTTATAATTTCATGACACCGGCTTTAATTAAAATAGTACCAGGATCATTAATAATAATCAGTCTTACTATCGGGTGTTTCTGAATAAAAATAAAGTTCCTGGGAGTCGTTAATTATTCATTCATAGGGCGATTGCTAATTATTTCTGCATTATTAACAACTTACAGTCACAACTGTTGATTTATTCCATGTTCCCTCAATGCATATGTAATAAAATGTACCCCAGATGGATGGATGGCAGAGTTTGAAACAAAGTAATTAAAAAAAAAATGATACAGCGGGAATGAAAGCCTTCTCTCTATTATTTCCCATTTGTATCAAAGCGTGTAAACAAATCGAAAGATCAGATGTACACCAAAACCTTTAACCTCAAAGCCGCGAGATGTATAAAGTGGCAAGATCTGCCTTTTTAAAAAAAATCTAATAATAAAAATACGAGGCAATTATATTAGAATGCTCGGTAGCAACATTGTGTTTGGGAGCATTGTCATGAACAAAGACTTCATTTAAATGCAAAAGTAAGACGGGGGTCTGCTAGATGACAGTGTTGTGGTGTGTGTGTGTGTGTGGTTTTTTTTTTCTTTTCTTGCGTGATTCATTTTTTATTAGATTTCGGTGGCACTGCAGACAATGCAAGCACACACACAGACACTCACACTCATACAGTACATAAAAAGCGCAGTTTCATTTGTTGTAAGAGGACAAGCTAGATAAAAGTGTACGGTATTTAGCTGGCTGTTCTGGTCAACTAAATACAATGTCAGTATTTGCAAAAAGACATCATTGATATGTCATCAAATCATTTCTGAATGGCATTTCCAAAATTTGTTTAGTTTCTCTAAAAAGCTAAGGAGGCAAAATTTATCGAGCTGCTTCTTCCAACACCCTGCATTAACTTCATTCGAGCAACACTGGGGATGCATTATTGGCCAGAAGCAAGTGCCTAGCTGTGCCACAGGATATTTGTAATTAAAAAATATAGAAATGTCACTTACTGCATAGTCATTACCCCCTTCTCTCATCTGGAACAATGCATTGTAATGAAGGGAATAAAACAAAAAGATTAATGAGGTGCTGTTTAATCTGTTTGTTTAATGCACTATCTGTGATACTGCGACTGAAGTTTATTTGTCCTTTTAAACAAGAGAACAAATAAATGTGCTTTTCAGTTTTAGATGTATACGTGTTTACCAGTTTTAAGCCAGAATTTGAAAAATAAATATTTTCTTACATGTGCCCATTGAGTTTCTCATATGTTATGGAGTGTGAATTGTTAAGCCAGATGCAATGCTGACTGCATTCTTTTTGTCTCATGGGAGTTTCCTGAAATAAGATATTGTCTCTCTTGGGGTCTGCTTTGCTGGCAAAAGCTTACATTGAAATAAAGAACGAATATTGGATCGGTTATATGTATAAAGAGAGAAAAAAGCCTGAAGTTGACAAATGGTACTGGCAGATTCTGCTGAGCAGGTGCTGGAGGATATGGCAACATCAGTCAAGTAGCCTCACTCTTGTCTCCACTCAACAGAAAGAAAAGTGTCACACGTGGAAGAGCAATGGTAGTGTTGATCAATCAGACAAACTGTGCCGAATGCTGCCGGCAGTGAAAGATTCTTATGCAAATTGTGCTACCTATGACAATAGGATGATAAGTTAATTCTTTTGGGATTGAGGGATTCATAAACTGAAGAAAAGGAATGTAGTAAATAAGAAATAAATTAAAGTAGAGACATGACATTTTCATTTTAATAATCAAAGAGATTACAGACATCTCGGAAGGGATAGCCAACTAAAAGTCACAAACATCACACAAACTGATTAAAAAGAAAACCGGGGGCACCACACAAAACAAAAGTGTAGACAGTCTGTCAGAATAAAAGAGAGAAGGTAGCATTTAAAAAAAAATATGTATTCTGCCTTTAGATGCATACACAATATGTTATGTTGGTTCTCCAGTGTAACAAGCATGCCTAAATACCTAGTTACACAATGGTGGCCTCTTTGTACCGTATTTTAATGTGATGGATAACTTCAGACTACACCTAACAAAAAATGCGGACTGTAATTGGATGATGTCTGGGTCTCTTTGTGTTGTGCACGTACCCAGAACCTATGTGCATCTCAAATTTGATTTGGCCAGCCTGATCAGAAGAAATTGGTCTGAAACAGAATAGTCTCAAAGAATACATTTACAAAAGAGACGGTAACTGTGACGCCAATTACGTTTCTCCAATAAATGTATGCCTGTGTTGGCAGATGAAACTGAATGAAGAGTTATGATTATACAACCCATGCCCCAAAGCTAGAACCGTTCAGACCTGGGTGACAGTAACCCACTAACCATGTGAAATCTCCAGGGAATAAAATGACTGATAGGGGAGTTATAATGGAGGAGAAACGTAATTTATTAAGGCAGATCTGTTGAATTGTCGCACTGCTAATATTAAAATATTGTTCTGATTTGCAACATGAAACATATAGACAAATATATAGAAGGGTAATCTGCCCATGTAGAGGTACAATGAAAACTAGGCAGTCAGGAGACTGATATTATACATATTCTAGTGATTAAAACTATTAGAATCTTCTAGCCAAAGCAATATAAGACATTCAAACATGTAAGCATTTAACAAAGAACTACAAGTTAACATGGAATACAAGAAATTTAGGCAATTCTTGGGTTTTTTTCATAGAATTTAGTACCCCTGAAAGTGGATCCACTTGGATACCAGGAGTTTAGAATTTGTGGTGCAGGACTTTTTCCCATCTTTTATGGTACTACTTAATATATTTAACTTACAGACCTCTGCATCTTTGCAAGAGTTTGTGTACTTAGCGGGCCCGTGCCCATTTTTGAAGGTGTTTTTTTATCACAACGAATAAAAATATTTTGACAATGGACAATGCAACTCTGTCTGTCAATAGCAGAACATGTAGTTCAGAGTAATTCCCGGGTTTCCCTGTCAATGCAAAAAGAAGTCATAGTTTATACTTCAGGAAGCTACTCCCTATTTTTAATACTTGACATGGCACACTATGCTCTGATGGCTATCAAATATAATTCTAAACTTTGGTTTTGCTTATTCTGTCCCTGTCTCGCTCTATGTATTTCTGTAAACGGCTTAATAGGGTAGGGTCTTTGAGATGCTGGAGTCATCTGTATCACTCGTAATCTCAAGTGCTCTTTCTCTGGTTGTTGCTGCTATCCATACTCCTCCTCTTTCATACTCTCACACTACTTGCTGCTCTTTTGTAGCATCTTACACAATGCCTAAGCTTTGATAATATATACTGGTTTTACCATGGTACACCAAAGCGGGGTCAAACTAATGGTTCAAGGTCCTTCCCTCTTAAGTCCACCCCTGGTCATGCATGATGTAGTAAACAGGGCATGTTAAACTTTGAAGATGGAGCCACAGTCTTATAGAGATAATAGGAAAAAATGTGCAATGGAACTGCAGCCCCAGAAGACTTAACTACAAAAAAATGAAATATAAATAATTGAAAAACTTTTACATCAAGCCATTAAATCTTGTTTTCCTTACTGCAAAAATTATTGACTCATCAAGAAATATGTGTTTAAGGTTATTTAGTTTAGTTTAAAAAATCTTGTCCAGAAAATTTTCGCTTACTTCATTGACAGAGAAAAGCAAAGCAACTCTGTGACGATGTGGGTTCTGCTCCATGTGCTCCCATCTCTCTTTCGGGGAGTCTCTTGAACCTGACACCATCGGTAATTTAACCGGATGAGCTAGACAATGAGGACACCAAATGAAACAAGGGGATGGTGCTAAAAGGTGCAAAAGTGCTTTTATTACAAAAATCAAAATAGTGTCCATATAAAGTGCAGTTCTCCAAAAATCAATAAAAAATTAATCCATTAAAAAAACAAGTGCAGGCTAAAATCCAAATAAATAACTCCATTTAAAACCAAAGTTAAAATACTGGCTGGAAGCAGTCCCTTCTTTAAAAACCCAGTGCTTTCTTCTTTTAACTGGCGGCTCCCCTGCTTCTCCCATATGGGCCCTGCAACAGGGGAGTCACCCTACCCGCAGGTGCAGCTCACTTTCCTTCTGGTCCGGTAGCCTTTTGACCCCTGGCTCAGTATGGCTAAACTGCCAGACTTGGGTTCCCCAATTACCAGGGCGCTCATGTTGGGATTCTCCCTCCCAAGCCTCCACGACTCCCGCTACTGTTCGCGGTGAGCCATCCACGATCCTGGTTGCTCCTGTTCCTCTTAAAAACTCAGCAGGAGTAAACCAATCCATCCACACCTGAGTGCTGGCCAAACACCTCGCTAGGACTCACTTCCCAGCTACCGGCAACTACCAGTGAGCTTGCTGTTCCTGCTTGCTTGCTCACACCCGCACCGGCTGGCAGCCTTCAGCCTCCAGCTTCCTCTTTTTCCTTCTCCTCTAACCTCCACTCTCTTTTCCGACCTTTCTTTTTCTCTCTCCATACTCACGCTCCTACTATTTATAATGGGGAGGTGGCACAGGTGCGGCAATTAGCAGCTCCCGGCATCAATTACAGACACAAGGGATCCCACACCCAGGAACATCTGCAGCCACACTACCATGCCCCCTCTTTAAGCTGCGAGTGCTTCGATTATTTATTTAAAAACTGGCCTTTCCTTCTGAGCTGCGGACCCGCTATATCACAAACTCCTGATTAAATTTTTTTTTATAGTTTTTGCATAAGCATTTTTTGCAGTGATGAAAATGTCTTTAATAGGTTATTAGTAGCTAAGAACGTCTATCTAGTCTGTGTGTTTTGTTTGGTTTGACCTCTTTGACGTGATGGTCAATTTCCTGTGTTATGATAATGACGATGATTTATACTGTTGTCTAGTGCTGTGGTTCTCAGTGGTACTCGTACTACAGCGTGGTATGCTAGGGAACAGAAAAAAAAGTCAAGAATTCCACTGCACAAAACACAAAATGATAGAAGCTGTTGCAGTGACAGTTACACCTCAAGAAGCAACCTTAAGGCAATTGATCCATCCATCCATCCATTCTGTTCCACTTATCTGAGATCGGGTCGCTGGGGCAGCAGCTTGAGCAGAGATACCCAGACTTCCCTCTCCATGGCCACTTCAACTAGCTCTTCTGGGGGAATCCCGAGGTGTTCCCAGGCCAGTCGAAAGACATAGTCCCTCCAGCGTGTCCTGGGTCTTCCCCGGGGCCTCCTCCCAGTTAGACGCACCTGGAACACCTCACCAGGGAGGCGTCCAGGAGGCAACCTTATCAGATGCCCGAGCCACCTCATCTGACTCCTCTCGATGCAGAGGAGCAGTGGTTCTACTCTGAGCTCCTCCCGGATGACTGAGCTTCTCACCCTATCTTTAAGGAAAAGCCCAGACACCCTGAAGAGGAAACTCATTTCAGCCGCTTCTATTCGCGATCTCATTCTTTCGGTCACTACCCACAGTTCATGACCATAGCTGAGGGTAGGAATGTAGATTGACCGGTAAATTGAGAGCTTTGCCTTTTTCCTTTTTCACCACAACAGACTGATGCAGAGCCCACATCACTGTCAATCTCCCGCTCCATTCTTCCCTCACTCATGACCAAGACCCTGACATACTTGAACTCCTCCACTTGGGACAAGATCTCGCTCCCAACCCTTAGAGGGCACTCCACCCTTTCCTGGCTGAGGACCATGGTCTTGGATTTGGGGGTGCTGATTCCCATCCCAGCCGCTTCACACTCAGCTGCGAACCGATCCAGTGTGAGCTGAAGATCACGGCCTGATGAAGCAAACAGGACAACATCATCTGCCAAAAGCAGTGGCCCAATCCTGAGACCACCAAACCAGATCCCCTCAACGCCCTGGCTGCAGCTAGAAATTCTGTCCATAAAAGTTATGAACAGAATCAGTGACAAAGGGCAGCCCTGGCGGAGTCCAGCTCTTATGGAAAATAAGAAATTAGTGTATTCGTGTATTAGCATATATAGATATGAAACCTTATAAGCATCAACCTTAGTGCAAGTATTAATACAAGTCAGGTATACCAAGCAAATAGTTAAATAAAGGCACATGCCATATTTCGTTTTTTAATTAAAGCTTAGCTGTAACCACCAATATCTTATCAACATGAGGGACAAAGAAGGGGGAGAATGATAGAAAAAGTCAGCGCAAAAGCAGAAGAGGGGGAACATCTGCAAGCTCAAGGCTAACTAAAAAATAAGTGAAGCAAAAGGTGAAGGCGAAAAACAAAGTATGAGAAATATTGGTGGTTTCCATGAAAACTTCAGAAGCCAGCTACAGAAGGGGGTCAAAATGAGCTGTCTTGAGCGGGGTCAAGATGATAAGAAATGATTATATCAACTGTGATTTTTGGCTTGTTCAGGGCTCAGCTCAGTTTGGTTTAATTGGGTTGAGTTCATGTTATTATTTATTGCAATAAATGTAATTACTCTGTTTGCCTATCCTTTGACTCCTTTAGCCTTCATTTAAAGTGAGAACCTTCAGCATATTTTCCACTTCCACACTCTCACCGGAAATAGGTTCGACTTACTGCCGGCAATGTGGAACTAGCTCTGACACCGATTGTACAAAGACCAAACAGCTCTTATCAGGTGGTCTGGTACCCCATACTCCCGGAGCATCCCCCACAGGATTCCTCGAGGGACACAGCTGAACACCTTTTCCAAGTCCACAAAACACATGTAGACTGGTTGGGCAAACTCCCATGCACCCTCCAGGACCCTGCCAAGGGTGTAGAGCTGGTCCACTGTTCTGCAACTAGGATGAAAACCACACTGTTCCTCCTGAATCCGAGGTTCGACAATCTGACAGACCCTCCTCTCCAGGACCCCTGAATAGACTTTTCAAGGGAGGCTGAGGAGTGTGATCCCTCTGTAGTTGGAACACACCCTCCGGTTCCCTTTCTTAAAGAGGGGGACCACCACCCCAGTCTGCCAATCCAGAGGCACTGTCCCTAATGTCCATGCGATGTTGCAGAGGCGTGTCAACCATCCAACAAGTCCTACAACATCCTGAGCCTTGAGGAACTCCAGGCATATCTCATCCACCCCTGGGGCCCTTCCAACAAGGAGTTTTTTAACCACCTCTGTGACTGCAGTCCCAGAGATGGGAGAGCCCACCTCTGAGTCCCCAGGCTCTGCTTCCTCATTGGAAGGCATGTTAGTGGGATTGAGGAGGTCTTCAAAGTACTCCCCCCACCGACCCACAATGTCCAGAGTCAAGGTCAGCAGCACAACATCCCCACCCTACACCGTGTTGACACTGGCACCGCTTCCCCCTTTTGAGGTGCCAGATGGTGGACCAGAATCTCCTCAAAGCCGTCCAGAAGTCATTCTCCATGGCCTCCCCAAACTCCTCCCACACCCAGGTTTTTGCCTCAGTAACCACCGAAGCCACATTCCACATTCCTACCGGTACCTATTAGCTGCTTCCACAGTCCCACAGGACAAAAGGGTCCTGTAGGACTCCTTCTTCAGCTTGACAGCATCCCTTACCTCCAGTGTCCACCAACGGTTTTGGGGATTGCCACTCCGGTCAGTCGCCTCAACAATAGGCACAGAACATGGCCCATTCGGAGTCAATGTCCCCCACCTCCCTTGGGACATGGTCAAAGTTCTGCTGGAGGTGAGAGTTGAAGCTGCTTCTGACAGGGGACTCTGCCAAACATTCCCAGCAGACCCTCACAATACGTTTAGACCTACCAGGCCTGACTGGCATCGTCCCCCACCATCGAAGCCAACTCACCACCGTTGGTGATCAGTTGACAGCTCCGCCCCTCTCTTCGCCCGAGTGTCCAAGACATGTGGCCGCAAGTCCGATGACACAGCCACAAAGTCGATCATCGAACTGAGGCTTAGGGTGTCCTGGTGCCAGGTGCACATATGGACACCCCTATGCCTGAACATGGTGTTCGTTATGGACAATCCGTGATGAGCACAGAAGTCCAATAACAAAACACCACTCGGGTTCATTCCCAATCACGCCCTTCCAGGTTTCACTGTCATTGCCGACGTGAGCATTGAAGTCTCCCAGCACAACGAGGGATTCCCCAGCAGGTGCGCCCTCTAGCACCCCCTCCAGGGACTCTAAAAAGGGTGGATACTCCAGACTGCAGTTTTCTGCATACGCGCAAACAACAGTCGGGACCTGTCCCCCCACCCGAAGGCGGAGGGAGGCTATCCTCTCATCTACCGTGGTGAACCCCAATGAACAGGCTCCAAGTCAGGGGGCAATAAGTATGCCCACATCCGCTTGCCACCTCTTACTGGGGGTAACTCCAGAGTGGTAGAGAGTCCAGCCTCTCTCAAGGAGATTGGTTCCAGAGTCCACGCTATATCTGTCCAGAAACTTTCAACCTCATACACTAGATCAGGCTCCTTTTCCTTCAGAGTGGTGACATTCCACGTCCCAAGAGCCAGCTTCTGTAGCCGAGGATTGGACCGCCAAGATCCCTGCCTTCGTCCACCACCTGACTCACACTGCACCCAACTTGCTTGGCCCCTCCTACAGGTGGTGAGCCTATGGGAAGGGGGACCCATGTTGCCTCTTCGGGCTGTGCCCGGCCGAGCTCCATGCGTGCAGGCCCGGCCACCAGGCGCTCACCATCGAGCCCCACTTCCAGGCCTGGCTCGCATTTGGGTGAGGGAAAATGCCATCCAAGTTTTTTATTCATCATAGGAGGTTTTCTGAACTGCTCTTTGTCTTGTCCCTCACCTAGGACCAGTTTGCCTTGGGTGACCCTACCAGGGGCATAAGCCCCCGACAACAGAGCTCCTAGAATGATTGGGAAACGCAAACCCCTCCACCATAATAAGCTGGCGGCTCGAGGAGGAAGTAAGGCAATTGAAGTTTTTATTATTAACACTTTTATCTGCTTGTGGAGTCGGTTCAGAAATAAGAAAATACCTGATTTGTGCTGGCTTTAAGAGCATGATGATGTGACCAATTCAGTTGTCAGCCGCAGTCATTAAATTGTAGTGTTGTGCATTTAAATAAGGGAGTTGAAATGATACCTAAATTAGTCGCCTTTTAACACAGCATTGAACATGGCCCTGACCTAGGCAGCAAGCCTATATGGGCCTCATATGATCCTTGAGAGCACAATTTGTTGGATCCCATAAGGACTACCCACATAGAACCCATATTTTCACACATTTGGGTCAAATTTGTTGTCAATATCGACTTGCTACCTGCTGATAAATTAAAGGAGGCCTTGCATTCATCCTCTGATTGTAATGAATTTGGTTACAGTTTTGTGGCCAAGCATCCATCCAGAAGAGGGCTGTTGGGAGTTGGTGCTTATCCAGCTACACTATGCCGAAGACAGGCACTGTTGTAAAGAGTAACACATTGACACATCTCTGTCTACAATGTTGACAAAGTGACCTTCTCAGTTTATTCATTTAAAAACAAAAATTATTAAGATAGTGTTTCCATATGTCCTCATTGCTTAGTCTTTTGTGGAGCTCACTAATTAAGCTTTGAAAGCAAATCTCTAATTGAGACATGCAATTGAAGCACATAATGTTGGAGACACACAACTAACAGTGCTGCTAAAATAGAATTGATTGCTGAAACGGAATCAGCAAACAAAATATTTGTATCGTTTGTTGTTTTTTGAAATCAAACCAATATTATTATTGTAACAACTAAAATATGCAAACTTGATGAAAGTACAAATGACACATATTTGGATGGTATGGGAGCCAATGGGACACAGCCTCTGGTTATGAGTAATTCTTGCTGTCCAGTTCAGCGGCTAAGTAATAAGTATAAGTATATATAAGTAATAGCAAAATCGTGTCAGTTATGTGAGGGGGTTTGAAAATAACAGAACAAAGGATGTTTTACTAGAATTCTGAAATAATCTCAAATTGACAAGTTTGATTTAATAATAATAATAATTATACGTTTTAACAAAGTTAGCCTTAAAGTTTCAACAAATCTAAAAAAGGAGAGACATTTTTAGAAAATGAAAGCATCAGAAGTTTGTGACATTTGAAAATTGAGCTCATTTGGTTCGTCCATTTAGTATAACTCATATTTACCAGTCTCCTCTATAAACTGATACAACCTCTTAACAACAAGAATCTATGAAGAGTTTGTGTATATGAAGATATCCTGCTTAAGTTTGGTATTACTAATTCACATGGCATGTAAAATAATACTAACATTTGAATTTTTAATGCTGGTTTTAGGCAGTGATTAGTTTTCATTTAATAGACAGAAATTATAAGTGACTAAATTTAGTGCATGCTCATTGTAAAATAAACTAGCTAGTCCATGCAGGGGTGCCATAAGGACAATTCCAAGGGTGCTGGCTCGTACCATAGGCACTGTCCTCTGAAAGGAGGATAGGTTACTAGGATGCTGCTGCTTTCAAGATGGGTACACATATATTACATTTGTTAACTGCATGTATTTTTTTAATAGTGATCAATGGTCCATCCTCTCCATCTCAGCATATTTTATATACTGTATATTAATGTACTATGTGCTTTGTGCCCATTGCAAAGCATACTCTTTGCAATGCAGGCCATTGCAGCTTTATTGTTTCATGACAAAGTATTGATGTCAGAAAGTATTTTAGCACTATATTGTGTTTGTTTAACATTTCAGGTCAGGTGAAAACACTAATTTGGACTATATTGTAATACCTCACTGTGTGATGGAGAAAAGGCCTGGAACACAAACACAGCTAGATGAAGGTCCTACATTGGACTTTTTACTGAAAACACTTTGTTCAGGTTAGTCACTCTACAGACTCCCACTGTTAATGGCCACAGGAGATACTAGATGTCCCCAACACTGCTCCTGACGATCAAAAACCTCAGATGACAGCAGCTCATACTTCCCCCCCTTTATATTTGCATTTGCTACTCTTTTTGTTACACTCTTCTTCTACTTCAGTCTAATGACAAATATTGTTACTGCATTGCTTCTTTTATAATGTTTTTCCTCTGGTCTCCCTGTGACACCATGTTTTCTCTACATACCTGAAAATGGTTCAGCTTGAGGCATCAAGAATTCATACTAAGGATAAACTAGAGTCAGTGAGCGAGCAAAACACAAACAAGATGTTTCAAAAATACAGTTCTTTATTAAAATAAAAAAGTGATATAAAAATATCAAGTATATCCAATTTTGTTTTGATAGTGAGCATAGAAGGAAAGCCTCGCATCCATAAGACCAATTGCTTTCAGCTTACGTATTAAGTGACACAAAAAAAAAAAAAAACATACAAAAACACACCACACCTTTTGTCCACCTCCCTTCTTCCTTTTTAAAATACCACAGAATGAACTGCCCAGGACTTTTGGAGTCCTCAAAAGCAACATATGCCAGTTTTTTCCCCACTTCACCTTTCAGGGACCCTGAAGGACTTCCTCGACTCAGACATAACTCAAAATAAAACAAACATCCACTGCATCCTTTGTTTGTCCCCACTCTCTCAGCAGCTTTAGTGGATAAATTAAAGAAACCGTGTACCTCCTCACCTCGCTCAGATATCCCAGGAGTCCACTCTGCGGACTCAAACTCAGTCACAAAGGCAAGCTCTCTTCTCCTCTATGGACGTCCATTCTCTCATTTCATACACCTCATGGGATTCTGCCCACCAATCATATTATTCATCTCACCAAGCTCCTTCCAATCACCTAGCATACTGTCATAGCTTGATCTACCTGCCATGACTTGAAAGAAAGCCTTTAAAGTCTGTGCTCACGTTCCTGCGCATGTGTACTAACACAGACATTCCAAATCAGACCACTCTCCAGTAAGTTATAATGTTTAATGTGGGTAGTTACATCCTTCACATCTTCTTCAACTCTGTGATTTTCAACACTGTTGTTTTGCTGAGCAAGCAACATCACTTCAGGAAAGGCCCACCGCACCAATAAGCTGATTAATAGAACAGGCTTAATTATGGGGCTATCTCGGGACCCCCTGGATGTAGTAGTGGAGAAGAGAATGAAAACATAACTGAGTGCCACTGTGAACAATGCTGCACATCCTCTCTCTGACACACTAACACTGAGGACTTTCAGGCAACAAATCATTCAGCGAAAGTGTGTCAAGAAATGCCACTGGAGCTCCTTTATACCAACAGCAATACGTCTATATAATGTCTCACTCTAACTGTAACAGACAAGTCAGTCGTTTTCTTTCTTTTTAATTTTCTATCTATCTATCTATCTATCTATCTATCTATCTATCTATCTATCTATCTATCTATCTATCTATCTATCTATGTTTTGATTTTATGTTTTTGCCAATCACCATCCAAGGAAATGTATTTTGTGTACAATTTGTCATATAATGAATTACAATGCAATGCAAGCAGAGAAACATTCCACTGGACATCAGTTAAGGATTAGTTTACTGTTTCAGATTTACCTTGTATAGTTTGTATTTTTTTCTCATTTACTCATCTGACAATTGCTCCTGATGGCAAGACAGGTCCCCAACACAAGTTAGTCAAATGCTGGGGGAGGCACACACAAGCTTTTACCACACCCGCTCACTTCTTTTGCTGCGTGAGCTAAGTAAACCGTTAAAGTAGACAAAATTAGAAAACGTATGGTAGGTATAACTTTCAGGTACACTGAGGGAATTTGTTAACTGATTAAAAGTTGGAGCATTTTGAAGTGTTCATTTACTTCATCAAAGAGATAGTTATCACATTTTTGTTTACTAAATATTAGTATATTCATATATAGAAATAACGGCAATAATCGAATGCAATAGCATGCGTTGGTAGACTACACTTAAGTATATGTTTTCTCAACAGCAATGTCAAGTAGTTAAAAACAGTAGTTCAGATGGGCTTGTGATTGCTCAACAGCTTTCACATACAGTGAGAACCAACTCAAGTGACATCAAAATCAGATCGATTGATGTGCTGTTTTTAGTTATTGGTTATTGATGCTCTGTGACTAACTGTACTTTATATTTCTTAAACATTGCATTTTTTAAAGAAGTACCTGATGGACAGGTACAGTATCTTTTAAAATCTTAAGGTAAAGTTGTTAGCTACTTTGGACCATGATGAAGAGCAGGACTGGAACTTTGCCATGCGTACATTTTCTAACTTTTAGCGTCTTGCCATTGCTGATATTTTACCCAAATCCTACACTGGCCCTCTATCCAATTACTTCTTCTTTCATCATTTTGGCATCACCCTTGGTCAGATCTGCTCCACAGCTGAGCCATTTATCCAATGCATTCTACTTGGTGCATTTATATTTATATCAGTTTTCTCTCTTGCTAATCCAGTTGCAGTTTTTATATTTCCTGCCAGTTTAGTCACTGAACTAAACTAAAACTCAGTGGCAAAGTCTGGTCTGCCATTAATGATGAAGTTTCAATCATTCATCTGTTATTTTTAGCATTAAACTATGACTTTTGAAATAAAAATTATGATGTTTAGTTAGTCAATAAAATCAAAAATAAAAGATCAATTAGGATGAATGATTTTAAAATATACAATATATAAACATATAAAAAGTTAATAAATAAGAAAGACAACATATTTGAGTACCACAAAAAAAAAAACTGAGAATCATTGTAAAAAATGCACCTAAAAGGGAAAAATAAGAGGAGAATGTCATCATATGGTTTTTAAATTTTACTCACAGTTTTATGACAACCCATCTGTTATAAGATGTTTAACTACAGTCATCATTAGAGTTCAGTATTGTGATTGATGATGCTTAGAAAAAAATCAGTGCTTTAGATCATTTATATGGAGCTTAAGTACCTGGACTGACATGGTATGCAAATAAAACTCAATGCCATAAACTACCAACTTCTCACCTCCACAGCAATTACTCTGCATTACAAGTCATAACCAGCTGGCTTTTCATGTCTGTAACGTAACCCTGTATTAAAGAGACAAAGCTTAGAAAACACATACTTTTTTGAATTGTATTTAAAAGTAAGTACTGCAACAATGCATCTATCAGTCATACACTGCTATGTAACAAGATCTTAACAAAGGCATTTATTGGTGTCAATAACACTATCAAAGCATCAATAAGGTCAATATTTATCTATGCAATGTAGCCTACTAAAATAACTTCGCTATGGAATGGTTAGAGTTGACTTAAGTGAGACATATTTCTCTTAATATTCCATACTTCAGTATAAGACATACATGTTCCTTCTTAGCTGGTCAAGTTGACACTGCAATCATATGCATCTTCTGCAGGAGTATTTCAGCCACTTCAGAATGTGGCCACCAACTGGCATCGGCTGGAAAAAGAAATTGTTACTGAGTGCACAATCTCTGTCATCCTATTCATGGCAGCAATAAATCTGGTTAACCAGTGGAAAAATCTAAGACGAGGTGCTGTTCTTATGAGTGGTATCCAGCAGGCCCCTATTAGTGCATTTATGGGTAACTTAACAACAACAGCAAGTTCAGTCCCAGGGGGTGGATGGATTCTAGAAGATCTATGTGAGATCATCAGGAGAACTGCAAAAACCCTGGTCCTGAGAGAAGAGTACATCCTGCACTGCTTCTGATTGAGGACTGACGAGGTGCTCATCCCTACTTTCAGTGAGAGACCCATTTAGTGATATAGAACAGAGCTGAATGATGGAGGAGTATGAGAAGGATGCTCAGCCATGCTGAAGCACGGTTGAGAGTCTTCAATAAGAGTGACACACTGGGAAGCTTCAAGGTCTGGGGCTACCAGCACAGAGTGTTCCAAGACTCCTTTTGCCACTGCTCATAAGTGAAGTGCCCCTAACAATGGTTGGGTCATAGGAAAAGAGGATTAGTAGCTTCTTATGGAGGTGGTTGTCAATTCCCAAGAGTTTTTCTTCCATTGGGTTGTTCAGCAAGCAAATTGCAGCTACCAGTAACATTAGTTGTGGAGGAACACAATACAAGGCTCGGAAAGTCATAATGCCGTATGACAACAGTGAACAAAGGGTTTGCCAGACAGATATCATAGTTCAAATGAAATACAACTGGTCGGCAGATTAGGCATGGGTGAGATATTGTAAGATATTGCAGATATTGTAAGAACAGTCAACAAGGGCTATTTGGGCTTTGGTGACCTAACTAGGGCAAAATCGAAGGAAGCAAACGCTAAGGAAAAAACCTAGTCCAGAAAAAGCCCTGGATGTTGGAGAAAGAGGGCAGGTAAACCAGGGTAGTGTCCTTAAATCAGCAAGGCAGCTGGACACATTGGAATGGTGCTCAAGGAGGATCTCTGGGCTAACTGGATGTGTGGAACATAGAGGAGAGTCAAATTTAATTTTTCCTGTGTTCCACGTACAATGTCTTACCCAAACCAACAAATCTATATCAGTGGGGGCTGACAGAGACTCCCAGTTGTGTCTTTTGTGGATGACCAGCAAGCCCTGAGCACATAAAATCAAACTGCCAGTCAAGCCATGTAGACAGAAGGTTCAGGTGGAGGCATGACCAGATCTTGGCTGAAGTGGCAGCTGGCTTGCAAGTGATAATAATATAAAAACCAAAGGGCCCTGCTTCATCAGATGGGTAAAACTAGGAAAAAGCTCTAGGAGAATATCAATTGGCACAGGAGTCCTGGTAACAGCTGCTAACTGGAAGATTAAAGTGGATTTCAACAAGCAACTAAAATTCCCACAGGAGATTAGTGAGGCATTAGGGGTCGAGAGGGCTGCTCCAGGATGTTGGGTTTCACCGTTGAGCACCCGAGAGGTGTTGTGGGCTAAAGTCCTGCTATGCATTTGGCCACACTTTATTCCAGATGCTGATTCACTAGTGCATTATATAGCCTAAGTATAATGTCCCTTGATTTCTATTCAACAGTTTTCACAATACATTCTTACATTTTATTTGCCTTTTTAATAGTTTCTTTGAATTGCTTAGATTATGAAAATGTTGTGTCAACATAAAATTCTAGATCCTTTACAAAGGTTGCTTCCTTTAGGGCAGTGTCTCTCATCATTTATTTATAATTGATTTTTCTTTTTACTTTTCACTTTTCTACCTTAAACTGCATTAAGTCTACTGACATTTGGGCTGTCAAGGCTCATCTCATATTCTTTTCTAGATTCACGCTCTATTTGGTCTGCCCAAGTCACTGCTGTAAAGAGACCTCCTCTATGGCTAGTCACTTAATTTGGTTATCCTAATCTGATGCCCACGGTTGCATTGCTCCTTGCAAGAACACCCAGGGTGTTCTCAGGACAACAAAGCCTCTCAGATGGCCTAAGTGCTTTTTCAGTTAGTCCTTTCAACTTATCACAGGTTTCAAAGAAATGCCATTTGTGTGCTCTATTTATCTAGATAAAAACCCCATTGAGCTTACTTATCTCATATTTCTGTGTAAATATTTTAGCTGTATTTCCACACATCAGTTTTCTAGTCCAGTTATTTTGTAGCCAGAGTCTCACCCAGAAACAACACTTGCAAGGCAGGCACCCATCCTAAATCAAAAAACGGGCATGAGCTCATATTGTATATCAACAATGACTGTTTGAAATTCAATTTTCATATCCATATCTATCAGTCTTTCGAGGGGGAAGGGGGGAGTATATCTGTAGTTGCTAGTTTTATTTGGCAGCCTGCTTGCAGTGCAAAACAAAAACCCTTTTTCTTTTTCTACACTCAAGTGAACATAACACACAGAGTGAATGGTATGCATTGCTGCAGGTTTTCCTTGAGCAGTCTGTTTCTTAGCTCTAAACAGACGGCTTTTTAAAATTCATTTGCCACTTCATTAAGATCCATCTCAACAGAATGGTTTTTATGACTAAAGTCCTTTTTTCACCCATTTGTTGAGCAAGCTCAGTGTTAATCGAGAAAATGTACTTTGTAACAGCACTTGCTAAATACAATAAAAATTGATCGACTGGTTGATGCATTCATGCAAAATTGAATCATTAAAACTAAAATAAGATTTTCATGTATAAATTAATTCCTTAAATGCCCAGATTAAAGTGCAATTTACTATTATCTCTAATTATAAAATTTCCTGGAATGTAAACAAGCCATCATAAATGATGGCCAAGATGGAAAAATCCCTCTCAGAGGCAAGCAGTGTTACAGTGTACGGTATTTACAGCATGCATTCAAATGAATGTCATGCCCAGATGTTCCCAGGCAAGTTCAATAGTGCTCTGGTAGTTGTCAATAAAGCTTGTTCTGGTTTAGAATGACACTGCCATAGCAGTTAAAAAGGATGCAAAGTCCTCTGGCTACAACACATCTTTTTTTGGTTGGAGATGTGCAGGTTTCACAGATGAGTTATGAACATGGAAGGCAAAGATGGAGCCCAGATGAAGGGCAAACCCAATTTCAGTTGTAATGGCCTTTTGAAAAAACAGTTAATTTATAAAGGTGAGAATATTAAGGTGTAGTGATGGAAGTATTCTTTCAGGTAATAAAAAAACTAAATTGTGTGTCTCTTCTGTGGTGACAGTGCTGTGAGCATGTCTCAGTCTTAGGCTGTGGCATGGTGAGCCCATTGTTACTTACAGTAGACTACAGCATGTAACCTCCAAATCACTGAGGACCTCCATATGTTTGTGTGAGCTCTTCATTCCAGTCCCTGTTTTTTTGTCAAATGCTATTAGGTTGATCGGTGCTTGTCATTTGGTCCCAAATAAGGGTGTAAAGATGTGAGTGTGATTGTGCTTTGCAATGGACTTGCGCCCCCATATAGCATTGATTCCTGCTTTGTGTCCAATGCTTGGTTATGATTTTCTATAAATGGATGGATGTCTATTCGGCACACAATCCGATTCTTCTTTGTGTGATTGCAGTGGAATAGCAAGTGATTTTATTATTTTAAACAAATCTTCGTAAGCCTCACAGAACCCTTTGAGGCAGTGACAATGAGCTCACTTTATAGAACAAAACAAACAGATATTAATCATGATGTGCATTCCAATTATAGATGTCTCCAGAGTTCTTGTTCTACTCAGTTTTGAAGCCACATATTTTGCAAAACCCCCAAGTGGGAAGCTTCTTTGCCCCATGTGTTTGTTCATTAGTGTTTTATTTTGAATTTTAAACCCCCCATGTGCCTTTTTGTTGTTTGTTGTCTTCTTTATTGAAGTGTCTTCCGCTCCACTAAAATCTAACAATCGCTCAAAACTTTTTTTTTTTCACCCCTTAACTGCCTACCTTTGGCATTTGATGAATGAAACATTCCTTTATCTCTGACATTTTATTTCCATATCTGAACCTTTCCAACTTATGCTTATGTGTATCATGTTGAACAGAGTCCCTGCCAAAGCTTTGTAGTTCTTGCTTCAATACCTGCTGGGACTCCAGGTTATGTTAAAATATAATGTCACTTGTGCCATAGTTGTTAGTGCCGGAGTTATTACAATTTTATTTGACAGCTGGTAGAAATGTAATAAGCTCAGGCAGCCCCCAACATTGATCCTTGCTTTCAAAACACCATGCAAATAATCCTCATCAACAGAAGATGTAGAGAAAATTGTCAACTTTTTTTTTTTATGCAAAAGTGAATGTCAAGGGGAACATTTTAAGATGTGGCCATTTCTGCACATATTAGAGCCCAGGTTATTCTCAGGCTTGTGTTTATTTTCTGTATTTCTTTTGTTTTTGTTAATGTAACGCTAAATCATTATTTTGCATGTTTACTTCTGTTGTTTTTTTTTTTTTTTACATTTCATTAATTTTGTACTAGGGCGGCATGGTGGCACAGTAGGTAGCGCTGCTTCCTCGCAGTTAGGAGAGCTTCCCTGCATGGAGTTTGCATGTTCTCCCCGTGTCTGCGTGGGTTTCCTCCCACAGTCCAAAGATATGCAGGTTAGGTGCAATGGCGATCCTAAATTTTCCGTAGTGTGTGCTTGGTGTGTGTGCCTTGCGGTGGGCTGCGGCCCTGCCCAGGGTTTGTTTCCTGCTTTGCGCCCCATGTTGGCTGGGATTGGCTCCAGCAGACCCCCGTGACCCTGTAGTTAGGATATAGCGGGTTGGATAATGGATGGATGGATGGATAATTTTGTACTATGTCTTTAGATTATCCATCACAAAGCACATTCAGGCACACACCACCAATCACTCACTCGGCACCAATTTAGTGTCACCAATTAACAGAACCTTCACATGTTTAAGACCTGGTTCAGCTGGAAAGTATTTATTCAAAATGACACTATTTTACTTTTACTATATTGTAGTTTGTTTTGCACTGCAAAAAATACATATACAAAAACTAGACAAAAAAATCTTTAAATGGGAATTGTTTTTCTATTATTTAGCAAAAAAATCTGCCAATGGGATAAGTAAAATTTACTTGACAAGACTTCTTAAAATAAGCTAAATAATGATAAATACAAATTTTTCGATAAGCCAATAATTCTTACAATGAGGGAAGCAAGATTTAATGTCATGATATAAATGCTTTCACTTGCTTAGATCTCATTTTTTGCAGTGTGGACCTTTCATGGAATCAACAATTTGTATATTTTCACACTTTGAGGGACTGAAAAGAAATACTAGGATATGCAAACACCTTTGGGTCAGTTGCAAGATGGCTGTCAAGCTCTGGGAATGATTGTCAGGGGGACTTTAACCAAAAATCTGCTACTTTGCATCTAACCCCACAACATCTCTTAAATGAATCAATTTGTATTTTATGACTTTCAGCACTGCCCCTGAAAAGGCAATATGGTTGTGTAATAATTCAGCTAAACAGGGTTTCTGGCTGCTGCACAAAACAAAAAATATGAAAATATGTTACTGCCGATATAACTTAAAAGAAAATTAGAAGGAAAATAGTAGTTGAAAAGAAAATGGTGCCACTGCCATGGTTTTAAAAAGTCCAGCTAATCCTTAGAAATATATGCAACATAAAACAGGGAAACAATGGAATTAGTATAAAGCCATACCTTAAACATATACTATTTAGAAATTGTAAAATCAACATGGTTTGAGTGCATATTATACATCCTAGAATTATTGCAGAAGACAAATGAATTTAGTGCTATATATTTGGACTTTAAAGGTTTGCATATAGATCATATATATTGGTAATATCTGTACATTTCAGCTGTTCTACCTGACTAAGATGGGTTGAAATCTACCGTAATCAATGTAGACTGCAACATTAATGTTTGTAGCACACCATCTGTTGGAATGTATTTTGTAATGCATGTAGTAATAAAATGTATTGCGTTTATCATTCCAAAAAATGGTGCACCACAAACATTTGTAGTAATAAAAGGCATTGAGATGTACTGTTTGTTTCAATGACAAATGCAATGCATTTTATAACCACAAATGCTTGTAATGCGTCATCTGTTAGAATGCAACAGAAACATAGCAACTGGACTGACACACAGATACACAGACACTTGCCCTTTTATTAAGGTGGATGAATCCTTGAAAGATTTAATAACTCATTTACAGTAAACAAAATCAATAACTCAATTGACTTATCATTTGGAGGAGTTTTTTCATGACCTTACAATCATGTAACCTGTAAGTAGAAATGGTTGACCTCAAACGCCCAACACACCTATTTATGAGATTTCTATTGGGAATTCTTATTGTCTGCACTGTGACCATGCAATCCCATTTTCTTCACAAGACGAGTTTGTTATACATTCAACGATTTGTGTCAGGTGAACTTACACCAGTAGAAAAGGAGCTGTTTATTCAACATTATCCAAAATATCTGGCCATTGTGATGTATCAGCTTTTCCTTCAATAACACAAACATCACAAATGCATCAGGTGATTGGCATCTTCTTAAAATCTACTACAGTACAGGTTTTAACCACCTCTTACCTTAAATAAATATGATGTAATTTCTACCTTAATATAAATTGGAGTAATTCATTCTTATTGGAAGACATCAAACGTTTTTGTATTTCATAATAATGAAGGTGCTGTCATTATCATGCTTTTCTTATTCTTTGATTTAAACATCTTGATTCATTAAGCAGTTGCTCACTAATGAGTACGCAGGTGGCTATAACACTGAAGTAGCTGCTTCCCTTTCACCCATGTCTGCTCCACTCTTTATTAACTGTCAGTGCTTGGATACAATTAATAAAGTAAATGCTAAAATGAAAAAAAAGACAAAGGACACCTTTAAGCATTTAAAAACTACACTAAAAATACACAACATAACGATTTACGACACTGCTGCATCTTGCTAATTATAGCATACAAGCAGAAAAATGGTCAGCTATTTAAACATTGTGACCAAGTACAACATAAAACTAAAAAATGGCTCACTGATTGTGAAACTCATTAGAAAAAGTCTTGCAGCCACCCCAGGATGGAATCTAATGATGATAATATAATGTAATTTGTGATCTGTGCTGAGATTTAAAAAAATAAATAACTAAAAAGCAAACAAGAATAGCATTTATTCTGTATGCCCAAACATTTAACATTTTTCAAAGATGCAAGAGAAAAAGAAAATAAACAAAAGTAATTCAGTGGCTGTCTAGCACTTATGATGCTTAGCTATCTAATAAAACTCATCCTTTGAGGTTGTTGCTGCTACCATTTCATTGTGTGAATTATAATTTAGCTTTTTTATGAAGATCTTGTTTTTATGAGTAACATTTCTAATGCAAACGTGTAACATCTGTGGCTCTGGGAGCACTGGGATTCATTTACTGAAGAATTGTCCTCTCAGATCTCTAAACTAAAGTAGGTACATCAGAAAAACACACATCATTCAGCAATAATGACTTAGAAACAATTAAATAAAGCACAGGCTATATAGTCAAATCTGAAGGCAAGCAGCTGAGCCCCAGCTTATACAGCATGGATGCAAGGACTTCTTCAAAGTAGAACAGTTTTCAATTTAATTTTTATTTTTAACACTTTCTTCTTCAGTTTTACTTCTAGTGTTGACTACTGGATAGTCGAGGAAAGTCTATAGTCATCTCTGGAGTTGGGACGCAAGCTGTAATGAATTAGTGATAAAAGGTTGCCTTGACCATAATCAATCTGTTATAACACAAACTAAAAAGGCAGCTCCTTCACTTACTTTTCCAGTCCAAAATGATGTAGTTTATCATTTACACTTAGGTAAAATATATAAAGCTTACTCCCAAGCCTTAGTCATTGTGGAGACCACTTTTCAATGCAATTCACTCACAAAAGTGGAACAATTCTCAGTTTAATTTTCATGTTTTTTTTTGTTTCATTAAACACCGTGTTTCGGTTAAAATTTATGAACTGAATAATTTTTTTTAATCGAGGTCATAACATTTACAATTTGTTTGATTCATATGGAAAGGAGCTGTTTAAGCAAAATTAAGGAACATGAGTCACATAAAACCATTCTGATATTAAGTGTGTCAGTATGTTAGAAAATCTCACCTTAATGAAGTCTCCTTCGGAGGTATATTTGCTGGAAAAATGATATTGGAAGTTAGTTGTTTACAGAGTTTTGTTGATACTTGTAGCTTTATGGCACTGTAAGGACTCATCATGCTCACAAAGATAGTTGGACAAAACAGTGCTGTCCCTTTTGTGTACAAAAGGATGGACAGCAAGTTAGTAGTTTTTGAGACCATTCTCTTAAGTGTGGCTTGCTGACAGAGGAGTAAGAAAGGCAAAGAAAATATTTTAGTGAATCAAAATCCAAGATATATCCAAAGACAAGACAGAAAACAATGTTGGCAACATAGAAATCAGGCTTAATCATTATTTGAAAATCCTAATGCAGAAAAGCAATGCAATGGTTATCAAATAGTAAATACTACAAAGAAAAAAAATATTGGATTACATTTACTTTTAAAAGCTTTCACAAGGGCACTAAATCATAAAAGCTAGTGCAAAGTGTCCTGGTTATGCCCCGACCTTTATTGTCTTTGTCCCTCCCATCATGTGGCTGCTGTGCGATTAATTTTGCATAGCAACAGACACTGATGGGAGGGGCCAGAGTGATCTGCTGGCAAGGTGGGGCAGAGCCCAAACCCAGATACACTCCACATCAAGACACATAACCCTTAAGTATTACATTATGCAAAAAGTGAATATCATCATTTGTGTAAAGCAGTAGGGTAATGCAGTTTAGTACATTAGCACCATGGTATTTAATATGTGTGAATGCAGAATGTTGGCTAGAATTACAAGTGAAAAATTATTATATTTGGTATTAAGTTATCTCTACAGTAATTTTTTTAACCAGCTTAGCCATTTCAAGCATATAAGGAACTGGTGTTTTTTCCATCAGTACAAGGAATAACCAACTCAGCCACACTTACTCAGAGTGTGTATGTTTTTTATTGACAAACTATCAAGAATTTTTTATTTTTGGGATATAGGAGGAAATACATGTAGACACTGTAGACTATGCAAACTTAACAGAGGCAGTGCCTGGGCTGGAATTCAAGTCCAGGACTTTTGAGTTATGAGTTGGCACTGGTAACCACTTTGCCATTGTGCCCTACTCGCCATGTGATACATGTTGCATAATTAATCCAAGAAAAAATAAAATAATAAACCCAATTCAGATGAAATGCTTTATCTTATATAAAATGTATTCAAGCCTTGAGGCTCAAGTGAAAAATTTCAGTAGGCTTCAGTACCAATTAATAATGTGTTAAATTAAAATTAACTTTTCAATGAATTAAAATGTGCATTCTGAATGCTAATGGCCTGAAAATCCATTTAGCATACTATACATGTGAAAACGTAGTGATCAAAAGAAAACCCGATGCCTTAGTATGTCAGCCTACTTTTAGCACAACACTTGTAGTGTTGTGTCGCATCACTACACTGCTAATTGCACCCAGTTTTTTCTTTATTTTAATTCATTTAGACTTTTTAAATAAAATGTACATTTTCAAAAGATATCAATTATGGAAGTAATATCTGATTTCTAAGTACAGTCCTATAATGATAATGAATACCTATCTTAATAAATACTTAAGTAAAAGTACATAAATGGTACTTATACATCAGTCTCTTATACATCAGTCTAGAGTTAATAATGTCACAATATTTAACAAGTGAAGTTAAAAGATAACAGGACTAAACATCACATTATCAGGATCACAAAGGTCCAAAAACAAAATTCAAATAAACTGATTCTTGTTATGGTCCTTTCATTTTTGCTTTATTAGCTTTTCCTTTTGACCTATTCCATGCCACAACAATCAAGCTAAAAATTCAAGGTAATATAAAGAAATTAATTACTTATAGTATAACACAGTTCAAGCAAATCAAGACAGTGCCAAAGCAAATCCACAAAAAATCTCATAACAAGAGTTCATAATGCCAAGTGACTGGAGTATGTTGCCCATATTTTCTTCTTCAGGATCAGTTAAGTCTCCGTAACATTAACAGATGAAATTCTTGGTGTTTTTTGCAGAGATTTTTTTCTGTATAGAAACAAAAAAATTGAATAGCTATAGGTGATAAAGTTACTCCACTGTTTTACAAATACACAGTTTCTAATAATGTTCAATCTACAACCATAATAATTTTAAATAACACAATATGTCACATATAATAAAAAACTATAGCTAATACTAAGAATCATACTGAAATTATCAGATTGCATTATTATAATGGAATAGCAAAATGTTATTACCACACAATATTGATTTTTCAAAATTCAACTGTAGGGTAATAGGAAATGACAAAATCAAAAGAACAAATGATAAAATGATTTAACATCAGCACTCATGATAGAAATTAATATAGCTTACCAAGACTTTAGAAGATTATTCTGCTAAGTTCATCAAACACCCAAAACCAGTAAATCAATATTCTTGGAAAGACAGTTGTAGTTGTAACCAAGAGCATGCAACTTCGAAAAAGCAGTATTGGAAATTAATTTCATTAAGTTCACCTGGGAACACAGTGTTTAATATGTATATCCACCTGGCTTCTTGTCCTAACAGGATTTTATTGTAATCCCCATCTCTGGGGATCTCACAATCGCAGCAACAGTGTAGATAGCTGAGCTATTTTGAGAGCCATCTTAATGAAGTGTTTTGAAGCTGGGTGTATTATGAACTGTATTCGAATATTACTCTTCTATTCTATGATTCCTGGTACCAACAGCAGATGCAGTTTTACCAGCTCAGAAACATGTATATAACTATGCCTTTAGTAGTATAATATTTGTAAACCTTTAAAACCTTAAGTATTACCCTAAAGGAGATTAACATACCAGCTGCCACTAACAAATAGAAAGTGTCCCATTTTGAACCACACAGGTGGAGTGGACTGTTGTTTCAGTCAGCTAGAGGTCTCCACCACCCGACCCCTTATTTTCTTACTACTTGAGATTGCAAACAGTGGTTCTTCTTGAAATAAAACCATTATCAGTAAAATATGCCAATGTTTTAAATTATGGTATTGAATATGATGAGCAAATTATGAATAAGTTAAAGTATAAACTAATCTATCATGCACAGGTTTGCAGTGGGGACACAGAAATGCATCTCTAGGTAGATGAAGTGGAGTCTTATTTGCAGATTTAACTGTCTTGGTAGCCTCTCTTGTAAAATCTTTTTTTACATAACCAGTGATTTATGAATAAAATCTTTGGTATATGAGGAAATTTGCCATAATTGAAAAAACAGACTTACTGAGAGGTTAATAATGAAAGAACATGGATGGAAACTGGAAGAATGTAAAAGAGTACTTTGATCTGTGGGTTTTTGATATAATGAAAGTGAAAGACCATCACATTTGGTACAAACTACCATATCATGTATTATAGAAACATTATAATTTATAATATGTCTAAAGTTATTATCATTAATGTATGCATTAAAAATAGGAAAACCTTTTGCAAGAGCCTTAGAAAGTTAAAGCCTTAAGTTAAACTCATATTAGTGTTTGCTTAATTTGAATAGAATATAATTTTCTCTCATAGCTGTAGATTAGGGCATAACCTTTTACCCCCTGTAAGTCAACATGAGGTAGAGCTTTCTAGCTACAGTATATCTATAATAAAGTGTGTTAATTACGTCAGTGGTTTTAGAATAGTCCCATTGCTAGCATGGACTGAAAGACCAAATGGGACAGGCATACAGTTTTCTGACTGTTTAGAAATAGTTCAACTGTCTGAGCAAACGTAAAGAAATGAAACAAGAAATATAAACTTTAAACAGAACTATTCTTAAACAAGAACTTTTCTTTGCAATATCAATTTTTGTGTGAGCTGTTTTACTTTGAATTTTTACTAAAGCTTTTAAAAACGACGATATTTTTTGTCTGTGGAATCATTTCAATGTGTCAAGCTATTGCCAGAATCCCATAAAGCAAACTAAAGGTGCAGAACTTTGGAAATTTTGGGTAAAAGCAGCTACCCCTTTTAATGTATTTAACCAGAACATTAAACTGTCATCTATTAACCTAACCTATAATGATAAAACTTTAGAAAATATGGTTGAAGAAGTGACTATGTAAACTATGCAAAATGAAGCTCCTTAATGCATGGTCTGGAAGCAGTTCCCATAGCTGTGCCTTTGTGTTGCTGATAAAATCTATCCATGAAAATAAAAAAGTTCCATTTTATGGTAATTCCTGTGAGCTGAAAAAAAAATGCTGACTGTCTACTTAAAACAAAATAAACAGCATTTGTCTTACAAGTGCTCATATACAAGTAATTAAAATCCAGTTTGTATTGTGTGTAGTACAGCTGATTTTGCATATAAGCTCAGCAGAGAGTTTAATATAAGATTTGCCTGTATTTACTAAAAATTTTCATGTATATTATAATTAATAAATTGTGCAAATGGTTGTAATAAGCAGCCATTAGCAGACACAATGGGATGACTAGGTGATTATACAAATTTATCTGGCTCTTTTGCAGTAAATAAGACATTGGAATGTGATGGAAGTTTAAAAAATCACTTTAGTCTTTGTCATGTGAACATTAAGATCAGCCATAATAATTAAGCATAAATAAATTTGAATAAATAATAAAGTGTTTATTCTAGGATGTATACAACGATTAATTGACACTTGTAAGTTTTTCTCTATTGTCAACTCTGAATAAATTCTTCAAATTGAGTGGTAAAAATAAAAATGCCCAGACATCAGGTTGAAATAATACATCATTTAAACATTTTAATAATTATTTGCACTATGTATAATCAAAGATTTAAAGACAATACTTTAAAATATAATTAAAAAAATCTAATTCCAGATCAGTAGTCTCTAGCTATCATAAATGTAGAAAACTGCAAAAAGGTACAGCAACGATGATATAATACTGAATATTGAAAGAAATGAGCCAACTAAACTAACAAACCAAAAATATATAAAATACCTGCAACAACTAAATAGCCTTCCGAGATTAAAGAGTCAACCCCACCGAGGCAGTAAAGGGACTCATTAACTGTCCTTCATTGGCCTGTCTTAGTGAACAAGTCATTTATCATTTATAATGAACTGTACATTGTCATTAGTTAATATTAATTGAAACTGCTCTGTTTCACTGCTGAGTCGTGTTTTAATGTAGTAAAGTGTAGCAATTTACTGGTACTGCCTAATACTTGTGAATTTGTGCAAGCAGTCTGAGTTTCTGCTCAGTAAAAAGCAGTACACAAAAATGAATCAAATTCACTGGACTCTGTCTTTAATTGTAAGAAGAATTGGCAACTGTCCTGCTAACTTTAGTTCACCTTGTCCACTTGAAATATACCATCCATAATGAAATACAAAATATGTAAAACTGCACAGCTGCCACATAAGTTACTAGGGTTTACAGTAGCAGTGATCTTAGTTGTTATTGTTCTTCACACAAAAATGCTCAGGAATATCTTTAATTTGCTGTTTTGTAATTATAGCTGAGGAGGAGGAGGTTAGGAGCATGCACTGATACAGCGCGTTGCTGCACCCACCTCATGAACCAAAATTAGATGACAATCTCAGAACCATGCTAGTTTAAATGAGGTGGAACACTGTGAGGTTTTATACTGTGCCACTCCTGTCACCAACCCCCAGGTTCTCCCTGCAAGTTGGAGGACCTGCCTACAGGGCTGGATGCAGATTAACGTCATACCCAGGATGGAGCAATTTCAGGTTAAGGGCCTTGCTCAAGGGCCCAACGGAGTGGAGTATGTTACCAGTTGACGACCTGATTATAACTGAGACAGTTGAAAATCATAGTTCCCTCTCTAAAATGACAGCATTTTTCTGGTCAATTCTACAAATATCACTACTAATATATAATATAAAAGTTAAAAATAAAAGACAGTCTTTTTTATAAAGAAAATGATCTGTATAACTAAAAAATCATTTTATGTGAATGGTTGATTATTCTCCTTGAGGAGAATTTTTTTTAAATTTGCAAAATCACTTCAGAAATTGGTGTCAAGCCTAATAAGTTTTCAAGACACAAAAGAGTCTATAAGATGCTTGTAAAAAGAAATCAGCTAAGCACTGAAATCAGTGGAGGCTCCATCACATTTTATGGAAAATTTCAAAAACAGAACAAGGCTGCAAAAAAGTTCAAAAGGCTGCTAATGCGTATAATGGCTATTAAGTGAGCAGTGATCAGGCAATGTGTTTCTTACACCACAAAGTCAAAGAATATTCATCATTACAGCAAATGAAAGGAATAATATAAAATTTAAACAGTTTGGCATCCATCTGTCATAAATCTGCAACTAATTATCTGAATCAGCTGAATCTGACTCCTACTATTAAAAAGAAACATTGCTCATAAACATTAATCAGCACCTAGTCACCATTAGGGTTGCCAGTCAGTGAAGACAGGAAAGAATTATGCAGTGATGTAACATGTATTATTAAAGATCTTAAACATATGGCAAAGTGACTTCCTGTAACACTAAAATAGCTATTCCAGCACCAATTTTGCATTAAAATATGTGTTGTCTAGTACTTGAATATGCCATACTTTGAAGATAGAGACGAACTAAGACCTGTGTTTATGATTAAATGAAGCAATTATATGCCATTTCTTCTTATATAATAGGCTACAGTGGCTGTTCGTTGGTCTGTCCAGGATTTTAAATCATCTGTAGCTCGCAAACCGTTTGACCTAATGACTTGAAATTTGGTACACATATACTATGTGACCTCTACTATCCACTTTAGGGGTGATGATTGACCTCCAAGGTTATTCTTCTTTTTATTTTTATTTTATTTAAGTGTAGAAGCAACTCTTGGCAGAGGCCAGCAGGGTGGCCAAGCGGCGCATGCATATGGGCGACATTCTCATTCATACCACCTTTGCCATCACTTCCCCTACCTCTTAAATCATTATTGAGGCAGATTGAAGACTTAAGTGCCAGCTTAAATGAAAAAGTAAGGAAAACGTACTAAGTAATTGCAACACAAACACTGACTTGATCGGTTTTAATGTGAAAAGATGCAGACGAAACAAGAGAAGAAACAGGCCACTAGGGTGGAGAAAAGAAGAGCTGCAAGCATTCAGGCATTTCAAGGTCTTTTGGGCACTTTGTTGTAATGAAAGTATCTGCTGAATGTACTTCGTAGTAACAAGATTTCTATAGACTTGTGTCATATGTGGAAACTGTCGGGATCATAAAAATACTTTGTTGTAATGAAAATTTTGTTGTAAAGATATTCTTTGTAACGGAATTTTACCTGTATGTTGTTAGACTTAAGCGCAGCATTTGATACCATTGACCATTCTATTTTACTGCACCGACTAGAAAATGATGTTGGGCTTACAAGCACTGTGCTTGCTTGGTTTAGTTCTTATTTATCAAATCGATTCCAATATGTACAGAAATGTGCTGACAATACTCCATCATTATACACAGAAGTGAGATATGGTGTCATGCAGGGCTCAGTACTGGGACCTTTACTATTCTCAATTTACATGCTTCCACTGGGATCTATCATTAGGAAACATAATGTTAATTTTCACTCGTATGCAGATGACACCCAGTTATACCTTTCATTTAGATCAAATGAAGTTTCTCCAATGTTGTCTTTAATTAGTTGTGTTAGTGAATTAAAGGAGTGGGTGGATGAGAACTACTTGTCTAATATTTCAGTAATTTTACTGAATCACCCCACAATCTAGGAGTTATCTTTAAATTCAGCATGTCATTTAAAGCGCATATTACAAAGTTGTCCAAATCATGTTTCTTCCATTTTAGAAATGTTGGGAAATTTAAGGTGCTTTCTAAATAAACATGATTCTGAGAAATTAATTCATGCATTTATTTCTAGTAGGATTGACTACTGCAATGCGGTGTTCACTGGATATTCAAACTGTTCTTTATACAGCCTCCAGTTAATCCAAAATGCTGCTGAAAGAATTATTACAAGAACAAGAAAATACAAACACATAATAAACACATTTAAGAACTCCAGTTCTTAAATCCTTACACTGGCTCCCAGTTAAGTTTAGGGCAGATTTCAAAATCCTCCTTTTAACATATAAACCATTAAATGGCCAAGGTCCGGCTTACTTGTCTGAACTTATCATGACTTACAAGCCAGAGCGCACATTAAGATCTCAAGATGCTGGTCTGCTAATTATTTCAAGGATTAATAAAATAACAGTGGGAAGGTTGAACTTTTAGTTACAGGGCCCCTAAACTGTGGAATGGTCTGCCTGCTACTATAAGAGATGCCCCTTCGGTCTCAGCTTTTAAATCCCTGCTGAAGACTCACTACTTCAGTTTAGCACACCCTGACTAGAGCTGCTGATTAACTGTACAGACTGCATCTCTGTTGTTAGTCATTAGCACTAAAACATAAGTAACATGATAGTTATAATTTGTTACTAACCCTCACCTATTCTGTTTCTCTTCTCGGTACTCAAATGTGGCACTTGGTGCCACGGCCCACCTGCCAAGTTGTTTTGCCTGCCTAAGGTAAAGTCATCGCTGATGGAGGATCGCAGGAATCGTGAGGTAGAGGGGTCCTTTCATTGGATTGGCTGGCCCAGCACTGACTCAGCTGTGGAATGGTCAAATGGGGGAGGCAGTTTGATGGCTAAGGTCTCCAGGACTCTAAACAAATTCAAATCATATTATGTGATATCATCTACTGTTAAATTCTGCTCCATACTTATAAAATTTTTATTTTTATACTGTATTGAGGATTTGTTCTGTTCTGTGTATTGTGTTGTGTTGACCCCCTTCTTTTTGACACCCACTGCATGCCCAACCTACCTGGAAAGGGGTCTCTTTTTGAACTGCCTTTCATAAGGTTTCCATTTTTTCCCTACTTCTTAGTGATCAAGGCTGGGGGGCTGTCAAGAGGCAGGGCCTGTTAAAGCCCATTGCAGCACTTCTTGTGTGATTTTGGGCTATACAAAAATAAATTGTATTGTATTGTCATGTAGTATGTTAAGTTTAGTTACTCCATCATTAGACATAATGACATAATAGACAAATTTACTTATATCACATTTAAAAGTAATTATAAAGTATTAAACGCAGGAAGTAAAAATGTTAGGTTTGAATACTGCAATAGGAAAAGAATTGATGCATACAAGTCAAAAAGAGTTGGGGAATTGCCCCTTGTAATGTCCAGTGGACTTGATGAAAAATGATTAAAAAAATGGAACAAAAACCAAAGCATTTGACAAACAAGAGTACTGAATTGGAGATATATATACAAAATGGCGACCAGAAGTGATAATGCAGGAAATTACATCAAAACTGTAGGGTGGAAGTGAAGTCATCCTGGATGAACTGGATGTGATGTCATCATGGAGGAACGTGAAAATGATGTGTTCAGAGGGGTACTGGAAGTGACATTATCTTCTGGGGGCGGAAGCAGAAATTATGTTGGACAACCATTTTGAGAACCCTGAAATGGTGGAGGTAAGTGAATGGGATTGTTACTTTTCTTCTTTAGGTCTGGTGAAAGAGAGAGAGAGAGGCATTAATACTCAGCATCAACCCTTCATCTCACGATAAATCACTCGCCTTTGGGCTTGTTGGTTAGACCTCATTTGGAGTACTGTGTGCAGCTTTGCTCTCCAGGCTACAAAAAGGACATAGCAGCACGAGAAAAGGTTCAGAGAAGAGCGGTTAGGCTCATTCCCGGGGTAAAGGGGATGAATTATGAGGAAAGATTAAAAGAGCTGAGCCTTTTTAATTTAAACAAATAAAGATTAAGAGGTGACATGATTGAAGTGTTTAAAATTATGAAGGGAATTAGTACAGTGGATCTACACTCTAACTTTAAAATGAGTTCAGCAAGAACACGGGGGCAGAGTTGGAAACTTGTTAAGGGTAAATTTCACACAAACATTAGGATGTTTTTCTTCACACAGAGAACCATAGGCACATGACATAAGCTACCAGGTGTATGGTAGACGGTAAGACTTTAGAGGTCTTTAAAGCTAGACTTGATGTTATTTTGGTTTGTTCTTGTGTGAAGGGCCTGCTTTAATGTTCTGATGTTCTAATCTGCCTTTTGTAAAAGAATGAGAACATTTTTGGTACAAACTTATTTGCACAATATCTGTGGTGCTATTTCTTACTTGTAGAATTTTGTTGGGTTTATTTTAGTTTTTGTTTTAATTTTGCCACCATGGTGATTTTATTGGTATGCTCTGCGAGTACACATTGCTATGTTCTATGTTGCAGCATCAATTCAACCTCACACATGTATTTGCTTACTCAAGGGTAAAGTAAAAAACACCATTGTACAAGTGTTCATGCTAATGCCTTAATTAAAAAAATAGCTATTTGATTTCTAGATATCATCCTATTCACTCTACTGCTGTTGTTTAGTTTCATTGTTGTTTCATTGAGCTGGATTGGTCATATTGCTTTAAACTAGTTGAAAGACGTTCCATGGGCTAATTTATTTTTGTGTGTCTACCTGTCATGTTTGTCTAAGGTGCTGGTGAACATTTTCTGCCACAAGAGTCCTCCTGTTTATCATGTTTGTATGGACTATTGGTCATAAGCCAACTAGCAGCTGTTATCTTCTCGGGGCTGGTTTAGCTGGCCAGTTTTTATTTGGCTGGTAAAGTCATTATTTCTTGTCTTTCCTATCTGCAGCTGTTTTGACCCATTTCCCTGCACACCAGCTGGTTAAAATCCTTAGTATCAACTGCCTTCTGACTTTTTAATCTGTGTGCAGCTCCTTTTAGACTATGGGTATTAGTTATTGCTTTTAGTGCAAATCAGACAGTTTTCATTTCTGGTTTTGACTCTTCATGGGTCTTTTCATAATATTGTGTTTCTCCTGATTAAGATACCACAGTTTGACCTGTGGCTGCTCCTGACACCAGGTATTATGTCTTTCCATAATAAACAAGACAAGTATGTACAAAATTGTTCTGCCAGTGACACTTGGCTTTGTTTCTGATTATCAGTCAGCCTTTTGATTAGGGACCTGTTACAAATGAGGTTAAAATTTTAGCACTTATTATTACTTAATCCATCCATTTACAGGATCTACTTTATTAAAATTTAGAAAGCCAGATGCCATTCATTTGAATTGAATTTCACTGCTTTTTGGGATTTCAGTGGCACTATATAAGGTAGCTTAAAAAGAGGAAACAAAATGCTTACTTCAACATGCTTCTTTAAATTTAAAGGTGAATTCTTGAAAGCAGAGACTTCTTTAGGTTCTGTTTTCAGATATGACTGTGGGGAAAGGCACATTCAGCTTCCATGTGAATGGAAGCATGAGAACAACCTACAACAGAGCAGTGGATGGTGCTTTATTGTGCTTCTATTTTTTAATTATATGCAGCATTCTATTGGCTGTGTCTGAGCAACACTAGACTGTAGCCTAAATTGACAACACACCTTATGAGTCCCTTTAATGAATTTATAATAGTTTAGTCCATGTAACGAGTAACAAGGACTTGCTAAAAATGTAATGAAGTAAAAAGTATGCTATTTGATGTATTTGTTCTTAAAACGTAGTGGGGCAAAGGTAAAAATAACCTTAAATGAAATTTACTTAAAGTACAAATAGCTGAAAAATGAACTTAAGTAAAGAAATAAAGTAGTTGTACTTTCTTATTTTACACCTCTGTGAAAAGGTTTACAATTTCAATTTTATAAAGCAATGTAATATCCAGAAAAAAGTGGGAAAGGTTAGTCTGTACAGCTCAATTGTTGTGCCACATCTGGAATATGTGTACAGTGTTAGTCTCAATATAACAACAAAGATGTAACATTATGATTGAGAGCCCCCAAAAAAGCTATTAGACTTTTTTTACTACTGTAGTATATGAGCTATGAGACTTAAAGGGTTTAAGCTTAAACATTAGGAAGTTAAATGACTGAATAATTAAACTTTTTATAGATAATAAGGACATTTGTCACATTTATTTCTTCAAGAAGGCCAGGAGATACAGATGGAAGCTTATTTATATCAGTAAAAGTCTTTACTGGTTTATGTATGCATAAACAAAGCATATCCATCCATCCATTATCCAACCCGCTATATCCTAACTACAGGGTCACAGGGGTCTGCTGGAGCCAATCCCAGCCAACACAGGGTGCAAGGCAGAAAACAAACCCCGGGCAGGGCACCAGCCCACAGTGGGGCACACACACCAAGCACACACTAGGGACAATTTAAGATCGCCAATGCACCTAACCTGCATGTCTTTGGACTGTGGGAGGAAACCGGAGAACCCAGAGGAAACCCAGGCAGACACGGGGAGAACATGCAACTATGCCGTTTAAACAAAGCATATGTGTTATGAATTTAAGACTTTGGAACAAACAGAATCCATTTTTACAGGTATTTTGTGGTTGTTACTAATTTTTATTTTCATATTTGTAACAGTTCCATGGTGTCATTTTGTATGATTAATTGTATAGAGGGCACTGCCAGTTTTTGAATCATCACAATGGCCATATTGTGGTTAACAATGTCATACTGTTGTTACCACATAATAGCCAGAAGTTCAACTTGTGATGTAATCAGGCACTGCTATTTAAAATGACAACGCGCTACATTTAGTCTTCGACTTTCTAGATTTTTGGTTGAAATTCTTTTGTGAGCTTAGTAAGTTTATTTTTATTTAGGAATTAGGATCTCTGGGCGTTGGTGTTTTGGTTTATTCTCTCTTTGGCTTTAACTCTTGCTTGTTCCTGACTTTGTTTTTTTCTCTTATCTTCCATTTGCTTATATTGGCTTGCAAAATTATATTTTGGCATTACATCAGCTTAATACTTTTCTGAGATCATTCGAGAACTGATGTTGAATGTGAATTCATTTAAATGGTTTAAAGAGATTTTTTAAATGAAAAACAAGATGCACATTATCAAATAAACAAAAGCATTGACATGCTGGCTGATACATTATAGATCAGTGGTGAATGGTGGTCTTTCAAACAGGACAAGAACATTTTAGGCCTACATCATAAACTTAGTCAATCATTACATCATGTTATTTATACAGTATATAAATTCTCCCCACCTTTATTTTTGTAGAAAATGGTCTGTGACCCTGTCATACCAGTTGGGAGTCTTTTCCAAAGACTTGACCAGTTTCCTCTCAGTGGCCAGCAGAGCAAGTTTGTTTAATCGGTTTTGGCTCATTGTCTTGTGGCCATACAAATTGACTCTTTGTAAGCAGGAGAAACTCTTCTCTACACCTGCTGATGTAACTCCAATTGTTGCCACTGAAGACAATAGCTTGTACTGTATAGCTGAGGCATTGCACTATCCAACTCCATATCTTTAAAATACACCAAAAAACCACACAGCTACCCCTGTTAGCCTGCAAGTCACGATTTGAACATAGGATTTGGAGTTTAGATCTTGGTATCCCTTAAGTAAAGAAATTAAAGAAAAGGCCATAACATTTCAGAACACTATGGAATGCCTTCTCAGGAAACACCTGTCTCATTTCATCAGACTTCCCTGGATTGATTAGTTCTAGGAAGTGCATACATTCCAAATGTAAAAAAAATATTAAGAAACCTGCTCATATAAGATTGCTCCTGGGGATCATGCAATTGTGATATGACACCAATGCTTTAGACTAGGCTTATTTTGAGGGTCTGAAGTGAGACTTGCTGCTTTTGCATAAACTGCTTTTAAATCCTCCTCTGACCTCTTCTCCTTATCTTATCTCTTCTTCTCAATTCTTTGTTTGTAGTAAAGAACATCCATAGCCCTCTGCTGCACAATGTCAAAGACCACTTCAGTTTCTGAGAAGATTTGTACATATGAAAACAAAATCAGAATTCTCCAGTGTCCTTAAGAAAGCCTTTGGCAGTACTGAGTATGTCCTCATCTACTATGGTTTCATCCTTGATAATCTTTTCAAAAGTCTGCGTAAGCCCATCATAGTTGTTCATGATGTACAGTTCCACCAAGTGGATGCATTTCTGGGCAACCTTGAACACCTTGCAGACTCCTCCTGGTTGATTTAGAAAACAAATGTGTCAAACCAAGAGACAGATGTAAAAAGTATTCTGGATTCAGACAAGAATTTTGCCTGCTGAGACAACACTAGATTCAGTCTGAGTTCATAGCAGTGTACAAACATTGCATTGGGGGCTGTTGCTTTAAATTTAGCCTGAAGTCCATTCAGAGAGGAAGCCGTGACAGCTGCCCATCTGTAGGTTTGAGACACAAGTTTTTCTTTGTAATTGTAGCCCTGCATGTTTCATTTAAAATATCAAAGGCAGACTGGTCACCTCGGTCCTCCAAAACATCAAAAAATCTGACAAATCACTCCTGAATTCGACCTGCAGTTTAGACATATCGAACTATGACAGACAGTTGTGCATAACATGAAATGTCAGTTGTCTCATCTACTTGCCATGCAAAAAAGGGAGCAGTTTGAAATTGACCTTTGATTTCATCAACAACAGTGGCTGCAATAGCAGAAATCAAATCATTGTGAATGGAGTTGGGACATGTCAGAAAACACAGAAGATGACTGGAAGTGTGTGACCAAGACAGAATCAAATTTAATAATGTTACAGTGAATTCTCTGTAATTTCCCTTGTTAGCAGCTTCACTACCCTCATCACGTCCTCTGAATGCCAGCTCTTGACAACCAAGCAGTGAAGTGACGTCAATTAGACGGTTAAGAAAGGCCCTGTTTTTTTTCACAGTTTCATTGTGTTTTGCCACCTGAATTAGAACACCATCATTAATTGCTGTTTTACTCTGACCCTGCCAAAACATCTTAACTATGCACATGAATTCACGTTCTCATTGATTTTCTCATGTTTCATTCTCATTTCTGATGATCCCCTAAACCCAGTTTTGACCAAACAACCTGAGATGGTTTCATTAAGAGGGATGGCCAACAGTACATTCTCTTTGTCATAGCATTTCCAGTCAGCCAGCTCACTTTGTTATACCAGGAGAATTGAAAACACCGGTTATTTTTCCCTGATTTTTAAACCAAATCAATCTTGGACATTGATCTGAATGAGGAAGACTATCAAATGGCTTCACCAAAATCAGGTCAACAATATTAGCTCTGTCTGCCATTACGCACATCTACCTAGCTGGCTGGCTAGTAACCCTACCCCTCACAAACCACCACCGGTGACTTAGTTTGAAATAAACAGACAAACTCTAAACTAAAACAAGGAGCAAACTGAAGAATGCTATATTTATGTTTTTATTTATAGTAGGATATGTACAAATGAAAATAGTGGGCTATATTACTAGCAAATAACAGACTACGAGCAGCAGTTTGTCTTACTGCTTCACTGGCCAAAAATCCATAATGGACTGAACTTGAAATGCTCCAATGCCAGCTGTCAATCAGAATGAGGTCCTATAACTTTGACAGTTACTTTAATTATCATGCAGCGGCCCAGTGTCTTGGCCAGCCCACTGCCCCATTTACTTCCTCAGATGTTGAGCTTCCTTTGAAATAATGTTTTGAAGCATTGGTCCAATAAACATCTAGCTTTGCTGCTGAAAAAAAAGCAAATTCTGAAATACCATTGAAATCCAGTGAAGCTGCACTTAATGGATCGTACTTCATGGGAATGTATGGGCACAACCTCCAAGAAACTATTGCTGATTCTGAATGAACTAACCATGAAGTTGAACATGTTCTAACACACTCTTTGTAACAGCAACATAAATACAACAGTGCATATTTGGCTAATTTTTTTCGTCACATTTTAGAGGAGGCAGAGTTTTCTTTGTAGTCTTAGAGTAATCACTTCTGTTACACATGGTCTAAATGTTACAATAATGAAGAAAAAGGATTTATTTTTAAAGAATGTTGCTTTTAAGTTTTTGTTTGCTTGTGCATATGTGTGTATGTGGGAATTTAAATCAAAACAATAGCCAGAACTGCTTCACAATCATAATATGACTAGGGGGTTATCCCCCTGCTCTCTTCGCTTGACAACCCATGGCCTGCAGTATGTGCCAGTCACTTCGCGTCTCTGCCGCTCGCATTATGAAGAGGGGGGCTGAACGCACCCCAAGGAGATACGGTCGCTCCTCTGAAACACCCTCTTAAACGGTGATACAATGGGAAATAAATGCAGTTTTTTTTTACCTCCTCTTTGTTCGATCAACTACTGGCTTGCTGTTGCTGCCATGCTACATAATCTGCATTTCGTGTTGCGCTTCAAACATTTAAAAGCCTACTCCTTGTTTTTTATTTCCAGCCCCAGGCTTGGTTAAATCTTTTGGTACAAAGTCTCGTCTCGCGTGAGACATGAGTTCTTGATATTTTTTAGTTTATAATTTAAAAACAGAATAAGAATCTGAAAATCTAACAACATCATATTAAAGTTTGATAAATTCTGAAAAGAATGACACCAAACAAATATATGTAGGTTTTAAAATAAGCCCGATTTAGAGCGTGACAAAAAACGTGACATAAAAAGTCACATAAAATTGTTGTACTTTTAGGCTTAAGATTTTATATATATATAGAGTAAATTTATTTTTTTAAAAAAGCTTAATTTTAATTTTTTTCTTATTTAAAACATTGATTCTCAAAGGTTTTCAAACTACAAACAAAAATCATTGAAGCTGTGTGTGTAGAGTTGAACAATGGGGTTTTTTTCTTGTATTTTGTTTTACATTTTGATGTTGTAGTTTTACAAGTTGCACTGTACTTGGAGAGTGGTAGGACCATGGATGACGGAAAGTGCATTGCAAATCTGGAGCAAAACATATTGTCAGAGAGGAAACTATTCAAATATGGAAGGTTTTGAAATAAGCAAGATATTTGTTTTAGTACTCACAAAGACATTTTGTGTGAAAAAAAGGTTACAATTCAGTAACACTTTCCCATGATCTATCTTGTCATTGCACTTATTTAAGTGGTACATGTGGGTAACCCACCAGAATTTACTGAGGTTTAGAAGTTTGTTAAATCAAACAGGCCAATGCCTCTTTCTCTATGCTTGGCAGACTTGATACCCATAAGATGAAAGCTGGGGAGACCTACTGTAACATCCTGTGGATACAACCTTTATTTGTGCTGGCAAGAAGATCTCCAGGTAAATTAGATCATCAGTATGTAGAGATCAGCCTGGGCTTCCTGATCAAGCTCTTAACCTCTTGTTACAAAACAGTTTCCACTAAACTAGGAGGGGAAAACTAAGTTGTTGACTTGCTTTTCATTTTAGCTTTGAAAATTGCAATGGCTTTACCTGCAGAACATAAATGCAGTGTGTTTATTTCAGGAAGTGTGTAACCAATTAGAAACCTCACAACAGTTCATATCATCTTATCTTTCAGTATTATAAACAGTTTTTAAAAGGAAAGAAAAAGATTTTTTGTGTTCAAAAATCATTTCTCTCTTGCTTAAGAAATACAATCTGCAGATGGTACAGCTATCCGGAACAGTTCTCTTGCATGTGAAATAGTTTATACAACATTAACCATGTCTCTTGGGTTTCTTTGCTTTCATTTTTTTATTTTTGGCGAGCACAGCAGTTGACCTCACTCCTGCTGAAGGTCAATAGGCTTAATATGAACCCTTGTAAATCATTAGATGCTCTGTTTCCTGGAAATGTTAAAACTATGACAAGTTATTTTAATTCCTGTGTGTATAGACTGTTCTGTAAAACAAAGGCCACATAAAATACACATGAAACTGTACAAATGCAAATCAGGTCACTTTAGGAGTATTTTCAACATGAGGAGATTTTATATATTTTTTTGATTTAGAGGTTATGGCCAGGCCAATATATAACACTAGTTTAACATATACGAGTATCTGTCCGATAATATTTTACCAGGAATATTTAATAATATTTTACCAGGAATATTTGTCAATATTTATAAAATGTAAAACCAAGTTTGCAATATCTGTTGAACTACAAAAGCCATCAGTGCATTTGGCAGAGTTGTAAACGTGTTCTTGAGAATAATCTCCCAATGTATAATTTATTAGGAGGATTTAATGGAATATATATCCAAGATATTGTGTTTCAAAAAGTAATCTAAAATAAAATATGGCTATAACACATGTGATTATTTATATAAATCAATCTGCAGGCTAGCCTGTCAACAAAAGACCAAGGAGAGACTTACGACCAAATGGCATTTTGTTTTCTCTGATTTCTTTCTTTTGCTGCCTTATTGCACTTATACATCCACTGACAGCATGGGTTTGCTTTCATTTCAGTGTCTTCTGAGCACATAAAATATGAAAGTATTCAAAAGTCATTAAAAAAAAATCAGTAGACTCAAATCATTCTTCTTCTTTCTGAAAGGATCTCAATTCATTTTTGCTGCAAAAACTCACCTTATAACCTCAACTCTTCCAGTTTGCCAGAGTCTATTAGTTGCAGTTGTTAGGAACAGCTGGACCTCCTTGGCACATTTTGGGTGTGTGTTTTCACAGCTCTTTTTCAGCTTGCCTTTTATTCTCTTAGAAGAACATTGCCTGTTTTTTTTTAATTAGCATACACTAAAGCTAATGTTTTCTGCATTTAATAATGAATGCAAGGCACAGCAGATGTTTTGTTTACTGGATGTTTTTATTACACTTTTAGCTGTGGGAACTATTTAAATCAGATTGTTAACACATTATACTTTTTCTGGTTGAAGTAAAAATACATGTGCGGCACATAAAATATAATTTTAAGGATTCTGTACACTGAATATATTTTATCTCTGATGACTCTATCACATTTTATTCTGCTTGGGGGCCTAGAATCCTATCCTAGTAGCTGCAGGTGAAAGAAATGAACAAGCAAAGCAGAAGGTGCTAGTGCCTGACACACACACACACATCAACTCTCACACTCCGATTAACAGATCTGACCACAAGTCATAGGACTGTGAGAGAAAAGAGAAGATCCTATCAGAAATGCACACAGATGTGAAAATAAAATGAAACACAATAAAGAAGGCACCCCATCTTGAAATTTAACTACTGTACATTTCAAGGGCCATTTCAGTGTAGTGCTGATTGCAAGTTAAAAGTGTAAAATATCTTTGAAAAAAAAAGATAACAAAAGAAACCATAGAGGTGTTAAGCTTTCTAAGTAATAAGGAAAGCCAAAGCATAAGGAAAGTGTAAAATGTTCTCAAGGGATCTCTGTTGGAGGATTAATATACTCCTATATTGGCACACCGTTTGTTATTTTTAGCTGCTTGGCCTTTCACACTTTCTAGGACAACTACAACGCCACAGCTTTCAGAGCAATAAATCAGAGTCATGTGACAGGCCTAAGTGAAGACGGTGAAAAAAGAAGACATGGTGTCTCAGCTTTTGGTAAGGAGACGGGTAATAGAAGCAGACCACGCCACTCAGAGAGTGCCAGTCCACAAGAAAATCAGTGAGAATTACAGAGAAAAACAAAAAACATACAGTAAGCTAAGAGGTGATACAATAGTCTTTAATGTACAACTCTTCTCACCCTTAATTTTTTGCACGTAAAGCTACTACTAGCATCCTTCAACATCTACAATAAGATGCTGCAGATGTTCTACCAGATGGTTGTGGCGAGTGCCCTCTTCTACGCGGTGGTGTGCTGGGGAGGCAGCATAAAGAAGAGGGATGCCTCACACCTAGACAAACTTGTTAGGAAGGCAGGCTGTATTGTAGGCACGGAGCTGGACAGTCTGACATCTGTGGCAGAGCGACGGGTGCTAAGCAGGCTCCTGTCAATCATGGAGAATCCACTGCATCCACTGAACAGTATCATCTCCAGACAGAGGAGCAGCTTCAGCGACAGACTGCTGTCACTGTCCTGCTCCACTGACAGACTGAGGAGATCGTTCCTCCCCCACACTATGCGACTCTTCAATTCCACCCCAGGTAAACATTAACATTTTACAAAGTTATTGTCTGTCTGTGTTATACCTCAATTGTTATCACTCTTTAATTTAATATTGTTCTTTATCAGTATGCTGCTGCTGGAGTATGTGAATTTCCCCTTTGGATCAATAAAGTATCTATCTATCTATCTATCTATCTATCTATCTATCTATCTATCTAT
>JANRMT010062792.1:103760168-103779281 GCA_026402145.1 Polypterus bichir lapradei | reverse complement strand
TAATGCTACCAAGCTAGCAGTGTATATAAAGCCTTGTCTGTACACGTGAACCACATACTGCATTTGCCAAATCTAATCCAAGAGATTCAGCTTACAATACATATTTTGGTTTTGTTGTATTTTTTCATATTACAGTCAACATTTTTCTAAAGTGATAACAGATTTATTTCATTTTTACTTTTGTAGCTTGAGACATACATTTTGGCTAATTTTTATACATAAATGGTAACATTTTAAACATGTTGTTCAGTATTGCATGAAAGAAACTCCATTGTAAAGTAAGAGGATTCTCCTCAATCTCCAGACTGTCCTAAAATCTATAACATGTTTCTTTTAACCTCAAGATAACTTGTTTAAAATCTGATTAGTTGCCTGATTTAAAGATATTGGGATGTCTATATTCTTCCTGTTAAAGAACCCTTTATAAATTCTTTTATGGTAAATAACCATAACTATATAGTAAATAAGTATAACTGTTAAAGGTTAGGCTTAGTAGTAGGTTATTTCTTAATGACCCTTTTTGTGAATTAGAAGATATTAAAAGTGGAGACCTAAGCCCACATGCCTGCACTCAAACTGTATCAGTACTTGATCATATGTTAATTCAACACACAGCTTTGTAATGTTGGGGCGGCCAAATCCATACAGGCAGTAACCATGTTGGAAACTGAACCCAGATCCCAGACAGTAGTCAGTGCACCTCTAAGCTACTCCAGTGTTTGTCATGTGTTAGTCAAGTTTTCAAAACCATTTTTATCAAAGATGTCACCTTGCTGTGCCAAATTGATGACTACATGCTAAACTAAATGTGAAGCATCGCTTACCCCTTTAAATAAATGCTAAAAGTCACCCATCATAAGTTCAGAACAGGGAAATGTGATTTTTTTTTTATTTTGAGGGGCTAACAAGTTGCCATTCTCCTTTTTCAATTTGGTGTCATTTCTCTTATATCATTGGTGACAATTTGCCACACATTCATTCAAAAACAGATGAAGCCTGACAAATAATTCTGGCAGCTGAATACTTGCAAGTATTTTGCATAATTGGCTGCAAACAAAATCGAATGTATTTAATCAAATTTATTTTATCTAAAATCCTGGCCATGTGTGCATACTACAGTTTGAAAGAACGTTTTTAATAATTTGTTAAGTTATAAATATTATGTTTGAGGGCCAATTGGCTTTGGGCAAAATGATTGGCTCCTTTATATACCACCTTCTTACATATAACTGTCCTCTACAATTTTCTCCAGAAATCTTCACCTTTGTCTGTGAATTTTATGTAAGATATTTAAAAGGGTCTTTCAGATCTGTATAAAACAGCAGGCCAGTCTTCTGTTCAAGATCTCTTCTGCAGAATAAGACAGATAATGCCCATCATCTCAAATAAACCAGATCTAGCTCTTTGTTTGCCCTTAGATGAATGGCACACTTAGCATGTGTTGGCACTCATCCAAGCCATGTGCTTTTTGGGGATAACCAGAGTTTACCATCCGAGAGCAGATGGGGCGAAGGCTTTGAGGTGGCTAAGATGCAGGCGTCTTATTGGCACTTACATGAAGAGCGCCTTATGCAAATGCCAAAGGACACTCTAATAATATTTTTCAGATTTCAGAAAGGCAGCAGAGTTGGCATGCAATCTTGGCATTGTTACCACGGTGATGCTCAATTTCATTTTGCAAGAAAAAATATTGATTAAAATTAAAAGAGAATTTATTTGATTATACCACACATACTAAAAAAAATTGTATCCAATAATATTTCTACAGGTAGAAAGTACAGTACCAGTCCTAGTGGATAACAAAATGAAAAGTTTTAATGACCAGCACTTTATCCATAAAATAGGTATACCATTTAGGGGTCCGGAATGACTCGAAAACAGCTCTGGCTACCAACCAACAGTATTGAGCCAGCCTTAGGCAGAGGTAATGCACCAGGTTGCCTAGGGGGCATAACAATTCAGCCCCTAGTTTACCCATTTAACTATGCTGGGGTCTGTTGTGTCTTGCTTTTAACTTTGGATATATAAGAATGATGGAACAGTATTCAATAGGTGATCAAGACTTTTTTTATCATATAGCTTTTATCATTATGGGCACAATAAAAATGGAGTTTAGTAACAGATCAAGAAACTAAAGCACTTTAAGCAAAAGGTAAAGGGTGCATCCAAAAAGCAAAATCGTTTACTAACATTAATGCATTCAACTGAATTGAAAAACAAAGCCAGTTGCTTGACTGACAGTTCATAATTAGTTCACTATTGCTTCTTTATTAAACAAGCTGAGACTCCAAGCGTGTACAGGCCCTTTGGAGTAAGCTTGGAGTGCATTCAAAATAAACATTTCCCAAATAGAGTCATACGACTGGTGCTTTTTGTACTTCTTTTTCAATAATTTCCTTCATGAGCTGGCAGTGCAGGCTATTGTCCTAACTGCGCACAAAAAAAGAAGCTCAATGGCCTAGTAGCACTCTTATTTTACAAATGATCACTTATATGAACCACAGGAACAAAAAACTACTACAGCTCAGCTCTGTGGGCTCAACTTGGCTTTTAATAATCTGCACACACACATTTGAATGAGTGAATAAGTCTTTGTTGTATTATGTGTTATTCATAGTGAACAGAATGCAACGTACAAAGTAGGCCACACAAGTTACAAAGTGCACCTTTGAAAATTAAGCCACAAAATAAAACTGTCTGGTAGTAAGGTTATCAAATCTTTGGCTCTACTGTATACTCCCATCTCTAACTTTTTATAATTTAAAACCACTTCATACGTATCTATACAGGTGTGCAATGGTAGGGCTACTACTTTGCGTGCTTTGCTTAGTGATAAAAGTGCTATATAAATGTAATGAATTATTATTATTATTATTATTATCATCATCAAACCAATGGGCTGTCAGCTAAAAAGCTGAAGGTGTACCCAGGAGAATTAGAAGCAAACAGAAAAAAAGAAATAATAGACTTTGATGATTGTAAATGTGCTGAATTACAATACCTGATCCTGAAATACAGAACTGATACCTCTAGGAGGAGTCGGCTATGATATAATAATATGTTTTTAATCTTGGTTTCAATTCTAAGACCTATGGGGCATACCTCACATTTGCTGGCCAATCTTTTTTTCTTTTCACAGCCATTACCCAGCTCCCTGAAGTATTCTCTTAATTTTCTCTATCAGTGCCCCACATACTCAAGCTTTCAGTTTTATATTTATTGCAGCACAAAAAGCTCCTTTAATTAACTAATCCTCTGCTCCTTTTAAAGTCAGACAGCATGTATCACCAAAGGAATGGGGGCAGGTTCCCTTTCTGGTGCTCCAATAAGCATACTGTAATGAAGCTGTTGATGAAACATTTTGTTTCAGTTTCTGCATTCTATACCCTTTAAATATATACTTTCTCCAACCAATTTATAACATGTTTATTGAATTCTAATGTGAATCAAGAAAAAGAAAGAGAAGGGAAAGATGTCTGTACAAAGCATAATACTGACAAATTCATCCATTCTCCAACCCACTATATCCTAACACAGGGGTCTGCTGGAGTAAATCCCAGGCAACACAGGGCAGGAACAAGCCCACCGCAGGGCACACACACACACACAGGACAATTTTGAATCGCCAATGCACCTAACCTGCATGTCTTTGGACTGTGGGAGGAAATTGGACCACCCAGAGGAAACCCACGCAGACACAGGGAGAACATGCAAAGTCCACACAGGGAGGACCCAGGAAGTGAACCCAGGTCTCTTTACTGCGAGACAGCAGCGCTACCACTGCGCCACCGTGCTGCCCGTACTGCAGTAAAGAATAATCATCAGTCTATCAGAAAGCATTTCTTTTGTAGGCGAAAATTTTTTTTAAGTAGAAACCAATGGAAACATGGCATGTGCCACCAAATCGCTTGAGATAATATATTGTAAAATGCGGCAGCACATTTGGTGTTCAAACAGACGTTTTTCAGATCTTTACATTAAATCAGTCCATGTTAAGTTCAAATCTTTCATGCTTGCCTACAGTGTAGTCAATGGGTCAGCACCTATATATATTAAGACAATTGTAAGGTCCTGTGTTCTCTTACCGGGGAAAGCAGACCAGAGTATGCTAAAGAAATGTTATTGTACCATCCGGTTCAACCCTTTTAATTAACAAAAAGAAGAACTCGGGCACAAAATGTCTTCAAACAGCTTTCATTTCTCGATTGAGTTGTTGGAGCTGTGTCTTTTTTCGTTGGCAGGTTAAGATCTGACACCACCTACCAAGAGCAACCCTGTTTTATGGTGTCTGTACTAGAAGGGGTGAAGTCTTCTTGGATGAAGCTAGGTGTCCTCCTTGGGAAAAGACAAGATAATACACCCTCTTGTCCCAGGGTGGTACTGCTTACCTCCTCGTGGTCTGGAAGATCTTTCTCCAGGTGCACATGTGCAACAGCCTCTCCTTGACCACACAGGTCTGCTAATGAATTGCATCTTATGATGCCACCTCAGCATGGAATCAGATCTCAGTCCAAACTCGTTTCTTGTGTTGCTCCTAACTAGTAGAATTCAAACTACTGAGCCTCTCAATATGTTTAAGAAGCATCTGAAGACTCTGCTGTTTTGGTGAATTTCTGTCTAGCTGACATTAGCTGTTAGGTTTTGTAACATAACAATTGTAACAAGCTTGTACTTTGTTCAGAGTTCTTTACTTGTTATGATCAATTTTGTAACCTTGTACTGTTGTAACTAAACAGTGTCCCAGACTGATATTTCATTAGATTATGTTGATGACTTTCCTAAATCACTTTGGATAAAAGTGTCTGATAAGCAAATAAATGTAAACGAAAATGTAAAATGGCAAGAACATGCAAACACCACAAAAACTGCAAACAGTTTTGATTCAATATTTCACTGAATCTGTATAGTATTGGCAAAGTGACACAATGTAAGGCTATCCATCAGAACCAGTTTCAGACAAGATAGATTTAAACTCTTATCAGGTCCTCCTTTAGAGATTTTATTCTTAAAAAGATTTGAATTACAACGAACTGTAGGCCTTGTACAATAAAAACTAACAATAGTACCAAAAAATGTATATTTCACATTTTTTCAATTGGATTCTGGTGCCTATGAAAGTTGCTTCAGCCACCATAAGCCAATTTGGACTTGATTTTTTAAATTACATGATGTAAAATGCTATTTAAAAGCCTGATTTTTATTTACTCTACTAATGTATACTTTCCAATATTACTATTTTTTGCATATGTTTAATTGCCACAAAAACATTTAAAACGAAGATTGTGATATCAGTCCCTTTGATGCAAAGAATAAACAAATACTAAAAATGCTTTAACTATTGAAACAGTAGCTAAGTTCCCCAAAAGCACCTGATTGTTATGCCACTTGTTTTAATTTCATTTAATGTGAGGAAACAATTACAATATTTATAATACAATTAAGATTGTAGAAATATAAAATCAAAATATCATATACTACATACTAGACATCATTCTTTGCAGTGAATGCAAACTCTTCTCTAACCCAAGAAACTAAAAGAAAAGGAAAAACAATTTAGCACCTAAGTCCTTTAACCAGTGAGAATTATATTCATATGAATGTTAGTACAATATGCCTAACAAGTAAAAAAAAAATATGAATTAACAAGTAACTTAGGATATTTCTGAGAAAAAGCAGATACCATGAGATCGAGGCTGATCTTATATCATTGTGTTTAAAGTTCTCATTCACTTGCAACAAGTCAACATTAAAATGAGCTTCTGACTTCATAAATCAGAGACCATATTCACAAACGTACACAATGTCATATTCTTTAATAATGATTTAAAAAAAATCTCCTTATAATAAGATTTGAAAAATTGACTTTTTTTCCTCCAGGCTCCAAGGATTTTACACATGTTTTCACAACTGACAAAGGAAATGTCTTTTCTAGTGATGAGCGAGCATGCTCGGCCGAACATGTGTTCGGCTCGAGCATCGCTTTGCTCGGAGCATGGCGCTACTCGAACGAGCACCACATGTGCTTGTGCGCCATGCTCGAGCCTCCGCCCCACATGTTTCGCGGGTTGGAGACAGCCAATCAAGGGGCAGGTAAGTACTGCCCTCACTGTAATTCAGGCACTCCCATATAATGTTTTAGAGCATCATTTTTCCTGTAAAATTGATTTTTTGGGGGGGTTTTGGGCGTGTTTTTGTCAGTCTGTAAAAGTGGCATACAACTCGGACAAACTGGTTCCCAGAAGTGACTTGGGAGTCCAAGATGCATCCAGACATCGTCCCCATGCTGTTCCTAGTCCATTTGGGTGGTGTTTCTGTCACTTTCTGACCTTTTCCAATGGACCAGGCACCCTCCCCTCTTCAGAGCAGGGGGTGCCTGGTTGTCTCCCAATGACTTACATTATACTCGGGTGCTCGGTAAAGCACACGAACATCACGATGTGTTCGGACCGAACACCCGAACACTTTGGTGCTCGCTCTTCACTAGTGTTTTCTTTAACTGGCTCGTTTGTGATTTTGTATGTTCTTCCTGCTTTATGATGTCAGATGCAAACTTTCAAACTGATTGGTTTAAGGAGAATGACTGTACTGGAATGACACCGTTGCTGTTATTGCAGGTATAACAGAAATCCAAAGATGTCAAGATGGAAGCACTGACATCAACTTTATTGGATTAGCAGAATTATTACAAAATCTGTATAATTTAGTTTCTACCACTAGATGAAGTAATCCTCCTGGATCAATGGATATTCCAGAATATAACTGTTGTCCGGAAGCTAAGCTAACCACATTCCCAGAAAAAATAAACCTCAAATGGGTGTATTGTATTTTAGAAAAAGCAAGGCCTGTTCAAACAGATCCAGTTACCCTCCCTCTTCTTCTCAGGCAATGAATAAGATTTATGGTAAACTGTATATAGAATTCTGTAAGTATTGCTACTTTTTGTGCAAATCATATTCTAATTATTATCATATTAGGGGTTTCAAACATTTGAGAGTAAAATTTCAAACAAAGTTTAAAACCAATTTTTGATCTGTTGCTTAATGTCAAATATCCTCAAATTAACTCTTTCATTTGGGTAAACAGCTTTCTTCACCTGCAAAAAAACAAATAAGTCTTTTGTAGGAGAGGACTATAACTTGAGATTTGGAGGTGATACAGTAATTCTCATCACAGCCATCTTGGTAGTAAACAGTTCTATTTCACATCAGTCATAAGAAGCCAAAATATATCATCTACAAGAAGGAAAGTTGCTTAGATCACTCATGAATATCTTTAGTTGCTAAAAATATGGTACAAATATAGAACACAGTTCATATTTGATATAGAGACAATCTGACCTGTGTATGGTACTCATTTTTCCAACTGTGCTTAACTTTGATTTCATTATAAAAATGTAGGTATTTTCTATGGAACTTGAAATTACTTTTGTTTTTCATGTTTTTGCCCAATATTTAGGGTGAACTGAATGATGAGATTACTTGTTTACTTAACTGTGCTGTGTACCCAATATGACCTTGTAGGTTGTAACTTTAAGCCCATTGTGGCACCTCTTGTGTGATTTTGGGCTATACAAAAATAAATTGTATTGTATTGTATTTACATTTGCAACAACATCCTAAACGTTTTCATTTGTCCTTAAAACTGGACTGCCTAGAGCAGCACTTAAACACGGACAACCAAATGTACCAATTTAAACTATTATATGCCCTATGAGGGCGGCACGGTGGCGCAGTGGTAGCGCTGCTGCCTCGCAGTTAGGAGACCCGGGTTTGCTTCCCGGGTCCTCCCTGCGTGGAGTTTGCATGTTCTCTCTGTGTCTGTGTGGGTTTCCTCCGGGTGCTCCGGTTTCCTCCCACAGTCCAAAGACATGCGAGTTAGGTGGATTGGTGATTCTAAATTGGTGTTTGTGTGTGTCCTGCGGTGGGTTGGCACCCTGCCCTGGATTGGTTCGTGCCTTGTGCCCTGTGTTGGCTGGGATTGGCTCCAGCAGACCCCCGTGACCCTGTGTTTGGATTCAGCGGGTTGGAAAATGGATGGATGGATATACCCTATGAGGAACTTGTATAGCAGAGCATGTCATCCTATCAAGCTCTTTCTAAATATGTTGAGAAATGTGTCATTGGCAACTTGGGCTGGCCAACCACCTCCTGTATGGTAGTGGCATTAATTTTGGTCAGTGGGGTGACAACTGTCAATTTAGTGCAGCTTTTTAAAAGGTAAGTTCAGTGTTGAAAGAAAACATTTGGCATTTTTCAAATCAAAGTTATTTTTTTACAATCCAGGAATATATTAATTTGACACATTAAAATATTTTCTAAAGCAAGCAATTTTTTTATACACTTTAAAAAATATGTAGCTTGCTCTTGCATTTTATAATGGAAGTGAAGGGTCGCAAGGATGAGAACATGAAAACAAATGCATTAAAACTTACCAAATAAATCCGTTTTTCTAACCAAATGTATTAGCAAGTATTGATTCATGTGTTGCGATTGCACACATATTGCAAAATGATGTATCCATGTCATTTTTTGAAGGAACAAAAGCAAAACATAAATCAAAGGTGCGAGATTCAGCCATTTTAAAAGGAGAACTGTGGAGAACTTTACTTTGTATTCATCTTCCTCCGCAGAACTTTTTCAGCCCCTGGGTCATGGTTTCTTCCAGTACAGTATATACTTTTTCACCTCGAAAATATCATCCCCCAGTGGATTTATAGACAATATTCAATGCTGATACCTAGATATTGCCTTCTGTCTTCCAGTGTCATCATGCAAACTTGTACTTTGGTGGTCTAGATAGAGGAAAATGGAGTACTCATATACCATGTAATCAAGTGACAAGAACTGAACACACATTATAAGCAAACATCTAGTTCTAATCATGTAGAAATTTAGAAAGTTTAATACAGATAGCATTGGCAAAGTGGTAGTGCAGAGATGTCATTCCTGTCTCACAGCTCTAGGTTCTGCATGGAGTTTTCACGTTCTCCATGTGTATTAATGAATTTGTATGATATCAGTGATTGAGTATCCATGAGGTTACTCAGTCAAAAACATTGTCCTCAGTTATTACCATATCTTTAGCAAGAGCAACTTAGCATTCTCTATAACATTAGATACTATAATTAGTTTGTGGAGCTTCCATCTGTTTTATTGTGGTTTGGCTTTATCGCAATCTCTGCCTTTTTTATTTTCTCCATATGTCTTTATCACACATGTACATGACAATACAGAAAGTGTATAAAGGCCCTGTTATTGGTAGACCATTTAAACTTTGTATCAAGGTGTAGTTGGCTTAGCTCTTTCAAAAATCTAAGATTCTTATAAAAAATACAATGCAGTGTAATCAGTTCAGTTCAGGATTATGATTCCATGTAAAAAGCTTCGTACAATGAAACTCTTATGTACATTCTTCACCACCGTGATGCCACTTGGCATGAATCTCCCACCGCATTCTATTTAAAATAGCAACAGAGAATTCAATAAGCAAAAACTAGGCATCATTTAGGAAAAAAATTACGTGATTTGACCGTACATCTGTCCATTGTTACAAGCCATTGCAGAACATAACAATTTAAAAACATAATTTTGGAGACAAGGCTTTACAAGGCATAGAAATTTGGCGAATGGATGGGGGGAATGGGGGGTATCTAAAGTCCACCCATGACAGCCGCTTAAAAAAAAGACATGTGCACCTGAAATATAATCTTACTTCAGGAAAAGAATACCAAGGATGTGTGATATAATCTATTATTTTTGGTTTACTTTTGATGTGAAAAGCACACCTCACAAATGCAGAAGGCATGTTTTCCTAAATCTTTTCTGCTTCAATAGTGGACATTATCAGCAAGTTTTAAGGGTTTTGCTTGCACACTGGGACCTTGGTGCCCTTCACTTCTGTTATGAAAGATAAAGGTAAGTGTTTTTTTTTTTAAACTTATAACAAATGCTTCAATTTAGAATGCAATTTCATGTAGTAAATGAACATATACAATAACTGTGAAGAACTAACTTAGACTTGGAAAATAGCAAAAATGTCCTTTATATTTAACCAGTACTCTAGGATTGTAAATAAATAAGAGAAGTGATTGTTAAAAGAGCAGGTGCTACTAAAACACAAAGGCTTGTTCCTAAAACATATTGTCTCAAATAAGTGGCATCCTCACCATTGCCATCTTGATGGCTTCAGAAGAATTCAACACCTCAAAGCTAAAAGTGATTAAAAAAATAAAAACTATCTTGACAGTGCAATAACACAGGACAGTCCTAATAAATTGGCTGCAGTGTCCATTAAGCATGAACTGGTAAAGAAAATTAAAACAAAAGTCACAGTTAAGATCTTTGCAGCTATCAAGGTCCAATGCTTAAACTTCTTAAAGGCAGGTTTAATTTATGTAATAATATTTATTAATGCAGTAATGATTTCATTTTAGGTGTTTATGATGACTTTCTGGTTTGTGTGGAATTTTTTTCCCCTAGAATTATATTTTGTCTGTTGACACACGTGGGAGATGGATTATTAACTGAGGGATTTGCATTGGCACAGGATGTGCACATCAAACCATTATTAAAGTCTCGGAAATCTTTCAGGGCTCAAGCTGGCCACCATGTGTGTTTCAATTAATGAGTGCAGAAAGTGGAAGTGCCATAGCTACAATATTTACTCTATGTTTATGGGCAAATAATGGATCGCATATGGCTTTTATGCACTATTACCCAATGTTTGTGATGTTGCATATTCAAAGCGGGCAGCACCGTTGTTGTTTTGCCTAAAGTGGCAGAATTTATTGTGCTGGCCCTGTGAGAAGGAGGGTCTTTTCTTTCATGTATAAAATTAACTGCAAGAGTACTATATCTCTACGATTTTTGAAATACTTATGCTGGGTTTGGATCTCCTGTATACATACAATTCCAATAATTCCAGAATTGCTGTGCTCAACCTTGGATTAGTTACTGTATGTGTCTTCTCAAATAAATGAATCATTTTAAATGTTTGAACCTTTAGAGATTTTTGTAATGATAACATATTTGCGTCCTTTGAGGATCTATGTTTTAAATTTAGTCTTCCAGCTGGACATTTCTTTTACTTTGTGCTAGTCGGATATTTTGCTGAAAATACTATATGCGATAGGTTTCTCTAATCTTCCTTTCATTACTAATGGTTGTAGCAATACTGTCTTGCATGTATGAAGATACAGGGTTATCCCAAAAGAATGTTCTTATAGTATCACCATTTTCTCTCACTGTGCTGTCTGGCAACATACCCTTGTGACTAGCGAAACTCAAGACAGTTTTTCAATCGCTCAGTGTAAACTTCATTTTTGTAAATTGAAAGCTATTAGAATTAAACTAGTTCCTACTTCCTATTTTGAAGTCCTTTTAAATAGTCCTGTATAGGCCATATTTCTACTCTCTAAAACCCTCTTTCAAAGAGTTAATTTCTAAATGCTTCATTGGGAAAGGCCCATTTACATAAAATTTTCAACAGATTTCAAGATATACACTTCATCATTTTGTGTGAAAATGGTGCTGTTTCACTAAAAACTGCACACTGTTCCCACACTTATATTGATTTGACTAAGACCCTATTTATGAACCATGTTGTCAGACTCCCAACATCATATGTTTTGAAACTACCCTGTACTGAGGAAAAAAAAGTTGCTTACCTTTCAGACATTATTGAAATAACTGCTACTCATAATCCTTTTACAAAAGTATTCAAAGTATATGATGGGATAATACTGTTGTAATGTTATATATTAAACTGTCTGGTCATTGCTTTATCTGATTAAATTGAAAATTCCTAATCCACCCACAATATAATATACTGATAAAATGAATAATATGGTGATAGAAGAATGCCCCTTTCTATTTAAAATTAGAAAAATATCACATTTCCATTGAAGGATTTGTCTAAAGCCTATTTAGAGTTTAGCAAGATTTTATTAATGTCGTCCTTAAGGTACGCATGCTGGGCCCCCGTTAACCTTTTAGATGCTTCAATATCTTTGAGTGACAACTCCATAATGGGTTATCTGATTTCATAGCTCTCCAGATGGGTTAGGGAATGGCGTTGAAGCTGAATTTGATATGAAATATGCTTTTACTTATTGTGTGGTCAGTTGTTTTATATCATACTTATTGTAATGTAATCTTAGAAAACTAATAAAGGAAAAAAGACAAGCATATTCAGTTTAAATGTTTTCTACTTAATATCAGTTCTAGCTGCAATAGCACAGTCACTAGATGTCTCTCCGCAGCAGCCAATGAACCCCATACTCTTTTATTACGTGTCAGAAGATAGGACGTATTATGTGCTCATAAGCCAGGATTCGCAGCAAACTCCCATGACCCCTTGCCCATCGAGATCCTAACATGATCCTTTAGCACATGGATCTTTCCAACCAACTCATAGAAATGAGCAATTTGAGCAAGAGAAATTTTAATTATAAATGGCAAAAAAGCAAAGCTGTAGATACTATTAGCTACACAACACAGATAATCCCACAGATTCCCTCAGAAAACTTCAGATTCAGGTGTTGGCAGGTCTGTTTGATTTTGACTGCATGGTAAGGGAAGTGCTTCAGCTAACAGAAAACCAAGCTGCTGACACTCCTAAAAGGATGTGGCTGGTGAGGATCAGCTGTGCTGTTCCAGTGTTGCTGGAACCTTCCGTTTTTAGCAGTAGTTTAATTCAGTCCAGGGATGAAAGTTGGTGACTGAGACACTCATTTGAAGTTTCTGTCACTCTCAGGCAGCTGCTTTCCCAGATGTTTTGCTCTAGCACACAGTCCAATGTTTAACCATCCAGCTGTTACTCTGGGTTGGCCATTCTTTCATTTGTCCCTTGCCCTTAGTCATTTGTTCTTAAGGATAGTGACACCACTACCAATGGTAGATGAAGATCAGAAGAAAATGCAGAAAAAATAATTCTGTTACTAGAAAAAGGGAATATTAATGGTCATATTTAGAAATATTTCGTAATAATTATGGCTATTTGAGATAATAACATTACTAGAGGATATCAATAATAAAGATTTGGATGTGCAGAATTCTTTTCATTTAAAATTCCTTTTGTAGATATTTTTAAACTTTATTTTAATGTTTGTCAGAATTCATGATTTGAATAGAGGGTCTCGCTATTTTGTGCATGTTTTGCACCACTGTGGTCATATTGTTTGAGGTCACTATGCCCATATCCAGTCACATATGTCATCACTTCCTGCTTCAACAAATTGTTGCTCAATGTTGTTTTCCTCTCATAACCTGGTCCATTTCTTAACAGTTGGAGAAGGCAAAGTGAATGGTTGTGATATACAATTTAATAAGATAAAGTACTGACGGAATTGTATTACTTATTTTGCACAACATTTGGTGAACTAATGCTCCAATGGGCCTTAATGCAGAGACACCACTTCATAGCTCTGATTAAATAATCACTAATCAAGTATTATATATACCCATATACAATACAGTGGCACCTCGGTATACGTCCTTAATCCGTTCCAGATCCTTGGACTTATACCAAACAGGACATATACCAAATAAATTTTTCCCATAAGAAATAAAGGGAAAATTAATCCGTTCCCATGAAAAAAATCCTACTGTTATTGGCATATTATACGTTGATGGGGTTGTATAAAATAATTTAAACACTGCTTAATACTAAAATACATAAATACAAAAGCAATTAGATGAAATAAATTAAAATTTAACCTCACTTTACCTTTTAATAATGTGTTTGTTTTTCACAATCGCAGATACCGTTGTTCTTGGCATACAGTATGCAGCAGTCAAGTCCTGGATACGCATGCCACCTTCATACTTTTCAACAATCTCTTTTTTCACCTCCATGGTGTACCTAACCATTTTCTTCGTTGCTTGGCTCTTCTCATTAACTTTCTTAGAACTCATGGTTAATGAATTTACTAAAGATTTACGCGAAAAAACACAAAATTACGTGAAAATTCACAGAGAGTTATAGTGGGAGCTGTTCACTGAATGGTAACAACTGGCGTACTGATGCTCGTGGGCAGTCGTGGCTTTGGCTCGAGAGAGTTAAACAAGGGTAGCGAGTAGTGTTGTGACTCATTTTGACCCATACTAGTTCTAGAACGAGAGTCGTATTTCAAACAAAGGTCATATACCAAGCATAATTTTTCGCGTCCAAACAGGACGTATACCAAGTTGGACTTATTCCAAAGCGGACGTATACCGAGGTACCACTGTATTTTTAAGAATGTCACAGGTCGCCTGCAGAGGCAGATGCCCTGCCAGTAGTCAGAACCAACCCAGACCAAAGGAATCAGTGAGAGTCTAAAAGAAGGTGGCAAATATTAAAAAGGGTAGTTTTTAACTGCAAGTGCTTCCTTAAAACATCACACAGTGATCAAAAAGAACACACAAGCATGAAATCCCAAACAATACAAAAAAAAAATCTCCCAATGTGTTAAATTCAACAAGTTAGAAAATGTACATATGGTGTAACATCTTGGTGTGTTCTAGATCTGTAGACACCATGGCCTTCAATGGACTGAATTCAGTAGGCAGGTTCTAGAAACTTCTTGATGCATTTCATCGTGTTGGCAAGACTCACCAGACCAGGACTCTACACACACACCACTTTCACACACAGTGACAACTTGTCTGTCAATTAGCATGGCTTAAATAAAAAAACTGAAAACCTTTGTAATTAATTCCTTATTTGCTTGAGCATGTCTGCCCAGAGTAATTTTCATGAAATGGGACTTACATTACTATTCATTTATGACAGATGTTAGGGGAAAACAGAAGTGTAAGGTAAACTTTATTACAGCAACAGTCACTGACAGACTATTATGGGTATCAGTTGAATGTTGCACTCTGATGATAAATCATATGGTGACCAGATTTTCAAAGCCCCAAACTGGATCAGTTGGGCAGCAAGTATGCTGATGTATATAGCCATGCTCATTTGTTTAATAACTGCTTTATCTCATCATCAACATCAAGGGTTCAGGGCACTTAAATTTTCACAAATGAACATGTATGATTGCACACAGTGCTTGTGGAAGAGTCTGTTTTTATCTGCTTCTTGTTTGTTTTGGTAATGTTGTTCAAATTTAACACAAGTTCTTAATTGTTTTCCCTGTTGAAGTTTTGACCATGCTAATATATGTACTGTATATTATATTAAACTGAGATCTGGGGTACTGGGGTGTCGCTGTGCCACCACCAGTACATACCAAACACCAAATATATTTTGAGAATGTTTGTTTTGGCAGAGCAATGTTTTATTACATGGACAGCCTGTTAAGACTGCGGCATTTTGATTTTCTTCAGTTACTTATTACAACCCACAGGGTACTTTATTAACTAGATAACCCTCTGTTTTCCTTGCTTACATTTTATACTTTGATGGTTAGTAAGGTCATTTAACTTACCTGATACTAATTAAAGCATCAAAAGGAGGAAGATGAATGCAACGGTGTCAGCGTGTGCCTTGCTGGACTTGCTAATAATAGCATTTCAAACCCCCACACGCACAGTCAGCCAGTGATGAAAGCAACTTCTTACTCTGTGCACACAATGTACATTTTTTTTTTCATTAACCTATTTTGTAGACCTGTTTGCCATCAGTAGCAATTATTGGAGGTGAAAAAGAGGAAAATATACAAGTTGTTGTAACCACTCTCAAGATAAAACTGAAAAAGTTAACTAATTCATAGTTGACGTCACACAGAACATTTCTCTGTTTTAACATAGTTGAGTTTGCACCAGTGCTTCAAGATATGTCAATGAAAACTGAACTATCTCAACAAAGTTCCTTCAAGAATAAGTGTGCCACATTTCAATAAAATTGGTCCACGGAGGGCCAAGTTGTTTCATGCAGATGGACAGTTGGACACAGACAGGGCTATTGCAATAGGTGCTTTGTGCATTACTCGTATATCTGAACGCACCTAAAACAGCAAAATGTTGCCCATCCAGTGTTCATAAGTCTGTCCTCCAGTATGTTCAACTTAGCTTCTGATATTACAGACAGTTTTAAATTCCAAAAGATCCTGTTTTATTTAGAGCTAGTAGTAACGATGCTCAAATTAAAGAAACACATCTGGACTCTGGCTTCTTCAAGGTAAGCCATAAATGTGGACAAATTTGGTCTGTTTATTTAATGCAACCATTTTTCATTTAGCCTCACGTCCTGTCGCTCTCACAGAAGCAGATAACCAGCTCCTGTGCCTGTGGCTTTCAGTCAGACAGTGCTCTAAGACTTCAAAAGTGGAAAACCCCAGCATTAAGGTGGCCAGTTTATTTTCATAATAGGTAACAAGCACATTGCAGCAACTTTTTAATGCTGAAAACAAAGTGCTTGTTAATGATAAGTTCATAAATTGAAATGTCATAAATCCAAGCATTGTGTGTAAAATTCCTCTTGGTGCTGTAGTATCTGGTATGGCACCAACAATGAAGTCTCCACAACGATTCTGCATAGGTACTAATTGCATTCGGTTCCAGAAATTGGAGGTGTTAAAGGAGAACTCCATGTCAGAATGCAATAATGCAAAACGAAAATGTCCAAATTTAATTGAGTCTGGCACCAAACTAAAATTATATAGAGAAGATGTGTTCTGCTATAGGCTGCAGGCTTAAATATTTTGGCTAGATGCCCAACTGCATTTTTAATAGAATGTTAATTTAGTTTTTTTTAAAGTAGTAGATTTGTAAATTTTTATAACACTCTGTGTTTGGAAATGAGAAGTACTGAATTGAATATACTGTATATTTGATTTATAAAAAAAATCAAACATTGTATATGAATTATTTTATTTGGTTGTAAGAAAAGCTTTTACAATACTTTCTTCCTTTTTGTTGTTATTACTGCCTGAAGCCCAAGGCATTGAGGTTAAGAGATTAGAGTATCCAAAATGAATTTAAGGTGTCTCCAAAGTTGTCTGAGATGAAATTGTTGTTTCAATGCTTTAATGTTCTTATTTAACTGAACGATCGCTTTTCTCTTGTTCAAAGGCCTGTCATTCACCCGTTTAGAGGCCTCTTGACCTGGTTAGTCCAAGAAGCATGTCAGTAAAGTGACCATGAATTTCTATAGAATGGTTTCAGCTGACTGATGAAGACAAATAAGTCAGCTTGTTGCATTTGCTGTGACAGTTCCCCTGAAGATAAAATTTGGCCTTGATGTTGAAATGAGATTAATGGAAACCTTATACATTTGCTGAGTGGAAAAGCTTTACAAATAGATAGCATCCCGTTAATAATAACTACTGGGCTTTGCATTCAACACATAAGCTCGAATAATATAACAATAAATATGCTGTTTTATGATCAAGACATAACAACAAAATTATAGAACTAACAAGAAAAACCAGGAGAGTATTGCTGCAAATTGGTTTCTGGCAAAGAAACTCCTTTAGGCTAAAGCAGCGAATTAACATGGCCGTGTATGAAAACTTGAATAGATTGCCTTTCACGTGTGTACAGCAGGTGCAACAATCTGTGTGGATCAAGCAATGGAGAAATGAAAGTGTAACAAAGATACAGTTACTAAGCCTCTGATACAGTCCTGTCTTTTTCATCTCTCCGACTGAAGATATAAGTGTCTGGCTGGAAGTCTAGCTACTCAGTTCTTCACCTCCAAGGGGTGTGTGTGTGTGTGTGTGTGTATTGTTATATATATATATATCTCAGAAGATAATGAATGCATACATCAGAAAAAAGAAAATCAGAGCGAAAAGAATATAATGTAACTTCAAAAGCTAAAATACAGGGGGTGAAGTCATTATTTTAAATGCCTTTTTCATTATTACTGCTTTTAGAATCCTGGATCTACCTGCTTGATTGACTTCAATACAAAAGGGTATCAACAAAAACCTAGAAAAGCTGTAAGATTCATAAAATATTTCATTTGTCAAAAATCTATTTGTTCTTTAGCAACTGATATCCTAGCTGGTTACCTGAGTAGCAGAGCTTTTTTAAAAAGAAACTGAATGGAGAAACAAAGTAAATGAGAATACATATAGTGATCAAGTAAAATCATTAGCACAGAGGATTTATGTTTTAAAACACACAATTTAACATGTTTTGATATTCCATAATACTTAAAAATAAATAATGGTAGTCCTAACATTCTCAAATTGGCCTAATGTAATTCCGGGTCACAGTCAGCCAGAGTCTATCTAAGCAGCAATGGGCACAAGGTAGAAAATATGCCTGGACAGAGCGACAGTCCATAAAGTGTTCACTTACTCTCACACCTACTCACATTTTATGTTACTTCAGTGTTCATTTGTTTATGATAATCTATCAATTGACCCATTATGAAACCCAATTCAGAGTCACAGTCTTTATGATAATCATTAAATAAACTTTATAACATTGCTACAAAATTTCAATTAAATGCCAAATCAATAAAAAACTAACATAATAATTGTAAGGAAAGTAGCATTTATGTAAAACTAGCAAAATACCCGCGCTTCGCAGCGGAGAAGTAGTGTGTTAAAGAAGCAATGAAAAAGAAAAGGAAACATTTTGAAAATAACGTAACATGATTGTCAATGTAATTGTTTTGTCACCGTTGTAAGTGATGAGTGTTGCTGTCATATATATATATATATATATATATATATACTGTATATATATATATATTTACACACACACATAAACATATATATATATATATACATATCTATACATATACACATACATATATGTAACCGACTCGACTCTGCTTTTTCCTGCGTTGTGTAAATAATTATCACGTAGGCACGTTGGGTTAGAACACAAGCTTTTATTTTCCTCTTTCAGTAACCCCTTTGCAAAACAAAAAGAAAGAAATAGACAGAGCGTCACATGCACGTCTTCTTCCCTCTGCCCCTACAGCGTTCACCGCGCTTCTCGCGTTTTTATACAAACACATTATTACATATAAAACTATTTACCAAAAAATTACTCCAATTTCCAAAGAAAACTATTTACAATACACATAGCTTTATACAAAAAAAATCCTAATTTTATAATTATATACTCTTAACAAATGAAAAGGAAATATACATATATATTTATATAGCATACCTTTGCAAAACAAAAAGAAAGAAATAGACAGAGCGTCACATGCACG
>JANRMT010062792.1:103717525-103760158 GCA_026402145.1 Polypterus bichir lapradei | reverse complement strand
AGAAAGAAATAGACAGAGCGTCACATGCACGTCTTCTTCCCTCTGCCTATTAAATAATAAATTAAATCGATTATAAATTAACACAAAGTAAATGAAAAAAATAAAAAAATATCGGGAAAAAAACTGAAACCACAACCTACCCCTACAGCGTTCACCGCGCTTCTGGCGTTAAAGCCAAAAATGCCGTGCACGCAGGTTGTGAGGTGTGACGCTAATTAACGCTCGTGCTACAACCGATTATATTGTTGGTATACTATAAACTATTTACAGGGATCAACACTTTTGGGGAAGTTCATAACAAAAAAAAAATGAATAAATAAATAAAATTATAGATAACATTTTACACTTTGCTACATATATATATATATCTACATATATACACATACATATACATACACACATACATACATACATACATACACACACATATATATACACAAATACATATATATACACATACACACACACATATATAAACATATATATACATATACATACATATCTACATATATACACACACAGCTATTTCGTATCAGTGCAATACGCTGCTTGTTAAAACGGATAACTCCCGCTCTTACGTGCAAGTCTGCGTGGATATTATGAACCATCGTATTTGTTCAAGTTCTATTTAAATTTTAAACAGAAGGAATTTTTATTTAGTCGACAGAAATATCTTTGGTAGGAATGGTAAAAACAGACAGGAATATTATTCCTGAATAAATCAACTCAAAACTGGTGCATTTGTGTCTCCCATAAAAGTAGCTTCACTTGAAATCACTTTGTGATTGTGCACGGGTAAAAATGTCCGCTGAAGTGTCAGATTCTTATTTAATTCTTCTGCTTTCTGTATCTTCTGCATTGCATTCAGGTCTTTCAGGTTACCCTGATGTTTTGTCTCATAGTGCCGTCTTAGATTAAATTCTGTAATTACAGCCACATTAGCTCCACAAATGAGACACACGGGTTTAACGGCAATGTCAGTAAACATATACTCAGCCTCCCATCAGTTTTTAAAGGCTCTATTTTCAGAATCAACTTTTCTCTTAAGCATCGTGTGGGCTAGCTTCGCAATAACTTGCAAGCTAGACTTGATTAACGCGGTAAGTGTTCGGCAAGGCAGCTGAAGCGCTGCATTATGGGATCTGTAGTTTATTGTGTTACCAGCGCTTCATATACTCGGGCCATTAATAACAATAATACAGTATATAAAATGATCTCGCGGGCTGGATATAATTACACGCCGGTCCGGATGTGGCCCGTGGCCCTTGAGTTTGACACATATGGACTAAATAGAACTTGAAAAGAAATATTTTTTCGTACATCGAGCCCGCGTGCTATTGTGGTTTTGCCTGCATGCCTCAATAAGTCACCCTCCCCTCGCTCTTACTTTTTTACCGTTCATCTAATGAATACACTGAGTATGGCTTTACCAAAACAATCATTGATTGCGAATAAAGTATTCATTATTCGAGTATGTAGATCGGGGTATATATATACACGTTTCTTACTGCATCAATAAACAGCTCGTCTTCTTCTTTATCTGAGACCTGACACACTGCATGCACGGGTTTTTTTTTTTTTAACACTGTCTTCCTTTAGCGGGACATTCACTTTTTCCACCGTGTGCTTTGTTTCTGCAGTAGCTGCACTTATTACATACTTATCTTGTATGTATCAGACGCTTCATATTTTTTTGCTGCCTTTTCAATTGTGTAATTCGGTTTTTGTTCAGCGCTCTTCGGAACTCTTGCTTTTTGTCTGTGCACTGCGTCAGTTCACGTGAGCCGCTCGGTGTACATGCATCGAAGGTTCCCAGCTGTGCTGTTGCCATGTCGTGCTATGTCCATGGCTGTATCTAATGCTACCGAAGTCCCGGTACTTAAAACTTTCTCTCGCAGTTTCGCTGAGTTTGTGCCAAACACCACCCTGACCATCTCATCTTCCTCTGCATAAGCACAGTCCTTCACCCGTGAATATTTACCCGCGGCAGTTTGCTATTGGATTGCCGCTGACGGACGGCCTTATATGGGCAGGCACTAAATTACAAACGCCAGCGGCAGCCTGTCTATGAACTTAATTTAAAGTGTAGGTTTACACTGTGCTTTGTTTCCGAAGTAGCAGAACTCATGAATATGGTTGTATATATCACTCGCTCGCTTCTTATTGTTTCGCTGCCTTCTCAATTATATAATGCATGTTTTCTAAAGCGCTTTTTGGGCCTCTTCCTGGTTTTCTACGTACTGCGTGATTACGTAGGAGGCGTGATGATGTCAGACGAATCTCCGCCCCCACGGGTTTCAAGCTCATCTCCATTACAGTAAATGGAGAAAAACAGCTTCCAGTTATGACCATTACGCGTAGACTTTCGAAATGAAACCTGCCCAACTTTTGTAAGGAAGCTGTAAGGAATAAGCCTGCCAAATTTCAGCCTTCTACCTACACGGGAAGTTGGAGAATTAGTGATGAGTCAGTCAGTGAGTGAGTGAGTGAGTGAGGGCTTTGCCGTTTATTAGTATAGATGTCTTTACCATTAATATGTTATACTGAGTTGCATAAAGTTTATACCTTTTACTATGTGAAAATATGACACATGGAGTCATTTAAATCAGAATTCTGCCAAAAAACATGAAAAATATCAAAGTGAAAATAACATTTTATAGATCACTTTAAATGTATCTACTATATAACAAAATGCTAAGTTTTATGTGTGGTTCTTCTAAGCAATTTGATTGGCCAGTTTGGCTTTGGTGATGCAATCAAAAAGGAAGTGTGACTGTGTGAGACACACAAAGAGGAATAACGGTGCTGGTGCCATGCTAAGATTCGGCTTCAAAAATGAGACACAAAAATGGGATTCATCAAAATGAGACTCTACAAAGACCTAAAGCAGAAGGTTACATGGTACTACCTAACTGTTAGTTTTATTACTGGGCGGCTATTAGGCAAGCTATAAAAACCTGGAAACTAAAGCAAATTGACGAATATACACCAGGCTGGCCGGCAATAGAAATAAAATCTTACTGTACTTTATATGCCCTGTTTTGTGCAAAAGCAAAAACTAATAATCCAATTGTCCATCAATCACTCAGTATATGGAACCAATGAAGTACAAGGCAGAGGAGCTTTTATCTGTTGCTCCTTTACAAGATAATCATCTTTTTTCAACCCTCTTAAACCTACATACAATTTAATCTTTTGAAAATGTCTGGTATTAAAACAATTAGAGAACTGTACATAGATGATGTTTTTGCATCTTATGAACAATTATGCATCAAATTTAATGTCTCAGCAACACAATATTCCATTACTTTCAAATCAGAAATTTTGCTTAAAGAAACTTACCCAATTTTCTCTTACATATTTATGTTCCAGAACAAATACTGATTAGTCTTGAAGAGTCACACAGCAGCTCAAGAATATAAAAGAACATCTCAAAGTCTCTTCCTTTCAAGACCCTATCTAGGGCACAGTGGGGAAAGGATCTTTCACTTAATATCTCAGAAAAGGAGTAGAAGGCAGCCATGCATAGAATACTCTTTAGCTTCATATGCATAAAGCATTCAATCATTCAACTTAAAATCTGTCATTGATCACATTTATCTTGTTTAAAATTGTTCAAAATGTAACCAGGGCAAGATCCAAACTGCAACTGTTGCAATCTAGCTCCAGCCTCACTGGGCCACATGTTTTGGGACTGCACCAAATTAATATCATTTTGGACAAAAATTTATGAATGCTCATCAGGCAGCTTTGGTGTCACAATCACTCCTAAACCATTAACAGCTGTGTTTGGTGTACTCCCAGAAGGCCATAAAGTCAAGAAGGACAACTTGAATGTAATTGCCTTTACTACACTATCGGCACGTAGACTTATCCTGCTTAACTGGAAGAATCCTAACCCACCTTTTATAAGTCAGTGGGTAACTGATGTTCTATACCAGTGTTTCCCAACCTCAGTCTTGGGGGCACACTGTGGCTGTTTTTGTTCCAGCCAGATTTCTAATCAGTGACAACACCTAATAACACTGATCTCATTTAATTAGCTAGTATTAGTTTTCTTTTTTTCTACATTCAGAAAAACACAGCAGCATGACTTTTACATTTATAAGACATTTAGAAATATTTCTGCTTTTGCTATAGATTTAAATGCTTAACTCTTTTGTTGATTTCATAATATTTTGCCATTTCTCTGTGCAGTTTTTTCTCTTCGTTGTATCTTATTAATGACAATTAAAAATGAGCAGAGCAGACATGCTGGGAAAAAACACTGAATAATCAAAGGCTGCAACTACTTTAGCATCAGACCCACTAATTAGTAAATAATGGATTAATTAAACAATTAGAACATCTGGAAAAGTAGAATGAAAATCAAGATGAAAATAAAAAGAAAAAAATACATTATACCCATATAACTGCTTGGTACATTTTACTATATAAACTAGTATAAATTAGTTTTCTAATTTCTATATTGTTCCCAAAACACAGAACTTGGGAAATAACAGTTCACTTAATTAGCCCAGAGGTTCAATTAAACACAGAAGCTGGTTGAAACAAAAACCTGCAGCCACAGTGTGCCCCTAGGACCGAGGTTGGGAAACACTGTTCTGTACCACTGTTTCTCTTGGGTTGGTGCTGAATTCTATTTTGTTGCGTTCCCTTTTTAACTTTCTAATATTTTTTTTAATTCTCATTTTTGTTTACCTAGTTTTATGAAGTCATATGTTGTATAAGTTTGACTTGATTGTATGCAATGTCATTTTCTACAAATAAAATAAAATAAAATGGGAAGTATAAAAGCATACAGGAGGCAAGCAAGGTGCCTTAAGACAGAGTCTGTGGAGCAGAATTTGCATGAACATGCTTGACAGAGGAAGTGCTGGTCAAAAATGGTTCAGATACACGAGAATACCGAGAACAGGCACAGAAGAGATATCAAACATTTTCAAATTTATGCTATTACCTGTTGGTAACATGACCAGTTACTAATACAACCAGAACATTTTTGATTAAGTAAGTTCTGGTGTAACAGGTTTTTCTTAAAGACACATAAAAGTATATCTGTGGTTAAGTAAAATGTCTTCCATCAGGCTTTAATAAAAACATCTATGTGAAGATCTACATTTGACTAGTACAACTCCCAAGGTCTACAGGACTCTGACTATATCTGGCTTGCATTTGACTTCTTTTCTGCAATCTGGCAATGGTTCTGCAATTAATTTATGGACAGATATTGTTGTTTTTCATTCATGTTAATTAGTTTCTACTTTGTTTTGATGTAACAAATTGGGGTCCTCATATGTGAAAGCTCTGTATTTAGTGAGTGGTATATCTATTCTTGCATTTTGCATTTAGAGTTGTCACCTCGCTCTGTGCCTTTACTTGGTGAGGAGCACTGTACAAGATCAAAGTAGTTTGTACTGTTGCATTGTTCTAGAAAGTTGATTTAGTTCATCTGGACATAGTTCTTTTCCAGGGAGATACGTTACATCACTCGTCCAAGTGACTTCCTCAATCTCAGTTGACTGCAGGTTTCTCCAACCTTATAAACAGTACCTTTGCATAATGACCGAAACTATCACCGCATTGTAAGATGGTGAAAGATGTACCCTTAGGCCCCCTCCTCGGTTCAGAGATGGTTGTTTCTTTTTCACATAAATGGCCTCCTTGACTCCTTGCTCAAACCAGCGTTTCTTTCCTGTCCAGGATGTGCACATCTTCATCACAGAAAGAGTGACCACTTTCCTGTAGGTATAAATAGACTGCGGAGTCCAGGCCCGACGAGGTAGCTCTTCTGTGTTGTGCCATCCACTTCGCTAGTGGTTGTTTGGTTTCCCCGATGTATAATTTACAGCAATCCTCTTGGCATTTAACTGCGTAAACTATATTACTATGTCTGTGCCGGGGCACAAGGTCCTTGGGGTAGACCAATTTTTGCCGTAGCGTGTTTTGGGTTTTGAAAGCCACCGACCGAGACCTGGTGTTTTGAAAAAATGCATCTCAGCTGTTCCAATACTCCTGACACATAAGGGATCACCAAAGGTTTTCGCTTAGGCAGCGGTTGTCCTTACTCTCTCCTGGATTGCTTAGAGCATTCTTTTGGTGTCTTCCCTGCTTTGACAAAAGTCTAGCTGGGATAACCACATTTATGTAATGAGGTAAAGAGTTCCACAGGCGAGGAGCAGCAGCTGCAAAATCCCTGTCCCCCTTAGTTTTACACTTGGTATGAGGGACAACAAGAGACAACTGACCAGAAAATCTAAGCACTCTAGATGGCTTGTGTAAAACACACAATTTGAATAAATAGGCAGGAGCAAGCCCATGTAAAGATTTAAAAGCTAGCAACAAGATTTTAAAATCAATTCGAAAACTGACAGATAGCCAGTGTAAAGAAGCTAATATTGGAGAAACAGAATCAGACTTTCTTGCCCCAACCAGAAAGCGAGCAGCAGCATTCAGGACCAACTGTAACCTGCGTATCAGGGATTTGCTAATCCCAGAATACAGCAAGTTGCAGTAATCAAAGCGAGAGAAGATAAAAGCATGAGTAGCTTTCTCAAGATCCCTAGAAGATAAAAAGGCTTGATATTACCTTAATCTTACCTTCGTCTTAATAGACGAAGCTGGAAAAAGCAACTCTTGACTACAGAATTAACCTGTTTCTCAAAAGAGAGGTTACTGTCAAAGATAACACCAAGACTGCGGACTAGAGGTTTGCAAAAGACAGAGAAAGAGCCGAGAAGTCCAAGACCAATTTGGGCTTTAGCTGATGGACCCACTATAAGCACCTCCATTTTATTTTGATTCAGATCAAGAAAATTATTAGCCATCCAGGATCTTAGTTCAGAAAGACAGTTGTGCAGTTGATTCATTGCAGAGTTGCAGACGGGAATATAAACCTGTGTATCAGTGTATTTTATCAGTGTATAAAAATAGCTCCAATAGGGCGAAGGTATATAGAGAACAAAACAGGACCCAAAATGGATCCCTGAGGAACACCACATTTAAGAGGAGCAGTAGATAAAAAAGAGGAATTTAAAGTCACTGAAAAGTGTCTACCAGTTAGATATGAAGTGATGTGGTCAGTGAATTGAGGTACCTCCTGAGATTTGATTTTCACCCAGGTGCCGTCCACATACCTGAACCAATGGCTCGGTGGTGTTCCAGGATAGGATAATAGCGCCCTCTTTTACACTTCTTCCATATACAGATTGGCCACAGTAGGTGAAACTGGAGAACCCATGGCGCACCCATGTTTCTGCCTGTAGTACTGGCCTTTGTATATGAAATATGTGGATTGAAGACACAGTTCCAAGAGCAGACACACTTTCTCAGTGTTGAGAGTGGTCCTTTTTCTGAGTGTGGGGTCATCCTGTAATCTCTTACGGACCACCTCCACTGCTTCCGTAACTGGAACGCAAGTGAACAGAGATGTAACATCATATGAGACCATAGTTTCCTCTGCCTCCATAATGACATCTCTCACCTTCTCCACAAAATCCAAAGTGTTCTGAATATGGTGTTTTGAGCTGCCTACCAACGGGTTGAGGACAGCGGCCAGGAACTTTGAGATGTATGTAACCGAATTGATCATGCAGACAATGGGACTTAACGATGCATCCTGTTTATGTATCTTTGGTAAACCATACAGACTTGGTGTAGCTTCCCCTGGGTATAATCTATGGTATGAGGTCCGGTCAATAGCGTTGTCATGCACTAACTGCTTGAGACAATCTATCACCTTTTTCCTGTAACCGCTACTTGGATCTCGTTTTAGGGGTTCATAAGTGTTTTTGTCACTAAGCAGAGACAAAATTTTCTCATGATAGTCCGTCTGGTTTAGCAACACTGTGTACCTTCCCTTGTCTGCCAGAAGGCTGATGATGTTGATGTTTCACCATCTTACAATTCTGTGATTGCAGCCATTCCCCAGCTCTCTCTGAATGGTACTCATGGAAATTGATCAATGGACAATTTGCATATCATTGATCACACGGCCCATTGTTAGGCAATGGTGCTAGTTTCGGTCATTATGCAAAGGTACTGTTTATAAGGTTGGAGAAACCTGCAGTCAACTGAGACAGAGGAAGTCACTTGGACGAGTGATGTAATGTATCTCCCTGGATAAGAATTATGTCCAGATGAACTGAATCAACTTTCTAGAATTTCCTAACCTGGATTATTGAGCATGCATCAATAATGTTGCATTGTACTTTTGAGGTGGCAATGATAGATTGGCCACCTAGCTCTGTGAGGAGGATTGCTTGTGAATATAATTTACCCCATTTTTTGACACCCATTGCATGACCAACCCACCTGAAACAAAGTCTCTCTCTGAGTGGTCAAGTCAAAAAACAGGGCCTGTTAAAGTTCATTGAGGCATTCTTTGTGTGATTTTGGGCTATGCAAGAAATAAATTGCTGTTGTTGTTACAACTCCTAATAAAAATTTCATTGTAAAGTCAAAAGAACACTAAAAACACATTTAAGGAAAGGGTTATTAAAATGTGTTAGTCACAAAGAAGTATTAGAAAATTTTCAAGGCATTGAAGTGAAGGTCAGTGGGACAAAGTCAAAGAATATTGTGTGGTGTGATGAAGCTGTATTTAACCTTTTTAGGCTCAGCAGTGACAATGCATTATATTGTGGTCACATTTAACACCATGCTAGTGGGAATTCTTCTTTTTGTTATTGTCCAGAGTACTGCAACGCAACGTGCTATCAGCGCATGCTCCCAGCCAGAACACACAGTAGAAGGCATAATAGTTTCAACAACCTACGCAAGGAGAACAATTGGTAGTGTGCAAGAGATCACAGACTTTGAAAAAGATTAATCTTCTATTAGGAAAATAATGTAAAATGTGAATTGAAAACAGGAACTTGTCAACAATTTCAATGTTCTGAAGGTGTTTAGTCTGACTATGAATATTTACAAGTGGTTTCCAGTAGTCCACATAGAAATTAATGGAATCTAAGCAACTTTACAAATATGAATAGGTAAATACTGTAGAAACCCCATTTCCAAAAAAACTTATTATTTTTTAAAATGCATATTTTCAAAAATGCAATAAAGACAGAAAGAACAATTTACTGTAATTGTATTTTATAAATATAAACAAATTTAGAATGTGATACCTGCAACACACTCAAAAAAGTTGGGACTGAGGTACGTTTACCAAATCATTACATTACCTTTCCTTTTAATTACATTTTTTAATTTTTTTGAGAACTGATGATACTAATTGTTGCAGCTTTGGAAGTGAAATTTTTACCCATTCTTGCTTGATGCAAGGCTTCTTAGCAGTCTTTTGATTCTACTCTTAATGACACACCATACATTTTCAATAAGAGACAGATCCCGTCTGCTTGCAGGCCAGTCAAGCACACACACATTTAGTGTCTATGAAGACACTCTGTTGTAGAATGTGCAGAATGAGACCTGGCATTTTTCTGTTGAAATAATTCTGAATTTCCTGGAAAAAAAAACATTGCTTTGATGGCAGTATAAGTCTCTCTAAAATTCTAAAATATGCCTCTCCGTTAACTTTACTTTCACAGATATGCCACCCATGCTGTGGGCACAAATGCACCCCCGTACCATCAGATGCTGATTTTAGCACCCTTCACTAATAACTGGATGGTCTTTTTTGTCTTTGACATGGAGAATTAGCCACCTGTTTTTCCTGAAAACAAACTGAAACATCATCTCATCTGACTGCAGCACATGTTTCTACTGTCCTTTGGTCCATCTGTGATAAGCTTGGGCCCAGATAACTGGGCAGTGTTTCTACATATTACTGATTTATGGCTTTGTCCTTATACAGTAGAGTTTCAGGTTGCTTTTGTGGATGCAGCGGCTGATTATGTTAAGTGACAACATATTTTAAAATACTCCCATGTCCATGTGATTACATTTATCAAAGTAGCATGACAGTTTCTCATGCAGTTCCACCTAAATTCTTTGCAATCTCACACTAAAGGACGTTCTTTCTGAACTGTTTGACAATTCACAAAGTTTGATACAAATTGGTGAGCCATGACAAATCATTGCTTGCAAAGACTAAACCTTTAGTGGACACCTCATTTATACCCACTTACCAATTAACCTTCTTATTGTGAAATCTTCCAAAAAACATTTATTAAGTATTCTATGAACTATTTGGTCTTATTTTGCCTCTGTCCCAACTTTTTCTGAGAATTCGTTTGTATTTACAAAAGGCAATTAAGTTAATAGCCCCTAATGAAGCAAACCTATAAATTTAAAAAGATTGTCCCACCTGGTGTGGGAATACCGGGGCCTCTTCCTAGATCCTTGCCTGGAAGAAGTGCCTGCAGGCAAGTGCCTAGTTGCCAGGCCTACCACAGTGTCTGGTCAGGCTCAGCCCAAAAATGTAAAATGCAACTGTCCTTCTGCCAATATGACCTGGGCAGCTGTTGAAGGCACAGGCCTTGACGGACTGGAACCCCAATACAAAAAATGACTCTTGGGATGTGAAATATCACTTCTCTTGGGGGTAAGGAGCCAGAGCTGGTGGGTGAGGCAGAGAGCTACCATCTAGATATAGTTGAGCTCACTTCCACCCATTCATTTGATTTTGGAACCAAACCCCTCAAAAGAGGCTGGACTCTCCTTTACTCTGGAGCTGTCCTGGGGAAAAAGTGTCGGGCAGAAGTGGGCTTCTTACTGTGTCCTGGCCTGGTCAATGCCATGTTGGAGTTTGTCCTGGGAAATTACAGGATATCAAAGTGCAGTTGGGGAGGGGAGGGGTCCAGTTCAGTGGACTTAGAATATTACTGCTTTTTGCAGATGATGTGGTCCTGTTGGCTTCATCATGTTGCAAACTCCAGCACACATTGGGATGGTTTGTGACCGAGTGTGAATCAGCAAGGATGAGGATCAGCACCTCCAAATTTGAGGCCTTAGTAGGAAAAGGGTGGACTGTCCTCTCTGAGTGTGAGGTGAGTTACTGTCTCAAGTAGAGGAGTTTAAACACCCTGGGGTCTTGTTCACAAGTGAGGGGAAAGGGGAGGGTGAGATCAACAGACAGATCGGGGTGGGGGGTATACGGCGAGTGCAATTACGTGATCGCTATACTGATCAGTAGTGGTGAAGAATGAGCATATTAGAGAAACATGACCTTCTTCGTTCAAACCCATGTTGAGTATTTGCTAATAAACCTTTTTGAGACATGTGCTGCTTCATCTTTTTCTTAATTATGCCTCCCATTAATTAATCTATGATGCTCATTAACCTTACTAGCCTATAATTATTTGGATCAGCCTGATCACCTTTCTTGTATAATGGAATGTTATTTGCTATCATGCGGTCCTTTGAGATTTCCCCTGTGTGCAGAGATTTTTGAAAAATATGAGTCAATGACTTGTGTATGTACTTAGTAACTTCTTTAAGCAGTCTTCTTTTCCTATGTACACTTTACACAAACAGTATTAAGGTAAAGTAGGGAACTAAGTTGTTAAAGTAGCACTGTGATTCAACCAAGTTAACAGTAGAATTCCTGAAGCCTACGAAAAAACTCAATCCCGGCCCACCTTAAATCCCTTCACACCTCTATCATCAACATCTTTTATTTTGTAAATGTGTCGATCGATGCACTTACAAAACAAAAGACTGTGATGGAGAGGTGCAAAGGGATTTAAGATGCGCCGGGATTCCGAGTTTTTTCGTAGGCTTCAGGAGTTCTAGTGTTAAATGGAATGACTAGCAGAGTAGTTGATAAAGTAGGCAAGAAAACTGAGAGAGAGTGAGAGAGAGAGAGAATCAAAACCAAATCATACCCAAGTACCATAATTGAAAGTAGAAGTAATAAGTTAGGAATCATGAAGTAAAAATAGGAAATAAAGAAAGCAAAAGCATAATATTTTTTATTCAGAATTTATCAGATTTATAATTACAGTTCCACTGCACCAATCATTGTATTGTTGTGCTGATGACATAATTTGTATAACCTCTGGAACAGCTGCGAAATGGTTACCATGACACAAAATGGCCACAACAAGACTTAACTAAAAATAAGCAACAACCATTTAAAAAAAATTCATATACATACAATATGCACAAGAATAAAATATAAGCACAAGGAGAAAAACTGTGAGCCAAGGAAAGAATCATGACAGAGAGCATTAGATCCCAATGAGATTTAAACAAATCATAGACAAACGAGGGCAGCCTTTGGCTTTGAGGCAGGATAAAGTGGACCATTTTGCCCTTTTAAAGGTAGTGTCCAAGAGGGCTAACAGCAGAATGGTCATTACCCACTAGGCCTTTAGGTGGGAGTACATACTGTGTCTTCAAAGTGAAGAATGAGGGATCATATGGCCTTTTTAAGTCTTCTCAAAAGCTATTGTCTTGGGCACTGTTGGAGACACTTGAGACACTTTGTGATCCTGGGGGAATTTTTAAATCTACTTCAAGCCTTCAATCATTTGAGCTTAGAGTCAGGACAAGAATTGGGACTATACGGTGGGAGAAAGTGGGAGAAAGTGAGGCCTGTGTTCTGAGTCAGAGAGAGGGGAGAGTTGAGGAAAGGTCAATGTTTAACATGCATGAGAGGTGGTCTTGTAAATGATGGAAACAAATGAAGTAAAAGGGCCCAGAATGTGTAAATGTCATGGCTTTGTTTTTCTGCTGTGTATTTTGGATTCTGCCTGTGTGTGTCTTGAACAACAAACATGCAATTGTGTATGCTGTTTGCTGCCAGGCTTCTTATTGTCACAGCAGAACAGCAAATAATTATATAGGGGTCACACACTTTTTCTCCTCAGTGTCTGTTTTAGTGTTTGCTTTTCATTGTCACAGATCAATAATACAAACCTTATTTACTTCTATATAGATTATTAAGAAACATTACTAGTAAAAATCAAACTCATGCAGTAGATGTTCAATAAATTATTTCTGTATCCAACTTGAAAACCTGCTATCATAACCGGAGGTGACTGCTCAGTGTGAAACTTTCCCCCTTTTTAAACAACCTAAACTGATGACAAAGTCTACATATTTTATCAAAAATGCAAACCAGATTTCTTGGTCTGAGATGGCTGATTTTGTGACAGGCATCCAAAGCAAATCCCAGGACTTTGTACAAGTCTTTTATAAGTTTTTATGGTCATTATTTTCATGTTTGCAGAGTACAGGTTCACGGTTTCCTGACAGTCAACAGTTTTATGAGAGATACACTACATATACTGAAAACTGAAATATACAAAAGCTCCAATGACTAAAGGTGCATCATTTGTACTGGATATTTCTTTCTCAGTTCAGTCTAACTGAAAAACAGCATGCTGTCTTCATGTCATTGTGGATGTCTTCTTCAGGTTAGAAGCTTTAGGTAATCTATTGTAGCAGAGATGTGTTTCCATCTTTTGTATTTGTACAGAAAAGCACAGAACCTTTACCATATTTTTTATAGTTTTTGTAAAAAATGGAAGTAGCCTGAAAAGCTCACATCATGAATGTCTGTAGTGTACTGCACAACACTGTAGTAAATTCTGGAGATTTCTCTACAATGTTATAGTAATAGCTAGTAGACTTTACACTGTTTCTGGCAGTCTACTGGCCATCTTTAAATACATCAACTGTCTTCACACTGATATTTGCAGTACATGCAAGCACATAGCACCGCACAACATTGTGATCATAGAAATAAGCAAATCTCAAACATATCTCAAATAAGATTATACATTACCTATTGGGTGAGAAATACTATTTAATTCTAAATAAATGATTAAGCAAATGTAACAGCAACCTCAACACAGCATGCATATTCTCCATAAAAAATGTTGAGGGTTTAGAATAGTGAAAAAAATAAATGTCACAGCTTCTATGATTAAAATTCTCATGAAGGAGATACAGTGCTAGAAGTGCATTTAATCGCATAGCCTTAGCAGTCCAATGTTAAGTGCACAGCAAACAGCTGCTTGCCAACCAATGACCTCACCTTCATTCATGTGCTTTTTAAGATATTCTTAGAAAACTGCTTTTGTAATCTACTAAAAGCCTCGTGTTAGCATTTATGTGATGAATAAACAAAATAAAAGATCATCTCAAGCTGAATACAATGGCTTTACTGTTTGCTTGATTAGTGTGGCAATGCATAGTAAAATGAATGCTTTAATGGACTAAGTAACCATTTACAGCCACATACAGCACTACTATTAATTAGTTCTCTCTACGGCTGACCCTCTCTGTCAATGACTGATCAGGGCAGTACAGTTTCAGCCTATTTAAGGTATTTTTCTATCACTAGGTCTCGGATGGTGATCTACAGATTTCATTTTTAATTTGGACTAAGGAAGCCTCTATTAAAACAGCAATAACTGCATCTTCTTTTAAATGAAAGCTTGTGATTATAATAACATATTTAGATATTATTTATAACACACTTAAAAGAATACTTACAAATGATCCTTAACCTAACATTAACACACATAATTCTTTTGTAATATTAAACAGCCCCTATCATGCCACTTGTTAGGTTCTATTTGCTTTGGCTGCCAAAACCCCTAGACTTTCTTCATAGCTCAAAGCAAAAATGCAAGGTGAGGAGATATGCTAAAGACTCTAACAATAATTTGGCTTCCTTTTCTCTAGCTAACACTAATATGAGCACAAAGATTGCTTTACCAAATTTATTCAACACTAAAATACTAACTACTGAGAACCATCATTTTTTAAAAATCAGAATGAGATAAGTTAATCCATCATATGATCAGCAAAAGCCACAGGAATTTGTAAATGGTATGGCTGTGGTCGTTCGTGGAAAAATATTACAAAATGGTAGAGATCACACCTAGGACCTCACACCATCATAACTTTAAAAATAATAAGCAAAAAGAAATATAATAGCAAATAATTCCAAAAACATAACAAAATGATTTTACTGAAACCACAACAAAGATTCATAATGCTTTGGATCCCTTGGTAATAGATATTGTTGGGGGTCCCTGAAAATAAATTTTAAAAATGTTATGGTATTATAATTCACTCATTGCCTAGACAGCTCTTCCCAGGCAATGAAGAGGAGCACAGCTTTTGACAGGAATTAAGAGGATTCCAGAAAGACGGAAAGTCTTTTTTTCATCAGGAAAAGTATAAACAGAAGCTCCATGCAGGCATTATTGCTTGCCTTGGTATCAGTGGTGTTGAAAAATGTGAGGGTGGATTGCTGATACCACAGTATTGACAGTGTTCATGTTACAGGAGAATACAGCTTTTCCACTTGAAATGACATGTTTCTGCCCAGGGCTAGCACTTTAAGTAATGCTGCCTAAGGCAAGGTACAATTTTGCCCCCCCACGATGATACATTTTTTTCAAAATATTTCTATATAAAGCAACAAAGCATCTGGCGTCCATGCCTGGTTGTGACAGCGGGGCTGTACAAAGCCAACAAGAAGCACAAAGAAAGAGGCATGTAAAGGCCAGCATTTCTAATGAATGGACGTTCCTAAATGCACTATGTGATTGAAACACACGAACATACCATTTGTTCCATTGCGCCTGTTATAATAAACATTCGTTTCACTGTGCTAGTAATACGTATTGCGATACAGGCTTTATAGTACAATAGTCCCACGATACAGTACATCATCGTAACAACATACAAGATAATAAACAGACATTATTTAGATTAGCTTTAAAATGATAAACACACAAAATAATCACTATTAGGCAATATTATTAGTGCTTTTCTTAGACCACCCGAACTATTTTTATTCAGCTTTATGAATGTGAAATTCAATCCAGAATCTAACTTCTCTACCTTAGCACTGTTAAACTCTGACCCAGCCTTCTTAACTAAAGACACACGTTGCAAACTTAAAAGGCATTTAACAGACATTGTACGTGGGACTGACACCTCGAAAGCATTGCAGAAATTAACAACATGACACAATCAATATACTGTATATAAAATAAAGTATGTGAAAATCAGGAAAACAAATGTCAATACCATGCACTGACAAATAGCTTCCAAATGTGCATGCACCATTTTGACTCTGGAATCTTGTAGTGTGAAAGTCTTTGCAAAAATCATTATGAACATTTTAAAACTTTTACAATGAAAGTATTTCTTACATTTTTTAAAAATAGCATATAAATAAAGAACCAGATACATACATAATATTAAGGTTCATAATCATTTCCCATGTTTTGTATTATTATTTCATATTGTTAAAAAAAAATTGATGCATAAAAACCAAAGTGCAGAGTGAGTCAATTATCTTGTTACTGCACCCCACGCACCAGTCCAGCTTCTGACTTCAGTTCTCTTAACTAACTATAGCTGTAGTACTGGTGTGGCAGGGGATGAATTGGTTCTTGTTGCACAATTACATAATTCACATGACGAAATCACTATTGTAGCTTTGCAAACACACAATCTAATTGTGCATGTGTCATAAAAAGTGACAGAAGTACAAGATGGTGTGGCTTTTGTTTGCAGAATAAATCACCGCACCTAATGAGACTTGTCGATATAATTATATGCATAACCTAACTAATGACATTCCTTATAGCTAATTTATTGTAAAGTTAATAGTACTAGAGTAAGATTTCTCAATATTCAGCCAACAGTGGAGCACTAAAGGGGTCTCTTGATTACCACTGCCTGTAGAGCTGATTTCAGTCTAGCAGCTTTTCTATGGATACCAAAACTTCACAAAGTGTTCCAGATGTGACTTCACAATTGCTTATTTCATCTTAAGTACAGATAAGCTTGACATGTGTGCCATACAGGGTGATACATGCCCAACATCATGCTGGTCTTTTAAATATTTTCTGTTCAGTGTCTGGTTGTGAATAATTATGATGGAATCCACTGTTGAACTCCCACGTCTTTTTCACAAAATGTATTTTTTAACTTGGTTAGTTGTTTAGATGAGACTTATATTTTTACATCTACAATTGAACCTTTTATTTACATTAAAGTTCATTTTCTACATATGAAAGCAAAACTTAGTTTAGTACAGGTAAATCTGCAGATATTTTACTTGATGAAAGTTATTTGCCAATCTGATTAATTTTAACCATTTCTTTGTTTACTATATGGTTGTGAGACATGGCCACTATCCAGTGACCTGAGACAAAGACTGGACTCCTTCAGTATTGTGTCTCTTCGGAGAATCCTTGGGTCTAACTGGTTTGACCACTGGTTTGACTTTGAGTCGAACGAGCAGTTGCTCATGGAGTCATGAATGAGACACATTACCTGCATTGTGTGGGAGCGTCAGTTACGGCACTACAGCCATGTGATACGATTCCCCAAGGCTGATGTGGCTTCTAGGATCCTCTTTGGAGTAGGAGCAGGCCAAGGGAACGCCCACATAACACCTGGCTGCAGCAGATAGATGGTCATTTCCAGAGGGTGGGACTGGACCTCGTGTTTGCCTGGGGAGTTGCCAACCAAGATCCTGAGCTGTTTTGTCGTGTGGAGGGTGTGGTAAAGTTCTGTACCAATGCATCCTCCCCAACCTAACCTGACCTGACCTTTATTAACTTTAGATCTGACCATTTATTTAATGTAGAAAGTGTTTAAGTGTTTTTACTGATTCCCACTGGACCGAATTTTGACATTACTCATATCAGAAAAAAATGCATTTTTAAGACAATTTTGTAATCATCTTCATACTGTATCCAGGGTTCCCTCTAACTGTAGTTGAAATAATTTACGTCTCATAGGTTAGAAATGTGCTATATAAATGTAATGAATTATTATTAGTATTATTATAATTATTTTTATTATTATACTTTATCAAAGTAATTTCAAATGATGAGGCAATTATCATAAGCTCAACCACTAGTGGAAGTTTTTGATGCTTCCACATAAAATTGCAGCATATATAAACAGACACTCCTCTGTATGATTTTGAGGAGGTAGTGACTTTTCTCTCATGAATTTTACTGGTATACATTAAGCTTTGTGGCCTCTAATCACCATGGTAAGCATCTATTTACTTTCTCAATATTTCATTCATTAAGGAAGTATTGTTTTCATGAAAAAATCTATCTATTGAGGGAGCTCTTCTCCAAAATCTATTTTGGACAAACATGCTCTGATATGCCTGGAACATATTTCTGCAAAGATCTTTGTCTCTGTCTCTTTGTGAGTTTGTGATTTTTCTGAAATTTTGTGGACAACCTGCAATCTTAAAGGAGAATAGTCACATTTTTCTATTTTTTATTAGCAAAAAGTACTGCTTCATCTAAGAGCTTTGAAAAAAATCTTAGCATGTTTTAGCTGTTTTCATATAAATCACCAGAAAAGAGCGGACAGGTGACTTCACTGATCTAGTAAGGAGCCGGGGAAGAACTCAAAATCCTAAGAATTAACACAGCGGCGTGGACTAAGCCATGTAATCGTGACTGCTCCCTCTGAAGAGCTCATTAGGTTTTCAATGAATTCCAACTTTAAAGCTGAAATGAACAGTAGGCAAACCACCATTTTTATAAACTATGAGTTTGATCCAAAGCTTGAGATCTGAGCTGTTAAAGTTCAAAATTTATAAACAGCAAGTACCATTCCATCTTAAATATATTTCAATATATTCACAACATATACAGTACTCATGCTGTTAGTATAGAAATGGTCACATGCTAGCTACATCTAATTTTTGTCTGATTTTCCTGTGTTGTCTGCCATGATTAGATATTTCTCTATTAAACAATACTGGATTAAAAACTTTTTGGTTGTTCATTTTTTGAGGATGTAAAGCCTTGTGGCAATTAATTTATTTTATTTACCTGCAGATTACAAAGCATAAATCTGCTTCAAATTATGTATTATAATTTGCATATTCCCTGTAGTCTCTGCCATATGCTGACCTCTTTTAAATTGAAAAATCAAAAAAAAGAATTAAGTGTATTTAACATTTTATATTATTTGAGCTTTCACAGTCCATCACCTGAAATGCTAAAAGCATATTTAAAGGCTGTTTTTTTCTGTTATCTGCTATTTTTCTCCAGCGACCTTTTGGTACTTTAAACAATTATTAGCGCTTGCGTATGACAGGAATGTTGACTTTATTGCTGATTTTCCTTATTATTAACACTTCAGTAAATCATCTACTGAAACTCAGCTCAAGATTTTATCAAGATGCAATATCAACCAATGTAATAACAATACCATAATAATGTATACATTCTATTTTATTACACATAAATGACCAAACTCTTTTTATAAGTGTAATTCCTCAGTACTTAATAATTTGGAGTGATTATTTTAAAAATATTCTACTTTTTTCTTGCTAAATATTTTCATATAATTTATGGATACTTTTTCTTTGTCTGAAATGAAGTGGCTGAAGTTTTTTGAGCTCCCAGCTGTGATATACCAATTTGTGCCACTAATATTGATTAAACCACCTGGCAGGGGACATTTTCCTAACCACACACTGCATATTAATCAGATATAGCTACAGAGAGTGGCAATCACCAGAGAGGAGCGGTGGGCTCCTAAATGAGTGGTGGCTGTATTCACTGGATATCGAGTAGACTGAACCAATTTATAGAATTATCTAAGAAGATGATACCAGCTGCTCGAAATTCACTACCATCTATTTACTTAATGCTTTGGATATTATACATGCTGTACATAAATGGACAATTAGCTCACATTTTATTATTAGCCTTAATTAGATGAGTAAAATCTCATGTGATAGGGAACTGCCATATGAGGATTCTAGTTACAGTATATCCTCACTCATTGATCAGATACTGTGATAGCAGCATCTATCGTGGCACAATCATAAAAGATAATGGATGTGGTAACTCTGACCCAGAAGGAACTGTCAAATTTTCTATTTAACTACAAACAACTATATTTTTAATAAGCCTTTATTTTTACAAAATGTTGAGGATTAAACTCCAAAGCACATAACATGAACAGTTTTCAAGAGAGAAAGACACAGAGAGAGGTTGGGAGCATGTTCTGATGTAGCACTTTGCAGAACCCAACACACGATGGGATCCCAAATTAGGGCCCGAGTGACTTGACACATAATTTAGCAAATAATGAACAGACAAAATTTCTCTCTGAGGAGTTAGGGTTTAAAGTCCAAATCTAATAGAGTATAACATAGTCCACATTATGTGGATTAACTTAAATTCACATTTAAATTCATTCATTTCTGTCCCTGCAGTTTAGGTTTGTGATTTTGGGAGGGGGGTTAGGGGTTAGTGGTCTGGCACACAACAGGTACTAGTTCTAGATGGGGTTAGGCTGATTTTAAAGATAACAATTAAACACAAAAGATTTTAGAGTGTAAGGAGGTAAACAGGAATACCTGGTGAAAAAGCAAAACCCATAAGAACAGTATCTGTGATTGACTGACACCTCCTGTTGAACCTTCAAGGCAGCCATGCCTGCCACTGTATTACTATGCCACCCTATTTTGATGGCTCAGATTATTATTTTTTTTCATTCCTTCACCTTTGCAAATAAATAACGTACATACACACAATAGGACAATGCAACAACAAACAAACAAACAAAAAACAAAAAAACAGCTTTCTAGGCCAGGTCAGTAAAGAGTGTCTCATTGTTTTAAGGTGAGTTGTCCCAAGCAGTACAGTAGGGTGCAACTCGCCAATGGCCTCCAAGTGAGCTTTCTTCATGGTGAAAATCCTTAAGCTCTGTAATTGGTCTATGACCAACATTTTTAATGATGTAAATGGTCTGCTACCAAGTTCTCACTAGATCACCTCTGGCATTTGGGAACAACATTATGTATGTAATACTGAAGCACTACAGGGAAATCTCCTGTCCCCCTTCCTGTTCACCCTCTACAAAACAGACTTCCAGTATAATGCCAGCACTTGCAACCTACTGAAATATTCAGCTGGCTTCTCCATCACAGACCGTATTAATAATGGAGACAAGATGGAGCACAGGAGGCTTGTGGAGGACCTCATCTGACGGTACAGGAAGAACATTCTGCAGCTCAGCATCAGCAATACAAAAGAGCTAGTGGTGGACTTCCAGCATGCCAAGGAGCCTCCGAGAACAGACACCATTCAGGGGGAGGATGTGGAGAGGGTGCAGAGTTACAGGTACCTGGGGGTTCATATAAACAGCAAAATGGACTGGTCTGACAACACAGCGGTACTGTATAAGAAAAGCCAGAGCACTTGCTAAGGAAACTCACGTGTTTTGATGTGTGCACCAAGCTGTTCTACACTGCAGTCTCCTGGGGAAGCAACCTAATCCTAAAAGAAGCACAATACCTAAACAAACATATCAGGAAAGCTTGCTCCATCACAGGGGTGAATCCTGGAAACACTGGAAGCTGCTGAAGAAAAGAGGATGGTAGTAAAACTGTATGCTATCATGAACTTGCCTTCCCGGAGGAACTCTCTTGGAGCACTTTTTAGCCATAGGTTTATTCCACCACGGTGTGCTAAGAAACACCTCTGGGGGGATTTTCTGACCTCTGCTCTTGGGCAATGCAATGCTTACTCCCGACATTCCAAACTAAATGCTTATACTCTTTAAGTTAATTTTGCAATTTCTACACAATATACAATGTATATTTATTGTTTATTTCTTGATTGATTATCTGTCTTGTGACTCTGTATCTTTGTTTTGTTATGTTTCTACTGCTGTATGTATCTAAATTTCCCCTTGGAATTAATAAAGCTTATTGTATCTTAATTGTGCAGTGCAGCAGTAGTGCTACTGCCTCACAGTAAGGAAACCCAGGTTCGTGTCCCAGATCCTCCTTGCATGTAGCTTGCATGTTCTCCCTCTTGTGCTCTGGTTAACTCTCACAGTCCAAAGATGTGCCTGTTAGGTAAATTGGTGATGTCAAATTGGCCCTAGTATGTGTGTATGTTCACCCTACCATGAACTGGCACCCTGTCCAGGGTTTGTTCAGGGTTTAGCTGGGATAGGTTCAAGCCCTTCCTGTAGGTTAGAAAATGACTTAATCTAATCTAATACACATTGTAAAGACTAAAACAGAGTTGCAGTTAGGAAGAACTGATGAAACCATGAAGAAAATTCTTCTATTAAGTGTGCAAGGATTTTTGTCAATTTGACTTCATAATCACATCTACTGTATATATTCACGTGTAAGTTGGGTCCTGAAACCCAAAAAATCAATAATAAAATCAGACCCTGAATTATACACCCGTTCAATATACAGTAATGCTTAAATGTTTTTTTTTTACATTTCCTCGCACCTTCAATCTCGCACCAGTTTCTCAAACACATCGGATTTTGTTGCAGCAGAGCATTTACCAATTTCTTTTGCCACTTCAAAGCCTTTTAATATAAAACCAGCTTCACATTTTCTTCTGATCCAATGCTCCATTGTAGATAAGGGATGCTCTTATAATAAAGGTGTATGAGGGTGTGAGATACAAAAAACACAAAACAGTGCAAACGTCGCTTCGGAATAGTTCGGGTATTACCGTGTGGTCATGTAGGCACAATACGTAGAAAAAAAAGCAGTTTGCTCCATGGTTATACTCTCAGGTTGGCATATCACAGTCTCTTGGATCAATACCGTGAGTTTTCTGCATTCGACTTATACAACTGACATTATAAAATGCCGGAAATTATATGATAAAATCGTGCCCCGACTTATCCCCGGGAGAACTTAAACAAGAGTATATATGATATATTATACCTCTCTCTCTCTCTATAAATATATATATATTGTGGCAAAAAACAGACGCAAGAGTCATATAAAGGTCTGGGGCAGACACCCGTATATTGGTATCCTGGCTGCAAAGTTGCAAAAATGTACAACAGCACTGATGTGCTCAAAACCGAGTCCAGAACAGAACTGAGGGAATAGGGAAAAGGTGGAGGCTTTTAATGGGGAAGACAGGAAGTGAGATCAAAGGGGTCGGGCTCATCAGGGTCTTCAGCCATAGGCTCGAGCCCGGACATGACATCACAGGGGCCAGAGCCGGCAAGGTCTTCTTCCATAGGGTCGGACCCAGAAGTGACGTCAAGAGGGCCAGGTGGAATCTCCCATGATTGGTCTGCAGGAAAGGGAGAAAAAGAGTCAGCGCATTCTGCCACATCCTTGTATGATTCAGAACTGACCTTACTCAAGCCCTTTAGCTGCCTCCCATGCACACTTGTGTGACAATATATATTTATATATATATACATATATTTTTTAAATATATTATATGCTTGTGTATGGCACCTAAAAATTATGAGTAAATGATTTATGTGGTAAGCTATTTTTCAAATTTTATAATATAAGATGATGCATCTGTTTATAAAAAGATCTATTTGCACTTGTTCTAATATTGTGCAATCTTTCCTTTGTTGATGATCAAATGCACACCTATTTCTTTTTAAGTAGGAGAGTTCCTCATCATAATAATATATACCATATATATATTATTACAGTGAGCAATAAGACCAGCAGGTAGGTTGAGATGAGAAAAAGGGAAAATAAATACCATGTAGCGGTGCTTTTAAACAAGAAAAAGAGATTGCAGTGCTTGTGAACATTCTATCTCGGTCATGGTGAGTCTTAACACTGACTGCCTCCTTCTGGTGCTCGGTGCATTAAATGGCTGGTTCCTGGAAGTGGCTGGTATTGGTGATGAAGACCTGAAGTGCCGCCACTTGTCTCCCAACCGATGTCCCTCTGAACTGTGGATGGAAAGAAATGCTGCATTAGCAAGAGCACCCCTCTAATCCTGGGGTGGTATTGCTCACCTTTCTGGATCCCTGAAGAGGCCTTCTACTCGTGCATGCTTGACACTCAGTCACTCATATACACACACACACATGCACTCACACTCACTGTGTGTCTTTATTAGAAATATATAAACAAAAGACCTGTGTGTGTGTGTGAGCGTGTGTGCGTGTTTGTGTGCATGGAGCAGTCCGCTCTGCTCAGGCTCAACAACAGCCATGGGAATTAGAGTGAATTCTATGGAAGATGTAGAAACTTATACAAGTGTGACTTGCACTTGGTGAGATTATGCACACATGCATTTTTAAATTTTTTCGGCACTTAAATGCACCTCTTTTCCCATTCAACCCAAGATAGCAAACTCAGCTTTGTGGTACATATACGCTGGAGACAGATTCCAGCCTATCCTCTCAATTTGTGTTCTTCACTCAACTACACGTTCGTCTCAGACAAGATACGACTTGTCCTGGCCCACTTAGCTGGCACCTCTGCAAGTTCACCAATATAGTAAAACGGCTAGGGACTCTTTGGATTGTTTTTTGTCCCGAAGACCACACACAGCTAGTATATACTTATGTGGTAAGAGGATCAAAGGACAACGATAAAGAGTTAGGGTACCAGTTTGGTAACCCCATTTAACTGAATGGCAAGAAAATGAAAAATAAAAACACAATAATTGCGAAGAAGTCTTTTCAGACTTGAGTTCTGGAAAGAACTGGTCAAGATGGCAGAGCTTCTAGCTTTCAGTCCACCTGGCAGGAAGAGACGGGTCCAAGTGGATCAGACACCAGAAATGGTGTGAGTGGTGTTATGGCTGTCAATCATCCGGTCTACATGGGAAGGAAGTGAGAAATGCATTAGGACACAGTGCCAAACACTTGTGCAGCAGTAGAACTGCAGTCACTAGAGCCCTTCAGCATTTCCCTATAATGTTGTAGAAACATTTAAAAATATACTGTTATCTTTTAATTAGGTATAATACACATCTCATTTCTCCATCTTGCCCTTAATTAAATAGTACCCTAATGAAAGTGACCTACATTGTATAAGAGTGTCAACACAGGTCACAACAGAGAACTCTCTTTGCATTTACAGCACAGCTTTTCAAGAAATGTTCAGCAACATATGACTCTTTGAATAAAGATGTCACTCAAGTCCAATTTCCTATTTAGCTGAGAAGAATAGAAATGGACACTGAATTAATGCTGCATATTGCCTGTGTTTGAGGGGGTCTCACAGAGATCTTTGTTCTGTCAGCTTTAATGCACTCTGCATGGAGGGACTGTTTATCTGATTTCTCAACATTTTTATGAAAAGATGAAATATTAAATAACTGTCCCATCTACATTGTGAACCAGAATCTAATTTATGTTTTCAAATCCTTTTATATGAAATGCTGAAGAGGATCCACTGTCTATTGACAGTGACACTGATATTTGAAGTAGTGTTCTTTTTGTTGCCAATAAAAGAAGCTTGCTTAAAAGAAAAAATAGTAAAACAAAGAGGATCAAAAGAAATAAAAATGTACTGCTAAAATCTGTGGCCAACATTCACTGGTTATCAGATTTATTTTCTTTGTAGAAAAAGATCGGATCATTTTATAGACATCACTAAATTACAAATGAAATAACATTAAACACAAATACCATAATGTTATCAAAAATAACAGTGAATTCTATTTTGTCTTCTCTTTACTGATTCAGATTGATCACACATGTGCCTGAATCTTTTGCTATAAAATAACCGAAATAACCTGAGAACTAATTCTCTGATTTGTGAATCTTTAAATTCTCCAGGCAGCTGACATAAATCTAAGTCACTTATTGCAGGTTCTGCTCTGGGTTATATAAAGTAATATAACAGAATAAAACATTCTAAAAGCCATTTAATGCAATTCAGGGACCTATACAGCCTGGGCCACCAATCCATCACAGGACCCACCCACACTCATAAGGGGCCAAGAGTTAGTTAATCTAATATGCATGTCTTTGGGGTGTGGAAAGAAAAATGGGGTACTTGGATAAAAACCTTCAGAGACACAAGGAGAATGTGGACACCCTACAAAGACAAAGACCTGGCATAGAATTGAAATCCAAGGCAACTATTCTGTGAGGCAGCATTACTAACCATAGAATAAGAATAGCTTCTATGAATTTCGAAGGCAATCTTTCACAAAAAGATATGGGAATGGAGTCAAAGTTAATTATCTCAAAACTATAGGCCTATTCTCTACTGGACAAAACTGGCCCAGATAAATCTACACCATTTTATAATGTAGCACAGGACTGAAAATAATGTGGGATAATGTGTCAATTTGACAGGAAGGAGATTTTTTAATTTCTCCAGTAAAACCATAAGGATTACAATTTTAAAAAGTGTTAGCTATTTTTTGAAATTTTACTACGTAAGATGATGCTTAACAGGGTATTTTAAAAGTCCTGAAAAACTATAAGAATTTATGTGTTGTTAATCATAAAAGACAAAGAAAGGTGGTATTCTGCAGGCCCATGACTCTCTTGCCTATTAGATTAATCCACACTTTATCATTACAGCTACAATGCTACATTACACTCAGATCTTTCTTCATGGTATGCTGGATTTTTTCTGTGTAAAGCAGTTCACTTCCTGGGATTCCATTTACTTTTTGTATTGTGTTCTTAAATGAGTGCAAACACTGAGCACTGAATGAAGTTCACAGGTGAATTGCAATTACAAACTTTGCAAATTTTGTGCTTAAAGTGGGCCGGTACACAAAGGTATTGCATATTGGCCCTTCTACTTTTTGATATTTGGAGTACTGGGAGATTTTCTTGCATACCAGCAGGGTTTAAAGCCAGCTGGTACTCATCAGTATACATTATGGCACTTCTAAGTGTTACTCTTCAGAATATTGGCACTTTTACTTTCATAATGGCACTTCGCTAAACCTCACGGTACTATTATGCCAGAAGTATTATGCTACGATCTCCAGAGACTGTACACTGGCAGTGTTGTCCTCCCTAAACTTCATTACCCAGGATACATTAGGTTACGAATGTCAAGTTGTGTTTCAATTTTGCATTTATCCTACTACTCTCCTATCCTGTTGATTACAAGAAGGGTAAAAATGCCTTTGATGATGTTGGCCTGGTTACAAAACAGTGACAAAGAAAATAAGGGCTGAGGCAGAAGAAAAAGCGCAACTTCAAACCCAAAACAAGTTGAAACACACTGAAACCTATATTGGTAGTCTGCATCATCAAGCCTCTCCTATCAATGCTATTAGCAAAGAGCCTGTTGATGTAGCTAATAAAAACAGTGCCAGTGTTGATGATCGAGCAGGTGGTTGGTCAAAGAGAAAATTCAGTACTTTTGTTCACAGAATGACTTATAATTAAAGACAAAAAGTTAGGGTGCCATCATAAACAAAGTTGTAAATAGATTTCCACTTGAATAACTAGAATTTAAAGAAAAATATGTTGTGAGCATTAGAAATATCTCTTGTTATCTTTAATTCATAGAAGAAGTTTAAAATATAGTTTGATTTTGATTTGGTGGTATCATCTGACATGTATGCCAACATGCAGAGCTCTTTTTTTTTTAACTTTTTTATAGTTTCAATTAGCTCAGGTCAGGTTGGGGAGCATGCACTGGTACAGCACGTTGCTGAGGGTGCATCTGTAAGTGAGTGAGTGAGTGCATCTGGCCCTACAAATGGTCCTCCAACTTGCAGGGAAAACTTGTGTTGGTGTTGGTGGCAGGATTGGCACTTCAGCCACGGTAAAAACTTCACACAGTTCCAAAACAGCAGACAGGACTCCTTTCTGCTCTCTGAAGGAGTAGCTCTAAAGCAGCCACCCACTGGGGAATGGGGAAAGCCCTTGGGAGCCTCATGCCCAGGGCAGTCAAAATCGCTGGAGAGCCATTGGGGTCAGGCCTATAGAGGGTCAGAACTGTGGTGCTGAGGTGTTGTCCACTGCACGTCAGCACTTGGATCCTAATTTGAGGTGGCCCATTCGGGTAGGCGTGTGGAATATCTTGTCTCTCCTCTGCTGTTAGAGGAGCTGCGTAAACTCTGCATTTCAGTGGTGGTACTCACTGAAATACACAGACCTGGGACTGGCCAGATCTATGCAGGTGGATGCACCTTTTATTGGTCTGATCCCTCTGATGGATGTCATACTCAGAGAGTAGCTGTTGCTGTGGTAGATCAACTCCTTCTGATGGTGTCCAGTGTCACTCCTTTCAATGAGTGTATTATGAGACTCAGGTTATACTCTCTGGGTGCCTTGTCTGTTGTCTCAGGGTAAGCTTCGACTGTGATAAGTGATGTCTCAGTGAGGGAGACATTCTATTTGCAACTTCTCTTGGTGGGTAATGGGTTCTTGTGAGGTGACACTCCTCTGGTCATGTGTGACTTCAGTGCAATCACTGGCACTGACAGGGCTGGCTGTGAGGATTGTGTTGGTCCCCATGGGTCTTGTGACTGTGGTGAAAGTGGCTCCATGTTCCTTTACTTTGCAAAAGGTGAAGGGCTGTGGATCACTGGATCGTGGTTCCAGCACCCTGAGCCACATTGTTGGGCGTGGTACTCTAATACTGGTGGAGCGGTAAAGGAAATTGATCACATCCTCATGGGCAGACACTGTAGGCACCTACAGAACTGCAGGGTCTAAAGAAGTGCCCGGTTTATGAATTCTGACCACAGCCTTGTTGTTGCTCGAAAAATCCAGCTTAGCTCCAGTAGGCTACCACCTATTAGGAGAATGAGGCTGGACTTGGCCAGACTCCAGGGTCAGGCTGTTTCTAATGAGTCTGCATGCAGTTTGTTTGGGTGCAACTGCTGATCCTAATGTGATGTGGGAGATCTTCTGTGAGAAGACTCTGAAGGTTGGTAAGGGTTGTGCTGGTGTTGCTGGTGTTTCCAGAAGGAGGTATAGTTTAGATGAACTGCACAAATATGCTCCATATTGTGTTAATTTTGAGCACATTTTTCATTGTCATTTGCACATAACTCTCCCTGTTGTTGTGTGTGCAAATGAAAAATGGCGAGAAAATAATTTAACTATTTAGCTATGAACCCAGCTAATCAAACACCTTGAGCACCAGCACTTTTTTTTCAGATTTTAACCACCAAATTTACTAATTACACACATAAAAACACAGATTTGTTGAAACACACTGGAAGAAAAAAACAACAGAACCCGTAACTGACTATTGAGATATAGCCAGTCAACAATAGAGCAGATGAAAACAAAACCTCCTGGCAGCACAATCCCTGGAGAGAATAAACCTTTGGTTGGTCCACAGTCAATTATAAAAGATAAATTTGGATACCATCAGAATCCAGGAGACCAAGGTCAACATGCCAACCACTGCACCTGGGCATTTACAGTAAAGTCTATGCTGGAGCGTCTAATAGAATGACAGAATCTTTCTGTTTGTTGTTTCTAAGAATTCCACTATCACAGATGTGCTTCTATGGGCAGGAACCAGCTTGGCAGTACAACAGTGGGACCAAGAGGTATAGCACGACACCAAGTAGAAATATCATGAATCAAATCAAAGGTGGTTCAGTGGTTAGTGCAGCTGCCTCACAGTTCCATGAAACTGGTTTCATAGGCTGGCTTGAATGCAGTCTTTGTGTAGTTGGCACATGTTCAGATATCCCATTAGGTTATTTGGCAAAACTGTCAGTTAAATGTGGGTGTAGAACCACATGTGAGAGTGGAGCCCTGTCTGGGGCCATTCGTGCTCTGCATTCACTATTGCAATGCTACAGCATTGACATGTTTGATAGTGAATATGATATATATGTCAATTATGGTTATAGTGCATGTTCAAAATTAAAAAGGAAACTCAGACCATGCTGTATAGGTTTAAGGCTCAAAGCAGTAACAGTCGGCCCAGTGTATGACCTGCATTTTCCAGACTTATCTTTGTTCATTTAACTGCGAAGGTTCTACAGCCATAATGTTTATATTTCTTGCTTTTTAAAATCTATTCTTCTGGATTTTATTCTGTGACATGAAATCTTGACCTTGTATCCTTGTCTTTGTGATGTACTGTCTTGATCATTTTTTAACTGTACAATTTATATCTACTGTGTGCTTGCTTTTATCTTAAATTGTAATCTACAGTGTGCACATGCATTACATTATTTATCTTGCATTGCAATCTTGTCATTTGTATTGTAGAGATTGATTGCTTGGTAACATCATTTTTTTGCTCTAGAAGAGCATCATTCCCAAAAATGAAAGAAAGAAAGAAAGAAAGAAAGAAAGAAAGAAAGAAAGAAAGAAAGAAAGAAAGAAAGAACAGAAACCTGGCTTGTTTAAAAAAAATAAAATGTAGATGTGTATTAAAATACGCGTATATGTTGAGTTCTTATATTGGGTGTAACAATAAGTATATGTGCATGTGTATGTAAGAGATATATGTGTGTGTGTGTGTGTGTATAGTCAGTTTATCAATAGAAATAGTATTAAAATTATTTTCTGATTCAGAAACAGAAACAAAATAGTTACATATAATTTCAAACACAAAAGTGCAGATGTCAGCTTCAGTTGCACCTGTAGTGCCATTCTTCATTGAAACAGCTCCACATTTGAAATTAGGAGCCGACTGATCGTGAAACTGAAGTAACTTTGATGCATTGAATTTCACCATTGGGGGGGCTAATGTTTGCATCACAGTAGATCTTCATCAGCTTAGGCTGAATGGCATTGAAAGTAAAAGTAAAGAATTAAGACTAAGAGTTAATAAGGTGAAAGGTGACATCAGAGCACAACAGTAACAGGTCACTGGTGTGGATGCACCTAAGAACTAATGGCATACTTCCAATATAAAACAAAAACGTCTGTGTTCTGCGTAGGAAACTGTAACCCAACCATCCATTTCAGGGTACCTGATTTTTCCTCAACAGAAGAACAGAAAAAAAAAACATTCAATGTCAAGTAAAATGATTGTTTTGTGCATTTCACTAATTATTTCTTTTAAATATTTGAATATTTACACTGTTCCAAGTTTAAATGGAATGTACTGTATCTTGTTCCCCTTGTTTAATGGTCATCCCCCCAATCCTTCATGCAGTTTCACAGACTTCAGTGCTGAAGCTTATCTTAATATCTGAACTTTTATCAAGTATTTTGGAATATGCACTCTCAAAAAATGGCCTTTTTGGAAATCATGAACAGATGAATTTATACAAATAATTCAATCAGATACCAATTTGTCTTTTCAGTGGGACTGAGAGAAACCACATTTATGTGGCAAATGTTCATTGAAGTACAAGGTTATGAGATACTGTTACTGTCATGTTATTGTTAGTTTCCTTTTCCTCTTTGAACTACTAACAATTGTTTCTTTACATTAAACGCATAATAACAAGACAATGATCAACTGCTTATTTATATAAAAACACACTCATCTACACAGCTTCATCGTTAATGCATAATCCAAAAACATGTTAACTCAGTAATGTTTTAGAAAAGCAACTGTAATTTATTAAATCTTCTGTCCTATTTATTAAGCCATGTTTTGGGGCTAATTTGTCATGTTTTAAGTGGCAGTAACTCAAAGTAAGTCCAAAATATGTACAGAATAAAAACCTAATTATTCAATCAAGGTTCTAATGTATTACCGCTTTGGGTATTTAATTATCAGTAGAAGCTTTTGGTCCTGTTGTTTTAGGTAGCAATAATGCATCTACAGTACATCCATGATAAAAGCTTCATTAAGCAGGCTTTAAATTAAAGGCTTACCTAAAAGTATTGCACGTTTCCATTATTGGAATTTGTTGAGTACTTCTTAAACAATAAATATATTCTTTCCAGGTTATTGTAATTCTCTATTAATGTTTATCACCTCCTCATCCCAAATAATGATTAAACCCTTTACAACACGTTCAGAATGTTAACAGATGTGCTACGTTACAATCCAAATAAGAAACGCTGAAATTGAAAGACGCAGTTGGAGGAAATCCTAAATATTCGCATTGCACAGCTTTTGTTCAGATTGGCATTATTAATGTATTACAAATTTAGGTTATCCATCCATCCATCCATTCCGTTATCTCCTTACTACAGGGTCACGGGGATCTGCTGGAGCCAATCCCAGCCAACACAGGGCACAAGGCAGGAAACAAACCCTGGGCAGGGTGCCAGCCCACCGCAGGGTGCACACACACACACACAGAGCACAATTTAGAATCGCCAATGCACCTAACCTGCATGTCTTTGGACTGTGGGAGGAAACCCGAGCAGACATGAGGAGAACATGCAAACTCCACGCAGGGAGGACCTGGCAAGCGAACCCAGGTCTCCTTACTGTGAGGCAGCAGCGTTACCACTGTGCCACCATGCCAAATTTAGGTTAGTGCTTTCAAATTAATAATTATTAATTCTATTAATTAATTAATTAATTATTAATAAATGACATCATATTTTAAAGTGAATATTCATTTGAAGTTGCTTGCTTGTGGATTCTGTAGCTGCTTCAGTGACATCATTTATGTTGTAACAAATTTAAAAACTGCTCACTTTGTAGCCAATTAGATGTGAAAATATGAACATATTATAATTAGGCAATAATGGCAAGTTTACAACATGGGCCCAAGATACAAGTGCACGGCTGTTTTCATTTTAAAGTTAGAATGTGTTTTTTAGTAATTAGTCCTCATTGCTGCACTGTATAACACATTATTACATTAAACGTTTTTAAACAGTAACCTGTTACTTTTATACAGCAATATACAGTGCAATACCATCATTCCTTATGAGTAACGCAACTCAATAGTTGTATTTAAAAAAAGGAAAAAATGTTTGATGTAAGTTGTGAGTTGATCTAATCAAACTCACGTTGGTCAGCAGTGTTCACAAGTTTGGTTGAATAAAGGTGAAAACTAAAAATTCTAACAGCACCATTGATATACAGTATGTGAGTATCTAATTGAATCTAAGAGGAAGACAATGATTGCAATTAAACTTCAGTATGTGCCAGAAGGAAGGAGGAGGCATATCGGGAGTTAGGTGCTCCCAACATGTCATACGCCATAACAGGAACAATTCACAAGGCATAAAGAAAAAAACGGCATCATACTCCTTTCTGTGTTTGGCATTAGTATAATATCAGGTTTTTAGAACTCTTCTCAAATACAATACAGCTTTATTTATTTTTTAAGGTCAGTCTGGCACATATTAACACAACAAAGGTCATGGATGCTGCTCCTTTCCTTCTTACTCCTATCCTCCCTATAGTTTAGCTTATAGAACACCTATGGTGGCTTCACAGATTGAGAATCATGATCAAGTGAATGTTCTGTTACAGATTTAACTGCTAAATACCAAACTAGCAGGGGCTTGGGTAATAATGTTGCATAGCCTCATTTCTAAAAATATGCATGTTAAATGACAAACAGAAAGCTAATTGTGGTAATTAGTTTGTACACAGTAATTAAGGTGGTGAAGAGGGGGTTTATTTGGTATGTTTTTTTGAGAGTATCAAATATCACTATAGGCCACTACACCATAGTATTAAGCTGCAGCTCGAAAAGTTCAAATAAGGAACACAAAACTGCCTGTGGTCAGAAAAAATAAACACTCCCACTGTTATTTCAGAAATTACTGCAACATCTGTGGAATTGATCTCACCAAAAATGTGCCAACTGGTTCTGCTGATATGTTTAATTTACTTAATGTACATCTAATGAACAGTAGACTGCTTTAATGTGATTTTAACAAGATTATGTTTCTGTACCAAGCCCAGGGCTACTGCAGTTATACATTACAAAAGGTATGACTGCAGGATAAGGCAGCTGAGAAACGCAGGACTCATTTCCATCAGTATAATCTCACTCATTACCAAGAAATACCCGCTTTGAACAAATCCACCTGTTAACCATTTCAGTTCCGTGGTTTCTAAGTTGATCGCTTTCATGTAACTGGTTTTATTTCTCTTGCTTTGTTATATTCCTGCCTGACTAGTAAAGCACATTCTGATGCCACTTATTTTGAAGGGCTTGACTGAAAACAGCAATCGATTGATTGTATACATTACCACTAAGCTAATCTGACTTGTGGATGCCTAAAAGGTGCACTATTTGAGAAAATGTGTTACTAAGAAGCGGAGACCTTTCAAGAGAACCTAGTGTGAGCTGCATAGTTCTGTGAAATATCATAACTTTCAGATGCATGGTTGGGTTTGTGAGGCAGCAGAAGAAAAGAGTACCCACCAGACACGTGGCCTTTTGAATGGTTTCTTCGGTCTTTATTGTGCCTTCACTTTGAATGCGAAGAAGTGTCATGACCTGTAACCAGATTCTGACCTCAACAATATGTCACAATATGTGATGAATTAGATCCCAATTGCAAGATTAAAATGGGGAAGAAAAACATACCCTCTAGAGTTTGATTATCATTGACTCTTAAAAAACAAGGTGACGATTTACATTTTCTTAGAATCAAATTCCAAGGTAGGAAGTGCGACTTTTTTTGATAGGATACCTTGGATGTGTAAAAATGGATAACTATGGTTAATTAGGGATAGCTTGAATGTTTGTGTGTGTTTTTATATATATTTTCAAGCTCACTTACCCTTACTCCTATTCTCCTCAGTAAAGTGCTACTTGTGCAAAATATAATCCTGAGTGTCAGAGCTTACATTTGCAATAAGTGCATCATTGTTATCAAAGATCAGCCTAGAAGAATAAATAATTTATAATCTTTCAGTTTTCTTTTTTGGTTTCCATTGTCTGTGAAATGTAAATGAAATTATTTCATGACAGGTGGTTTATGAGTTTAAACGTAATGGAAAACCAGAAAACCATTAATTTGTAAAGTAATCCTTGCATTTTGTATTCCAACAGCACCTATAGAATACAGCAAAACACAGATGTCAAAATTAAAACTAGACCTTACAATTTGGAAACGTGTATTTTTATTTGTTATAGAGGACCTGTGTAGCTATCTGAGGTATTTTTGGGAAAAAAAGAGTTTACCAGTGTGTTCTATATACCCCTTTTAAAATTGTGTCACCCAGGGCTGGATTAAAGGCAAACTAGGCACATGCCTATGCAGTCACAACCTAGGGGGGCCTGATTATAGTATGTCATTGATGTCACTTTTTTCATACATTTAAAGGCCAGTATTGCCAGAAAAATTCTTCTTGGTATTGCCTACTTAAAAGATACTTTTTGTTAAATATTCCATCAATATTACATACTTTTTGTACTGCTACTACATATAGTATCTAGTTTAGAGAGGTCAGTTAATTTGTATGTAATGTATTACCTGTGTTAAACAAAATGCACAAAATATTAAACTCTGGGGGCCTCATGTACAAAATGGTACAATGCACAAAAATGTTTTGTACGCCCACTTCCACGCATGCTTTGAGATGTATAAAAACTAAACTTGGCCTAAAGCCACACACATTTTCACGGCAGCCTCACACCATGTGTACGCAAGTTTCTGCTTGGTTTTGCAAAGTGGCAGCACCCAGCGTCAAAGCAGTGCTACTCTTTCCGTTTGGTCTGCCTTTTTACAGATTCACATCAGTGACACAGGATTTATCAAATATACCATAATTAATTGCATATCTTTTACAAATTGCATTCACTTGATTGTAATCATTCTGTATCAATATAATGGTGCACGGTATGGCCAAACTATCCTGACTACCATAGCTGGTTTAGCGTTGTTAGAAGATATTGCAAATTGAAGAATTAGAAGAGAGCACGTATTTACAGATGATGACAACTGGCTTCTAAGTTTCAATTTCCAAGAGCTCTCCTTTTGGAGCTGTGTGCTCAACTGGTACCTGCTTTATAAAGGCAGACTTTGAGGAATTGTGCTTTACCTGCTCCTTTGCAAGTTCTGTCCACTCTCGGGTTTTTAGCCACAGGAGCTTTTTATTGTGAATTTGTTGACTGATCAGGTATTTCTCAGTCATCACTGAGTCACGCCATACCAAATGTATGGGATGGTATTATCCGCTTGTAATGCAGATATATAAGATTTCCTTACAATGTGGCTGAACTGGCAAACATGAAAGAAAAATTCACAGCAATGTCCACTTTTTCAAATGTAATTGGAGTGGTCAACTGCACACACATTGCTATTGCAACGATGCTGGACAAGTTACATCAGTCAGGGATGAATCATCAAAAGAATGAGCAGGCATTACATCATATATAGCTGGGGAACCTATAAAAATGGCTACTCGACACAGTCGCAGGTGCTTTTCCCAACTAGTGTGGGAAAAGGCAAGCAGTCCTTTTAAGGATAATGAGTCACCTCAAAGAGCCATGTAAAGAGCAGAGAATCTATCCATTGTGGTGCTTGGCACTGGCGCTACAATATAAAGGCACCTTCAGAAAATAAATTTGCTTATATAAATAGGAAGTATTTCCACTCTATTAATGTGCTGCAATATACTGCACAGAAAGTGTGTTGAATTGTACAAGCATGTAGTGTATTGTAAAATGTAGTATACAGTCATGGATTGACTGTACCTGAAGAGATGCTATATGATAAACCTGACCCTGACCCACCAAATGATCAGTCAAATCGGACAGTGTTACAACTTTGTTCAAATGTAATTAGCAGAATGTAAAAACAAGTAATCAGATGTAGCATTTATTTTTTAATCAACTCATTTAATGTGAGGTCAATATCACATTACACAGCCCTTATATTCCTTAGTTCATTGGCCACATCTCTTACAGCATTCACTATTGCATTTTGTGACACAAGAACAGCATCCATTAGCATACAGCCAGATGGTCGCCCAGCGGTTTCTGAGGCAGTGTGTGTGCAGCCAATGCCAGAAGCACAGCAGCAGCATCACTGTGTGAATTTGCATCCTTGGCTTGGGGATCAGCTTTTGTAATATTGTCTGAAACAGAATAAACAGTGGTGGACTGTGACTCACCTTGTCATGCCGACTTTGATATCTGATCACTTCTTTTTTATTTTGGGCACTGTGCAACTTTCTAAACTTGAACTTTCGAGTGTCTCCACCATGCTGTATCACTCCATAACTTCCTTTTGTTGCTTATACCACTGCTTATGCCAACAAATACGCCAACTTTTTTCCACATGTTTTTGTCATTGTCTTTTACACAAACACTGAACAGAACTGGCTATTTATATTGATTTGCATATGTCAATATGCAACATTTTGGGAGGAGTCAGGGTGTGGCTGTAGGCATGTGCACATGCATTAAGTTTCACATTCATTGGGATTTATAAAGGGGAAGTGTGTGGAACTTGCTGTACGCACAGTTTTATGCATCTGAAGTTCTTTGTGTGTACACACATTTCCAGTTTTGTCAGTAGGCCATATTATAGTGTGAATTCTATGCATGAGGCCATTGGACCTGCTAAAAGAAAGAAAAGAACAATAGAACAGAAGAACAATAGAACAACATTTAAAAAAGAAAAAAGCAATGAGTGGCCTTGGGGAAATGTATGAGTGTTTTCATTAAGGAAAGTGGACTGTAATAACAATGGCAAGCAGCGTGAACACACAGAATCATTATCTGTTGTTCCTCTAACTGAAACATCTTAACGAGGGCAAACTGGCAGCATGTCATCAAGATCAGGGTTTGGCAAGCTATTTCTCTGATCATGCAGAATGTCCAGCAAATGAAAGTGTTATGGACTACTTCAGCTTTAACAATTAAAGCCAAAATATTGGTGACTTTTCTGACTCTGCTAGGAAATATGGAACTGTAAGCACGAGTTTAACTAGTGTGAAAATTTACTGGCATATCCAATATGGAGAGATCCACCAGAGAGAATGGTCAGTACTCCCCTTTAACTGGGTCTGTGTATTTCCATTGCTGAGAATGTCTCTATAAATAAGAAGCCCCATTTAGTTCAGGATAAAATAACTGGTAAAACATTTCTAATCCCGTATCTAAATACAAAGAGTTGGCTTAAATGCTCATTGAACGGAACAATGGATGCTAGAATTCATTCCAGTCTAGCCACAGATATAACTGCAAAGCAACTGGCATAACATACTGAAATGCATTGCCACTGTAAAATCCCAAACTTCCTGTGGTCAGCCTTTTCATGGTGAGAATGAACAACTTTCCTCTCCAAATAACAGCAGTCTTCTAGGGTGCCCTAGAGCTGATCAGTGAATTCAGTTCCGTCCTATCTGAGCATCTTGCTAACTGTGGATGCAAAACCTTTAGAAGAATGAATTCCTGTCCTCCGTGCCATGAGATGAGTTTATTCATGTCATGTCAGACAAAATTTTTATTTTTATTTTGAATAAAATTAAAAGTGCAAAATATTTTTGTGTAATTTTAGATTTCACACCAGATGTTATTTGCAATGACCAGCTTGCTCTAGTTGTTTGCTGTGTGCAACAGGATATATGGTAGCCGTTACGGTTCTTGCATAACCAGTTAGAGTCAACAATAAACAAATAAAAATAATAATAATAATAATAATAATAGTAATATTTCAAAAAAATGTATATATTGCAGACACTGCACCTCATCACTCCCCAAACATTTTATTATTAGATTTAAAAAACATTTAAAAGAAAACTCTTGGCATTGGACTGTAGGGAGGGGTGGGGTTAAAGGGCCCAGAAATCCATCTTGCCTATGCCTCAATATGTGGTAAATTCGGCCCTACTACCACCACTCAAATATAAATATATATATATATTTTTTGTCAAAGACATTTTACAAAAAGCACATATCTGATAAAAAATTATGGAAAATATGCAACTTATTCAGTAATGCATGTGTGCACTTTTTATGATAATCCATCCATACATCCATTATCCAATCCTAACTAACGGGTCACGGGGGTCTGCTGGAGCCAATCCCAGCCAACCCAGGGCACAAGGCAGGAAACAAACCCTAGGCAGGGTGCCAACCCACAGTAGTTTTTATGATAATGTTATTGAAATATTGGTGCCACATACCAAAGAAAATCTTGAACATATATAATTGCCTTTAGTATTAATGCATTCTACTATCCCTTCCATTCAAAATTTGTTATATAAAGGAAAAGTAATCTGAAAAGATATTCTGAACTACTCCTTGGCAAATACGAGGTTAGAGTGTGGTTTACAGGGGCAGAGTATGGGATTTAATTTCTACGCCATCTGAGCAGGAGTATGGTCAGACACAGTTTTACTGGACACTCTATAAATCTAAAGCATTGATGGTACCAGACAGATCAGGTCAAAGCAGCCAAAAACATAAACTGACAATTACAGACAAGTGCCACTTGGAGGTCAGAAATGCTTTTAGCAGAGCTGACAAAAAAGACCCTGTGTACTAAGATGAAAAGCCAATGCTTAGACCCGTATTCCAAAAACTGTAGGCTTGACTTCATGATACTTACGCCTATGATAGAAAATACCATGATCATGGTAGAGGTGCAAACAATTAAAGAGAGAAAACTAGGTTGTTGGTAAGGCGTCAAAAATCCAAAACAGGCAAAACAATTGCAAAAATCAAGAGGCTAGAACAAGATTTAGAACAAAGCAGAAAGCAAAACTAGAAACTGCACTCATGAAATAGTTTTGGAATTATTCTGACAAGAACAAACAGTTCAGCCCAACAAGCTAGCTAGCTGTAACTTTCTCCCAAAGATTCGAAGGTTCCTGAAGTCCTACTCCTGACCAATCCTTTTGGTAAATTATTTCTGTCTGTGGTTCTCCATGTGAAGAAAAATCTTCTAATGCTTGTGTGAAATCTATGGAATGAAAAAGTTGTCAAGGAGTTAGAAAGGAATAAAAATAAACCCAGTAAATAGAAATAACAAAATAAAAAATTACAGCAGCAAAAAGTACTATGATAGAAATGAAAATCAGAAAGAAAGATGTCATAACCCGAGACTCATGGGAGTTTGAAACCTGAAATTATAACACACACAGCAGAATCGGACACTGAGCAAGAGGCTAGAAAGATACTGGTATTTTACAACAGGCAAGTATTCCCTGATAAATATGTTCTTTTATTCATACTTCATTTCCAGGCAACAAACCCACTCACACACATACATTTTAAAAGGCATAAATGGAAAAAAAATTACATTTAAGAGAAAAAGTGCACTTAGTTTTGTTTTTATTGCTGGTTTACCATCGCACATCCAAGCAGCAAGCTGATAACTGTTATGAAAAGAAGAATCTCTCGGCAGGGTAAACAGAAACAGGGATTTTTTTGTTCTCTGTTCTTCTTGGCTTTTAAGCTGTGTACAGGTGGACTGATTTGGTGAAAACATGTCCAAAGACCAGAAGGAGTTTTTGAATGGCAGCTACAAACAAAAGACAGACAGTAAGTAGTTAGTATGGCTGCTTCATCATATTAAAATATTGCTTACAATAATGTGTCCAAAAATAATGCAGTTGGTCTGAATCCCCTCTTTCTCTTTGTAACTCGCAAATGCTTAGTTAAAGATTTTCTGGTTGCCGTTTAGCTCTGTCTTGTGTTGTAGTTTGTGTGTGGATGTACACACTTGATAAAAACCTTAGCGCAATGCTCAAACCTAACTCTTAGATAGCACTCAAAATATTCCTAAGAAAGTGTGTATAAATGCAAGTTTAATCGAAGTGTTAATATTAGCATAAATCACGTATTTGCTTACTTAACCACTTGTGGTGCAAATCACAGTGATATTTAGATTACTGATTATGTGTCTGCTGTCTTAGTGCAGCTAAAAAATGAAAAGTAAGGGAAAGCTGGATAAGGAGGTTGTGATAAAATACTAAGGTGAGTGAACATAATAAGCAGATAAATAAGTATTATGGGGATGACAAGACATACAAAAGACTGCAATCTTTTTCAGAATGATCTGCTCTCTGCACTCTCTTTTTTAAATCCTTTCATTTATTTACCCCTAATAGGAGAGCCTCCTATAGTTTCACTGCACAGTGGAGAGTTTAGATAGAAATCTATTTACAAGGTTTAAGAAATATGATGCTATGATAAATAATTTGTAAATACAATGCCCCTAATCCCTCCACATTGTACTGTGTATGCATCTGAAGCCATTTCACTTCTTTGTCCATGTTGCATTGCCCATTCTGTTTTGGCAATTTGCCTTCTGAAAGAGGTCACTAAAAAGCTATCTGTCCAAGTCAAGATTGTGAGCAATATAAACTAACCACAGGTTTTTAGATTTTTTTTTGTTGAGTGCTTCACTCTTCCTTCTTCATTTATATGAACCGAAAATATCATATTTGTTTGAGTGGTTGCATACAGTAAGCCACATCCTTCCCAAATGCAGCATCTCATTTTAATGGCGCCATAAGCTTTTAGTGTTATTTTTGTAAACCAGCTTTTAATTGATATCTCCTTTAGGATGAACAACATATAATGATGATTCTGCCCATTAGTGTCTCAAATGTATAAGTAATAGTTCAAGATGTATATCTGCCTGTTACTTCAGAATAACTACTTGAATGCCATTTATACTGCGGTTGTTAGATTGGATGTGCTCATTAAACCCATGTACTAATTTTCAGCACCAAGAAATCCACACACTTACTGTGACATCCTTCAAATAGATCATGATTTCTGAATTGTTACGCTTGAAGGCTGAAAAGCATGAGCAAGTGTGCACTGAATTGATTTTGGTAGATGTAAAAAGGCAGTGTGTTTCAAGTGTCAAAGAATGGATGGCACAAATTAAACAATAAGAAATCAATCCGTCCACTCTCATGTTTCCTTTCTGCTTGGCTTGGTATGGATGGACTGGAGTCCTTTCACTTAGGTATAGTGCAAGGAACAATTCTAAATGAGATAAAAGTTTGTGAGATGATTCAATTTGGGAGAAATGTTCAAATTGAATCAGTCTAGACAAGATCCTTTTATATAAAGTATGTTTTCAGAGAGAGCCCAGTATGTAGCCTGGACAAACACTTTAAGATGTAACTCTTTTCCAGTCTTTGAGATTATGCTAGCTAGTCCTTAACAGTCATGAAAACACAGACTCCTTATTTCCTGACAGCAGTCCATTTTAAAATCACCATTCGTTTGGACTATACGACAAATTCTGAGCCTCTGGATGAAAGCCACAGAGCACTGACAAAACATGCGAGAATATGCCAGCATAACGCAGCCAAGAAGAAATGTATTGCCCAAACATTGCACATGAATTCTGTCCATTATGTCAGCATCCTTGTGGGTTTGAAACACCCCAGAGATACATTTAATGCCATTTGGAAAAGATGGAATTATAATTCATGTTGTTTCTTGGCCCTCCCTGAAAAGAATTCCTGGCTAAACCTATGTTAGGACTTCAAGCAGCCCTTTCTCTACTCAGGGCTAAACATATGTAAAGCCCCTTTGCTTTTCAGAGTAGGACATACCCTTTAAGACAGTGGTGCACATGACTGCTTTCTTCTGCAGTTTCTACTGTTATGTCCATTTTTCAGTATGGACACAGTACCCCGGAAGTGACCTCATTAACATTGTAAAGCTGCGTCAAAATGTTCCTTTATTTACATTCAATTGAATTTTACTATGAATTGATTGAATTTAATTTATCCAATTGAACGGCCATCTTTTCCACTGTGTAGCAATATAACAAAATGCTTTAGTCACAGATTTCCGTATAATGTTAGCACAAATCTATACTAATAAACGGTAAAGCCCTCACTCACTAACTCACTCACTCACTGACTGACTGACTGACTCATCACTAATTCTCCAACTTCCCGTGTAGGTAGAAGGCTGAAATTTGGCAGGCTCATTCCTTACAGCTTCCTTACAAAAGTTGGGCAGGTTTCATTTCAAAATTCTACGCGTAATGGTCATAACTGGAAGTTGTTTTTCTCCATTTACTGTAATGGAGTTCAGCTGGAGGGGCGGAGTTTCGTATGAAATAATCACGCCTCTCACGTAATCACGCATTACGTAGAAAGCCAGGAAGAGCTACAAAACGCGCTTTAGAAAACATGCATTATATAATTAAGAAGGCAGCGAAACAATTAGAAGCGAGCGA